>CM076575.1:1019183231-1019783231 GCA_034641835.2 Pinus albicaulis | reverse complement strand
ATCACATAAGATGGAGATAGGAGGTGAAAATTTGATTTGAATATCTTGTAATGCCTACATCATCCAAAGAAGTTGCGTGCAGCATGATGTGGCAGCCACATATTCTGCTTCTATTGTAGATAAGGAAATAGAACTTTTTTTCTTGCTGAACGAAGATACTAATCGGGGCCCCATGTAGAATGCACCACCACTAGCACTTTTTTGATCACCAACATTTCCAGCCCAGTCTACATTTGTGTAACCATGAAGAGTGAGATCAACATTCTTTGGATACCATAGATCAAAGTCTAGAGCCCCTTGTAGATATTTTAATATTCTTTTTACAACCTGAAGGTCTGACTCTTTTGGATTAGCTTGGAATCGTCCGACAATCCCAACTACATGCATAATGTCTAGTATTTTCCCAGTTAGATAAAGTAGACATCCATTCATAGATCTATATTTTGGTTTATTCACCATGGGAGAATCTTCATGAGAACTAAGGTTACATCCAATTACCATTGGAGTCCTTACAGGTTTGCAGTCTTCCATCCCATACTTCTTGAGAATTTTCTTGAGATAAAAATATGTCATATGTTTCTTCTTGCACTTGTAAGCCAACAAAATATGTTAGTTCCCCAAGTAATGACATTTAAAATTCTTGTTGCATAACAGAAGAAGATTTCCAACTCATGGAATCTTCATTACTTCCAAAAATGATGTCATCAACATACACAACAATATTCAATAGTTTATCAGTCTCAATTTTTGTGTATAAGTTACTGTTAGCAGATCCCTTTGTGAAACCTTGTTGTTGAAGATATTTTTCAAGACGATAGTACCATGCCCGAGGAGCTTATTTGGGACCATATAAATAATTTTTAAGTTTGCAAACAAATTTTTCATCATTTCCAAGATTGAATCCTTCTGTTTGTTCTATATAAACTTCTTCTTCTAGATCACCATTGAGGAAAACAGATTTTACATCCATTTGATAAAATTTGAACTATTGAAAACTTGAAAAAGAAAGAAACATTCTTATGGATTCAAGTCTAGCTACAGGTGAAAATGTTTCTTCAAAGTCTATACCTTCTTATTGAGTATACCCTTTACAAACAAGTCTAGCTTTGTTTCTAATGACATATCCATTTTCATTTAACTTTCTTTTTAATTTCCATTTTGTTCCAATAATATTTTTATCATGAGGCCTTGGAGCCAATTCCCAAGTATGATTATTTTCAATATGATCAAGTTCTTCATTCATGGCTTGAATCCAACATTCATCTTTACTAGCTTGATTTACATTCTATGGTTCAATAGTGGATAAAAATCCAAGATAGCTAGGGGATCCTACAAGAGTTCTTCTTGTTTGGACACCTGATCCCTTTTCTCCTAATATTTGAGATTCTGGATGATCCTTTTGAACATACCTAGATGGAGCCTTTTCTGATATATCTTCTTCTGGTGCTTCATTGAGTTCTCCTTCTATATTATTGTTATTTGATGAGGGAAAGTACATCATCATCATCTTCATTCGTTGTTGTTATTTCCTTTCTAGGAGCTGAGAGAGATTCATCAATTACAACATCAATACATTCCAAAATCTTCAAAAGTATTTTATTGTAACATTTATATGCTTTAATTCTAGAAGAGTAACCAAGAAATATTCCTTCATCTGCTATAGGCTCAAACTTACCAAGTTTTTCATAATTTTTCTTGATAATACATTTTCTTCCAAAAACTCTAAAATTTTTCACCGTGGGAAGTTTACCATACTAGAGCCCATAAGGAGTTTTATCACTGTTAACCTGAACATGAGCCTTATTGAGAATATTTACCACAATATGTGTTTCTTCTCCCCAAAAGGTATCAAGAGTTCCAGATTCATCAAGCATAGCACAATCCATCTGTTGAACTGTTCTATTCATTCTTTCTGCCATGCCATTTTGTTGTGGAGTTCCAACTACAGAAAACCATCTTTTTATGCCATAGTTTTCACAGAAATCAAAAGAATTAATCTGATATATATTCTCCTCCTTGGTCAAATATATTACATTTGATTTTTAGATCTAATTCATTTTCAACCAAAGCTTTGAAGATCTAAAAATTTTCAAATTCTTAATCTTTATGTTTCGGTAAACCATTCCAACACATTTTGGAGAAGTCATCAATAAATAGAATATAGTATTTTTCTCCATGAGGTGACTTTTTCCTTACAAGACCACATAGATCAGTATGTATAAGTTCAAGAAGCTTACTTTATGATCCTTCTTTGGCATTGAATTGCACCCTGGTTTGCTTCCCAAATTGACATGATTTTCATATGGTACTTTCAGGCAAAGTGATCTTGGGAAGATCACGAACAACTTTGAGTCTTCTAGATTTGCTTATTTGAGAGAAGCTCAAATGTCACAATCTTCTGTGCCATAAAAAATTTTCTATAGATTTACCTAAGTACCATTGATCTTGGCCACCTTTCAATATATACATATTGCTTGGTGCTCTAGTTCCTTTTATTACCATTTTTCATGTGTCAAGTTCACGTACTACACATTCTTTTGAACCAAAGACAACTTCATTTCCTTGATCACACATTTGAATCACACTCAACAAGTTATGCTTTAATACATCCACATACATAACATGGTTAGCTTTCACCTTTTATTTTAGAAAAAAACATAACCTTTTCCTTTAATGACTCCAGGAGAGTCATTTCCAAACGTAACATTCTTTTCCTTCTCCAATGCATTGTATGAAAGGAGCTTAGTTTTATCACTTGTCATGTGTTTTGAGCATCTACTATCAATGTACCATTGATTTTATTCCTCTTATACAAATAAAGCTATGCCATATCTTTCAACCTGTAAGTCATTCATTCTCCATGCCTTGGATTTTGAGGGTACATTCTCTTTTGGCTGAAGTTTGCTCCTACATTCAGATTCTTCATGTCCAAAGTTATTGCTATAGGAACATTCAATTTCATTTTGAAGGGGATAAAAGTTGTTATAAGTATTATTCTTTATTCTAGTCTCATTTCTTTGCTTTCTTTCTTCTTTGGTCATGATGGTTTTGTATGCAACACATTGAGAAGCTTTATGACCAAAGTTATGACATGAGAAACATTGTCCATTAAAGAAGAAATTAATGCAATCATGAAACCTTCTATTAATGTTTACCTGTTGATTGATACTTATGTTATTGTTCATTCTTGAATTGAAGTGGTCATGTTTTACCTAGGTATCTTCTTTTCTCTTTTTTTGAGTGATGAAGTGTTGCTGGCTGGCTTTAGCTGCATTTAGATAGCTTGATGCTGAAGATTGAAAATATTCTCCGATATATCCAAGACATGTCTTTATAAGAGGAGAGCGTTGAACCTTGATAATTTCATCCAAGGTTTTAGATCCTTTAGAAAATCTAAGATTTAAGGTTTTTACTTTCTCAAATTCCTTTCTTAGACTTACTATTTCACATTATAATTTCTCATTGTGCTTCTCCTTTTCTATAAGTTGATTCTTTAGAGTACCTATGGCTAATTTATTTTCTTCCAGACAAATTTTGAGTTGATTGATTTCTTCAAGAAAATCATTTTATTCTAATGCATCCATAAAAGCATCTTTAGCCTCACTAGAGTCTTTTCAAAAACCATGACCAGTCTAATATCTTGATCAAATTCTCCTTCTTCACTATTTGATATACCATCACTATCTTCATGAGTATAATAGCATTTTCTATTGATAAACTGTTTCTTATTTCCTTTTTCCACTTCCTTTCCTTTTCACGATTATCTTTATGGGGACATTTAGCAGCACAATGACCAACTCTTCCACAAGAAAAACATTTAAAAGGAAGCTTAGCTCTGAACCTTCCAATGCCAAGTTGTAGCTTCTTTACAAAACTTATCTCATCTTCTTCCAAAACATACCCTGATCCTTCTTGTTCTTCTACTTCTTTGTCTTTTGTAGCAGCTCTAAGGACAACTTCTTTGACTTCAGATGGACTTTGTTTCCTCATTTCACACGCAGTTAGAATCCCATGAAGTTGAATAATAGTAAGATTTTGTAGATTTTTCTTCTCTTTAATAACAGACACTTTTGAATCTAATTTGGGAGTTATAGATCTTAAAACCTTTTCTACTAGAGTATTTTTAGTTATGGTTTCACCTATATTTCTCTTACGATTTAAAATATCATCTAGATGTAAAAATAAACTAGCAATGCTTTCCTAATTATGCATTCTGAGTTTTTCATATTGAATTCTGAGGGTTTGGAGTTTAGCACTTTTTACCTTGGCATCACCTTCATAACTCAAAATTATTTTGTCCCATATCTCCTTTGTTATATACAGCTGCATGGCTTTGACAAATTTTAATTTAGTCAAACTTTCCAATAATGCATTGACCACTTTTGCATTGGTTTCATAGTTCTTTCTTGTTGCTGGATCTACTGGAACTGAAGTTGGATATTGATAACTTCCTTCAACTATAGCCCATACATATGCTCCAAGAGACTGAAGATAGGATCTTGTCCTTGTCTTCCAAAAGATTAAATTATTTTCGTTGAAGAGAGGAGGCCTGATAGATGTTGTCCCATCTTGATTGCTCATGTTAGATGATCTTCCTTCTAGCGATTAAGCTTCCTCATAAGGACCTTCTCTGATACCAATTGTTGGGAAAAATACTGAGAGGGGGGGGGTGAATCAGTATTTGAAATAATCACAATAATTTTCTTTTTCCCTTTATTGATTTATATACATGACTTTGATTAGCACAACTGGCATATGTACGTTACTTTCCAAACAAATACTAGCGTATACCATAGATATCTTTACTATTTAGGTAAAAATTCAGAAGCAATCCTTAACACAGACCATCAGTTATGCATCAAATAGTTATCTAGAAATTAAGTGCAGTAATAATAGAATAAATCATCACATAAGAGCATCACACATGAACACCAAGATTTAAGGTGGAAACCCAATTCGGGAGAAAACCACCGTTGTTGTCGTCTTTGTCTTCAATATTTATTATATGGAAAACTTCTTACAACATTGTACTAATGAAGAATCATATCAGTACGCAGGCATCTACCTACAGAAGGCCGCAACCTTCTCCCCTTCTCCAGCTACTACTGGAATGGAGATCCAACCCCCTGAACTTGTTTACCAGCCACTACTGGAAGGGAGATTCAACCCCATGAGCAGAACACCAGCTTCTACTGGCAGGAAGCTTCTACTTCCACATTGAAGGCTTCAACCATCAGACCCACTGCAGACCACGTTTCATAAATTTTCACACTGTATCCCACAGCTTCAACACAACTCAGCATAAATATCAATACCAATAAACTTAACCCAAACTTCAATCAAAACAATGAGATCACTATAACCAGAACACAGTAATAAGCCCAGATTTCATAATCAACATGCAGAATCAATCTCAACCCTGATCATTCATTATCTTAAAATGCATACACTACTTCACTTTCCTAAACCAATGTGTATATGTGCTTTCCTTCACACCAACCTGTGTATAGATATGAGAATACTGAATTTCCAGAATATCAATAGTCTCAAAACTAGATATGAGGCTTTCAGTTAGATATCCTTTCAAATTTGTAGAACGCTTATTCATTCAACATCATTATTCATATTTAATCACTCATTTATCATACTTGTGCATATTCAACTTAGTAGTATATACAGTATTCAAACAACCTAGATCTACATGAAGACGCCATTGACAAACATCATAAATATAACATTATTAAACAAATAACCTCTCCAGCAAGCTTCAGAAAACCCTGACTTTCTTATGCACTTTATCTGGGACAAAGACGCGTATATACGCGCTTTCACTAAGATGAAATAGCATATAAATATGTAAATATTATTACTACAAAAAGATTAAAATCTATAGACTTACCCATATTTCTTCACTTCACTTCAGCAAACATGCGCCAAGTCACAGATCCAAACATCTCATAAATAGATCATGGAAGTACATAGTCATTTCAGGTCTGATCCATCATTGTATCCAAGGGTGCATCATAGATTCAGATCTAGCAATAAAACAGAGTCCATCCCATGTAGATATACTTCAGAGAGAAGTATTCAGTAACAACCCTTCCACAACACATACTTGCACTATAATATTCTTCTCCTTGTATAAGTTTATCCTTTTCTAAAACCATGAGCCAAAACCACACAAGTGCCGATGGTATTCTTGGACGGAATCAAATTAACGACACAACGCTCAATATTATGGGCTAAAACCATGGTAATACCCCCTGGTATTATAATTTTAGAGCACAAAAGGCATACACAACTTGGATTGTTCTTATCTACATGTATACATGACTTGGATTGTATTAACTCGTGTATAGACCTTCAATTATGAATATTAACCAAATTCTGTTGGACTTCACACATTTCATTTGTTAGACCTTCTGCAAACTACTGAGCTTCACTAGAATACATATACTCCATTATTTACTAGAGAGTTTCCATCAAGGACAACATATTAATGCATAAGAATCATTTTTCCAATTGTTTTTGGACCTACACATGCTCCAAACGTCATTTCAGGTGCACCTCTTCTTGTTTTCTAACCGTATTATTTAGTCGATCACATATTATTCATATGTCTTAAAAATATGCTTTCACTTGGGGTATTAACCATCAATATTGCACGTACATCATAAACATCATGTTTGACCAACACCCAAGAAGATAAATACAAGAGGAGGTATCATTCATCACTCAACATGATAGGCTTCCTTTTAAGCTTTGTATATACTCACCTCATTTCTCCAAAGTGCACACTAGGTTCCCTCATCCTGAAAATGTTTATCACCACCTCATATTTCATATGATAAACACCTAAGTTAGCCGATAGAGCCTTCCTACTCATGGCTACCTTCCTATTCATAGACCCCCATTCATTATCAGAATCCATGACCACCCACTCTGGCCCGGGAACCACCTCACTTATATGCCTTGAAGATAAGCCTCATTCTGCTTCACTCATCACTTATTGAAACCAACTCCTGCAACAAAACTAATATTTTACTATAGATCAAGCAGGATGCATTACCATGTTCCACATTTGACCTATCATACTCCCACTTACATATCTCATATGTGTCACTTCATCTTCCTCATCAACCCCACACTGAGACTAGCCAATGGGGTCCCCTCCCTCACCAAAATTTTTTTACCATCCTCGAATCATTGTGTAGGACCAACACATGTTTTTTTGGGCACCTGTTTTGATGTTTGAACATCCAAACCACCTTTACATTATTTTGGAAAGTGTACAAAGATTTTTTAGGGAAAATAATCCCCCCCATATTTTTATGTTTCATACCTAGAGGCAGTTTCTAGTCACCCTTGGTCGAGGATTGCACATTGTTGGCTTGAGGGGTCTTGTCCTAAGGTGTGCTAGTCATTGGGCTGGGACGAGGGTGGTCATAGTGCCTTCCATTTTCTCAAAATATTTCTCCTTTTGGTTTAGCTCGTGATTAATTTGGCGAAGGAGGGGGTCACACTGTACTTGGGACCATAATGTCATAATAGTCTTGAAAAATTTAGTTCCCTTTGTGATCTGTGTGGTAATACTATTTGTATCTTCCGTGAGAAGCGCGGCTCGCTGGGCGCGCATCTCCAGAGGGGTCTTAGGTTGTAGCTTTGCCTATAGCGATGCTATCTAAAGTTCCAAATCGACCTTAACAACCTGCACCTATGTCTGCGATGCCTTCAAAACAACGGCCAAGCCTTCGACCTTTTCCTGCGGTGCAAAGGAGGCAAGAATCACTTCTGGCATATCCTCGTAGAGACGGTATATCAACTACTCTAATTCAGCCTGTTGCATGATGGTAGAAATGTGTGCAGCCTGGGCTTGGGCAGTTTAGGTAGCTTTGGTCACAATAGTTTGCTCCTCCTTAATAATTTGTTGTTGCACTCACAGTTATCTATGTTGAAGCTCACTGGTGATGGAGATAAATAGGTCTTGTAGCTATGACCTGTCAGGCATGCAACATCGAGGTTGACCAAAGAGCACACATGAACTTGGTCACACAATACTGAGGGTGTCATAGCAAAATCTGCGCCCCAAAGGGGGCAGATACGACTGTCTGTGACGATGGTCAATGCTGTAATTGTAGCTGGCTGGCCTGCTTGATTCTGCCTCACTTGATCCACGCTCACCTGAAGTGTGTCTAATGTTAGCTAAAGGGCCTACACTTTAGACTGCAAAGCTTCTACCGCAGCCTTATGTTGTCCTTCCAAAGAATCCCATCAGTCTTCTGATGTAATGGTGACAGCATCCAAAATATTCTATAGGTCATTTTCTATCAATGTGAACTTCATTTTTGTGCCAGGCTTAATAGCCTTGCGCTTCTTCCTTGGTCCCTTGGGAGGCTCACGGGTGTGTTTAGTACTGTGTGGAGATGATGCATCTTTGCCACCAAGCTCTTCGAGTCCCTGATCCTACTGCAACTCCTGCTTGTCCCCGTGGTAACATCCTAAGGGATTTCTTGGGTCGTGATTTTCTTCGTAGCATGTACCTCGGATTCCTTTGCGGTTTTCGGCAGGATAGTATCCTTTGGGGTCTTGCTTTGGCTGGTTGTGCCTGCTGTAACCAAGGCGATTGACTTAAAGCCAAGCTCCCATGCCGGTGGCTGCATTTCAACTACTTGATAAATTTATGCTTCTGTAGCCATATAAGGGCGAGTATACCAGACTGGATCTCCATGGGCCCGAACCTTCATATTGTGCATAGTAACCTGAAACACCGCAATATCCTTGTAATTTTCGTAAAACGTGGGTGACAAGTGTGTCTGGGAATGAGTTGATACTGACAGAGCATGATCAAATAGTACCTAAAATAACTTATTCTCCTTGATCTGCTTAGGATCCTTCGAATCTCAAAGGTTTGCAAACTGCACACCCTCACACATTCCTGGCTCGATTTCGGGGAGAAATACCTCATCAGGTGTCTCCCACGCAACTAATGGAATTAAAAACATAATACAGGAGTAGAATAATTCCTTTTTGTGTTCCTGCGCCTCACGCACATTGTCTAAAAATTCATCGATGAGGTACTATGACCAGTTGTAGCTGACCCATTTTTCGCATCTACTGGCAAGCTGAATTACATAGGTGGGTATGGCTAATGCCTGGCACTTGAGCATCATTTTGCATGCAAGCAGTAGGGTACCAATTTGTGCTCCCATATCATCTACTGTATCTACTAAGAACCCTCTCAAGTTGTGACCAATGTGATATTTCTCTCGGACTTCACCATCAGTCCGCTACCCGTACTTTTTACTGATGCCCTCCTTAGGATTTGGCCTGGGCATGGGGAAGTCGGTGATTCAGTGAATTAAGGCAGCATCAATTGGGATGCGACCCTAGATCCACAAACACCCATCGTGCACCAGTGCTAGCAGTTGGTGAACAACCAGGCTGGTAATGTTGTAGCAGCCAAAGTGGGGGATGTGCAGCAATTTTAATATCCCTGAACCAACCAATCTGTGTTCCCACGGAATTGGATCTACCTTTAGCACATTTTCATACATCACTCTTTCAAGATATACTTATGGTGCCAGTGCTAGGAAGGCTTCCATATTTCCCAGATCATGATCATTGAATTTAAGGAGGGGGAGGCTTCTAAACATATCACCATTTAGAGGCACCTCCGTCGGGACCAAAGGAATCTACAGGTAGGTGTGGACAATGTTGACATTCTTGGGAACATGCAAGGTTGGCTCGATTGGCTTATTATATGGTGGTAGCTAGGAAAGAGGATTCGTGTGCAGAGATTCTGCTGGAGCCATCATGGGGCGCTTTGATGAGTTGGGTGAGCAACCCTTAGGCACCTTTTGAGGGGAATGCACAATTTGAGGGGACGTGCGTGGCTTCACCCTGGCCCACTTCGTATATTTCTCTTTTCCTTTATTTGATCCCTTCACCTTCACTTTTCCCTTCCTCTTAGATGGCATAGAAATGACCTCCTCCATCTTAGGGGTTACTTCTAATACATCTTCAGACCCAACTTCCTCGGAATTCGTGATAGGCAATGATTTAACGGGGTTAGTAGTAGTCATTCTTTCTTAGAATATGAATTCAAGGTTGCTACTATTTGAGGGGGTAGCTCGCCCAAAAATATAGATGGTAATGGCACAGAATAGACTGAGTTCACAGAGGAGCACAAGGCGTAAGAGTTTGGGAAAGAAAACAAACCCGTTATGACGAACGCCCCTCTATTTATAGCCCCCGATGGGAAAAAACGGTTGGATTAGCTCTAATTGCAACTTATAATTACAGAAACGGTAAAAAATCCTCCCATATCGCCACATTAATTGCCAATTTCCCATTCCTTTCAACGGTAAAATCACTTTTTCACCTAGTTTCCCCATTCCAACGGCTGGAATTCCAATGGCTAGTTTTTCCAGCCGCGTACCACCCCTACGCTTGCATCGTACCTTTTTGCACCGCTTGGCCTACACACTATGCCTTCAATTTTTTGCCCTAGTGCACGAATCATCCTTTACATAGCTACTCTAACCATATATTCATTTGGTCGGCACCGAGTTGTCCGTATAGGGTTTCAGACGACTTCATTAATGTACTTTACCACACCACCATCGGTAATCTCTACACATCATGGCCAACCTGACTGCACCACCATCGGTAATCTCTTATACTATTTATGGGCCCAACTAATGTGTACGGAACTTTCCTGGATGGCGTGCAAACTGGATGTCGTAAAGTAATACCAATTCATCTTCCTTAAAGACCTTTTTCTAAATATGTCGATCGTGACAAAGCTTTTTCGCGAGCCTTCTGAAACTGCTGGTGGAGTTGAGCTATGAACCAATATTTTTCCATGGCCACCAACTGAACCAATCATTCCTCCATGATGTTTGGTTCCACCATGTTTGTAAAAGCTGAAATGTGTAAGCTGGGAACAAAGTATTCCATAAGCGTGATGGCCTCCTTCCCGTAAACCATTCTAAAGGGAATTTTTCTCGTGAGTTTCTTGCATGTGGTCCTATAGGCCTAGAGTACTAAGGGAATTCATACGTCCCAGTCACTTCGGTCAGTGTTACAAATCTTAGTGAGTGCATGTTCTAGGATTTTATTAAAGGCCTCTACTGTCTCGTTCGCCTGTGGGTGATATGGGGTAATTTTCACATGGTCTATTTGGAATTCCTTAGTCAAAGCCGCAATATTTTCATTAACAAAATGCGTACCTCTATCGCTCATTACGATCTTCAGGAAACCAAACCTAGTCAGGATATGTTAAAAAATGAAGTGCGCAACAGTATCCGCAGTATAGTCCTTGATAAATTTTCCTTCGCCCACCTGGTTATATAATCAGTGGCAGTGATGATGTACCGAGCACCCGTCTTCTTTCCTGGGGGATTGATGGGTCCTACAAAGTCTATGGCCCACTTGTCGAATGCTTGCAGAGAAATATGTGGTTGCAGGGTCATATCTTTTTGACGTGAGGGTTTCTGAGTCTGTTGGCATGCGTCACAGGCCTGAAAGTATGCATGGGCATCGTTATGGAATGTGGGCTACCATAACCCAACCCTCAATACTTTCTGCATAGTGGCTTTTCCTGCATAGTGCGCTACTTCCAGCCCTCCATTGGCCTTAGCCAATATAGCTTGTCTTTCACGTTCCAATACATACCTCCATAGCACCTCATCTATGCCTAGCTTGTAGAGTTGTTTAGCGATTATGGTAAAATCAGCTGCGCGTGTGACCACTTCCTTTTTCTATGGTACTAAGTAGTTGTCGGGCGCCATACCTGTTGTCAAAAAATTAATAATGTTTGAAAAGTGCTCGTCCACCACCTTGATAGCAAACATTTGTGCGTCTATTAATCCTTCTTCCATATTATTCGGCCCTTCTGCATTCTCAATCCAAGACAAGTGATCAGGCCCAATAGTCAATCTCCCTGGTTTCACAATTATTTCAAAATCATACTCCTGGAACAACACTAACCACCTAAAAATATTCCCCCCCAACATAGGTTTATTGACCAAGTATTTTAAAGTTGAATGATCTGTGAAAATCTTGAAGTGTCCACCTAATAAATAATGCTTGTATTTCTGTAGGGAATACATCATTGCCAAGCCTTTGTGCTCCATGGTAGAATAGTTACATTCAGCGCTCGATATTTTTCTGCTAGAAAAGGTAACCGAATGATCAATGTCCCCTTCTCTTATTTGTGCTAAGACATCTACTGGTGCTATCCCTGATGCATCCACATGCACATGAAAGACCTTTTCTTAGTCGGGAAATATAAGAATAGGTGCAGTTCCCATATTTTATTTTAGCAGCTCAAAGCTCTTCTAACACTCGTCATCCCGAAAAAAGGAGACATCCTTATTTAGAAGTTTTTCTATTGGTGCAGTGATCAACGCGTACCCTTGAATAAAATTCCTACAGTAACCTGTGTGGCCTAAGATAGAGCACAACTTTTTCTCAGTGGTGGGGACTGCCAAATTGATGATAACCGTGATATTGGCTAGGTCAACCATCAATCCCTACTGACACACCACGTGTCCCAACGAAATCCCAAATGGGACACATAATATGCATTTCTTGATATTTAGAAAAATTTGGTGTTTCCTGCAGGCATCAAACATCATTCACAGGTTTGACACGTGACTCTTCACTAATTCAAACACTGTCTAATCATCGAAATAGACTTATAGAAACTTATGAATGAATTCCTTGAATAATGCTACAACTACGCGTGAAAATATGGCAGGGGATTTTTTTAGTTCGAATGGAATGACAGTGTACTGGAACGATCCCCACTTAGTCATGAAGGTTTTCTTTTTGCAGTCTTCAGGTGCTATGTGGATCTGATGGTAGCAAGAGAACCCATCAGTGAACGAGTATGCTTCATGTCCTCCCAAATTATCCAGAATTTAATCAGAGAACAACGTAGGGAAAGGATCATGTACGCAAGCATCATTTAACTTGCATATGTCTACGAAGATCCTTATATTTGATTTATTATTCTCTTCCTGGACCACCATAGGGCTTACCCAATCTGACTGTTCCACCAGTTCAATGGTACCTACGGTCACCATCTTCTCTATTTCTTCCTTGACTTTCTGTTTATATTTAGGGTTTAGGTGATAGGGCCATTGTTTGATAGGGCGTGCATCTAGCTTCAAGGTAATTCTCATAACACCCATATCCCCGACGATCCCTTTGAGTTCCAAGAACTTTGTGGGGAACAGATCCTAATATTTGGTCAGCATCTCTGCGATCTTTACCACTGTGTAACTATCCCAATAATCCCCAATATTGGCCATCTTGGGCTATGCTTCCATGCCAATGTTGACTTCCTTCAGTTTCAATGGTTTGGTTCCATCAACTTCCTATAGAAAAGGTCCTGAAATGGCACGTTCCCCTTCTAATTTTGGGATAGTGATATTTCGGGGGTCCTCATCACAGTCTCCTATTGACAAATTTTTGTAGTTGACAATATCCTGCATCTGTGGATCCCAGGTTGGCGCAGTAAATTCTTTCTTAGAGAAGGACTCATTAAATACTAGAGCATATATATCTTGCAGGGCTTCATCAATTTTCTCAGTTCCTCCCACTAACCCAAATGTCATTACAAAATCCTCATCCATTGTACCCCAGTGACGAGTAAGTTGGTGTAGTTTTTCATCCAAATACTAAGTGGTGGGGATTGGTCCTAACTGTTACACCATTTTTTTGGTCATCTAACCCATTATCATTAGATGAACCCAAGTACACCATGTAAGACCAATTTTACCCTAAGTAAAATTGCTTTCACCATGTAAAATAACATTTTTCTATATTTCCTGGTCATATTTAACCCAAAACAAGGAAATTAATTAAATAAATAATTATTTATTTAGTTATTTCCTAGGAATAAGTTATTTAAATCATTATTTAATAATATTCCTAGTTAAATTTGACTAAATCATTTTTAAATAATTAAATAAATCATTATTTATTTAATTATATTCCCACCATCTCCCTAAAATAATAAATAAATCATTTATTTATTTATTGTTTATAAATAAAGGAATTGACCCAAGTCAAAAGACCTTTTCCCTCCAACAAATATAATAAAATATTTCTAAAGGGTGGTTCTAGAATGTGATTAATAATATTTTATTCATGCAACAAGTTCTAGATAACCCTAATATTTTGTTATAAATAGGAGGGTTTTCCCCATTCATTAGTCACCTCCATTGCATTAGATCACTCTAGATCTACTCTTGGTCACCATTTTCCATTTTTGCTTTGTGAGCTCCCATTGAGTTCTATGTTTGTCTGGGTTTTCCATAATATCAAGAGAGAGAAATGTTAGATCTGAAACACTGAGGACTTTCAAGAACCCATCCCATTGAGGAGAACCGGAAAACGCCTTTCTTGTTTTCCTCTCAGGTGCCCCATTCTTTAATATAATATAAAATTCTTTTAAAAAACATTGTTCTTGTCTTGTCTATTGGATACATGGAGCCATATTGTATTTTATCTTCTTAATGTCTTTTGTGCTTAGATCTAAATTTGTGTAGCAGACTTAAAGATATTTTGCAGCCATAATCGATGTTAGGGCTATTTGTTATGCGTAGCTAAAGTGATATTTTTCTGGGTTTGTCTAAAGCTTCTGTCAAGGTTTTCTAGCCTCTGTCTCCGCCCGTTTAGACCTGTTTTTGATCTGTTTCACTCAACTAAGTGGGAATATTTCCCCTTAGGGCTCTAGTACCCTCCACTTTTTGTGGGAGAGTTTTTGCTGTTTCAGAAGTCTGAATTTCCAGAGTTTCAGCCTTATTTCTCTCAGATCTGATACCTCATTTTCAGATCCCTTTAGATCAGCTCTTACCCCTTTCAAATCACCTCATATAGTTTTGTTTGGGTTCATTTCTCGAGCCGCCTCCTTGTCCCTTCCTATTTTAGTTGATCTCCTCCTTTTTAGCAGCAACCTTGCCTTTTCCTCTTTGCTATTCTCTGCACCTCTTTTCAGCAGATTTCTCCTTTAGATTCCAATCCCTCCTGACATTACATCTATTGGCCTCCTTTTCACATGCTTGGCTTAGTTTTTTCCCTCTTATAGACTAGTTTTGAGAGACCCGCCTTCTTGGGTTAGATTGATGCATTGTTAGCTATTAATTTTCTGTTCTTTCAGTCTTATTTACTGCAGATTTATTTTTCAGTTACACAGCACACTTTTTCTTTTACTCTCAAAACATCTGGGTTTAAACAATTAAAATTAACACATGCCACACACTAACCCTAAGTGAAGAAGTGCCTGGTTAACACCGCCTGGCAAAGACTTTAAAATCAATTTTCACTGCACCTCTCTACCCTTGACCTCAATTGATTTTGTCCCTCCCTACCCTTGTCAGTTTTTCTTCTTCCCGTCATCATTGCGCCCCCAGGGGGGCCCCCTCCTTCCCGTCGTCATCGAGTAAGTCCCCCCCCGAGTCCGCACTCTGACTCTTCCTCTGATTGTTCGGGTTCTCCCCCTACTCCTAGTTCTTCCCCTGTCACTTTCACCATCTCTACTTCAGGGCCTACTACCAGCAGCAACCCCAGTACTACTGCTGGGTCTGTTTCTAGTGGAACCACTACGGGACCTACCTTGACTGCCCCATTGCTCCCTTATATGGCCGGCCTTAGTCTCCCCAACTTCAATTAGTTGATCAATGATCCTATCCGCCACGATGTTAGTTGGCCTGCTATGACAACCAAGCTCCCCTCTGACATTCCCAAGTTCAAAGGCCTTGCTAGTGAAGATCCCTCCAACCATATCCGATCCTTCCATATGTGGTGTTCCTCCAATTCCATTACTAACGACTCCATTCGTCTTAGATTGTTTCAACGCACGCTTACCGGTGAAGCTTCTAAATGGTATGTTGAACAGGGCACCTCCTCCCATACCACTTTTGCAACCAATGCCCAAGCCTTTTTATCTTATTTCCAGCTCCCTCTCTGATACGACACTGGTACTGAACTTTTAACTTCTTTCAGACAATCCTCTTCGACCCGCCTTTCCGCTCATGTCCAGGAATGGCGGTGAAGAAGAAGCTTATGTCGCACTCCTCCCTTTGAAGATCGGGTTTATATGGACTGGTTCCTTCACTCTCTCTTACCTCCCATTGGAAAATATGTTGCCTCCCATTTCCCTCAAACTGAAGAAGCCTCCCTCCAAATAGCCTTGAAATATGACCTTATTTATGCTCAATCTGGTTATGTTATACCGTCCTTCCTGACCTCCCCAAGTCTGGTGGCACTAACGCCCCGTGGGCATCTCACTCTGCCGACAGTATCGTTGGAGCTCTTTCCCATACCTCTGCCCAACCTCCTATGGGCTATGGTTTCCCTCTGGGAGGGGCTAGCACCTCTAGCAACTTTTCCCCTCCAAGTAGCATGTATCTAGGATATGGCATACCTCCTCCTTTTTCCCCTACTCCTGCTTACCTCAATGCTACCCATCCTAACCCTTATCCTTACCCACAACCTGGTGTCCCAGCTCCTCCAGCATTTGGACCTCTCACCCATTTGCCTTCTCAACCCCTGCCACAACACTTACTACCCCTTCCAGGGCAAGTATTTGCACAGCAGGGCACGACCAATTCTCTTCCTTCTCAAAGAAAGAGTAAAGGCAATCAATATGCCCCTGGTAATCATGGACCCAATCCTTTGCGTATTGATCCTCACACTACCAACCAGCCACAGGGTTCTCCGCCCAAGCCGGACAGGCCACTTCGCACCAATAAGCCATGTTCGTGTTGCGGTGTTTATGGTCATTACACTCACGATTGTCCCTTATTACCACAAATGTGGCAGATGTGGGAGTCTCGGGCCACCGTGTGGGGACAACATTCCTCGCCTACTATCCCTCCCACCCCAGCTACTTCTCAACCCGATGTGTTTACCGATCCTTTCCCTCAACAAGGATTTTTGGCCACTCAACCCCCTCATGCTGCAGTAACCACTCAACATTCCCCTTCTGGTTCCTCTAATTACTAGATTCTCATGATGGCCTCTGACCCACCTCTCACCGTTGACCTCAACCTTCAAAATCGGTCTCGTCAGTATTCCACACCTCCCGTTATGTCTGTCTCTGAGTCTCCATCTTCAGATCCTACAGAGCCTCTATCGACACCCAATGGTCCCTTGCAACTCCCTCTGCCCAAAGTTGAGGTTCATCCCATGACTCGTAAGGGACCATTACACCGAAATGATTCCTCTGGATGGGCTACCCATTCATACAACATAGTAGATGATCTGGCACAATCTCCTGCTGCCATTTCAACACTGGAGCTCCTCCAGTCATGTCCTTCTCAAAAGAGGGCTCTAATATCTGTTGTGGGCGTTGTAGATCCTGCTGATGACCACTTTATTGTTTTCGATGCCCGTCAGTCAAACCATCCCCCTCTTCCTCCTTCGGTTGCTTTCCAAATCCCAATCAAAATCTGAAATGCCAATGTTGCTCGGTGTATCATTGATGAGGGGGCATCTACCTGCGTAATGTCCGCTTCGGTTTGGAAACAACTTGGATCCCCTGAGCTGGCTCCTTCCACAATCACCCTTCGTGCGTGGGATGGCCATGCCTCCCAGACCATTGGCCTATTCTGTAATTGTCCTATCACCCTTGCAGGCAAGACTGTTTGTGTCAACGTTGAAGTTATCGACGCCCCTATTGACTACAACATTCTTTTGGGGCGTAGTTACACCTATGCCATGTCTGTTGTCCCATCCGCAGTCCACCGCAAGATATTCTTTCTGCATAATGGCAATATTGTCACCATTGACCAGTTGACCTACCACAAACCTAAATCTCAGACCTCCCCTGAGTCCACGATCTCTACTGTCACCAATAAACCAACTGTGGATTCTTTGACTAGTGTTTTCCCTGGCGTCTACAAAGACTCCTCTTTGCTTGGCACTTTTCCTGGTCCCCCCCCTCCTCCTGTCTCTGACCCCAGCTTAGCGAATGTTTGCATGATGCAATCGTCTCAGGCTGGCCTTCCACAACCTGCTCCGGCTAGTCAGCAACCTCAATCTCACCCACCGCATCCTGTTCCTAGCCCTTTGCTTCAGTCAACCGAACCTTTTTCGGCTGGACCTTCCCATCACACTCAGGAACCTCCCTACCCTCCTGAGTCAGTTCCCTCAGGTCTCCACCATATGGGAGCCGTCCCCCCTGAACATTACCCTACCGGTTAGATACCTTTCCTTGGCCCCCCCTCGGCGTCTATTCGGTCCCTGTCATGGCCACCCTTACCCTCCCTAATTTAACCCTGGGAATTCCAGTATGGTATCTTACTCCTCCAGCCGAGACCCCACCAGGCCACCCCAAACCATACATAGTTGTGACATCAGTGCAACCGATTCCCTTCGCTCCTTCCACCACTATAGTGCCCCTAGCCCCTCCGCAGAACCCTCCTCATGCTGTGATAGCTACAGGAAAGAAAGGAAAAACTCGCAAGGGGGCATCCAATGACAAGGCCACCACACTCGACCCTACCCCTCCCCCACCCACCAAGCCTTGTGCCTTGTGTGATGGTATCGGTCATCCCACCCATACTTGTCCTGAGTTTCCCTGTATCCAACCCATGGTTAAATTCGTGTTCCCTGAATCTACGGTCCCTGAAACCTCTGTTTCTTCCTCATCCGTAGCCAAGAACCCAAAGACTCTTCGCACCAAAAAACCCTGTGCTTTGTGTGGTGTCCATGGCCATTATTCTCACCATTTTCCTCACCTCATGCATTATCGAGCCTCTTTAGAGGTCATTCGCAAGTAAAAAGTTGAACAAAATCAATCTGCCTCTCCCATCCTTGCTCAATATGCGTCCAGTCTACTCGAGGATCCCCCTGCTACCATTGAAATTCCTCCCCATGATGTTGATATGTCGGAACCTACTGCCCCCCTCCTATACCTATCATCATCGGCATGCCCCTTGGAGTACATTCCCTCTGACTCCACTCCGCCTGTTCTGCTTGATCCTCCTTCAGACACTTTTTCGAGCTCTTCATATTTTGACCATCTTTTTACCTGTTCTTCTGTCATTCCCTGTGATGACTCGTATCTGTGCCTCTCTTCCCATACCGATGACTTAGGTACCTTTGTAGTGTCGTATGGTCTCCTTGACCCTTCCATTCCCTCCCATAATCACGATCATACCATCTGTATCTTCGATGTCCTTCGCAGCCTAAGTGCCCACTCTTCATCCCATAGTTCTCATTCATCTCCCTGTCATCAATATATGAGTCCTAGAATTCCTACCCAGACTGCTCCCTCCCGTAGCCGTCAATGGATGTCTATCCCCTACTCACGCTGCCATCCTTTTTCTCATCCCTCCCATTTCTTGTCTTGTGACACTATTACATCGGCCCTCTCGTCCACACATTATCTTGGCTACGCCAATGGGGCAAGTCGCTATTCCTGCCATCTTGCTTCGGTAGCATGGGCCATCTTTACCCCCTTGCATACCCTCGTTCTTGCAAATGGGGTTTGCATTGGTAATGCCACCAATAATCAGGCTGAATATGATGCAGTTCGTGGTCTCTTAGCCGATGCCCTATCTCATCACATCCTCCATCTACATGTTCATTTAGATTCCCTGCTTCTTGTCTTACAACTTAATGGTGTCTATCGTGTGCATAGCCCTATCCTGTTTAGACAATATTTACGAGTGAAACTTTTGATACGTGAATTTAGATTCATTACATTTAACCATATACCTAGACATCAAAATCACTACGTAGATCAAATCGCAAATCATATTCTAGACTGGCATTTATCACACACAAGACAATAACATTTAACACCATCAATAAAATGCATATACATCATATCACATGTGTTTTTAGAGTCCATCTACTCTGAAACATATGACATGCCCATAGCATGTTACAATCACAAAACTACAAAAAATGGGGGGCACCACTCGCCCCTACATAGACACTGGGGGGCACCACCTGCCCTACATCTAATCACTCTCTCGAGGATCCTGAGCCAATGGCTCTGCTCCCACAGCTCTTAGATCACGCACAGCCTGACCGGCCATCACCATGCATCGCATGATACCTCGCCATTCCGAGGGTAGCCCAATACATAACTCTATGTATTGGTCGTCTAAATCCTGCCAACCACGCTCCGACACACCGGTCAGCAACCCCTTACATCTACGACGGATGTCCTCCACCAGAGTAGCCATATCCTCATTTTGTGTTGTCTTTGATCCACTTGCACCTGTAGCTCCTGCTGCTGCCGGTCGTCCCATATATCCGGCCGGTTTTACTGGAGCTATAACTGCATTCCAAAAATATAACGATTAGTACCATGAATACTAGTCACAAACTCTAAAATGCACATAACAGATTAGTTGCTTGTCACTTACCATCGGGCCCCCACACTTGACCAGGCGGAAGCGGCAAGTCCGGATCTCCCCAATAACTCATCCTACTATAGGGATAGTCATCTATGTGTAATGGCATCTGATCCCAATGGGCGCATAACTCTGGTCGGAAGACCCGTCCGACTACCCCTCCCCCTCCTCTACACAATAATCGTCCCCACCGACGCATCCGGGGCTCTCTCAGACCTCCATCAGGTAACTGTATACGAGGTCGCAAGGTCAGGATCTTCTTAAAAAAGAAGGAACACAACACCATCCCATAGGCACAATCATGATTCACTTGCCGCTTGCATAGCGACAGCTGTCATTTCACTGACACCAACATCATCTGGGCCCACCCATAGTAGGTCCCCCCAAACACACTCTCTATAATCATCATCTTCCCTCCAGTGATGTGATGGAATGCTTGGCTGCCCAAGATCCACAACACTGCTGTGGCCACTGCCCAGGTCTCCAACCTCTCTAGATATCCAATGGATATCCGAGTCCCTTTGACTTGGACACCTGGTCGAAAATGTCGCTCAACAAACTCCATAACGTTACGCCCTCGTGGTAGCACCGGCTGCGTATTTCCCACCATCCCTAATGGCGGGAGACCAGTCAAGAAATACAGATCCTGGACTGTCATCTCGATCCTACGCCCTTGCACTATAAACGCCTCATGATCTGGATCCCAATAACTGATAATCCGGGCCAACAAGGGCTCTCCAGCCCTCATCAAAGGGTTCTCCAAAAATTTCAGAACCCCATACCTAGCCAGTGCACGACGGACACCCTGATCTGTTTGGATCTCCGTCCGTAATGTACCTAAGTCTCTCTCTCTCCACTTGATCCGTATCTCTGCCATACCTGCACAAAAACACCATTTTTGTCAATCTAAAGATCAGCAAAACTGCATTAACTTACACCAAAACTGAATCTCAGCCCATAACAGCACTGAAACCTCCCACATCTAACAGGTCGCACTTTTTGGGTAAAACCTGGGCCAGGTCACACTTTTCAGGCCAAAACCTGTGTCCCAAGTTGCAGCTTTTTCCCCAAAAAGTGCGACCCGACCATAATGATGAAGTAGGGGCAGTTGCTGAGATTTAAAACCCTAATCTGAAATTTGAATCCATCAAAAACAGAGAGTAGGATTAGGCCTCTTACCTACAACTGACGGATCATGATTCCAATGGTCGGTTTGTCCACTACGATTGCCACAAGATTTAGGGCCTTATCTCCTCTCCACATTCACCATAGCTACACAAGCAAATGAATAATTTTGGAGGGAA
This sequence comes from Pinus albicaulis, assembly GCA_034641835.2. Classification (NCBI taxonomy): domain Eukaryota; kingdom Viridiplantae; phylum Streptophyta; class Pinopsida; order Pinales; family Pinaceae; genus Pinus; species Pinus albicaulis. Next base: position 1,019,761,543 of record CM076575.1, on the reverse strand, counting down.
AACGCCTTATTAGAAGAAAACCCCTATTTTTTCTTTCGCCCGCTGCGACCAAACCGTATCCCCGTTTGACACACCGTCTGCACCATTGGAAAGCTCTCACCGAGCACTCAAATGGGTATCTTTCAGTTTTCCATCTTTTGATACTTCACCGGGACACATTTTGTCCATGAAGGGTCTCTTCACCTCTTCTCAAAATCGAATTTTTTCACTTACGACACTTGTACTTGGGGCACCACTTTGCCTTCTTACTCACCTTCGTTCATGTTGATTTTCGTCGTGAGCTACCCTATTGTACTCATGATTTTATGGTTCCCCATTGGACCCTTACTATGAGGCAGCACCATCGAGTCGCCCTTGTTTAGAGCATCCCAGTCGAGTAATCATCGCATTCATGGAGTCCATTCCGCATCCCTTTGTACCCCGCTATAGTCCTGCCTCCTTTCTTGCTTGATCACGCTCTCGTGTCACAGATTATGGCCTTTCGCACCCTTGTCCCCTATCCCTCCTGATATTGTGTCAGTCGCTGCAAAGCCAATCATGCTCTTTATGCTCTAACAAGGGAAGTCGTCCAACCGCTCTTCCATATCCCTCATTCCATCATCATCATTAGTGTCTATCTGTTCATCTCTCTATTATTTTCCCTCGTGCCTTAGTTGGGGTTCCCTTATTGCCTCACCTATGGCAGACCTACTTCTGTCGACATCATCTCATTTACTCCAGAAGGCAGGTCTAGGGGGCAGTGTACCTTGGTTCGAGCTCTTCTCAGCATGATCATGATCTATACACTTGATGGTCCAGTGATGCAGTAGCAGCTACTGGTGATTCCCGAGTGTGTTTCAAATGTCTCAACACTCATGAGGGGGTGGCCCTGCAGGTAGCCCCCCACATGCCCAGATGACTTTTTCATTTCCGCCCTTGATGCAGCTCCTCTCATTTGACGATATTGGCCTCAACTGCTTGCAGCACCTCTTTGATTTGCATGTATCAGTCAGATTTTGCGAGCCCTTCCCCATGAGTAGGGGACATTTGGGTGTCTTTGTATCTCATGTACTAAAATATTCTTGTATAAGTCCTGACGGTTATTCTAGGCATCACATGTATGTGGGATTCATCATTTTATTTCTCTAGCTCATATTTAGGCCAGCACATGCTTCCTTATTGTGTTCCATGGTTTTCCGGGTGCCTTATTCTTTGTACTCTTGTCTCGGCGAGCATAGGTATGCCTCCCCTGCCGCCTTTAACACTAGTACCACTTCATCAACTAGAAACTTGTTGCACCTGTAAGTCTCGTCTCCTCTAGTTTTAGTCCTTTAGCACATTAGAATACCTCACATTTCTCTCTCTCACTCCCCTCTTGATGCCTAGTGATTGAGTTCTTACAACGTACTTCGGTCATACGATTTTCTCCTAACACTCGTACATTGGGGGGAAATCTGTTACACCATTTTTTTGGTCATCTAACCCATTATCATTAGATGAACCCAAGTACACCATGTAAGACCAATTTTACCCTAAGTAAAATTGCTTTCACCATGTAAAATAACATTTGTCTATATTTCCTGGTCATATTTAACCCAAAACAAGGAAATTAATTAAATAAATCACTATTTATTTAATTATTTCCTAGGAATAAATTATTTAAATCATTATTTAATAATATTCCTAGTTAAATTTGACTAAATCATTTTTAAATAATTAAATAAATCATTATTTATTTAATTATATTCCCACCATCTCCCTAAAATAATAAATAAATCATTTATTTATTTATTGTTTATAAATAAAGGGAATTGACCCAAGTCAAAAGACCTTTTCCCTCCAACAAATATAATAAAATATTCCTAAAGAGTGGTTCTAGAATGTGATTAAAATATTTTATTCATGCAACAAGTTCTAGATAACCCTAATATTTTGTTATAAATAGGAGGGCTTTCCCCATTCATTAGTCACCTCCATTGCATTAGATCACTCTAGATCTACTCTTGGTCACCATTTTCCATTTTTGCTTTGTGAGCTCCCATTGAGTTCTATGTTTGTCTGGGTTTTCCATAATATCAAGAGAGAGAAATGTTATATCTGAAACACTGAGGACTTTCAAGAACCCATCCCATTGAGGAGAACCGGAAAACACCTTTCTTGTTTTCCTCTCAGGTGCCCCATTCTTTAATATAATATAAAATTCTTTTAAAAAACATTGTTCTTTTCTTGTCTATTGGATATATGGAGCCATATTGTATTTTATCTGCTTAATGTCTTTTATGCTTAGATCTGAATTTGTGCAGCAGACTTAAAGATATTTTGCATCCATAATCGATGTTAGGGCTATTTTTTATGTGTAGCTAAAGTGATCTTTTACGACGAAAGATTCATACTAACACTAACGCATGAATAAACATATGGACCCATTCATTTCACGTGTTTTCATTCCATACTTCCATCTAGAGAGCCAAGTTATTGCGTGTATCCCCTCGACCCGAGAAGATTTCCATAGGCGGGTTGGCCAAAGGGTCAAATCGCAGGATCATCATCTTTTGGCACTCCCCCCAGTCCTGGAAAGCTTCCTTGTGGGTTTCCCACCATAAGGGCCCAAAACCTGAAGGGCTCAAAACCTTCGTTCTTTAGGTACATCTGCTTCAATTTCTTTAAGAAAGTCCTTAAAAATACTAGAACCATCAAATTAGGGTAGTTCTCTTACCTCTGAGGAGATGCATCAGAAGCTCTTTGTGATCTTAAGACACTGCAACAAAAATACATCATGCAACCAGTTTTGCCAATTTTCTATCTCTTCATCTGAGTCTGAGAGGCATTCACTGTCTTTTTCCCAAAATAACATGCCATCAGCAATGGGGTTGATCCAATTGTCGTCCTGGGTGTTCAGTTTGTAGATGTGATCAACATCCTCCTCCTCACATACAGGTTCAGTATATCGATCACCTTCTGCTAGATCCAGGGGGACTATCACCCGTGTACCTTCATTTTCAAAGAACATATTTATCCTCTTCAAATTAATGATACCTCGCATGTCAATAGCCCAATCCAAGCCTAAGAGTGCGGGGTAAGGGTCTGTGTCACCCACTATCTGGATTACTTCAAAATCAACATAAACGTTCACACATGTGATTTCTACCACAACCTTTGGCAGTTTTCCCAGTGGGATGATATTTTTCTCATTAGCCATCCGTAACTAAATAGCAGACCATTCTAGCTTAGGTTCTCTCATTCTTTGCCAGGTTTTCTTGGGCAGGACATTTGCGTCTGATCCTAAGTCAAGGATGACTTGGTCCATTTCATAGTCTCCAATCCATGCAGTCATGTGCATCTCCCGACCAGTCCTTTTTTTGTTCTTGTACAGCTTGTTCACAGTTCTAACATCTAGTTGTGAGGAAACATTTTCTACGCAACTGTCTATTAGTGCTTGGATATTCTCTACTGCCTTCTGGTTGCGCAAAAACTTCATAAATGCCTGAAGGAATGGTTTAACTTCTTCATCTTCTTTTGGGTCTACCATAATATTTGAGGTATATGATTCATCTTTGGCCATCTCCATCTGAGCTTCCACGTAGGTTTCTTTCTCCTTTTTCAAATCAAAGCTTTCCTTTTTCTCCACAACCTTCCTGATTAGTGACACAGCCACAGATTGTTCCTCAGCCCCTCTGGTGGCAATGCCACTGCGCATGATCACATTGATACTTGGCCCATCATCTCTTGGTTCTACCTTAACCTGTTGTACATTTTGTGTGGGCGTCTGGTGTTTATCCTGCATTTTTGCTATTAACACCGGACAATCCTCAATGACATGGTAAAACTTCCTGAAATATCTGCAGGACTGGCGCGCAGGGTTCGGGCAGTCTCGTGCATAATTTCCCACGTCCCCAAAGTTGTAGCAGATCATTTTCCCTCGTCCTCAGCCTACACTTACACCTCCTCCTCCTCCCATTCCTCTTCCAGGGGATCCTCCCCTCCTAGAAGGAGATAGTGGTTATGAGGGGTTAACCTACACCGTGTGTAGGTTTCCCCTATCTACCATTAGGTCGAGTGTTCGACATTTTTGTTCGTCGTGCCCTAAAGACGAGCATCATATGCACCACTGTTGTTTCAATTCTATAACATAGGCACCTAGTCCTGGGCAATGATCTGTATCATGTCTTTCTATTACCCAACAGTTAGCACACCACAACATGGGGGTACTAGGTCCAGCCATTTCCCTAGGGCATAGAGGGCTTGGCCCCTAGCCTACATATAATCTGATAACAAAGGGAATTAATCCTTAGTATGACCCGATACCCTACAACATATGCACAAGACATTTGGGTTGGCTTCCTTACCCCAATCCTTCCATAAGTTTTGAATTTCTAAGTGCATTGCCTCTAGCTAGCTCTAAATCTGTAGTGTCGCGAATTGAGTATCATCTCTTGGTGCACCTTCCCACTTCATGGCAATATCCAGAGCTTATTCCTGGGAGTCTGTTACACAGTAATTTTTCACCGTCCCTACAATCCCCCCTCCTGCACATTGGAGGGCCTTTTCCATGACCTGTGAGTAGTGACATAACTTGAAACCACCTTCATGGCATCCCCCTTGACAAGGAAAATCATTCCTCTGAAGAAAATTTTCCTTGAAAAACCTTAAAAACTGATCTTTTAGCCTTGGCATGACTATCCAATTCAGCCCTCGTGCCAATGGGGAAAATCCACCATAGAGGGCGCAGCAGCTAGTGCTCTATCCCAGTGTTTCACTCACGCGAAGCTTAATAAGGATTGTTTTTTAAAAATAAATGGCAGAAGTTTGATTCCAACAAACTCCTGAACGAGTCTCTAAAATGGGTTGGGAGGTTTGGCTTCGGATCTCCATGTATGGGAGGTGGTTTTCCACCTATCATGGAAGCTTCTATGAGGATAGGGCCAATCCCACAATTGTAGGGATCCCAACTCCCCTTCCACCATCTATATAAGCTTGTTTTTTTCCTTTAGCAAGCTAGAAGCAAGAGCTGAACTTGTAGCAAGGAGACTATAGCCAGACAACTGTTGAGAGCCAAGCCGAAGAGAGAGAGCTTCGTCCCGTTTCTGACAAGATTCGTTGAGACGTGCTCCACTGTCAGCGACGCCAAACGAAGATCAAGCGTCAGATATTTGGGTTGTATCTTTCCTTTTTCATTTTAATGATAAGTGACTTTGATTATGGTTTCATTCATGTGTCTTTGTCTTTGATGCAATGAATTACATCCTCTCTGATTGATGTATGGTTACAAGATTTATATTCTATGTCATGTATCGTTGTGCTTCTTCGCATGTGTGTAGGTTTTCGGACGTGTTAAGCGGAAGGATCATGATATTCCAAAGTGGAGGATGGGAAGCATCATCCTTTCTCCAACGACTATTGCGTATGACCTGAGGTAGGCGACTCATTATGTTTTGTCATTTCTGTAACTAGAGACCTCCGTCACTACGTGACTGATTGTTGCTAGACCTGATCTAGGCTAGTAGGGATCGCCTCTATCCATAGAGGGGATTTACCTCTACAACAGAGTCGATCTTCTACTGTCCAATAGGTTCATGCAGATGTGGCAATAGCATGGCGATAAACCATTCCCTGTGTTGTTTTTCCTCACAGACAAATGTAATATTCCTAATTAGTCCTAAGCTAATTGGAATATTCATTTTTGTTTTATTTTTATGTTTCATGAATAAAAGTGTAAAAGAGGATCATAAAACCCCTAAACAGCAAATAAATCAATGCCAAATGTGAAAAAGGTTAAATATTGGCTATGTAAGCAAGCACCCTTAGGTGTAAAAGGGGCTGGATGTTTTGACTGAGTCAACCATGACCAAATCTACAACGTTGTCTTGGAGGAGTGGCCATCAATGAGGCACAGTGTAGTTTTAGATGGAGATGGATTGTGTGAAAGAAGTTATTGCATTGAAGGTGGTTTAGGGTATACAAGCTCTTAATCTATATAAGGAAGGGGATGGCATCATGAAAAGGTTGTTGAATGATATCATATTTCTAAAGTATTCTGTGTTTAGCCATACAAGCTTTCTTTGGCTGTTTAGCCTATATTGCAAATTTTGTTTAGCATTGGGTGTTCCTGATCGGGAATCCCACCTCTTTCCTTGAGAGGCCTCTTGGAACAGTCTTGTATTGCATAGTCCATTATCTGGCGGAAGACCAAGCTTCCTCTTCCAACTACAATGGAGATCCTATTGAGGGTTTGGCTGTCTTTGAAAGCTGCAACAAGTGGAGGCTAGAACTACTCAGATCTAGACCAATCTAGTGCTTCTTTTCAGTGGGGAAGGCTTCTATCCCATTGGCAAGAGAGTATTGGATCATTGGAGCTTCATTTTCAGATCTTGACATGTGTCCAATCATGTTATAAACCCTACAATATTGTTTCCATAACTATGTTATTTGTGTAGGTGTTGTTGCAAGGTGTTTTGGCATACCATCTGTAGAGTTGGTTTTCAAGTGTTGGGGATCTTCCCTTCACTTTGGAGATCCATTGGAGGAGATCTATACATCATTAATTTCATATATGATCTGCATTTTTTTGAATACTTCTGAATATCTGAATATTTCTACAATTCTGTAACTTAGATCTCAGATCTACTTCATGTACATGGTGTTTTGCTAGAAACCCCAAGGGGAATTGAAAGAGGAGCCTCTATAGTGTATGGATATGTTATATATCTGAAATTTCATGCACTTATATGCTCTATATTTAAAGTGTAATCCTCAGCTGCTGTATGCTCAATAAAATAATGTTGTCCCGACATTTTTAGTCCATAAATGTGATTTCAGCACCTCCTTTGAGGATTTTCTTCTATAGGAGACTTTTATTTTCTATTGTAAATCTTATGGGCCTCACTATACATCTAATTGGCTATTGTAAATGATAAGGAAAGGTCTCCATATTGGCCTCCTGCTCTTACTTTGATGATTTTCATTATTTTCCTTGCATGACTTTTATATATTGCTGCATTCCCCATTTTGGAATATTACAGTTGTATCAGAGCATCATCTTGCCACAACCTGTGCAATATAAGAATTCAATATGTATTTTCAAGAAAATAATAGGCATAATAAGAAGATTGATTACACATAAGACAAAGAAAACAAGGGTAAGACACCTTTATCTAGAAGAATGAAAGGAGAGGAGTTCTCAAAGAATCTTTTCCAAACTATGCATGAGATGAAAAGAGGAATCGGGGGAATGAGGAGGGAAAGAGATGCAGATCTCTCAAGAGGAATTGCACATGAATAAAGCCCCAGATATTCATATTATGTGTGTGAGCATTCAACCACACAATTAGATCTACAACGATGTAGCATGCCTACATTCTTGGAAAGAAAAGAAGCAGAAGGAGAAACACCAGAGAAGGAGACTCTTAGTGGCTATCTCCAAGAATATGAATCTCAGTCTAGAAGATTCAGGGAGAATCTAAGCTTCCAAGAGTTTTGTCAACTTAAAGAAGAGAAGAGATCCAAAAATACAATAGAATAATAGGGTGCATGCAACACACTTTGGGTAGGTTCTTTCTACCTACTTTTGATGGATCACCTGAGATCTCAACCAAGTCTTGGGTAAGGAAGCTAGACACATATTTCCAGCTGCATCAAGTTTCACAAGAAGAAGCCATAAGAGTAGTAGCGTTGCATCTCTAGGGTAAGGCTTATGCCTAGTGGTTATTTGAATATTCTTCCATGAAAAATGAAAATATCTCTACTTATGCAAAGTTCACTATGAGGTTAGTGATAAGATTTGATTTTAAGCAATCTAAAACTTCCTTGGGTAAGAAAACCAAGCCCAAGAGTTCAGAACCTCTGCATGAGTTGGAAGGATCCATGAAGCCAACTCCATTTCAGAACATTGTTGAGGGGGTTGAAGATCTACTACAGGATTTTCCAAGGGAAAAGGCCCCACTTTAGCAAGAACTTCCTTCCCAAGGAGAAGACATGAGGATTGCTTTTTCAAGAGGAGATCAAGAAAATGATCTCTTAATGATGAGGCATTCTCCATAGATGAGGAGAAGGAAGAGGAAGAGCTAGAAAGATCCTCCAACGTTGTGACAGCAGGAGGAGATCTACTTCTATGTGGAGATGGAGGTGAAGAAATTGCTTCCACTATAAGAGCTCTTGTATATTTGAAAGAAGCTCCAAGGGATCTCACACATGAAGAGCATGAGAAGCATGTGTCTATTATGATAGACAATGAGGAAAAACAATGGAGGAAGTGTGTTCCAACATTGCATATAGTTTTGGGAACACACACTATGATAGATCATTCCTTTGTGATCAAGATTCTTGACACCAAGGAGATGTTGGGGGTAAATGGATTAATTACATCTGAAGAAAGCACCTTAGACTGTGAAATATTGTAGAAGGTAGGAGAAGAAGGAAAAAGTGGGGATCACAGCACTGACATAGCAGGAGTTGATCCACTATTATATGGAGAAGAGGATGGAGCAAATTCTACAATCAGAAGCACTCTTGCATCTCTAAGAGTGATACCACATTATCATGAAACTTCCACATGGAAGTCAGAGATGAATTTGCGTAGTGGAAGTAGAGATACGATGGTCCCATCCATTATGCACATGAGGATTATCCATGAGACATAATTATCTTGTGGTAAACCACTTGGGATACCACCTGATTCAACTTTGGTGAAGGATGTCTGACATCTTGATGCTCCATTCATAGATCCAGGAAGGAAGGGAGCATTAGAAGACCACCATACATCACTGAGAGTGTCTGGTAAGCTCAAGGAGGAGGGAAGTATTTCCAAACTATCACCCTTGTCCACTCTGTCATCTCATACTATGCTGAGAAAAGATGCTGCAAGATTAGAGAAGGACACCATCATGGGGCAAGGAGGACAGTCCTTGGCTATCGAGACTCAGAAGATAATCTCACTTGGAGAGAAATATTCCATATATGATAGGAGACGGTGGCCACACATGCATACTTTGGCAAGACCAGGAGGTTTTGGAGAGTTGATAGCCTTCCATGGGAGACTAACTTCCAAGAACTTCCATTTTCATTTGAGCATTTGCATATGCAAAAAGGACAGCAAAGAAGGAATATCAACCTTCCATATTATACCTTTGGCATGGGAGATATCAAAGAGGAGAGAAATGGAAGGTATGGCCTTCCAACATACACTTTTTCCATGGGATATGTCAAAGAGAAGAGTAGCAACATGACAAACATTTCAGTTGATACATTATCAACATTGTCATTGTTGGGGAGAATAGATCCATATTGGAAATCCTAACTATTGGTGGAATATTCCAAGTATCTTCACACATGCATGATTATTGATGACTTGCTACATGATGAGGGCTATTCATTCCAAGATGGAGTCATCTATGATCATGGTAGGATCTTCTTTCCTAGATCCTCCAAGATCAAGGAGAAGTTACTACAAAGGGCCTACAAAGATTTTTGTTTCAGCCACACTTATTCTATGAAGCTCAACAACATTATCTTGAGGAGCTACCATTGGGAGGGCTTTGAAGGAGAAATATATCAGCATTGTCAAATATTCATGTACCATATGGAGATGGAGAAGCAACATAACTCTATGGAAGATTTAATTCAGCCCTCTCTTTCTCTTTTTGAGGAAGGGGATAGATCTATGCACCACTCCATTTGTATGAGGAGATTTGTTGGTGAAGATCATACTTATATAAATCATGTTTTATTTTCTGATTGTATGCATCCTTTCACCATGTTTATCCAAGCCATGACTCCAAGCAGGAGTATTATACCTTGTAAAATTCATGGCCAACATGGGGCCACAAAAATTTATGAACTTGGCCACTCCCTTGTTGGAAAAAGGGAGATCTTTCATCATGATGGGTGCTTTCCTAAGGCACCAAATATATCTCACACTTTCAGCCATAGTGAGATAACATGTGCAACAAGTAAGTGTTGGGGAAACCACTTACCACATCTAGATCTAATGCAGGCAGGAGATGCACTGCGTTGGTTCCACGTGTGGGAATATGACCCACCTCCATATGCACAAATTTATATTTGTATGTATATTGTTTTGCTCCCATACATTGATGATGTACTTGTACATTTTATGGGGATGTATGGAGGAAGGAGGGAAGGTATGTATGTGCCCTATGGGATGGATATTCTCCATGTACTCTATGCTACATGTTTCAGGGAGAACATTGGGAAAAACATGTTTGTTTCATGTAAACTATTGTCTCCTTATGGGATGGACCATTTGAATCTCATGAGAACCTTGGAGGAGAAATTCATGGAGGAATGGATTGGTGGACACTTTCCTTATGAAGGAAGCTTATCTCATGTTGGTGTCACCCATGGAGGAGGAGAAGAGTTGCAACACTCACCTTATCATTTTCTTGAGGAAAAGAAACATCTTGGAGGGGAGGACTGTAATATTCCTAATTAGTCCTAAGCTAATTGGAATATTCATTTTTGTTTTATTTTTATGTTTCATGAATAAAATTTTAAAGGAGGACCATAAAACCCCTAAACAACAAATAAATCAATGCCAAATGTGAGAAAGGTTAAATCTTGGCTATGTAAGCAAGCACCCTTAGGAGTGAAAGGGGCTAGATGTTTTGACTGAGTCAACCATGATAAAATCTACAAAGTTGTCTTGGAGGAGTGGCCATCAATGAGGCACAACACATTTTTATATGGAGATGGATTGTGTGAAATAATCTATTGCATTGAAGGTGGTTTAGGGTTTACAATCTCTTAATCTATATAAGGAAGGGGATGGCAGCATGAAAAGTTTGTTGAATGATATCAGCTTTCTGAAGTATTGTCTATTTATACATAAAATATTTCTATGGATATTTAGCCTAGATTGAAAATTTTGTTTAGCATTGGGTGTTCCTGATCAAGAATCCCACCTCTTTCCTTAAGAGGTCTCCTGGAAGAGTCTTGTATTGCATAGTGTTAGGTCCCTATATTAATATTTTAGCCCCTTATTGTTATTAGTGTAGCCCCCTTATTGTTATTATTGTAGCCCCCTGTAACCCCAATATTGTTATTATTGTGCCCTTACATTGTTATTGTTAGGTCGGCTAGGATTACATTGTGGCCCCAGTAGGATTACATTGTGGCCCCATGGATTCCTATATATAGAAAGGAGGTTTTGTCATTTGTATCATCCAAGATTTTTTCATTCATGTAATGTATTGGAGGTTTCCCCCTCGAAGTGGATTATTTCTAAGGCGTTGATATCTCTTTTCTTTATTTTTGGAGCTGGTTTCACAACATTTGGTATCAGAGATTGGGATTCTAGGGTTTCGCTGCTCCAAATAGGTCATCATGCCATTTTCGCTATAATGTATTTTCTACGAAGGTTCAGAAGCTGAAATTTTTAGAGTATGAAGCCGAAATCCTGAGGAACATCTTCGAAAAATTTCAGAGCTTGTTTCACAATATTTTCAGAGATATGATTTGTGGAAGTTAGGTCTTTTTGCAGGCTCATCAATTTAACATAAACAAGTCATCACAGAATTTTCACTATAAATATTTTTCTATGAAGGCTCAGAATCTGAAATTTTTAGAGCACAAAGCCAAACGCCTGAGGAAAATTGTCGCAAATTTTCAGATCTTGGTTCGCAATATTTTTTGAGATATGGTCTGTGGAAGTTAGGACTTTTTTAGGCTCCTGAATTTCATCTCAAAGAGGTGATCATGGGAAAATTTTCATAACTATCTCTCTGAGCATCGGATTGGAATTCTGTAAAAAGTGGACGATGGCACACGGAATGTGTTTTCCTATCTATCAATTTCAAAGCCAAAGGAGGAAGAAGTGACATGTGGCATGTCATACAAGTTCGCTCTACTGAACTAGTCCATAATTAGGTCAGCATAGCAGATTGGGCACAACTTTGTCTTCAAGAATCCAAATCAGGTCAGGCTTGTGGCATTCGAAAGAGGATTCAGAGGGATACCTCAGTACCAAATTTCAGATATTGAAGATTTGAAATCATAGAGAAAATTCAATTTCAATATCGCACTCCTCAAAAGCAAGAAAAAGGTGTGTATTTTTTTTCGAATTACATAAGTCTCCTTTGAAAAAAATTAGTTGAAATTTATTCCAAGGGCATATTGAAGAATAGATATTAGTATTGGGTTATAAAATCGCACCTAAAAAGAATTCAACACCCATTAAGCCTTCAGCAGGCTCTACTATGACTCATGAAGACGAAAAAACACAACATGAGATATCAAAATTACAAGAGCAAGTGCACCAAATTTTGCTATCGCAAAGAGAAACAAAAAATGAAATGGAAGTTTTGAATAAATGCATGGAAACTAAGATGGATGGTTTGAAGAAAGGCGTGGAAGATAATATGAATGGCTTGGAAGCTAATATGGAAGGCATGACAGTGGGCATGGAAGCTAAGATGGATGGCATGGAAGCTAAGATCGATGAAAAAATGGAAAACATAAAAGAAAGACACCTATTGCTGGAAAAGTTGACACAAGAAATGTTTCCTTTTAATGGTGAAAAGATAGTAGAGGAATTCCCATGATGAGAAAAAAATAAATGTTAATCATGATTTCAAACTCTAGTGTTACACCATTTTTTTGTCATTCAACCTTTCACCATTAGATGGACCCAAGCATACCAAGCAAGACCGCTTACCCTAAGTAGTAACTCTGCTTTCACTATGTTAAAATAGAAACCCCAAAGGAAATATTAAATGTTTGCTATTTGTTTGATTTTCTCATGGAATAATTAATTAAACCATAATTTAATTATTATTCTACCATGTTTAACCCAAAAACAAAGAAATTAATGAGATAAACCCTTAGTTATCCTCGTTATTTTCTAGGAATAACTATTTAAATCTTATTTATATAATATTCCTTATTAAATATGACCAACCACTCCACTATTAATCAAATAAATCATTATTTATTTGATTATATCTCAACCACTTCCTTAAAAGGATAAATAAATCATTTATTTATTTATTCTTCACTAATCAAGGGATTTTGACCCAAGTCAAAGTCCCTTTCCCTCCAACAAATAATAATAAAATATTCAATAGAGGTTGATCTAGATTTGGTTAACATTATTTTAATCATGCACCAAGATCTAGAATGACCCAATATTTTGTTATAAATAGGAGGGTTTTCCCCATCATTCTTCACCCTTTGTTGCCTACTAGATCACTCTGGATCTATACACTTGGTCTCATTTTTCATCATTTGCTCCCATTGAGCTTCATTTTTGCATTGGGTTTTCTACACCTACAAGAGAGAGAAAGCTTGGATCTGAAGTGCCGAGGACTACAAAGAACCCATCCCATTGAGGAGAGCTGGATACACCTTCTTGTTTTCCTCCCAGGTGCCCTGTAATATAAAAATTCTTTCAAAAAATTGTGTTCTTGTCTTATCTGTTGGATGCATGGAGCAAACCCTTTACTTTATGTCTTTCCATTTATAGATCCGTTTGTCGCACATTTTAACCACGCAATCGCAGATCCGAAGATGTTTGCGGCCCATTATTGTTGTTAGGCTATTAGTTATGCGTAGCTAAAGTGGTTCTTTTTCGTACACTTCGACGAAGAATTCATACCAACATCTAGTGTTGGACAAGAACCAATTATCTCCAAAAAAGATGGATATGAGGAAGTTTGGTGGCAACGATCCCATAACATGGATACTACAGATGGAGAAATATTTTGATCTCCATAACGTGCAAAACACACAAAAGGTATGCATTGAAACTTTACATTTAGAACAAAATACATTTGTATGGTATCGATGGCTTTGCTCCCGCAAATTTTTTTTCACTTGGTCAATTTTTACGGAGGAAATGATAGCACATTATGAAGATACAAAAAGCAACACCTTCTTTAGCCAATTGATTAATCTCAAACAAAAGGGTTTAGTGGCGGAGCACATTGAGGACTTCCAAAAATTGAATATAAGTGTAACTGATATTCCAAAGGAACACAGGATTGATGTCTTCATAAGGACTTTAAAGGATAACATCCAACATGAAATTCACGTTTGGGAACCTGATTCATTGGAAAAGGCATTCAGGTTGGCAAGAAAAATTGAATGTAAAATTATAGCGACAAGGAAGCCTACCACTCACATCTATAAATATGGAAGTGTTGCTACTCCTAGACGTCTACAACCTACAAGGTTTACACCACAACAATTGGAAGAAAAAAGAGAAAAAGGGCTTTTCCACAGTTGTGATGGCAAATACACTAAAGGTCATAAGTGCGCTAAGAAGAAATTATTTTACATAGATTGTGAAGATGAGGAAGAAAATGAACAAGAAACTTCAAAAGTAGAGGATATACACCAGGAAGAAACCCTAGAAGAAGAAGAAATGGGTCCGACCATATCATGTAATGCATTGGCAGGAATTAACACTCCTCAAACTCTCAAGATAGAAGGACATATCAAGAAGAAAAAGGTAATATTGTTGGTTGATTCGGGTAGTACCCATAATTTTATCCATTGTAAGGTAGCCAAGGAATTGAATTGTTTCCTATACCCAGTGTTGGGGTTCCCATGTTTTGGCAAGATTGGAAATACCAAAAATATGAGACAACATCAAACCACTTTCAGACCTCGAGATCTAGCCCTCCTAGGTCCGGAGAGGGATCTCTCTGTATTAGCAAAGGTTTTATGTCTTTGTAGCTCAAACGTTAAGATAGTAGGCTAGTTATAGGCTTGGGGTTTGTTTGTTGGATTGTATGTTTGGTTGCTGGGAATCAGGAAAGAAGGGTTTCAATATAAGACAAGGATGAGAAAAGAGGATTTTAGGCAAAGGAGGGAAGATTTAGAGAATATTCAATACCATTGGGTAATGGAGTCAAGAAAGGGTTTACTTGTTGTTCAAAATGCAGGCTTTTAGTTGGGCTAGTAATCTAAAGCATTGGATCTTAAAGATAATAGTGTGGCATGAGATGGTAAGAGAGAAGGTGAAAGCAAGGAAACCTCCAAGGTGACCTTCAGGAATCAGACCCAGGGACAGGACATTCCATTGAACAACCTGTGATCCAAAACCTAAAAGGTTAACTCTTCAAACAAGGAAACATTAAAGATTTATAACACAAGTTGAAAACCCGAGATCAGAGAGAGTCTTTGAACTCTCAATGCTTTGGCATCTAGCTTAAGGGAACTTATAAGGTTCAATTAATTGAAAAGGATCCTAGTGAGTCAGAGACAAAGCTCTAAACTCCTAGTATCTCAATTCGTTCAATTAAAGCCTAACAAGAACATCTAAGGACAGATTTCATTAATTCATACATCAGCTAGCAATATATTTGACCACTACACTGGTTAAATTAGCTTGAAATCAATCCTTAGATAACATATACAGCATAAAAAATTGAAGGCAGGGAGAGCAGAAACATAGGGTACCTAACAAGGGTAAATCCTATGCCAGATTTTTTATGCATGCCAGAAGAAATGAAATGTAATGAATTAAAAAGGAGAACATAGACAGAGACAGAAAAACATCACCGTTTCTTTAAATCAGGATCCAAAGAAATTTGCTTTTCATATTAAAGAGCAACACCAGTCATGTACAACATTGTCAACAACTTGATATTCAGCCTGAAAACATCTTCCTCAGCCTATCTTACAACTTTACACAGAGACTATGTCTCAAAAGAAACATCTTGCAATTCTCTGATATCCGATCAACAACCTTACAATGAGTTTCTTCATTAATTTTATAGCTAAAAAATAGGATGAGGAGGTAGATGGAAAACTAAATGTAGCATTAAAACTCAGAAGAGGAAGAGGGCTGAGGCCCCATTCTATCTTAAATTCTGGGCATTTATCTTTGGTACTCTTTGGATGAAAGAGTGGTCTTCGTCAAGCTGCAATTTACTCCAGGTATTGACTTCGATGTACTTGCCATAATACCTCTGCAATACTCTGGTGAGTTGAACAGAAACAGATCAATGACTTTGGTTCTGCCATACCGTGTAAAAAATGCTTCTAATAGCATAGGATTGTTGTCAGGGATGGAAAACTTCTCATTGAAACAATGTAGACTGAAACAGTAATGAGTATTGTGTCCTTTTTTAGGGGGAGACATTATGCTGATGTGAAACCTTGATGATATCATTTTCTACGTACTAGACCTCCCGTGTGATTCGTGGGGTCTTTGATCTGGTACTTTGCCTTAAATTATTGGATTAAGGCTCACAATCTTCAATTACATGCCTTAAAATCTCTTATTTCTCACTGATACTCTTTGTCGCTCCATGAATTCCTTTGTCTGTGAAATTTGTGCTTTAATGGCTCTTAGACAGGTTTTGCAGAGTTTAACTTTGTTCCTTTAATGAGCATCATGTCGTAACATCTTCCCATGCTTTTTCTCCATAATTTCAGTCTCTAAAGATGGTCTTTTCCTGCGTTTTTTGCCACTATAACAGTGACTGTGAACAGAGGAGGCTTTCGCCACCTGAAACCCTGCAAAACATACAAAAATAGTCAAAGAAATCCATGCTGGAGGGAAAGGATGCTTTGATGGCTTGCAGAATGATGATGGAACCGTGGAGGAATGGCAAAAAATGCAGTGGAAGGCTTGCAAAATGGTGGCGCAACATGGTGGAAACAGTTGGAATGGACGCAAAATGATGAAAAATAGAGAAATGGACTAATTATAGACTAGGGGTGGTGGAGAACACGTGGTGAAAACCTGGAGGACAGGTGCCGCAATACCAAGAAAATGGGAAAAGCGATGAAAAAGGGTGACGTGGAGTACTGGCGGGGGAAACGGTCAAAGGCGGGGGCGATCTGATATGGACCGTCCGATCTCAGGAGGAGATCGACGGCTGAAAATGCATCAGAGGGTTACTGATGGTGGGCCTGGGATCCCTTTTGCCTTGGATTATCCCCCGTGCAACTTCTTGACGCAATCACCGTTAGATGGACAGCTCCATATCGGATGGTGTATGCGCATATCGCGTTGGGTCGACGACCGAACTATAACGCGTGATGGAAGGCGGTTTTTGAATAGTGCGTGGGGCCACGCGTCATGCGGTGAATGGCATCGCTCTGGAACGAAAAATACCGCCCACCTTCTAAAGGCGGTGCGATAGAAACCGACGGTTTTCTGCATAGTGTTTTGGCATGAGGACCATCAGGGCGGATGAAATATTGACCGTTGATTTGCAGATTGATCAAACGGTGGATCTGCGATCGGGGCGCTGAATGGGGTGGGCCATGGGTGCGATGCTAGTCTGCGAAGACCGTCGGATATATATAGATCGACGATAGGTATTGCGCCCGATATATAACCGCGCTAGGTGATTTTCGGGCTAGCACCTAGTTCTAGTGCTGGGTCGCATGGGGGGAAACGGTTCTAGGGCTGGGGCCGAAAGGTGCTAAACCCAAAATGTGAGGAATATGGATTTTTTGGCCCATTTTAATGCATTTTAAGGCCAAAAGAGGGAAACGATAGAAGGAAAAAGGAGTTTCTAGGCAAAAAAAAGGGTGTTTGTGAGGCTTAGGAAGGAAGGAGGGTGATTTAGAAGATTTAGGAAGGGATTTGGGGGGGGGGGGGTAAAAGGAGAATGTTGGAAAAGGAAAAAGGGTTAAAATGGGACACCCTGCAGGGATACAAGGGCAAATGCAGGCCTTTTTTAGCAAAGTTTTTTACAATCAGTGAGGCCTTTTCAAAGGGAATGGACAAGGTACAAGTTGGCTTCAAGGATGATGTGTTTTCAAAGAGAAATGTATTCCTTGAAGGCTCAAAAACATTTTAGCCCCCTGTTTGCTTTGTCAAAAAATTCATAGGGGGCTAACAGTGGCTCCACATGGGGATGGATTCTTCTTGAAGGAGTCAAGAATGCAGAGATGATCTTTGAGGTAGGCGAGATGCCTGATCTTCGAGCCATCTTCCTTCTTTTATTTTCATATGCCACAAACATTATAGATCAGCAGAAACATTCCCACACAATCTACCTACCCAGACTATAGTCCTATCATTTTCTTTTCCAGGGTGCATTTGGACTAACAGACCCTTTACATCATTTATTTTTTACAAACAAGAAAATAAACCTATTCTATTTCTACCCTTATTTCTCCGTGAGACCAGATTAAACTGTTGGTCTCATATTTTTCTCTACCTAATCTAATATCTGCTGGGATTAGACTGTCCAGCAGATTTCTTCTCTACATTCTACAATAGAAATTTAAAAATAGTCAAACTAGGATTAGACAGTCTAGTTTGTTGTGGATCCAAGGCATAAAGACAGTTTCACATGGACAGAAACTTGCAGAAAACTGAAAAAAAAAAAATCTTGAAGGCTTGAAATCTGAAGTTTTGAGGCATCCTTCTTTCTTTGTGACTCAAGTTTTGAGCTTGTTAGAGTCACTTTCTCTTCTTCATTTCAGCTCTGGTTTTGGGCATGTTAGGGCTGATCCCTTTCTTCTTTGCTAGCTCAGGTTTTGATCATGTTAGAGCCAATAATTTTCACCTCAGAGGTTCATGTTTTGAGTATGTCTGAGCCTCTCATTTCTCTCTATTTTTTGGAACATTTTCTCTTTTTTCTTGAAAACCACCACAACAATGGTATTTACAATGGAAATTGAAAATGGAAAATGGAAATCAGCAGAAGTAGTGGTTGAGCATCCTGCCATTGACAGGACCCCCAAACAGCTCTGTACCATATAGTTCTTGTAGGAAAAAGGCATTTGGACCCACAGCGGCCTGGATGATGTATGAACCTTGCCACAAACTGTCAAAGTTGCCGTGCTTTCCTTTGTCCTCCCTCCTTGAGTCCCACTTCAGAACTTTATCTCTGATTTTGAGGTCAGAAGCTTTGGTCCTTCTATCAAACAACTTATTTACATTTTCCTGAACTTTCACGGCTCTTTTATAGACCTCTTCCCTTGTTTGCTGGAGATGAATTGTTTGGTTTATCCTTCTTACCATGCTGTCCTCTTTTGTCTTAATTTCTTGGACTAGTTTAATCACTGGTACCCCAAGGCTGGTAGGAAACACTGCTTCTATTCCATAGACAAGCTGATATGGTGATATGCCAATGGATTTCTTTGTTGTAAGCCTGTCAGCCCACAAAGCATGCACTAACTTATGCCATGACTTTTTTTTTTCTTCTAGCAACTTTTTGATGATGGTAACCAGGCTCTTGTTTTATGATTCCGCTAACCCATTACCTTGTGGGTAATAGGCAGCTGAATGGCTGAGTGCTATTTGATACCTGTGACAAAAATCAACCATCTTCTTGGATCCAAAAGCAGCAACATTATCAGTGATTATTTTTCTTGGGCAACCAAACCAAGATAGGATATGACCTTCTAGGAACCTAATGATGACTGAATCTGTGGAATTCCTAGTAGGTGTGGCCTCTATCCACTTAGTGAAGTAGTTTGTGGCTGTTAAGATCCATTTGTGTTGTGCAGAAGAAGTAGGGTGTATTTCTCCTGTGAAATCTAGGCCCCATTGCATAAAGGGACCTTCAACAGTGATGGGCTATAAAGGGAGAGGCAAGAGCTTCCTTTTACCTTCTAAAATCTAGCATTTATGGCAGTAAATTATCATCTTATGGATGTCAGTGAAGAGTGTAGGCTAGCAATAGCCAGCTCTGAGTATTTTGTTAGCAGTGGCTTTCCAGTTTAGGTGGCCTCCATGCTCTTTTGCATGGAACTCCTGTTTAATCCTCTCAGCTTCAGTTTCAGGAAAACATTTAAGAAATAGGCCATTTGTATTTTTCCAGTATAAACATTCATTCAGAATGCAATAGTTTGTGGCTTTTAGCTTTAGGAATCTGGCCTTGGTCTTTGATAGTTCAGGAGGGGAATTGAGGTTTGCGAGCACATAGAGAATGTCAGAATACCATGGAGAGTTCTGAAACTTTTCCTCAATAGTGGGTTTAGGTAATCCCTCCTGCTCATCCAAGGCATCCACCATGTTTATGTCGAGGGCTTGTAAATTTGATTCAGCCATTAGTTGAGCTAGGCCCTAACCTTTGATCAGTTTTGTGGGTTTTATCTCAAGGTAATATTCTAAGATCACAACAATCCATTTTCCCCTCTTCCCATCTATGTCTTGGGACAATATGTCTTTAACCACTATATTTTGCACGTAAGCTATGGTGTGGGAATGAAGTATGTACACCCTAAAGTCTTTCAAGGCCTTAACCAAGGTATAGGCTTGTTTTTCCATTATTTTGTATTTCAATGGTGTATCCCTCAGAGCTTTGCTGAAGAAAGAGATGGGTTGTTCCATTCCCTCTGGATTTTTCTGCAGCAGAACTGCAATTACTGTATGCTTAGAGGCAAATGAAAAGATCAGGAAATCTTTTGAGAAATCAGGGCTGATTAGGACAGGAGCCCGAGTGAGTGCAATTTCAACTGTCTCAAAATATTTCTTAGCCTCAACAGTCCATTTAACTCCTACACCTTTCCTTAACATGTTTGTCATATTCCTAAGGTGTTCATCTAAGTTGGGAATAAACCTCCTGAGGAATTTGATTTTCCCAATGAAGGACTGTAGCTCTTTAATGTTTCTCAGGTGTGTGATTTGTAGTATTCCCTCAACTCTTTGTGGGTCTATCCTAATCCCCTTCTCAGATATGATATGGCCAAGAAGTTTACCCTTGTGCAGCCCAAATACAGTCTTTTTGGGATTCAATGACAGACCGAACCTTCTTCATTTTTCAAACACTCTTCTCAGATGTTTTAGGTGTTCTTCTTCAGTATTGGAATAGACTTTTATGTCATCCAGATATATGATAATGAAGTGTCCTATTTCATCTGAAAAGGCTATGTCCATTTCTCGTTGGAATGTTGCACCAGCGTTCATCAATCCAAAGGGAATTTTTACATACATAAAAGTGCCCCATGGAGTGGTAAAGGTTGTCTTGAGTTGGTCTTCTGGGAGTACTAAAACTTGGTTGTAACCTGAAAAACCATCTAACAGGGAGATCCTTTTC
The DNA here is from genome assembly GCA_034641835.2 of Pinus albicaulis. NCBI lineage: Eukaryota > Viridiplantae > Streptophyta > Pinopsida > Pinales > Pinaceae > Pinus > Pinus albicaulis. The sequence goes on along the minus strand of CM076575.1, from coordinate 1,019,740,598 downwards.
GAGCCTACTACCTTCTGAAGAATGTGTTCCATTTTTGGAAAAGGGTAATTGACTTTGAGTGAGGCTCTGTTAAGGTTCCTGAAATCTATGCACAGTCTGATCTCTCTTGTTTTCTTTCTCACAAACACTAGGTTTGAGACCCAATCAGAGAACCTCACAGGAACTATTATGCCTGCCTCATACATCTTTTTGATCTCCCTTTCAACTGCAGGCAATTGTTTTGGGTTTATTCTGTGGAGTTTCTGTCTGAAGGGCTTCTGATTTTCTTTCAGAGGTATTTTGTGCTATATAATGTTTGTGTCATAGGCCTTTAAGTCCTCATAGATCTAGGCAAACACAACAATGAATCCCTTGAATAGGTCAATGTATTTCTTTTTCACGTTTGCAGGCAGGGACTTAGCCAATTTAATCATCTTGGGCTTATCTTTAGTGCCTATGTTGCATTCCTCGACATCAGCTTATACGTGTTCTAAAGTGGGCTTTTTTGCTACATCATCGAAGTCAAAAATGTCTTCTAAAGGTGTCAGACCTCGAGGTATGTTCTTATCTTTGGCCTGCAGTGCCTCTACTTCTTCACTATCTGCATTTTCACATTTTTCGTTCGGATTTCCAATCTATTCGTTTAAAGTGTTTATTTCTATGTTACAGGGTGTTTATTCCTCATCCGAGGGCTCTTCACTTAGGCAGCTATCGTCATATTTAGAGTCTGAATCGGGAACTTCAAACTCGTTCCTGCCTATCAGGAAATCCTCAATCTGTTTATCGCCCTCAAAGACCTGCCAATATTTTTCATTTCCCGGCACTGCAGGTCTGGATTTGGTTTGAATGATGATTTTTTGGTCACTGGGAGGCTTGTGATACACACTAGCCATGCAGGCTAATCCATTTTCAATTGCGTTATGACTCCTAGGGAAAAACACTAGCTCGTATTCTAAAAAGGTTTTCAATAGATCCATAGTGTCATTCCTGTATTCTCTCAGCCTAAGATGTTTCACTGTGTATTCATCATTCACTTGTTTAATGATCAACTCAAAGTATCCATGCACAGTTATCCTATGGGCTCCCAATTTTCTCAACAGATTCAAGCCTAGGATAAGAGCCTCATACTCTGTGATATTGTTTGTACATTTGAATTTCAGGCTACAGGCATGACTTTATGCGTAGTCACTCTCTGTGTTATGTATCCACACTCCTGTTCCTGCAGTTCTCTTGTTGCATGACCTATCGAAATTCATTTCCCATAAAGGTTTGCTCTCGGGCTTAACATCGTTTCGTTCTTGGTGTGGTGCATGGGCTTGCAGAGGGTGACTAATCAGTTGCCTGCATTTTATTTGTTGTTCACTCTGAGTTTCTGTTTCAGTGCACTGTTCAAAATTTTCTTCATTGTTTTCCTCTGAGTCTAGAGTAGCCATTATGTTAAAGTCCATGGGCTTTGTTTCCTTGTTTGTATCTCTGTTTTTGAATTCTGACCCTTCTAAGGATTCATCATTGCAAAGGATGAAGGAGTCAAGATCAGTGTGTACAGAGTATAAAGGTGAATTTTCAAGTTTTTCAGGGCTGCTGACCAAGAATTTCATTTGTGCCTCTCTATACAGTCTTCTAAGTTGGCTGAAGACAGGGATTGTGGCATAGGCCCCATCCATCTGCATTGTACCTTGCAGCTTGGCTCTCCATGATCTCGATAATAACATGCCATACTTGGGTGGCACATCTGCCACTACAACATCCATGACCATACACTTGGCTGGAATCTAGGTAAGGCTCACACATAAATCTTTGATCAAGCCAAGACACTTTACTCTGCTAGAATCAAATGAACATAAGTCTTTGTAGGTTCGGGTTATCTCTAGGCCTAACCTTTCCATAACTACTTTAGGCATCAGGTTGTGTGATGCCCCAGAGTTATGCATCACATTGTGAAGGATCTTACCATGGATATTGAGACTAATATAGAAAGGGGGTACTACCCCTTCCTGAAACTTCCCTTCTATCTTTGGACCAAACAGAAGGGTTGGTTGATCATCACTCAAATTGACAGTGTCACTATTTTCCCCTAGATTTAATGCTTTAAAAATTTGGCCTTTATATACATCTTGAGTGGCTAGCTCAGAGAGTGAGACAAAGATCTTAATTTTTGCAATCTCACTCTCCAAATTGAAAGTGGACTAACTCTTTGGAATGTTCAACTCTGTTTTTTTAGCCACTACCTTAGCAGCAGGCTCAGTGTGCTAATTCTTACTATGTACAGGATCAGGGACTGTTTTATCAGGAGCACTAACTGCAGTGCTAGTGCTACTAGTTGGTTGACCTTGTTTGTCAGTGTTTCGGTTGTCTTTTTCTTTGTCCCTCCCAGAACTCTCAACTGCTGATTTGTTACTTTCAGCAGCTGATTTAGAAGTTTTCTCAGGCCTTTTCTTGATGGTGACCTCAAAAGCTTTGGGTTTGGAATTTTCTAGACCCTTTTTGCTTCTAAGTTCATACTTTTCTCTGACCTGCATGATGGCATTTTCAAATCCAAGTCTGTAATCCTCAGATTCTGATCTTTCCTCATCCAAATATGAGGGTGAGGGCTGATCTTCTTCTGTGGAACAGCTGTGGATTGAGTTCTCTACTTCAAACATGTTTATTTTGGTTTCCTCAGACTCTTCTATGATTACCTCATCTTCATCAAGAAATTTCTCTTGAAATGGGGAAATAACTTGTTGATCTGATTCTCTTTGTTTGTTGGGAGTGGTGTTGTTTCTTCTAAAGTTCTGGTTCTGGTTATGATTTTGATTTATGTTTTGGTTACTAACTATGACAACCATTTTTTCCGTAATTTTTGTAGCTTTTCCATGTTTCTAGATATACGGTTATAATTGGGATCAGATGTGGAAGCTACGTTGTCATCTCTATATGTTACCCTCTTCTCAGCTCTCAATCTTGCTTTTTTCTCAATCAGGTTAGACTCTACACTCACTGCTCTTTTTTTCATGTCTTCTAGTGTGTTATAATCCCTCTCCCTAAGCTGGTAGGCCATGTCAGCATCAAAGCCTTCACGGTATTTCACTAGGGCTAAACCTTGGGGGGGTTTCATATGTGGAGGAAGAGCATTGTAAACACTGTTAAACCTTGTAGATTAGTCATGGACACTCTCTCCTACGTTTCTCTTAAGATTATTTTATTCTGCTAGGACTTGGAGAGGGTATGCCTTAACTTCCCATTTGTTTATGAAGGTCTGATATAAAGCAGGAAGGTCGTGGATACTATTAGGAGGTAGGCCTTTGAACCATTTCTTCACATCACCTCCTAAGCTCTGGGCAAAGATTCTCATTTTGACTGTATCATCATCTATCTCCATGTAGTCAAAAGAATCTTCCATCCTATCTACATGGTGCTGAGCTGAGGTAGACTCTTTTGTAGTGAAGTGTGGGATCTTTAACTGATAATCATTGGGCAAGGGCACTAGAGGTTGAGGTAATATCAGAGGTGCATACCAGGCTGCCATGATGATGTTCTAAGGAGGTAAGGGGTTGGCTTGAGTGGCTGGTATATGGATGAATGGGATAATAGGACCAGCAGAAGTTTGTTGAACTGATTTAGGATGACAGAGTCCCAAGTTTTGAATGAAGTGAGTATCTGGAGGCGTAGATGGAAGGGTTTCTCTGTCCCTAATGTGTTGACCAATATGAGATGGTGAGCTAGGAAGCTCAAGGTCTAGCTGGTCTAGAACACTTAATGACCTAGTTCTTGGTACACTGTTTTGAGAGTCTAGGTCAAGAAGAGGGTCTGATAGAGCTGTAAGGTCTTCTGGTGCAGAGTTAGCTCTATGGATGTGGCTGTAAATAGTTGGTTTTCTAGATGTAGGATATTTCCTAATGATACTCTCAGGGTTGTCAACTATTTCAGGTGGGTATGGGTTAGGATAAGCTCTTGTGTGAATGGTTCTTGAAGCCAAAATGTTGTTTTCCAACCAAGCAGCTTAACCCTACTTGTTACTACTATTATAGCTGATGTTGTTATGGAGGTTGGTCTCCCAGTGGAGTCTTATGTGAACCAAGATAATCAGCAGGCCTACTAATCACCAGTGGAGTATTTGATCTTTAAGGAACTGTGGAGTTGCCAGGTGGAAGGTTTAGGATATTTCCAGGGGGTACACTATCCACCACAGTGTTTATGTAATGTTTCTTTCAAGGATATCTTCAAAACACAGCAAACTCTAACCATAGATTGACTGGGAGGGCTTTTACCAGATATGTCACCTCTGAAAGAGAGTGAGATCTGGAGGCTACCTGGCCCTTTCCAGACTCTGTCTAAGAGTGTGGGAGAAAACACACCAAGTGGTATAGAGGTTGATTTGTGAATAGGAGTGTTTAACTGCCAACCTAACTAGAGATTGTAGGTTTCTGAGGCTCTTGTGATGTAATGAGATGGAAAATACTCAGAAGTTCCCCAGTGGAGTCACCATTATGTTGGGGTTCCCATGCTTTGGCAATATTGGAAATACCAAAAGATGAGACAACATAAAACCACTTTCAGACCTCAGGATCTAGCCCTCCTAGGTCTGGACAGGGATCTCTCTGTATCAGTAAAGGTTTTATGTCTTTGAAGCTCAAAAATTAAGATATTAGGCTAGTTATAGGCTCAGGGTTTGTTTGTTGGATTGTATGTTTGGTTGCTGGGAATCAGGAAAGAAGGGTTTCAATATAAGACAAGGATGAGCAAAGAGGATTTTAGGCAAAGGAGGGAAGATTCAGATAATATTCAATACCATTGGGCAATGGAGTTAGGAAAGGGTTTACTCGATGTTCAAAATGTAGGCTTTCAGTTGGGCTAGTCATCTAAAGCATTGGATATTAAAGATGATAGTGTGGCATGAGATGGTAAGAGAGAAGGTGAAAGCAAGGAAACCTCCAAGGTGACCTTTAGGAATCAGACCCAGGGACAGGACATGCCATTGAACAACCTGTGATCCAAAACCTAAAAGGTTAACTCTTCAGACAAGGAAACATTAAAGATTTATAACACAAGTTTAAAACCTGAGATCAGAGAGAGAATTTGAAATCTCAATGCTTTGGCATCCAACTTAAGGGAACTTAGAAGGTTCAATTAATTGAAAAGGATCCTAGTGAGTTAGAGACAAATTTCTAAACTCTCAGTATCTCAATTCGTTCAATTAAATCCTAACAAGAACATCTAAGGACAGATTTCATTAATTTATACATCAACTAGCAATATATTTGACCACTACACTGGTTAAATTAGCTTGAAATCAATCCTCAGATAACACATACAACATAAAACATTGAAAGCAGGGAGAGCAGAAACATAGGGTACCTTACAAGGGTAAATCCTATGCCATATTTCTGATGCGTGCCTGAAAAAATGAAATGTAATGAATTAAAAAGGAGAACATAGACAGAGACAGAAAAACATCACCGCTGCTTTAAATCAGGATCCAAAGAAATGTGCTTGTCATATTAAAGAGCAACACCAATCATGTACAACATTGTCAACGGCTTGATATTCAGCCTGAAAACATCTTCCTCAGCCTATCTTACAACTTTACACAAAGACTATGTCTCAAAAGAAAAAGCTTGCAATTCTCATATATCCTATCAACAACCTTACAATGAGTTTCTTCATGAATTTTATAGCTGAAAAAGAGGCTGAGGAGGTAGATGGAAAACTAAATGTAGCATTAAAACTCAGAAGACGAAGAGGGCCAAGGCCCCATTCTATCTTAAATTTTGGGCATTTATCTTTGGTACTCTTTGGATGAAAGAGTGGTCTTCGTCAGGCTGCAATTTACTCTAGGTATTGACTTCGATGTATTTGTTGTAATACCTCTACAATACTCTGGTGAGATGAACAAAAATAGATCAATGACTTTGGGTCTGCCATACCGTGTAACAAATGCTTCTGATAGCATAGGACTGTTGTCAGGGATGGAAAACTTCTCATTGAAACAATGTAGACTGAAACAGTAATGAGTACTGTGTCCTTTTTCAGGGGGAGACATTCTGCTGATGTGAAACCTTGATGATATCGTTTTCTACGCACTGGACCTCCCGTGTGATTCATGAGGTCTTCGATCTAGTACTTTGCCTTTAAATTATTGGATTAAGGCTCACAATCTTCAATTACAGGCCTTAAACTCTCTGCTTTCTCACTAATACTCTTTGCCGCTCCATGAATGCCTTTGTCTGCAAAATCTACGCTTTAATGGCTCTTGGACGGGTTTTGCAGAGTTTAACTTTGTTCCTTTAATGAGCATCATGTCGTAACATCTTCCCAAGCTTTTTCTCCATAATTTCAGTCTCTGAAGATGGTCCTTTCCTGCGTTTTGTGCCACTGTAACAATGACTGTGAACATAGGAGGCTTTCGCCAACTGAGACCCTACAAAACATACAAAAATCGTCAAGAAATCCATGTTGGAGGGGAAGGATGCTTTGATGGCCTGCAGACTGATGATGGAACTGTGGAGGAATGGCGAAAAATGCAGTGGAAGGCTTGCAGAATGGTGGCGCAGCATGGTGGAAACAGTGGGAATGGACGCAAAATGACGAAAAATAGAGAAATGGACTAATTATAGACTAGGGGTGGTGGAGAACACGTGGTGAAAAACTGGAGGAAAGGTTGCGCAATACCAAGAAAATGGGAAAAGCGATGAAAAAGGGTGACGTGGAGTACTGGCGGGGGAAATGGTTAAAGGGAGGGGTGATCTGATCTGGACCGTCCGATCTCAGGAGGAGATCGACGACTGAAAATGCATCGGAGGGCGACTGATGGTGGGCCTGGGATCCCTTTTGCCTTGGATTATCCCCCATGCAACTTCGTGATGCGATCACCGTTAGATGGACAACTCCAGATCAGACGGTGTACGCACATATCGCGCTGGGTCCACGACCGAACTATAACACGCGATGGAGGGCAGTTTTTGAATAGTGCACGGGGCCACGCATCATGCGGTGAATGGCATCACTCCGGAACGAAAAATACCGCCCACCTTCTAAAGGCAGTGCGATAGAAACCGACAGTTTTCTGCACAATGTTTTGGTGCGAGGACCACTGGGGCGGATGAACTACTAACCGTTGATTTGCGGATTGAACGAACGGTGGATCTGCGGTCGGGGCGGTGAACGGGGGGTGCCACGAGCACGATGATGATCTGCAAAGACCGTCGGATCTGTATAGATCGACGGCGGGTATTGCACCCGATATATAACTACGCTAGGCACTTTTCGCGCTAGCGTCTGGTTCTAGCGCTGGTTCACATGGGGGGAAACGGTTTTGGGGCTGGGACCGAAAGGTGCTAAACCCGAAATGTGAAGAATATGGGTTTTTTGGCCCATTTTAATGCATTTTAAGGCTAAAAGAGGGAAACGATAGGAGGAAAAAGGAGTTTCTAGGCCAAAAAAAAGGTGTTTGTGAGGCTTAGGAGGGAAGAAGGGTGATTTAGAAGATTTAGGAAGGGATTTGGGGGGGGGGGGTAAAAGTAGAATGTTGACAAAGGAAGAAGGGTCAAAATGGGACACCCTACAGGGATACAAGGGCAAATGCAGGCCTTTTTTAGCACATTGTTTTACAATCAGTGAGGCCTTTTCAAATGGAATGGACAAGGCACAAGGAGGCTTCAAGGATGATGTGTTTTCAGAGGGAAATGCATTCCTTGAAGGCTCAAAAACATTTTAGCCCCCTGTTTGCTTTGTCAAAAAATTCATAGGGGGCTAACACCCAACACCAAAATGTCAAGTGATGGTTGCAAATGGAGGAACTATAAATTGCTCTGGAAAATGCCATAATAAAACCAACCTTGGGGGTATGTATTGAATGATCTGATGCTTTCCATTCCTATAGGAGGTACACGATGTTATACTATGAGTACAATGGTTACAATCTCTGGGGATGGTAGCTTTTAATTTTCAAGAAATTTTCTTGAATTTTTTTTTAAAAGGAAAGGAAGTCGAATTACGGGGTATCGTAGGGAAGATGGGAAATATAATAAGCTCTAATGTCATGAAAAAGCTTCTGAAGAAAGGAAAATGAGTTGTAATTTCACAATTATGCTCACTAGAAGTTCCAACATCAAAATCATCTATTTCTGCAGATCTCCAAAAAGTCTTGGACAATCATTCCAAGGTGTTTGAAACTCCCAAAGGACTCCCACCTATTCGTGATCATGATCATGCTATTCATTTGATTCCGGGAAGTGTTCCTCCAAACATCCAGCCTTATAGATATCCTTACTTCCAAAAGAGCGAAATTGAACGCATGATTGCAGAAATGTTAGAGGCAGGTATAATTCAACCTAGTCAAAGTTCTTTCTCTGCTCCTGTAGTATTGGTACACAAGAAGGATGGATCATGGCGAATGTGTCCGGATTATAGGGAGCTCTATAAGCTCACCATTAAAGATAAATTTCCCATTCCTGTGATTGATGAATTATTGGATGAATTACATGGAGCAATTTATTTTACCAAGTTGGATCTTCGTTCAGGATATCATCAAATTAGAATGAAGACTGAAGATATTCCAAAAACATCATTTCGAACTCATGAGGGTCATTATGAATTTTTGGTCATGCCTTTTGGCCTTACCAATGCACCTTGTACATTTCAAGGGTTGATGAATTCCATTTTCAAACCCTTCCTTAGAAAATTTGTGCTAGTATTTTTTGATGATATACTAATCTACAATAGGTCTTGGAAGGATCATGTTCAACATGTTGACAGGGTGCTCAAACTATTACAAGAGAAACAATTATATGAAAAATCATCCAAATGTTTCTTTGGAGTACAAGAGGTGGAATATCTGGGGCATATTGTATCTCACGAGGGTGTTAAGGTAGACCCTAACAAAATTAAAGCCATTAAGGAATGGAAAGTCCCCACAACTATAAAGCAATTGCAAGGATTTCTCAGTTTAACAGGGTATTATCGCAAGTTTGTTAAGAATTATGGGAGAATAACAGCACCTATAACAACATTATTGAAGAAAGGTGCATTTTCATGGACTCTTGAAGCAACTAAGGCCTTTGAACATCTTAAAGAGGCAATGTGCCTAGCACCGGTCTTAGCTACGCCAGACTTCACAAAAACCTTTATTTGGAATGTGATGCCTCAAGAAATGGAATTGGTGTTTATTTAATGCAAGAAGGAGGACCCATTTCTTTTGAAAGTTGTCCAATCAAAGGAAATTATTTACAGAAAGCTATTTATGAGAAGGAAATGTTAGCAATACTACATGCACTAAATAAATGGCGACCTTACCTAATGGGAAGACAACTCAAGGTAAAAACTGATCATGATAGTCTTAAACACTTTTTGGAACAAAGAATATCTTCAGAAGAGCAACAAAAATGGGTCACAAATATTTTGGGTTATGACCTTGAAATAATCTACAAAAAAGGGAAGCTAAATTTTGTTGTAGATGCACTCTCAAGAAAAAATGAAGAGGTGGAAGCATTGCTTTGTGCCATTTATTTTATCCAACGAGATTGGATAACCGAAGCAAGGGATGAATGGAAGAGGGACGAAGAAGTGTGGAAACTTATTCAAAAGTTGAAGAAATATCCTAGTACATTTGATACATTTATTTGGAAAAATGATTCCTTATGGTACAAAGATCACTTATATATTTGTAATAATTCCCAACTAAAACAAAAGGTTCTTTTGGAATTGCACACTTCTTCTTTAGGAGGACACTCAGGATTTTAAAAAACTTACCACAGGGTGAAGAAAGAATTTTTTTTGGATGGCCTTAAATCTAATATTCAAAAGTTTGTGGCGGAATTTTTGGTTTGCCAGCAAAATAAAGTTGAGACAATTAAGACCCCGGGTCTTCTACAACCTTTATCCATTCCAAGTCAACGTTGGGAGGATATTTCAATGGATTTTATCACAAGTTTACCTAAGTCCAAAGGAAAGAGTGTCATCATGATGGCTTTTGATAGAATTTCCAAGTATGCACACTTTTGTGCATTATCTAATCCATTTAAATAAAGTACAGTTGCTACTACATTTATGGAAACAATTCAAAAACTACATGGAAACCCAAAGGTTATTATGAGGGATAGAGATCCCATTTTAACTGGAAATTTTTGGATGGAGTTATTTTCTTGTTTGGGTACTCAATTAGCTCATAGCTCATCTTATCATCCTCAATCCGATGGTCAAATTGAGATAGTGAATAAATGTTTGGAAGGATATCTTCGTTGTTTTGTATCTGATAAACAAACACAATGGGTCAAGTGGTTAACTCTTGTTGAATGGTGGTATAACACTTCCTTCCATACTGCATCAAAAATGACCCCATTTATGGAACTTTATGGATATCATCCACCGTCCATCACATTATCTTTACGAGAAAATTATAAGGTTCAAGCAGTGGAATATCACATCGAGCATCAACAAGAAGTTCTCCAACTCTTAAAGGATAACCTAAATTTGGCACAAAATCGAATGAAACAACAAGCAGATCAACATCGTAGTGAGAGAAGTTTTGATGTAGGAGACTGGGTATTTTTACGACTACAACCATACAAACAAATGTCCCTCAAGAAAGCTAAGAAGGATAATAAATTATCACCAAAGTACTATGGTCCTTACAAAGTGTTGCAAAAGATTGGTACTATGGCATACAAATTGGAGCTTCCTGCTTCTTGCCGAGTGCATCCAGTTTTCCATGTTTCATGCTTAAATAAGGTTATAGGTGAAAATTTTCCAGTTCAAACAATATTTCCAGAACTTGATGAGGAAGGAAAAATCATATTGGAACCTGAAGCAGTCATGGAACTCGACAGCTACGAAATCGATCAATTTCAGAGTATCTCATCAAGTGGAAGAACTTACCCACTAAAGATTCTACATGGGAGGATGAGAATTTTCTACAGAAGCACCCAAAACTACTCAAGCAATGAGGAAAACACCTTTTTTAAGGAGAGGGGCATGTTAGGTCCCTATATTACTATTTTAGCCCCTTATTGTTATTAATGTAGCCCCATTATTGTTATCGTTGTAGCCCCCTGTAACCCCAATATTTTTATTACTGTGCCCTTACATTGTTATTGTTAGGTCAGCTAGGATTACATTGTGGCCCCAGTAGGATTACATTATGGCCCCATGGACTCCTCTATATAGAAAGGAGTTTTCGTCATTTGTATCATCCAAGAATTGTTCATTCATGTAATGTATTGGAGGTTTCCCCCTCGAAGTGGCTTATTTCTAAGGCGTTGATATACATTTTCTTCTATTTTTGGAGCTGGTTTCACAACACATAGTCCACTATTTGGTTGAAGGCAAAGCTTCTTCTTCCAACTACAATGTAGATCCTATTGAGGGTCTAGTTGTCTTTGAAAGTTGCAGCAAGTGGGGGCTAGATCTACTCAGATCTAGACCAATCTAATCCTTATTTTTAGTGGGGAAAGCTTCTATCCCATTGGCAAGAGAGTATTGGATCATTGGAGCTACATTTTCAGATCTTGGCATGTTTCCAATCATGTTCTAAACCCTACAACGCAATATTGCTTCTAGAACTACGTTATTCCTGTAGGTGATGTTGCAGGGTGTTTTGGCATACCATCTGTAGAGTTGGTTTTCAAGTGTTGGGGATCTACCCTTCACTTTGGATATCCATTGGAGGAGATCTATACATTGTTCATTACAGATATGATCTGCATTTTTATGAATACTTCTGAATATATGAATATTTCTGTAGTTTTGTAACTTATATCTTAGATCTACTTCATGTACATGGTGTTTTTCTAGAAACCCCAAGGGGGATTTACAGAGGAGCCTCTATAGTGTATGGATCTGTTATAGATCTGAAATTTCATGCACTTATATGCTATATATCTAAAGTGTAATCTTGAGCTGTTGTATGCTCAATAAAATAATGTTGTCCAGGCATTTTCATTCCATACATGTGATTGCAGCTCCTCTTTTGAGGATTTTATTCTATAGGAGACTTCTATTTTCTATTGTACATCTTATGGGCCTCATTATACATCTAATTGGATGCTATAAATGATAAAGAAGGGTCTCCATATTGGCCCCCCGCTCTTACTTTGATGATCTGCGTTATTTTTCCTACATAACTTTTATATATTGTTGCATTCCCCATTTGGGAATATTACAACAAATCCCCCATCACTGATGACCTTCTTTAATCATTGGTTCGCTTCCCAGACGAACTCTGTAGGTCCCTGCTTGAAATCCTTCAATTCGAATACACATTGAGAGTACGATTTAGGCTTTCAGAATTGCTGCTTCAGGGCATCCTTAATCTTTTGTATTGACGCGTTCATGTTTTGACCAATGTATCCCATAAACCAGTCCAGGGCACTGCTTTCAAAGGCTATGGACAATTTTTCTCCTTTTACAACATCAATATTAATGTTCTATGCAATCAATATAGACTCTGCTACAAACCAAAATCGATCCATATCCTCATCCCCCACACCCTTAAAGGTAGGAAGTTTCATGTGCGCATCCATATCGTCCTTAGGTGGTGGCAGAGGTGGGGTAGGAGAATTATTAACCTTGTGTGGGTTTGATGATGGCATAACCAGGGGACTGGTTCCAACTTGCGCAACCCCACCGTGGTTAAAATCAAGTGATTCCCTTAAGGGATTGTATACCAATATATCTCCTTTTTTATTAGCCTGGTAGTATTTACCGCTTCATGTCATGCTTCCACTCTGGTAGGAGGTCATTCAATTTGTGTGGCCACACAATACACCCTTTTCACACAATATCATCTTAATCAACAACGACAAGGTTTGCAGAAACTTACCTCTAAATCCTTTGAAGAACCTTCACTCTACTTCTGAATATGGCACAAACTGATCAACTGCAAATTCTATTATGAACCCTCCAAAAATACTATCAACCCAGTGGTCTATAGTCCTGGTTATCTTGTTATCAGTCTTTTCCAACTGTTGGATAAATTCGGGGGTCCACTGTGTGACCTGATTTTCTTTCCAACAGGTTTAGAACTCCGCCAATCGTGCCAACCACTCTTGCAATTCATGTGCGAAGGATACGAAGAAGATTTCGTGCACTTCTGTAAACATGTACTTGTTTTTCCACTCTTTGGTAGACATATTCTTACTTCTATTCTCTTTTAGGGCAAACTCCAGAATATATCTTTCAAACCAGTCCTCAAGTTCAAGCTTCAATGGCTGCCAATGACCCTGTGGCATTACTCGATCTCTCTCTCAAAGTGATCTTGGTCCCGACAATGGAACCATTTGTTGTCTTGAGGGGTCTTGACCTAGGTTTGGTTTTAAGGTTTTCCAACAAACCCCTCTACTACTGGCCCTTTCGAAAATGGCCTGCTTGCGCAGGTCAAGGTCTCACCTGAAGTAGTATGGGAGGGTGCTAGAACTAGGTTTCCACACCCTAAGAGAGAGAAATTTAATTGAAGTGGGTCATTTTATATCAGAAAGACCTACACATGGAAAGCCCTAACACAAAAAACCTTAACAGTATATCGATGGAGCCAAGATCATATATCATCAGATAACATATAAACAGAGCAGAGTTCTTAAACCAGATCTATGCATTCATAATATCACATCCACGTGTGATTCAATAATTCATCAGTATTCAGTGAGCAAGTATAATCTTAGGAATACCATAAATTGTAACTGATAATCATAGCACATAAAATCTTAAATATCACAAACAATATTCTCATTCATTTGTATCCAAATCCGACTTACAGAATCTATCTACCAGCCCGTGCACACAGCTAGCGGGGTCTGCACACAACAGGACTCAGGGTCTCCACGCACACATCCAGCAGGATCCCTTACCCAGAAAATCGACACAAAATATCCACAAGTTTGTATCCAATCTTAATCCAACACTTAGTCTCCCTATAGACTTGATTTATCCATCTATTTATAACATATTAGCTTGCGCTACCTGGTATACCCTTTTACCCATTACAATTCATTGGGGGCTTTGACCCACCCCAAAGCAACTGCGCTAGGCTAAATACTATAGAATTTTACAAAACTGGACCAAAAATGTGGTTAGGGGACCTCGCTTCAACACACATTCTTCACCAATCCCTATCACGTCAGTCAGAGCATAATTATACACACCCTAGATTTCCTACCGACTCCAGGGCTACCATTATTAGATTTTTTTTTTTACTGTCACCACTCGTATTAAAGTTCAGACCTCGATCCAATTATTCATAACCGTTATTATATCCAACTATCATTATCATGCCTCGTTAACCCACTATATTACAATCTTCTTCATTGGAAACATTGATTCCCTGTATCAACACTTTTTGTAAAGTTTATGCTTCTTTCCTTTTGACTTCACAAATCATATTCCAGGATTGAGGTAGTACCTTGGATATCTTCCCCCTTTAAGGAATATCCTCAGGTGGCACACTGGGAATCAACATTTCCCATTGACGTCATCGATCCCACTGATGTTCGATATCATCACTAGTTCTCGTGTCAAGTTGGCATTGTACTTCATAACCACTGCAAATCTGCCATTTAGTTGAAAACCCATGCATTACTAAGCCTCTCATTCAGAAATTATTATGCCACAATGCAAGGGAGGTTCATAAAGTCGAATACCCATGCATACATACTCACCTCACTCAAAAAGTGCTTCACCTAAATGATTAATGGGGGCACCATATTCTGTCTATTTATTCAAATAAAATTCCCTTGAGGGTGTGAGAAGTTGTCATCACCAGCCATCAACATGTCACTTACCATAGTGTGACTTGACTGAACCAATATCTTCAAGATTGTAATTACCAGTCATCATAACGAGCATGGGATATGCCTGCCTCATACAAATATTTTTTATTTTATCACCCAAGTTTCCTACAAAGCATAGTTACCCTTTCTCCTCAATTAAGGGGTCCCTCTACTCATCTCTGCAACATGTTACTCTCTCTCTCAATCTCAAATATTTTATGCAGACTCTCAGTCAGAATAGAAAAATGTGATGCATTTCTTCTATACACTTTCTCCTAACCTCATACATTAGGGGGAAACTATTAACACCAAAAAATTGTACACTAAAAAAGAAATTTAAGGTTGTCTATAAAAATGTAATATTAATATTTTCCAACTGAAGACATCATTGAAATAACAAAAAATAATTTTTTCCTAAGGTCATGGAAGGAAATTTTGGACTACGCACTGGAATAAAGGAATGAGCAGTCGCGCGACTTTTTCTTCGAAAGCCGTGCGGTCAAAGGAAAGGCAAATGCAACAGCTCGAGACCACTTCCCACACTTGGGGAGAGTATTCCTTGACATGTTAATTCAAGCACAACCGACTTGGATTCTCCCTAAAGATATGCAAACCTCAATGGAATCATCTTGTCCTGCTCTTAAGTCACTATCTCTATTGAACCAAGAGAGGGAAGATGGGTTTAAATTTTTCTATATAAACAAGCCATTGGAAGAGAAAAACCAAAAAAACACTAAATTTCATTGTCGATGCAAACGAAGTGAGAGCACTAGCATGTTGGCCATATTTCTTCTTAGCACTCCAACATCTTAGTGAGAGCAGACAAGTCCATCACTAGAGAGTCTTCACACTTATTTTGAGAGAGAGGAGAATTTTGCAAAGAGAATAAGCCTCCACACTTGTTTTGAGAGAGACGAGGAGCTTGAAAAGAGACTAAGGAAAGGGACCTCCTTGCTGAGGATATTTTAGCACCATAGCTCAAAGGATTCTCTGCAAGTTTTTTTAGTATTCTATTGTATTCTTATACCACCAACAGTCAATAGAGGGAGTCATTTTCCATCATTTTGTTGACTTGTTTCTCCATTTGAGAATTGTTTTGCATTTGTCTCTTTTGTTTAAGTTTGTGTTTTTATATGCATTTCTTTCACTATTTGCAATGCTTTGTTTTGTTTAAGTTTATCCACTAACAACACCAACTATCTCTGTGACCCTTTGCAGGGAACAACCAACTGTTAAGGAGGTGTTATTTGGTACTCTATTTCCACAAAAACACTAACACACTACAGATGAATCCTTTTGATAAAACCTATTATTCATCTTGTTGATTCATTAGTACCATGGTATGCACATGCATTTCCACTTTTCCAATTCAAAATAATTACATGCTAAATTTCATGATGTTCCTCTGTTATGTGATTTCCCTAGAAGCTTAATATCTCTATATAATAATTGATATCAACTTCAGTTTCATAATTCCCTACTCCCTTCTCTGACCATCCCTAACCCATGAAATAAATTGATTCATCTCACTTACAATTTCAAATCATATTATTATCCTATTCTCTTCCATAATAATTTTTGATGGTGAAAATCTTTACCAATCACCATTAGACCTTGGAATGTTTGAAACCCAACTTGTCGGTCGGGATTATTTGAAAAAAATAAAAAATAAAAAATAAACAAAAAATATGATAACATTTCTAAATATTAAAACTATATTAGGTGTAGTTAGACAAATATCGTATGAAAAATAATTTTCTAACTAATAAGATTTGCAAATAAATAAAAAAGTTCATTTCGATGTTTCTCTCTTAATAAACATTATAAGTTTCAATGCTTCATTAGAAGGTTTCTCTGTATCTTGGTCTATAATGTGGTGATTTAAGATTTCAAGCTCAACACAATAACCTTTCAAATGAGAATTGAACTGAGTTTTCACTTTTTAGAGGTAGTAAAAAATCATCCAATTTTGAAAAAACTTGACTCATAGTACACCTTTTTTTTTAGAACATATTTTTGCTAATTCAAATTTCTTCACACACTTTTTTTTAGATGTTAGTTAATTTCATGCCAATTTTGAAAAGTGTTGATGCACCATTAACCCATTTTTTTGGGGCTTATTTTTGACACTTTAAATTTTCTGATATATTAATTATGGATAATTTTTTTTTTTTAATGTTGTTGAGTTTTATGTAGAATTTGAAAAGCATCAACCTTTTTATTTTGGGGCATATTTTTGACACTTTAAATTTTTTTGTCTTAAATATGCATTTTTTTAAATATTTGTTACTTAGCCATTTAAATTTTTAAGGAAATCAAATACAAAAAAAATTGTATTAAAAAACAAAAAAATAAACAAAAAACCAGAAAGAAATAAAAAAATAACCCATAAAGCGATGGAAATTTAAACATGAAAAAAAAACAAAAAATTAAAAAAAATACAAAAAAATAAGAAAAAAACAAATAATTTATTTACACACACACACACACACACACACACACACATAGATATATTAAAAAATAATAAATAAAATACATATGCCACCCCTGCCCAACTGCGAAGGGGTTGTGGATTAGGGCGAGCATCCTGGCCCACGAACCCTTGGTCGCTGGGTGGGCGTGAGCACTTTCGCCTAATGGCCAAGGGGTCATGGGCTAGGATGGGTGCAAGTACCATGACTCTTTGGCCGATGGGAATACATGGGCACCCCTGGCCAACGACCAAGGGGTTTCGAGCCAAGTCGCCGACCCTAACTCGCAACCCCTTGACCATTGGGTGGATGTGGGCACCCTAGCCCAACGACCATGGGGTTGCGAGCCAAGGCGTCTACCTTGGCCCACTGCCCCTTGGTCGTTGGGAAAGGGTTCCCACTCCCACCCAATGGCCAAGGGGCCATGGGCTAGTGTGCCCGCCCTAGCACATGACCCCTTGGCTGTTAGGCGGGGGTGACAGGTCAATTCGCAGAGTTGGCCTAGCTACCAAGGGGAATCGACTTGCCACCCCCACCCAGCGACCAAGGGGTCATAGGGCGAGGGTTGCAGGCCAATTTTTTATTTTTATTTTTAGTGTTATATATATATATATATATATATATATATAATTTATCTTTTATTTTTTATTTTGTTTCACTTACATTTTTTTGGGTCTTTTTTAATAATTTTTGTTTTCTTATTATTTTATGTTTGACTTTTCATTGTTTTATGGGATTTTTTTTTTAATTATATATGTGTGTGTGTGTGTGTGTGTGTATAATTTTATACTTGATTTTTTTTTGTCATTTTTAATTTTTAATTTTTCCTTTTTCAATGTTTTAATTTAATTTAATTTTTTACTTATTCAAGCCCAAAATGTGTCAATTTGATAGTTAAATTTTCAATTTTTGTTACAATGAATCAATTTTGCCTCCACTATGTGTTCATTTGATGGTTGATTTAGAGTTTCAATTGCAATGGGTCAAGCATGCCCCCACTATGTGTTAATGTGATGGTTGATTTTTAAGTTTTTGTTGCAATGTGTCAAGTTTTCTTAGTCTAATATTTTAAAAGAACTACATTTTTAGCATCTGGTATAATGAACTTTTAATTTAGGTATTTATTTTTTAGGTTTATTTTAGTTATGATATTTGATCTCAAAATATGTTGAAAATCTAAGGTTTATTATAGTCAAGATATTTGTTTTTAATTCCATAGATGAAAAATGTTGAAATTTTAAGGTATTTTGGTTTCATGATATTTTATATTTAATGCATGGTTGAAAATTGTTGGAAATTTTAGGTTTTTTGGAGTCGCGATATTTTATCTTCAATGTATTCTTGAGAACTATTGGAATTTTAATGATTTTTAGAGTCATGGTATTTTATTTTTAATGTCATTGCTAAAAAAATTTGGAATTAAATAACGAAAAAGAAAATGTTAATGCTAACATCAACACTTTTTGATTTCAGGGTGTTTTTTCCACAAGATAATTTTGTTTTTACCATCATTTTTAAAAATTCTTGAAAATTTACCCTAAAAAAGTTTTTGTTCCAACATACACACTTTTTGTTTTTAGATGTTTTTCATGTTTTTTGGGGGTTTTGGCTAGAGTTCTCATTTTGAGGTTATAATTTTTGTTTGATAGGTTACTTTGTTGCTCCACATTGTTCTCTCCCACATAATTTTTCATCACAATGGACCAACTTATGATATCATACAAGTGTTGCAAATCTCATGGGTGAATCTGTTCAATCTGGAACCAGGCGAAGGCCACACGCTTTGCTGCTGGACATTGTTATAGGCATGCTACTATAGGATTTGGTAATGTTATAGAAATTTCTAGATGTGTTATCATAGGTGTTACTACAATTGCTGCAACACCTATCAATTAGTTTCTATAACACTTGTTAGTCAGTTATTGCAACACCTACCATTTATTTGCTACAACATCTATCGCTCAATTGATGTAACACCTCTTAGGTAGCACTCACCATATTTTCCCTACTTTTAACCCATTTCTTTTTACCTAGATCTTGTATCAATCCAGTATTGTGAAATATCTAAACTTAGCGTGTTTCCATTAATTTAGTAGTTTACATGAATATATCATTAAACATTAGAACAATATAATATTTCTATTTATCTTTAAGTTAATTTGCAAATGCATTGTGCCAAAAAGGTTGTGCATATTGTGATGTTTCCATAAGATATGTTTTGATTCTAGTTGTTTCTAAACTCATTGGAAATTACTAAAAAATGTATATGCAATTGTTGTAACATGGGTGTTGTTACTTGGCTTCTACAACACAATTATTGTGACACGATTTATACAACACAATAGTTATTACTTAGTTTTTGTGACACAACTACTACCTCACATAAGATGTAACACCCACATAGAAGTTGCAACAATTGAATTTTGATCCAACACGGAACCTTGAGTCATGAGAACCATGAGTGATGTTGTTACATATTTTTCACTATTCTATGTGAAAATTATGGGTCCATGCAAAAACAATGTTAACACAAGCAAATCAAAGATATCGAGATAAATTTTCAACTTCAAAATAAAATTTTAGTTAGAGTAGTTAACCAAAAATCTTCAAATTCTTGTGAAAAAGGTCTTGGAGTTATTTATTATTTTCTAATTGTGAAAAAATATCACGAAAGTTATTTATCAATTTCTAATTGTGTCGAGAGGCGCATTCTACATCCCATTATGACCCCCATGTGTAAGTATGTCGAAAGCCAAAATAAAAAAGTAAAGAAAATTTTAGAAATAAAATCTAAATAATGTCGGCTTAAACAATAAGCTACAAATCATATAAATAAATAATTAAAAATTTAGCAAAAAAATAAATTTATTAAAATATGAAGAGGTTTATGAACACTAAAAAAAATATGGTAAATAAACTAGAGGTATGGTAAATAAATAGAACCTCTTTTTATACTTACTCAAGAGCTATGGTAAATAAATAAAACTATAAATAAAGGAGAGATATGGTAAATAAAGAAAACCTTTTTTTTATATTTACTCCATAAACGTCTATATTTACAACTAGCAATTGCACCACATGTTGCAAAAGAAATGCCTTAAAGCAATAGAATAAGAAAGAGTAACCTAAAAGAAATAAGATGTTGCAGAGAAGGAGCCATCATGAAGGCATGATCGACAAATTTTGCTTCCATGGAAGCACGTCATGGAGGTTTCAAAGATATTGATGATAAGAGTTATCAACCGGAAAGTTACAATTCTTAAACTCTGAAGCCTCTTCTTGATTTAAAAAATACTAAACTGATAAGATATAGAAAACTTCTTGGCATAATATGTCAGCTTGCAACACGTCCAAATAAAACAATTGAAGTAAATACTATCAAATGGTTTTCAATGCATTTATATAATTAAAATAGAGCTAGGAACTTTTAAAGACTACTTCATTGAAAATTAGAAACATATTCATGCCTGTTGGCATCAACATAAAACTGAAATGATTAGCATATATCATTGCAGACATGGTTACAGTTTTCATGGATTAGGTGGTATGTATTAGCAAGAAAGGATATTAAATTCTGTTATAAGTAATTCAACTATTACACGAACTATTCATAGTCCTTAATGATATACTCAAATTTATTTCACAATACTAATCAAGTGTCTAAAGAAGCCATCATCACTTTCAAAATCACATATTTAAACATACAAGTTGTAAAAAATGAATTTGTTTCTATTAAAACATACAAGTTGTAAAAATTGAATTTGTTTCATATATTTTAATAGAATCATGTGCTCAAATCTAAGATATAGTTCTTAAACTCTGAAACCTAAGATATAGTTCTTAAACTCTGAAACCTCTTCTTGATTGAAAACATAATAAAATCATAAGATATAGCTGAAGATAATATGTGTGTGTGTGTGTATTTTAATTTAATTTAAAAATAAAAAAATCAATTTATTTGAATAAATTAAATAAATAATTTTTAATTTAACAAATAATTATATCAAAAAAATGCAAGGACCCTGTTATAGTGAAATATTACTACAATATTGCTTCCTTGAATCTTACAAATCATGAGGCCTATGTTGAAATTAAGTTAAAGACCTTGTCTGATCATGCCAATATGAATGCCTCATGAATGAAGAAATATATCGTGATTTTCTACCTTAAAATTCAAAGGTATTTTTGGTACAGTTCCTCCATATTTAATCTTTACCACTTCCTATTGAGTCACCTATGTATTAGTTTTTTATGATCTTTGAAAATATTCAAAAGATCAATGATCTCCCTGGTGTCTACCATGTTCTTGTTTTTTCAGTGTCCCTGATATGAATTTGGTTTCTTTTGTTCTTTGTGAAGATAGTAAGAAAGGTATGGAGAGGTGGCTTTCATCATGTCAAGAGAAGTAAAAATAAGGCTATTGAGAAAATAACTCCAACACCAAGAGAAATTCGGCAGAATTTATGGAATTCATGAACATGTCTTGCTCTCTAGTGTTGGCTACTTAACATAGATTTCTTGATCTTGTGTAGAAGAAATGAATTTTTATTTAGCTTATATTACATTAACAATGAAATTGCCAAAATTCATGGCAGGCTTTCCATCACATTTGTAGAGAAAATTATAACACAGTGTCACACTTTTCTTATGAGAGCTAAATGCTCCTATATGCATGATGGATTTCATCACTTAAGAGAACTAAAAATAATTTTATTGCGAAAAAAACTCCAACACATTTGTAGAGAAAATTATAACACAGTATGACCCTTTTCCGATCAAAGCTAAATTCTCCTATATGAAACAACTATGGATTTTATCGCTTAAGAGTAGTAAAAACAAGTTTATTGAGAAAAAAATCCAACACATTTATACAGAAAATTATAACACATTATCACACTTTTCTTATCAGAGGTAAATGCTCCTATATGCAACAATGATGGCTTTCATCAAGAGCAGAATAAACAATTTTATTGAGAAAAAAACTCTAGCACTGAGAGAGATTTGGAAGCAACTGTTGAATTAGTGAACATGTCTTGCTCTATGGTGTTGGATATTGGGCATAGATTTCTTGATATTGTATACAAGAATGTAAATTTTCATGTAGCTTATACTACATTAACCATGAAATTGTCAACATTTAGGGAACACTTGCCATCACATTTGTAGAGAAAATTACAATAGAGTATCAATTTTTTCTTATCATATCTAAATTTTCCTATATGCAACAACTACTACAAGCTAGAATAAGAAGAGAAATAAGAATCTTGTTTGGGACTTGAGATAGATTCATTCTCTTAGAGTAAATCTTGATAAAACAAAACTCACTATAATTTGAATTTTTGAAATAAATATCTTAAAAATTAGAATATCAATTTAATACATTTTACTCAATTACACATTTAATAATATTCGTTTAAAAAAATACAAATACAAATTACTATTTTAAATAAAACTATTCTAAATAAAAAAAGTACAAAGAATAACATTAATTACCATGGCCCTCATGTGCATTCCTCTTATTACTTACATTTGTAACTTATTCTTAATCACATAGTGTCAATTTATTAAAACTATAATATACAAGTCTCACTTTTTATAGATTTGGTGGAAGGACAGAGTATCTAAATTCCCTTACCCTTAAAGAAGCATCCTCAATTATTGTACCACCCACCTTGACAACCAATCTAGAAATATTAGGTTATTCTAAATTTATCAAGAGTATAGAATTTTTAGAGTGGTGTTTTATGTGCACTAAAATTCCCATGAGGTCCATCACTATGCATGCAATTCATTGCAACCTTGGATATATTCTATGAGTTGTGTTTTTTTGCTTGTGGCAACAACCTAGTTTTGGTTGTCACCTAGTTATCGTGATTCAAAACTTTGGTATCATCTCAGATCCTTATAGCATTAGATATATTATGTGAGCTAATGTGATGTTTTGTTTGTCACAATGATTCAAAAATAAATTACTATACCACAAGATTGACTTTCTCATTATCTGTTTTGTTTATGAACCATTTAAAAAAACCACAAGAATGTTTGATTTTACACTCTGATCTCCCCAGCATGGGCGGGGGTTTAAAAAATTGGAGAGTAAATTGAGCTGTTATTGTTAGAAATTTTTGTATAAGATGGAAAATTTGGATGGTTTGTAGACAATATGGATGCCATAACAGATATCTATTTTAAATTTTTTAGTTTCCCTAGCCACCATTTCAACTGAGAATGTCAATACATCACTATGTGAATGATAAATTGTGACACCGCTAGCCATTTTATTTGATTTTGGATCAATTTATAAACCAACGGCCATTTTCTTTGATTGTGGGTTTCAAAAAATCGAGAGTAAATTCAGCGGTTATTTTTAGAAATTGCAAATGCATCTAATAGGATCCATTTCAACTGAGAATGTCAATGCATCACTCTACATCTAATAGGATCCATTTCAACTGAGAATATCAATACATCATTGTGTGAATGACAACTTGTGACATCCCTAGACATTTTCTTTGATTGTGGATCAAGTTATAAACTAATAACTTGTGAAATCCCTAGCCATTTTATTTTATTATTTTTATTTTTTATTGTATTTTTACTTGGTTAAAGTGTTCATTACATTATGTCAATATTTTTATTTAATTTACTTTTATTTTTAGTTTTGTGTAATTTTACATAGTCAAAATGTTAAACATGGCTTAACAACATTTCTATCATACTTTGTTGGAGAACACTGTGACACAAAAATGTAATAATTTTTTAATAACATTGTTTTAACTTAAAAGTCACCAAAACCTAAATAATTATCTTAATTCCCCCCTTTAAATAAAATACATTCCACATGAATACCATGGGTCAATACCATGGGCTATTTTTATAGTTTATCATTATTTTATTTTATTATTTTTATGTTTTATTGTATTTTGACCAATGGGTATTTTCCTTTTTTATAGTGTTTTTTATCCATTTATTTTAAATTAATTGGTTTCTTTGGAGTTTAATTTTATGTTATAAATTTTATTTGAATCTAAAAAGTTTTTAACAACATCATTTAAACTTAAAACTTGTGGATCTAATGGCCTAAAACATTTCAATCGTCTAACATTTGATCCAAAGGCTCAAACATGGACACATTGGCAGCTAGGGGAGTTGTTTTCAAATAAGAATGCCTTAAGGTGTAAAAACTCAAAAAATAGGTTTTATTTAGGTGAAGCATATGGGCCAAATACCATGGGACAAATACCATGGGTCAAATGCCATATTTCTAAAAGAGGTACATGGTAAAGAAATAAATATAAAAGAGGTATAAAGGGGTAAGGTAAATAAATAAAAATATATCAAATAGGATTAGAAATCAACATCTAATTATATATGAAGTCTATGAACCAAATACCATGGACCAAATTATTATTAATACCATGCAAAAAAAAAAAAATATTAACCATAACATTAATATTAATAATATTATTATTGTTAAATCTAATATTCATATTAATATATTAATACAATTTTAAAATTTTTATATTATAATATATATTAATATATCATGATATATATATATTAACTCTAGATATATATGGGAGAGAAGAACAAATACATATGATAGAAGTGGAGAAATAAAGGGAGTGGCAAGGGAGAGATGGTGATAAATTGAAGGTGAGGGAAGAGGAGGAATGAATAGAGTGAGAGGGAGAGGAGTGAGATAGGTAGAGAAGGGTAACAGAGGGAGAGGGAGACATAAATATGGAGGTGGGAGAAAGAGAAGGAGAGAGAGGGGGAGAAGGAGAGAGGGTTGGAGGGTAGAGAGAGATAGAGAGAGAGAGATGGAGGAAGGGAGAGGCAGATAGGAGAGAAAGGGAGAGAGGGGAAGGATGGGAGGAGGAGGAGAGAGGGAGGGATAGAGAGATGGAGTTATAGGGGGAGAGAGGGAGGGAAGAAGAAAGGCATAGAGAGTGACAAGTGGAGAGAGAGGGAGTGACAAGAGAGAGATGGAGAGAGAGAGTTTGTATTTTTAAGGGTGAAATAAAGAGACATAGATGGAGTGGTGGAGACAAGGGGGAGAGAAGGAGAGAGAAGGAGAAAGGGAGGGATATAGTAACAATTTCGGAGAGAGAGATAGAGTGATGTGGGAGGAGAGAGGATTGGAGGGAAGAGAGAGAGAGACTTGGGATTGAATGGAAGAGAGAGAGAGAGATAGAGAGAGATAGAGAGAGCGAGCGGAGGGAGGGGGGAGGGGGGCGCACATAGAGGGAGGCAGGAGATAAAGGGAGAGAGTACTTAAGAGAGAGGAAGAGAGTGATGGGGGAAGAGATATGATTATTGGAGAGAGAGAGAGAGAGAGATAGAGAGAGGGAGAGAGAGATATGGGGGAGAAGATAGGGAGGTAGAAGAGAAAGGGAGAGAGGAAGGAAGAGAGAGGGGAATTGAAAGAGAGGAGGAGAGAGGGAGGGAGATAGGAGGAAAGAGGCAGGGATAGAGAGATGGAGTTGGAGAAGGGGAGAGGGAGGGATAGAGAGAAGGAGTTGGATGGGGAGAGAGGGAGGGAAGAAGAAAGACATAAAGAGTGAGTAGTTGAGAGAGAGAGGGAGTGACAAGAGAGAGATGGAGAGAGAGTGTGTATGTTTTTGGGTGATATAAAGAGACAAACAAGGAGAGATGGAGAGAATGGGGGAGAGAAGGAGAGATAGAGGCATATAGTAACAAATTTGGAAGGTGAATGTAGAGAGAGAGAGAGAGAGAGAGAGGTGGGAGAGAAAGGAAAAGAGAGAGTGAAGAGAGATGGAGATGGAAGGGGAGAGAGAGAGAGAGGGAGTGATAAGGAAGATGGAGAGAGAGGGAGAGAGGATAGCAGGAGGGAGAGTGAGAGGAGGAGGGACTGATAGATTGGAGAAAGAGAGTGTATTTTTTGGGGTTGATATAGAGAGATGGAGGGAGATAGAGATATAGATGGAAGGTGAAGATAAAGAAGAAATAGATGGATACAAGGAGGGAGGGACAAAGACATTGATAGATATGGAGTGGGAGAATGTGTGTTTTGCGGGGTGTGATAAAGAGAAAAACAAGGAGAGATGGAGGAAGATATAGATTTAGATGGAGGGGGGAGAGAGGGAAGAAAATTTCTTGCACTGGATGCATTGATTTCAATGTAGATGTTGATTCTTAATCCTATTTGATTACTTGCACTAGATGCATTAATTTTAGTGTAGATGTTGATTTATAATGATATTTGATTACTTGCACTAGATGAATTGATTTTAATGTAGATGATTTCTAATCCTATTTGATTTCTTGCACTAAATTCATTGATTTCAGTGTAGATGGTGATTTCTAATCCTATTTGATTGCTTGCAATAGATGAATTAATTTCAATGTAGATGTTGAGTTCTAATTGTATTTGATTGCTTGCACTGGATGCATTGATTTTAATGTAGATAATTTCTAATCCTATTTGATTGCTTGAAATAAATGCATTGATTTCAGTGTAGATGGTGATTTCTAATCCTATTTGATTGATTGCACTAGAGGCATTTATTTTAGTGTAGATGTTGGTTTTTAATCATATTTCCTACTTGCACTAGATACATTGATTTATGTGTAGATGTTAATTTCTAATCCTATTTGGTTACTTGCATTAGATGCATTAATTTCAGTGTAGATGTTGTTTTCTAATCTTAGTTGATTTCTTTCATTAGATGCATTGATTTTAGTGTATATGTTGATTTATGATTTGATATAATTGGATGTATGATGGTACATTAATTTTAAAGTCATTGGATTAATAGTGTGCATTGATTTTAGTGTAAGCACAAAAGATTATTGATAATGTACATTTATTTTTGTGTTATATTAATTAAACTTATTAATATTGGAGAGAAAGAGAGACAAAGTATGATGTTTACTACAACAACTTGAGCTAAATATTTAAATGGTTTACGATTCCAACTTTCCTTTTCATATAATCGATATCAAAGATGAAAAAATTAACAAGGGTGACAATAACAATAATACAAGAAAATAGTTTGAGATTGATCACAATGAAGACTATTTGTATTTGACTACATTGTTATTATTCACATTTTCTATCATTCAATATTATTACATTGTCACTTTGCATTCAAATTTTTTATTTCTATCATTTTTCATCATTAAAATTATTTTACAATATTTATCATCTCAACAAACTCGAGTAATTAAGCAAATTTAAAGTTAAAATGACTGGATAAATGTGACACATATTTAACATTTTTAAAATGATTATATTAATATTAGATGTATTTACATATTATTGATAGAATTAATCATATGTTGCTCATATTATCGATAGATCGACTGAAACCAACCTAGATCCATCTTAACTCCGAATCTATCAAGCACCGAGAGGGATCAAATCTCTTGAGGTGCAAACATTTCCTCAAGTATTGCACTCAAAAAAGAGGTTTGCACCTTGAGAGATTTGATCTCTCTTAGCGCTTGATAGATCGAGAGTTAAGATGGATCTAGGCTTGTTATTAGCAAAATTCATGGAAACAATTTTTTATATAGGAAATTGTTATAACCATTATGGATTTATTAAATTCATAAGTGGATTTATTTAGACATTTATTATTTCTAGTTTCTTTTAAATTAGCTTATAAAAGAAACTAATATCTCCATTGTTTGTTGGAGGACTCTTAGAGAACATGTCCAAGTGATAATGGAATAATTTATAATTATTGAACTTTTAATTAAATTTTAATTTTATAATTTTAGTAATGCATGATTTAATTAATTAATTAATTAATTTTATTTCTTTTGCATATTTATAGTAGATTGATTTTTTTTTAAATAGCTTAATTAATTAACCAATTTATGTTGTTGAGTGTTGATATAGAATAGTTTAAGCACTTTGTTATATGGAGGCAATACACACTTTAATAGAAGAGAGTGTTTTATAGTTTAAATATATTATTTAATTTCATGTTACATGCATGGTTTATATTGGAATTTGGCTGGCAAAATTTCAGATTTTAAAAATATAAATGACTAAAATTTGATAATTTGGTAATATTATTTGTGTAATATATAATCCAACGAACATAATAAAATGTTTATGAATCAATTTTCAGTTTCTTTTGTTTTTTTTTTCCTTTAATTTATTAAAAAACAGTTAATGAAACATGGAGGGGAACGAGAATGGGGAAGACTTAGATGAGAATGATCTAGAGCACGACCAAAATTATGTCTATGAGAAAATGTATATGAATTATCCTATACCTATACACGATTAAATCCTTTGAACCCTGTGCAAAATCAATCCTTTGACGTAAGAAATTTTCAATCAATTCCATTGAAATTTCAAGATATGGAAAAAATTTCAATCAATTCCATTTAGGTTAAGTTCAACTTCATTGTGCATGACAAACTGTTTATTGGTTTCTATAAATCTAATAGATGGTGAAAGTTCTTTTGTGGTTTATGTATATTGATTCTTATAAATCCAATAGATGGTGAAAGTTCTTTTGTGGTTTATGTACACCTTATAAGGGAGTTTTTTAAAGCTAAGATGAGGGAGTTTGTTTAATAGAAATTTTAAATATAATATAGATTTAATATTAAAATGTGTTTATGTCATCTTAAATTTTAAGCCTATGGTGTATATCAATCACATTTATTAATTTGATTGCTATAGTTTAACAATGTAATTATTCATTCATGTAGGATTTATTTTATTGATTTACATAACTAATTTCTTATTATATGATTCAATTTATTCATCCAAATACATTACTCATGCAAGATTGTGTTTATATTTATTTATTTATGTAGTTGATTTTTCATATCATATTCGTTTATTTATTTATTTCTAATGATTTTATTTTAGATTGGCTTGCTCCTTTATATATATATATATATATATAATCAATGAACTTAAACATAATGATTGCATTTGTTAATTTGGGTAGCAACAATAAAAACCTTGGAATGGATTAGGTGATTATCTTAGCAGGTGATTAAGAGCAGGAGTCGACACAAGCCACCCATTCCTTTTTGCAAGTGTATTTAATTTATTTCCTACATGTGTGCTTCCTTTCAGCATTAGTGAATTTCATTTCCCATAAGATTGTTTACTTTTCTAAAAATTTGTTTATTTTCCTACAAGTGTTTTTACTTGCTTGTAAGTAGCTTTAGTAACTTTTCTTCTGAACTTGTAAAACCTTGTCAATCTTGTGAATTATCTATAGTCCCTCGTCAAAATTAATCATTGATACTATGAGCATGAAACAAACCATTCAAAATAGAAATTGTGATCTCAGTATGCAATGCACAATAACTTGCAAGTTCCATATGAGCTTGGGATTTATAATTAAATGCATAATATTTGGGTTGTATTTTTGAAGAAATTAGGAAAGTGATAAAAGGTTTTGTCAATGTCTTTAGTAGGTTGGTGTCTACAAATATTTGCAAGAGTATGTTGGTGCCTGCTAAGGTTTGTACCAGTGGGGATTAGTGTCTCCAACAGATTGGTGCCTACAAATAATTGTAAAAATAAGTTTTGTGGTTTTATCCTAAAAGGATTTCTAAGTAAACTTTGTATTCCATGTTCTACAGTTGATATATCTCATATGCTATTGTTTTATTATAGTTCATCAATCTTTAAATAAGTAAAAAATGTCTTATACTAATTCACCCTCTCTTTTTATTATAGATATGTGCTCAACATGACGAACCCTTAGGATTTGAATTAGCTTCCTAGTAGTTCTCTATGATTTAATTGTTGTGGAATAATTCAACATTTGTTTCTTATGCTAGAAATAAGATGAAAATAGTTTGCAAATGCAAAACATAACTTAATCTCATTATAACCTAAAATATATAGTCTATATATCATTCCTAGACTTGAGTGCACTTTAAAGAAAAATAATTGGGGATGAAAAAAAGTAAATGTATAGAGAGTATGGAGAATAATCCATTTATTACTATTGGCACAAAACCAGGGACATGATTTGAGTATCAAGAATATCCTTCAAATAAATAAAAGTAAAAATATTCTACATCAAATATTACACATAAATATGAGGGAGATGTGCAAAGTGTAGGGAAAAAGTATGGAACCTGTATCTACATAATAACCCAACGTTTTCTCCTAGGATAGAGGATATATTACAAATCTAATAAGACAATTGTTAATAATGAAGATGATAAGAAAAAATAAACACATCGAGGGAAAAAAAAATTTCATACATGGCAACATTCATAAGGATCCATAACATCGATTCCTATAAGAACACAAATATATTTTTAATCGTGAGAAGAGTCTATAATCATGGAAAAATTCAAAATAATATTAGCGAAAAACTAACTATGTTGTTATATTGAACATATAAGGATATAATACAATGACAAATATAGGGAAATTTTAAAGAATGCAAAGGTCTCCCTTATAGAAAGTCTTAATGCAACTTTACCTTCAACCTTTGAGGGTTCTGTCCTTCCTAGAAGAACTTTGGAATTCCTATGTTACCTTGGAAATTTCCTTTATCCTAAATTGGATATAATTTTTAAAAAATAAAATATTATTTAATCATTGTTCTCTTTATCCCTAATCTGTCCTTTAATGCTTGCAACATGACCATGGTGAACATTAGTTTCCTCGTATTTACAATACGAGACTTGCGTAAGTCTTATTTCCTTTGTTTCTCTTCCTTGATCGAGAATTATTTGTCCCTCCATTCCTCTTTGGTTTTTAATTATTTTTTTCCTTGAATTTTTCTTCAATCAGTTTACTTTGTTTCAAAATATACACCATTGTCTTTCATAATTTTGATTTTGATGCGATAAAATCCATGTCACTTTTCAATCTTAATAATTTGTCTTTCTATTTATTTAAATCCAAAGAGCAATGCATAAAAAATTCATAAATTTGATTGATAGTGATTTCAAATGTAACAAATTGTATTATCCAATTTGTAATTCATATTTTACAAATATGAAAAAGGAAGAGATGAATGACTTAAAATTATGCAAAAGTGTGGGTGACTGAAAGCTAAATAACTTATGAATTAAAAAAAAAAAAAACCTTCAATTGCATCATTTTGAAATCTCTTCTCCAACTTTTAATTAAGAAGCTCTAAAAAAAGTATTTTACAACATTGTGAGAGAATTTAATATTTTGAATGTTATTATTTATTTATCTTTTTCATCAACTTTTTTTATGATTAGATGAAGTTAGAGAAATTTTCATTGGAGAAGAAAAATGCAAATAATTTTCAAACTTATCATAATGTAAGTCAATCTCAAAATTTTTAACAAGAGAATGCGATCAATTATTTAGTGGGGAGAAAATTCTTCAAGTAAAAATGAAATAGGGTGTGAGTCTATAAATAAATTAATGTGCTTCAATTCTCTTCTTTGTTTTCCTAAAAAAGTTAAATGTTGAAATATAACGATGAAAAAAAACACATTTTTTGAGAAATGGAAAATATGGCTTGGCTTTCAATCTCTTCAATAATTCCTTAAATGTAAAATCCATTAATATATAAGATTACTGAACAAAAATCTAGCATTTAAACAAAAACTGAATCAATTTTAATTTCCAATGAGAAAGTATACGCTTCACAAGCTCAACACTCATTTCATATAGCTAAACTCTCACCACCAAAATAGTTTCTTACTTTCATCATTAAAGAAGAATTGAATTAGTAGATCCAACAAAATATATGTTCCAAAAAAAGGTTATTTCTAAATATACCATTATAACACTAAAGAAAAAGTGAGCATAGCTCAACATACATAGAAACATAAAAATACTTTAAAAATCTCTCATTCATAAGAAAATGTAGATTAGTCCCCATATATATATATATATATATATATATATATATCCCTTAATCATAAATAAATCCCTTAAAGTGAGTAAAATATGGTCAAATTTGATTGTCTAGGGAACACAACAAACTCCTTTTCTACCTTGTCTTGTTTACTATTTGACATCATTTTTAGCCTTATTAACTAGCTGCCTTCCTATTCAACCTCTGAGTCAACTCTCCTATTTTATTTTCATTTTTGTGCTAATAATCTATAGAGGATCCAAGTGGGTAATGAACTTATTGTTCTAACACCCCTACATGAGAATAATTCCCTTGAGACTTAAGAGGTGAAATTATTTGTATAAAACACCCATAATTACAATTTCCTAAATCCCAATCATTAATTTAAGTTTCAAAAAATTATCCTTCATTAATGAATTTGTTAATATATTAAAAATATAAGAACATGTACTACGAAAAATAAGAGAAAAAATAGTTTCCTCTACTAATTAATGTAGGAATTTATAAGGTAAGTTCCTTAGATCAAGAACCAAAGGTCACCGCTCACAAAAAGATCACAAATTAGTACACTAGTATTATCATGTGGTTAAAACCCTCGAAGAGGGAAACAGTCCACGACCTGAGCCAATGCAGCCACTTCAGGCAATTTATTAATACAAAAAGAAAAGTTACATATGTTTCTCTCATAAACGGTTACCGGACAAATGACCCTCCATGCTCTTTAAATAGAGATCATGGACCAATCAGGTGTTAAGCCACAAATAAAGTGTCGTTAATACTGAGGAGAGAGTGAACCATTGGATCACTACAAATCGTAACCATCGGATTATAAGTTACAAATGTACATAGTAAAGAAACACACTTTACGTAACTCTACACTAGACTAAGTTATTCTTAACTCTTTCCTATGTGTCGGAAATCCTAACATCCCCCCTTAAGAACAACTTGGGATAGGATTGAATGATTTACAAAGGTGAAACAAAAGGAGACTATTTCCTATGTGTCAAAATATCATAACATCCCCCCTTAAGAACAAATTGGGATAGGATTGAAGGATTTACAAAAGTGACACAATAGGAGAAGGAAGGAGGCATTAGAGCCTATCCCCCCTTAATGAAAACTTTCTTAAACTCCAAGCATGGATCGAAGTTTGGTAAACTTCGCTTTTGTGAGAGCTTTCGTAAAGATATCGGCGACTTGATCATTGGTTGGATAGTACTACACTTCAAGGACATGATCATGAATGAGCTTTATGATGATGTGTATGTGGAGTTCAATGTGTTTCATACACTGATTCTGAACTGGATCTTTACATAGCTGAATGGCACTTTGATTATCACACCAAAGTGTAGTTGGATGCTGCTGATGATGACCAAATTCAAAAAAGATCACACGAAGCCACGTGGCTTCCTTGTTGGCTTCAATTGCACCACGATACTCTACTTCTGTTGAAGAAAGAGAAATGACACTTTTTTTCTTACAAGACCAAGTAATAGGTCCTGAACTAAGAGTGAATACATATCCGGCAGTAGACTTTCGATCATCAGTGTCACCAGCCTAATCAGAATCAATGAAACCAATCAATAATGGAGATGCTCTTGCATTGTAATGAATCTCGAAATGAACTTTACCTCAAATATATCGAAGTATTATCTTAGCTGCTTTCTAGTGACTTTCATGAAGTTGGTGCATAAACCAAGCGAAAAGACCAACGACAAAGGAAATTCTAGGAAGGGTATGGGTTAGATACAAAAGTTTACCAACAATTTGACGGTATAAGGTAGCATCAACTTCAGGGGTAGTACAAGTGATTGAAAGCTTGACTCTAGACTAGAAGGGAGAAGGGGCTGGCTTACAGTCTTCCATTATAAAGTGGTGTAGAAGATCACAGGCATACTTGGACTAAGAGAGGGTAATGCCTTCTTTGGATTGCAAGACTTGCAGACCAAGGAAATAATGAAAATGTCCTAGGTCTGTCATTTCAAACTTCTTTTTGAGACTATACTTCACATGTTTTATATGTTTTGGATCACTACCAGTAAGGATAATATCATCAACATAAAGAAAAAGGATGGTGAAGGACTTACCCACTTTCTTGGCGTAGGCAGTGTTGTCAGAATGACACCTAGAAAAACCATTATCTAATAGAAATCTATCCATTTTGGCATACCAAGCCTAAGGAGCTTGTTTGAGACCATAGAGAGAATTCCTAAGGCAACAAACAAGGCAGGAGTATTTTTCGATAAATCCAGGGGATTGTTCCATGTAGATTTATTCATGCAAATCTCCATGTGAGAAGGTGGATTTAACATCCATCTGATGGACTTCCCATTTAAAGGAGGTAGCAAGGGAAAGAACAAGGTGGATAGAATTCATTTTGGCATCAAGAGAGAAGGTTTCAGTATAGTCAATGCCTTCAACTTCTGAAAATCCTTTAGCAACAAGACGAGCTTTATGTCTATCCACTTTTCCATTTGGTCCAAACTTGGTTTTGTAAACCCATCTACATCTGAAATTTTTTCTTCCTTTTGGAAGAGGAATAAGATCCCAAGTATCATTTTCCAATAAGGAATGATACTCTTCATTCATAGCTTCATCCAAATATGGATAATGGAAGACTTCTTCAAAGGTTTTTGTATCAGGATTTTCTCAAACTTGAGTTAATAAGGAAGAGGCTCTTTCAAATTGAGAACGGGTACGCCATCGATCGACAGGGTCACCTGCAAGACAACCTGCTACATCACGAGCAGAGTGGACCCATCTTGGAAGGTATGGAGTAAAAGGAATCATTTCAAGAGTTGGAGGAGGATTTTCATCCTCATTTTCATCATTGGAACTAGAAGGAATGCTATTAAAAATAGAAGAGAGAGAGAGAGGTGGCACATATGTCGAATCAAGCTCACGGGCCAAAGGTGGCACACTCGCCAAACTAGGCTCGCAGGTCAATATATTTTCATCAAATTTTACATCTATTCTATTGATTATATTTTTGGATTTTGGTTGAAGAAGTCTATATCCTTTGACATATTTAGAATATCCAACAAAAATTCATTTTTCAATTTTAGGTTCTAAGGATTTATGTTTCTCATCTAGAATATGGGCCCAAGCATCACTTCCAAAAATACGAAAGTTACTTACATCTGGTTTGGTTGAGCTCCAGGCTTCTTCTGGAATTATATTCTTTAAAACCTTATTAGCAGTTCGATTTACTATGTAATTTTCACAGTTAATTGCTTCAGCCCAAAAATTGAGACTAAGCCTTTTATATTGAAGCATACAATTAGCCATTCTTTTAAGGTGTGATTCTTGCTTTCAGATACACCATTTTTTTGTGGAGTATATGGAACAATATGTTGCAACTAAATGTCATGCTCAGTGCAGAAGTTGATAAAGTTTTTGTTAACATATTCTCCTCCATTGTCTGATCTTAACTTAAGTATTGGATGTTCATATTGTTTCTCAACAAAGACCTTAAAGGCCAAGAACATGTTAAAAACATCACTTTTGAATTTTAAGAAGTATACCCAAGTGCGTCTGGAAAAATCATAAATTAAAGTTAAGAAGTACTTGCAACCAGAGAAAGAAAGAGAAGGAAATGGACCACATAAATCACTATGCACAAGCTACAAAGGGGCTGAAGCATGCCAAGAGGCACATTTGTCAAAACTATCCTGATGATGTTTTCCGAGTACACATCCAGAGCAAACACCATCTTGGTAAGATACCATAGGAAGACTTGTCACCATATTTTCTTTACATAGAGTTTGAAGAGAGTGATAGTTTAAGTGACCAAATCGCTCATGCCAAAGTTTTCTCACTTCATCATTATGAGCAATGAAAATGGAGGGAAGACATGATGAACCAAATTTGTCAAACTTATACAACCTTGTGGAATCATCAACAATGCTAGTAGCTAAAATATCTCTACGATCTTTGAGGTCCTTGATTACAACATCATGAGGTGAGAATTCTACTATTTTCCCTTCACCTGAATGAGTTATCTGATAAACAGAGAGAATCTTGCATGACAAGGTAGGAACACATAGTACATCATTAAACTGACCATTATCTAGATGAATGGTTCCAAATCCTACAACACTAAGAGATATATCATCACCAACATAAATATGTTTGGTGTTACAATCATTTAAAGAAGAAAACATCTCTTGATTTTTGGCCATGTGGTAAGAAGCTCCAGAATCAATGAGCCACTCATGAGAATGAGAAGAAGAAGATACATTTAATGCATAACCAGATCTTGATGCTTGACAACCACAAGTAGAAAGTTTCATTCCTAAAAATGAAGATGAAGAGTGCTTTAAATTGATGTTTTTCTTTTCATTGCTGCTTCTAAGGCTTCCATCTTCTTAAAACATTTGGACTCTATATGGCCATCACGATTACAAAATTTGCAATGTCTATTTGTCTTCTTCCCTTTGTTTCGATTTGCCTTATTGTTTTGGTGAGTTGCTTTTTCAGTTTGTAGCTGAAATTGCTTAGGACCCTTGTTTGGTTTCGGATCATACTTTTTAGGATACTGCTTCTTGGGATTCTTTTGATATGATTGTTGTTGGGCTGCTAAGGATTTATTAGAAGTGTTTCCAGAAGTGATAAGACCAAGGTGTAAGAGCTTTTCTTGTTCTCTTATCAAAGAATCGCAAAAGGCATCAAAATATGGGTTCTTGTAGGTGGTTCCTAAAGAAATGATGGCTTCTCTAGTGGAATGGAAGGCAGAAACAAATACAGAGTATGCAGGGCGAAGCTTAGAAAGAATGCAATAGATGATGTTACCATATTCCTTTTTGACCTTACAAACTTCTAAAAGAAGTATAAGGGTCTTGAATTTGGACAAAAAATCTTCAATAGAGGAGAAATTATTGGGGTCCAAAGTAAGAAACTCATTTTCAAGATGGTGGCCCCTGATTTGATTTTGAATGCCAAAGATAGTATTTAGCTTATCCAGGGCTTCATGAGGGGTGTCAATGTCAAGGATATGAAATCGAAGATCTTGAGAAATGGAAATTCCTATCAACCCTTGTGCTTGATCTTGTTTATTTTCCCATTTAGCGACTTTATCATCATCAAAAGGTTTAGTTTCTAGTCTTGTGGCTATTCTGTAAAGCCCTTTACTTCTAAGTGTATCTATCATGTGAGGTAGCCATTGGAAATAATTGGTGTTGTTAAGAATAATCGAGCATGCACTCTCCATTTTTAAAAAATTGAAGCTGAGAAAAGATGAAACTGTCTGCTCCAATGGAAATATCTCGAAAAATTATGCTGATTAAAAAAAAAACGGCTTCCGGATGAAGAAGTTATGCCTTTTTGAAAAAACTGAGTTGAAGATGCCAAATAGTTATGGGAACGGTTTGAAATTTGATGATGAAGTTCGACTTTTAAAAAAAAATCCCACCCCTTTAACAATTTTTTTTTTACAAAAGAAGCTTGAGATAGAGACTTGAACCCAAGACCTCTATTCTCATAAAATAACTTCTCACCAAGTGAGACAGTAAAAGGATTTTGTAATTGTTTGAAAGGAGTAAGGTTTTTTTTTTTTTTTTTTAACACAAAAAACTGAGAAAGAAAAAAAAAATGCAAGGCTTTCAGCAGAATGTTAGATTTTCAGTTAGCCTTACCAGAAACTATCTCTTTTTTCACTATTTTTGATTTCCCGAGATCGCACAAAGACACGGGGAAAGAGCATATGTAGCAAAAAAAAATCCCTTCCTCCTATTTCTGATTTGTCAAGATCGCACACAATGCAGAGAAAAGAGCATACATAGAAAATAGGGTATAGATCCGGCAAATAAATAAAACCTAAAGCCAAAATAAACAGAACTATTAACGAATATAACTATAAAATAGATACTTTATACCTCCATATATAAACTGACATAATTTGGGCAACCGGTAACCTTTTCACATGAAACGAAAGACGTTCCTCACTATAAGAGATGCTCTGGACACAACAGAGTAGTTCTCCAAGCCCAAAAATGTTCGGAAATAGTAGATCTAGAAAATGGCAATCGCATGCAGTTAAACTGGCTTCAGATTTTGATCAACAATGGATGTGGCCCTCAAAATAGCTCTGATACCATGTAGGAATTTACAGGGTAAGTTCCTTAGATCAAGAACCAAAGGTCACCTCTCACAAACAGATCAAAAATCAGTACACCAGTATTATCACGTGGTTAAAACCTTCGAAGAGTAAAACATTCCACGACCTGATCCAACACGGCCACTTGAGGGAATTTATTAATATAAAAAGAAAAGTTACATATGTTTCTCTCATAAATAGTTACTGGAAAAATGACCCTCGATGCTCTTTAAATAGAGATCATGGAATAATCGGGTGGTAAGCCATGGATCAAGTGTCGTTAATACCAAGGAGAGAGTGAACCGTCAAATCACTACAAATCGTGACTGTCGGATTATAAGTTACAAATGTACAAAGTAAATAAACACACTTTATCTAACTCTACACTAGACTAAGTTATTCTTAACTATTTCCTATGTGTCGGAATATCCTAACAACTACATCTGAATAATGAGAAAGAAGCTCAACATGCTTCACCTTACTATGTAGTGATTTGATTCTCAACTACTTCTATAGTTGCACTTTGATTGTCACAATATAGTAAAATCATTGGAGGAAATTTCAACCTAAAAGTGGCCTCCTATGGAAAAATAATAAAACAATAGTTAAAATAATAAAATAGGAGTTATGAATTTTGGAGGGAAGAAATGAAATCTACTTTATTTAATTGTATTTTTGGCTTATATCCTTGTATTTTTACTCAAATTTCAAGTGTAGACACTCGTTAGATGAAGAATTAAATTCTGCATCCAACGAATACCCATCATGCATACTTTTGAGAATACCCACAATGAAAAAAAAATTGAAGTTACATTAAAAAAACAAGTTGAACAAGCTTTTTTAATGTATCTTAAATTTTTATCAATGTGGGTACTCTCGAAAGGATGCATGATAGGTACTCGTTGGATGCAAAATTTAATTCTGCATTCAACAAGTATATACACCTGAAATTTGAGTAAACCTATAAGGAGATAAGCTAAAAATACATTTGAAAAAAGTAGTTTTTTTCCTCCAAAATATTTACATGTACCTCTTTTTAAATTTAAATTATTTTGATTGGTTTACATATTCTGACATAGAAATTACATTAAAATTTTCATGGGCACTTTTAAACTAAAATTTCCTCTAATGTGATTCCTTGATTGGAAATCTAAGTTTAGTCATGAGATTAAAAATCCACACCACCTTTGTGTTAATATTAACAACACTATGAATTTAGATAAATGTCTTTCGGATTAATCACATCATCGAATTAATCACACTATGAAGTCAACGGTTCAATTCCCCACCTCGATTGGGGTAATACATTGACCAAATCCTAATGATATGATTAATATGAAAGACATTTATCTAAATTATGGATCACAAAAGTCTTAGATCTAACACTATGGATCTTGCTTTATATGTTTAAAATAGAATCATTTAATTTTTTTTACAAGATTATAATATGAATCCAAAGCTAAGATGAAACACATAGGAAAACTTGGACTCCCTTCTCCATCTCTAGCCTAATCTAAGATGGTGTAGCTATATAATTAGTTCTACTTATTATTAAAATTTATTTTGTACTAAGATAATGAGTTCCCTTCATATAGAAAATGGTTTTTTTTTTCCCTCCAGGTAACTTGCCCATGGAACCTAGATGAACTAACCAACCACACACACACACACACACACATTAGGTTAGATATGAGTTACAAAAATGAGGATATTAATAATTTTCCTATAAATAGTAGCATTGATGTTTATAGAATCCACTCTTTAGATGTGTTTACTCCCAACTAGTAAGGTGTAGCACATAATGGATGATCTTACATTTTTAACTTCTATAATAAATTAAATATATATTTGGGTTGAGAAATAAATATATAACAATGCACTGGTAATATTTGGAGACATAGAAATTAATTCTTTAGACCAAGGGTTTTCATTTCAAATGTGTTTTTTAACTATTCATTCAAACCCAAAATTAAAGAAACATTGACTAAAACAATGACTAAATCATCAAACTATATTTTAGTAAAAAAATAAATTACGGTTTACATAGGGGATCTAGAGACTACTATTTGGTTCATAATGTTTGAAACTGAGATTGAAAAAAAATGGTCAATATTTACGTGCCATTCCTTGTGGGCTTATTTAAAAAAATATAAGAATATTTGCAATCAACATACGAGACTACTAGGAACTTACAACATAATGATGGCCTCAAAAGTTTTGCAATGGGGATATTATGAACATTCTCATGTGGGAATGAGTTCCCACTCTTAAAATGTGCATGGATTCCTAATCTTATAGCCACAACACTCCCCAAAATACCACACATACTTACCAACTTGGATTTTTTAGGAACACACACACACACACACATTTTCAAAGCCACTTGCACATTTTCAAGAATGCATGTGAATTTTCAAAAGTTTGCACATGATTCCAAGAAAAAAAAATTGTTTTCAAATGAGTTTGCACACTTTCAAGAATGTGTGATCATTTTCAAAAGTAAGCACACTTCTACAATAAATGTGCTTACTTTTCCCAAAATGTGGTATAGAATATCTTTTCCCATGAGGCCATAGTGGATGTACCTCCCCCACCACCCCCAGTGGGGGGAAGTCCTATCAAAAAGTATATGTCCTAGATCAGCATCTTGATCCTATGCCCCTATACCACAAAGGCTTCATGGTTTGGTTCCCACTAGCTCACAATCCTCGACAGCAAGGGCTCACCAAGCCTCATCAGTGGGCTCTCCAAGAACGTAAGAACCCCATACTAAGCCAAAACCCCTCTGACAACTGGGTTCCCCTGAATCTCAGCATGAAGAGTTTCCAAATACCATTCTCCCAATTTGACCTTTAGCTCTTCCATACCTACAAAATACCATTATGTTTTTTCAGTTCATAGTCAAAGGCATACACTTCTAGTTCTGAGCTTCAGCTCAATAGAGACCCCAAGACCTGCTTTTCCTCTCATCCCAGAATGCAGTATTCGCCCTGAAACCTATGGTGGGTGCACTTATTGGTCCATTTTTTGTCTTCCAAAACACAGAACAGAGCCCCAATAGTGTGTTGTGACCATGGGGAAGAGAAACTATTTCCACCAGTGAATTGAAGCCCTAATCTAAAAATATAATCCATGAAATTTGATGAGTATGTTTAGGCCACCTACCTCCAAATCACATATCCAGATTCCTACAATCATTTTTTTCACAATGATCTCAACACGATTTAGGGCCTTCTCCCCCTCTCCAAATTCTCCAACATCTCACTATGAAAATGAATTGTATTTGGGGGCAAGAAACCCTTTTTTAGGAAAAACCCTAGTTTTTATGTTTCCCCTTTCGACCAAATTGTAGCTTAGTTTGATGAACCGTCAACATTTTTGGAAATATCTCACTGAGTTATATAATGGGTATCCCTTTATTTTTTGTATTTTAACACTTCACCATGAAGCCATTTTTTCCATGAGTTTTCACTTTGCTGCCGATTAAAATCAAATTTCTTCATATGAGCCAGTTTTACTGTGGTACCACTTTACCTTTGCACTTGTAAACTTATGTGTCAATTTTCTTCATGAGTAACCATTATTTACTCATGTTTTTATGGTCCCATCTGACCCTCCCCCATGTGCTAGCTTCATCAAGTCACCCTTGTTCACAACATCCGAGATGAGTCACCCTTGCATTCATAGCATCCGTTATGAGTCCCATTGAGTCCATTTATAATGGTCCATTCATATTTTTGTCACATTCATCCCATTTTTCTCATATTTGGCCTCCATCTATATTTCTCCATCTCTTAAAAGCCT
Source organism: Pinus albicaulis (assembly GCA_034641835.2). Lineage (NCBI taxonomy): Eukaryota > Viridiplantae > Streptophyta > Pinopsida > Pinales > Pinaceae > Pinus > Pinus albicaulis. The sequence continues at coordinate 1,019,698,705 of CM076575.1, read as the reverse complement.
CTATCTGATTATTTGACCATCCCCTCTGGAATTGAGTCAGTTTTTTCCAATTCAACCATACATATTATGCTCTAACAAGGGAAGTGGTCACTTTGCCATTCACCTTATTTCCCTGCAAAATCATCCCTGGTTTCACTCCATCAGTCACTTTACTATGATCCCTCATACCTTTGTTGAGGAATCCTCATTGTCTCCACTCTGGCGGGCCCTGCTTTGTCAACTTCAGCACATTTATTCTGGAAGTGTGATCTAGAATATATTTTCCATCTCCAAAAAATATAATAAAGTATTCATAACAGTTATGTTATCACAAAATTGGACCTGATAGGTTGCTTGATCAGAAAATCTCATGTAACTATTTCAAACCTAATCTTTTGACTGAGGCTTAGCCTCCTCAGCTTGAGAGGGCTCTCTTAAAGGCTAATGATATGGATAAAGATATAGATGGGTAAATCTATTTAGGAAACAAACTGATAATTATAGATGTAGGTTGAGAATAAAATCAACATGTATACATTAGGTTTATGGAGTCAAAGCAATTTAGTAATTCAGTGAATCTACTTAACATGGAAGTTGAGGCATATCAGGGTTTTTAGTCATAAGGCACACACACATGAAACATGTAAAAAAACACAACCAGTATACTTATATAGGAAATTAGAGCATATAATAGATGAATTATAAGTAATATATATGAACACCACTACAAATAAGATATATCAGAGACACAAATAGAATAGGAAAACACTAAAACCCCTTAAGAATATCAAGTCGGTCAAGTAGAAGATCTCTATATTCGCTGAAACAGTCAATTCAAAAAGATCTCAGTATTTTGCAAAAAATGTCCAACCCTTGACTAATTCAACCTCTTTGCCTTTAATATACCTCTTACATCACTAGATGATCTGCCTCTAGGCTAGATACATCGAATTTATGTCCACTGACACCTTGCATAACCATAAAACATGGAATTTATTACAAAAAGACACCTATCCTACTTAAAAGTCCTATTTCAAAAAGAACTCAAACTCCTTATCACTATCTATAACAACCTTATCTATTTGAAATTACATTATTGACAAGTTTATCATCACATGGTTGAATTTGGATAATGATATTTAGCTCTTCATGGCTACTTTGTTGACCTCCACAGAAGCAAGAAACCATACCCTATTTTTTAGGCATAGGATATTTTTCCTTCTTTGAACATTTTGACCATCATTTAATCTTCATTTTGTGGTCCTTGGTTGTTGAAGATTAGCTTGACATGTCCCATCACTCTTTCCTAGCCTCTAGCTATCCAAAACCACTTCAAAAACTATCCAAAAGGCTATAATATGTTGTGCTATGAAAACACAACAATTTCATAGCACTTTCTGTAGTGCTGCCATTTCAAGACTTTATTCTCCAAAAAATTAACTCCTTCCTCTTGCATCATTTTAATCATGATCCGGATTTATGCAGGAACGCAACAGAATAAACATATAACCATAAATACAGAGATGCAGCGGAAATAACACTTCATTTCATTAATATCAAAGAACTGAAATTTGCTTACAGACAAAATGGAAATAAAACTAGCTAGGCGCTGGTAGCTATCTCTGAGAAGAGATGTGGCGGCTACAGGCCTCTGAACTGAGTTACAATGAGGCTCGAGGGCCTATTTATTATTTAGAAACAATGGGAAATCCTAAACAGTCAAAACCCTAACCCTAGGAGATGAAGCGCCAAAACTATGGGCCCCGTTTGGGTAAATTGGTGTTTCAACTTCCCAGGGGCGTAACTTTGGCATACGATCTCCGTTTGACGCGTACCATACCTCGTTAGAAAGATCTATCCGAGGACTACAAATTTGGAACGGGAAACATCGGTCCATTGACTCATGTTGCCCTCCGTTTTCCCAAAAAACGTCGTTTATGGCCTCAAAACAGCTCTGGAATTTTAGGACCCGAAAAACTGCTAAAAATAGTAAACTGTGCCGAAACTGAAAAACTGAAATAGACAATGGTGGAGCCCCAAGTGGAATAGGCGGGTGACCACCAATATCCACCTGGATCATTCCTCCCCCCTTAGGAAGCAATGGTCCCCATTGCGTTAAGTTCCTCCATGAGATGAGGACATTTCTGCTGAACTTGGTCCCTGGTGAACCACTTTCCTTGGTGCAGGAGTTGGCCAGCTTTGACAACCCGATATAGTTGGATCTTCTGCTGGCGAGTGTTCTTGATTTGCATGTCCATGATGCAATCAGTGGTGGCCTGTTCCATGCAGTCTGGATTTAACTCAGTTGGTGTGAGTTGTTCTGCAATGTCCGAGGTGTCCAGTAGAGGTGGGAAGTAAGGACGAAGGCGATCCACATTGAAGACTGGGTGCAGACCAAGGAATGGTGGAAGACTGAGCTCAAATGCATTGTTCCCTACAGCCTTGGTGTTGGTGTACGGCCCGTATCGGAGCGGGCGAAGCTTGCGGTGGGGTCCAGTGAGGCGCTCCTTCCGCAAATGTAGCCATACTTTGTCGCCCACTTCGGAAGTTGTGTGGCACCCGTGAGCCGATCATGGCGCTGTCAGACTTTCTGCATTGGTCATTCCAATATCATGAACATGTCATGGATGTGTTGGAATGCGCTCGATGAAGCACGGCTTTGTCACCCCAGATCGGACATGAGCTGAATTGGCCCTGAGCACCGCAAATGGCATGGCTACTCAATGGGGCATAGTGGTCGGAATCCCAAGCCCACCTCGAATGGGCTGTGGCCGATTGGGACCGGTGGAGAGCCCGATTATAACTATGTTGTACATAAGGGAGGCTCGGCCCCATGTACATGGATGCTTTGAATTGTACATGCGTAGAATGTGTATAATCATTCTGTTGACGACCTCTGTCTGGCCATATGTTTGGGGATGGAAAGCTGTGGACTTGGTGAGCTTGGTGTCCAGCATTGACCAGAGGCTGGACCAAAATGTGTTGAGGAACCTGCTATCCCGATTTGATATGATATACTGCGGGATCCCAAAGTGCACCCACACTCGTTCAAAGAAGAGTTTAGCAGTGGCTTCTGCTGTGATATTCTTCTTGCAGGCCGCCATAATGGCTATCTTCGAGAATCTGTCGATGACCATGAGAACATAGCCATTTCCATGCTTAGAAGAAGGCATGCTCGACATGTAATCCATGGAGATGGATTCCCAAGGCCCATTTCTAGGGGTGTAGGTAGATATATTCAGCCTCTGCTTCTTGGATGGTCTTGTTTGGCAATGGCACAAGGAAGCAGATTCATGTGCTTCGACATCCTTTCGAATTGCCTCGGGCCAATAGGAAATATCGGAGGATTGGGCACGTTTTCGACCTGAAATGCCCAGCGACTTGACTATAGTGTGCTTTCCATATCATCTTGGCACGCTCGCTTGAAGGAACACAAAGGTGTCCCAGGTGACATAAAAGTGCATCTTGGAGGTGAAAATTTGGAACTTGCGTGCCCCCCAAGAGTGCCTTGTAAGTGTGGCCGAATTCTGGGTCACTCTCATAGAGAAGCGGCCAATCATAAGTCTCGTGCCCACAAGAGTTGAGCACGGTGGTGAGCGCCACGATCGGTGGTCGGCTGAGGCAGTCTGCAACATTATTGGTGCTACCCTTCTTGTACTTGATGTTCAAATGAAACTGTTGCAGATATGTGGACCACTTCTGATGGCGATCATTCCGCAACTTCCCTTGTGTCTGTATGAACTGCAGGGGCCGGTGGTCTGTGTGGATGATTGTTTCCTTCCCCAAAATGTAATGCTTCCATTGTCGATAGGCTTGCACAATGGAATACATTTCTTTGTCATAGGTGGGATACTTGCGAACTGTCTCAGACAATGTCTCACTGTGATATGCCACTGGATGTCCCCGTTGAGTAAGAACTGCCCCAATAGCATAGTCAGAGGCATCTGTCTCGATCTCAAATGGCTGCTGCAAGTCTGGTAAGGTGAGCACTGGGGCAGAACAGAGGCGATTTTTCAATTCTTTGAACGCCTTCTGCTGAGGTTCCGACCAAAAGAATTTTGCTCTCGCTCCTCCTTTGGTGACTTGACTCAAGGGCCAAGTGATATGAGAGAATCCCAACACGAATCTACGGTAGAAATTAGCAAGACCCAGAAAGCTGCGAAGCTCTGTTATAGTGGTTGGGGCTGGCCAATCCCGAATGACTTGGATCTTGGATGGATCCACATGCACCCCCATTTCATCAATAATGTATCCCAGATATTGAACCTGGGTCATGCCAAAAGTGCACTTCTCCAAATTGGCACACAACTTGTGTTGCCGCAGTGTTTGGAGGACTTGTCGGATGTGGTGAAGGTGTTCTTCCCAAGTCTGGCTGAAGATCAGAATGTCATCCAAGTACACCACTACAAATGAGTTGGTGAATGGCCGCAAGATGTCATCCATCATCCTCATGAAGGTGGCGGGAGCATTCATCAACCTGAAAGGCATGACCAGCCATTCGAAAAGGCCTTCCTTGGCTTTGAAGGCAGTCTTCCACACATCGGAGGGTTCAATTGGTACCTGGTGATACCCAGACTTCAGGTCGATCTTGCTGAAATATTTGGCACCTTTGAGTTGGTCCAGAAGGTCATCAATCCGTGGGATTGGGTACCTATTCCGGACAGTGATCTTGTTCAGCGCCCGATAGTCAATACAGAGTCTCCACGTCCCATCCTTCTTCTGTACCAACACGATCGGGCTCCCACAGGGTGATGAACTTGGTCTGATGTGACCTTTCTGCAACAGCTCCTGAATCTGCCTCTTGATTTCATCATTTTCCAGAATAGAGCGTCGATAGATCGGTCCATTAGGTAGCGGCGCACCGGGGGTCAGATCAATCGGGTGCTTGACCTGACAGTGCAGAGGAACCCCTGTGGGTGAGGTGAATATGTCCCCGTACTCCTCCACAACCTTATCCATTTGTTGTTGTTGTGCGGAGGAGCCCTGTCTGGAGGTCGTGGCCACAGTCTTCTTCTTGCCCTGGGGGCGGATCATCAGGAAAACGAATTTCCTGGTTTGGGAAATGAGCTTACTGCATTGTTTTGCAGTAACCAAAGAGATAGCAACAGGAGGTGGTACCTCTGGTATCCTGTACAACTTATTTCCCAAAGTAACAATAACATCACGAGGTCGAGACTCATACACAGCATGACGCTTCCACAAGTATGGTTGTCCTAATAATACATCAGAAACATCAATAGGAGCAACGTCACATAATACCTCATCCGTGAAGGGCTTGATGCTATAGGGAAGGCGACACTGCCGGCCGACGCGGAGATCTCGTCCTTGGTGAAGCCACCCGATGGTGTATGGATGTGGGTGAGCTGTGGTCGGCAAGCCCAACCGCTTCACGGCGTCTGCTGAAATGAGGTTCTTTTGGCTCCCATTGTCGACAATGAACTGTACAGGGGAGCCCTTTACCCACATCTGGGAGTGGAAGAGACGTTCCTCCTCCTCTGGATCTTCCGGTTCCTCCTTCTGGACCTTTGTAGTGGCAACAGTGGCGTTGGGCTCTGCATCAATAATCTGTTTCCCTTTTTCATTCCCCTTTTCAGGTTCTGATTCGGAGTCAGAGCATGCATCTGACTCCGAAGCCCTCATCTCGGCCACTAGCGACTGCTTGGCCCGACACTCACTTGTGTTGTGAGTGGAGCTCTTATGGAACTCACACCACTTTCCCGTGTCCTTCTTTGGCTTTGCGGTGCTGTTCTTTTCTTGTGGCTTCGATGAGTTGTCTTTAGCCACCATGCCTTGGCTCGGTCCCTTGTTCTGCTGTTTGGAAGCACCTTTCCCTTGCTTCTGATTCGCAGATCCAAAGTCTCGCTTCTTCTGCTTGAATTTCTGCTCAATCTTGGCAGCATACCGGTATGTCGTACCAAGCGAGGAGATGTCAAGGAACTCCATTTCCTCCTGAATGTATTTGTGCAGACAGCTGCGATACTTTAGCACCAGATGTTTCTCTGAATCTTTGATACCCAACTTTGTGCGCAGGGTATGAAACAGATTCGTCAGCTCATGCACATCTTGATCCCTTTGTTGTCGCAGCGTGGTCCATTGTATGTACTTGTCCTCATAGCTCCCCACGGGATAGTACTGTTCCTTGACGGCGTCTCGGAAAGAATTCCAAGTTGGTACCGCCGAGAACAGAGAGGGTTCTGTCTGGTCCTTGTTCTCACAGTAGGTTTCCCACCAGTCCTTAACATGGGGGGTAGCTTTGAGGAGTGCAAAAATAATCTTCTCCCATTCTGAAAAGTCATGAACAGAGAAATATCCTTCTAATAGATTCAACCATCTATCTACGGCATCTGCGTCTATTTGACCCTCAAATATGGGAATGTCAAAATTTACTTGTACCTTAAAGGGAGTCGCAACTCCAGAGTGGCTACTGGATGCAGATGCGTCGCCGGTGGGCAGCTGTTGAAGGATCTGAGCAAAGTTATCCATCATCGCGTTCCTTTGTTTTTCGAGGGCCTCCTCGAGCAATATTTTCATAGGATCTCCTGCTCCCTCATCTTTCTTTTCGTCCCCCATGGGCGTCCGTCGAGGTTTGCGAGGCTGATCTTGCAAAGGTTCCACCAGATCGAGCCCTAGCTCCTTATACCCCGACCTCGTTGGGGACATGCAAAGAAGGATCGAGAAAAAAGTAGACCGCTCTGATACCACTGATCCAGATTTATGCAGGAACGCAACAGAATAAACATATAAACATAAATACAGAGATGCAGCGGAAATAACACTTCATTTCATTAATATCAAAGAACTCAAATTTGCTTACAGACAGAATGGAAATAAAACTAGCTAGGGCGCTGGTAGCTATCTCTGAGAAGAGATGTGGCGGCTACAGGCCTCTGAACTGAGTTACAATGAGGCTCGAGGGCCTATTTATCATTTAGAAACAATGGGAAATCCTAAACAGCCAAAACCCTAACCCTAGGAGACGAAGCGCCAAAACTATGGGCCCCGTTTGGGTAAATTGGTGTTTCAACTTCCCAGGGGCGTAACTTTGGCATACGATCTCCGTTTGACGCGTACCATACCGTTTTCCCAAAAAACGTCGTTTAGGGCCTCAAAACGGCTCCGGAAGTTTAGGACCCGAAAAACTGCTAAAAATAGTAAACTATGCCGAAACTGAAAAATTGAAATAGACAATGGTGGAGCCCCAAGTGGAATAGGCGGGTGACCACCAATATCCACCTGGATCAAATCACCTTTAAACACACCCTCCATAGTAATTTTAGCTCTTAACTCATCTTTTAACACCTTAAATACTGACTAAAAGAAGAAAAAAAGGAAGCTACATTAGTTTCGTAGCGCTTTTCTACTTTTTTACACTAAATGTGCTATGAAACTGCTGAGTATGCATATTTTTCATAAATTTACCAAGTGAAAACGGTATTTTTACCCAAAAACTCAAAATATACCTATCTTCAGTATTTGCAAACCATACAAACTATAAACCCACTTCATTTTAGCTTCCTGGAGGCATTCCTTCTTCATTTACACTTGGTTTACCTATTGGTTCTTCTATGCCTGTCATTTTAATGCCTCTGCTCTTTAACTCATCATGAATTAACTCCAGCTTCTCTTCTAAATCCTTCACCTGGTCTTTAAGTATTTTTTTAGTAGCTCTTAAATGATTTTTTATTATTCTGACAAACTTAGCTTCTTTTATTACTAGAACTATCCACTTGAAAGGTTTCTCTGTATTTTCTAAAGTTTTAGGAACATAATCAACTTTTCCTTCCCACATTGCCTTCATCCTTTTAAACTACACTTTCTCGACACTGTGTTTTCTAGCTCTCTTTTTCATGACAATAATTTCTTGGTTTTCCAACTTTAAATTTTCCTCAAGGCACTGAAACTTTGTTTTCTCTGTCACTTTCTCTTTTCCCCTTTTTAATTTTTTGATTGTATGCTTCATTGTGGGTGATGAGAAATCTAATCTCTTTAGGTGATTTTGCTATCTTAGTGGGATTTTTAACTTCATTTATGCCTTCCATTAATTTCTTAGCATGCCTTGTAATAGGCTTTCTTGCTTGAAAAATGTAACCTGCATCTTCCCCCTCAAAATCTAATCTCTTTGCAAACTTGACCTTTTTCAACTTCTGCTCATCTTCGCTTATGAATTCAGCTTCAATAGGTGTTTCTTCTATGTCAATGGCATGAAGAATATCCTCTAGACTCCCCTTTGTTACTGAGCTGTCTTCTTTAGCCACTATCTTTCCTTTCAAAACCACTTCTTGACTTCTAGTTATTCTTTTGCTCCCCTGTTTGCTAATAGCTTGTTTCTGTTTTGCATATTTGACAACCTTTAATATATGTTTTTTAGGTGGGAGAGTTGGTGTATCAAGAATTTTCATTTTCTCTGCCCTTTTCTCAATTTTCTTTATTGGCTTTAGTCTTGCAGGTTCTTTTGCTTTTGCAACCCTAGGTTGACTTGGTTCTATTGTTGGTGGTGATGGAGCTCCTTTAGCTTTAGGGTTTCTTGCAAGAGTTAGGGTTTCCAACTTAAAACCATTTATAAACAAGAATGATGACCAATATTTGCCTATCTTCTGAAGTTCATCTAAAATTAATAATTTCATGAAGCCATGATGAAATAATGATGTTTCACACCCCTCAGACTTTGATTGCACCTTATCAACCATCTTTTCAAGACTTCTATGCAGATAAAAAGGTAAATCAAGTGAAATCTTACTAGTGAAGTGTAGAAGCAATTTGAAATGATATGAATAAACCTTGTGATATCTGCTTTCACAGGTAAAATATTTATGAATGTTAAGCAACAGTTTTGAGTAATTATCTTTGAAGCAGCTACTAGGGATAGAATTGTTACGACCATGTCAGTTTTCTTAGGTTTCATGAACTCTTTATAGTGCTCCATATCAGATTTGAACCCTTTGAGACAAGTTTCTTGACCTCTTGGTATCTCTGTAACGGTGGCAATAACCTCTGGTGTGATAGACACACTTAGAAACCTAACTTTAGTGGTTGTTCCATTGAAATTCATAGCAAATTTTTTGGATACCTATGTGTGACAGCCTTGCAACTTCTCAGAAAACTGTAGGCAACCTACTCTTATGAATTATTCCATCACTGTTGGGTCTTTAGTTATTGCCTTCATATCTTCAGGGTTCATGCCTTAAGAATTGTCCTCCTCTGTGTATTTTTCTTTCCTTTGCCATATTCTTCAGAAAAACTCTCAGCCTCGCTTGAAAAAATCTTTCAGCCTCGCTTGATATGGATGTATCAGCCTCGCTTGAATAAATGTAATAGTAGCCTCGCTTGAAATCGTTATAATAAACCTTTTTAAGAATCAACCACATGTTTGGTTTGAAACTCAGAGCTCAAGCATTACGAATGAAAGGCAAAAGGAATGAGGGTGACTAATTAGGAAAGAATTTGAATTTCAAATGTCCTTTCATAACTGAAAATGATGACTCACTCATACCTAAACTGACCATGATGACTACAAACGTGGATGTGTACTTTCATTCCATCCTTACATGACTCAACATGCCACTATCCTACCCTTTCCCAACGGTTTCTGACATTTGACAACTCAACTAACCAGACATTTACAAAACCGCGCTTTCATAGCGCCTATAGTGTAATTTTTGTTTTTTGTGCTACAAAACTATCAGTGCTTTTGTAGCGCAAAGTGACTTTTTTCGACAGGTGGCACTACGAAACTGTGGTTTCTTGGCTAATTGGGTAGTTTTGATGCAAAGACTTTGGGAAATGAAATGAATCCTAAAATGATGAAAGACTTGACATGAAAGACCTTAAAAATGAGTTTTTTTAAACACTAGGGTAGGCTCAAACTTAAAAAATTTAATACTTCCCTTGGTCAAACTCAAAAAATGAATCCTAAGACCCTATTTTGACCCATGACCATAAGTAATATTGTCATAATGATGTTTTGAAAATTTTTAGGTGATAACAGGTTACATCTTGATTTGGTCAATAATATTTTACTATTTCCCAATTTCAAGGTCAACCCAATAATTTTTTTATAAATAATAGGGTTTTCCATTCATTCTTTACCATGATCATTATCACCGTCACCACTATCATCTTCTATAATTTGAGCTCCCGCTATAGTTCTATTCATTGTTTTGGGTTTTTCACACTTTGAGAGATAGAATCTATCACTAAAGCATAAGGACATCAAAGGATCCATCCCACGGAGGGGGATTTGCAGACCCTTGTTATAAATATCCTTCACTAGGTGTTATTAATAAAATATTATTCATTTTAAAAGTCTTACAATATTGGGTTATTACATTGCTTGTCTATTGTTGTTTTCTGTTTTGGATCACATACAATATTTTTGCTGCGGGGTTTTCTTGTTTTGTTATTCCATATCTGAAATGTAAAAAACCACATATTTTTTTTGGGTCACTTGTCACCAGTGACTTATGTGAAGTGCTTTTGGTAAATATTCCCAAATTATTTACCCTAATAATTGGTGACTCCACTAGTGTAGTAATGTAGCTCTTGGGTGATTGTCGTTTCAGTGGTTTTTAGTATTTTATTTAGCTATTTATAGCCTCTAATTATATATTTTTAAATTTCCCTTCTTTTTCTAACAAATTTTTGGATTCTCGTGGTTTTATGGTTCTTTTCATAGGTCACAGGTACCATCCTAGCAGGAGGTGACACAATCTCGACGAGATCTGTCGACCGAGAGTCTCGAGAGTAAAACACACTTTTTAGCCCCAAATATGCATTCTGGAACACAGTTTTTGGACAACTTACTGTGTTTTCCACTTTTTTCGGGTCAATAGATGTTTTTTTCAATTTTTCTAATATTTTTCATTTTTTTTTATTTTCTGAGAATTATTTATGTGGACTGGGTAGGGTTTCTTATCTATTTGAGGAAGGAAAAAAGCTCGCTAGGAATTAGAGTACCCCACCTGTTTAAGAAGAGTTTGGTTGTGTTGAGAATTCTAGGGTTCAACATTTTGAGTCACTGATCTTTAGGGACTAATCCATTGACTTACAATCCTTTAGGATAGGTTTCTTCACCAACTAAATCCCTTTTGAGTTGAGTGTTGCCTCCCCCCTTAGGATCCCCTTGTGTGTCCTAGTTTTTATAGCTTCTTTTCTATACTTTCCAGTAGTTTTGACATCTGATTTTTGTTTTTTGTCTGCGCCATTTACAACATATCATAGCTTTTAGATTAGATTCCTTTTGACATTAGATATTTTGGGCCTTTTGGGTTTTTAAGTAGCTTTTATTCCTCTACTTGTTTAGTTTTTTGATAGCCTTTCTGGGTGGGCTTTGTGTGGTTTGATTGGCTGTTTATTTTACTGTCCATTTACAACATTATTTATAGTTTTTCAACACTTTATTTCAGCACCACATGGCATCATAAAACATGCTCAATTAACTCAAACATTGAATACACTTTTCACACATAGTTTCACACCCTAATAAAACATGATCTTGGTTAACACTATCAAGCCAAGACTTGAAATAAGCCACATAGTAATAATCCAAAACATAGATTAAGCCCACTTTGGCACTAGGGCCAAACAATCTATGTATATAGGTGTAGGATTAGTGGGATAGGCTTCCAATAATACCCATCGATCACCTACAATGAGGCATAGAAGTTGAAGTTATAGGGATTTTAAAATCCTTCACCATCCCTAGTCCAAAGCCAAAGTACGTCAGAAACCTGATAAAGAGAGGGTTAGGCTAGGTCATCATGCGAGCAGTTCTCCGCAGGGCTACCCAACCCATGGTGGGGAATTTCATGTGGTGGATTGATGTAGCCCATATGACCGCCAACACCCAAAGTCCCTAGTCTATACACTACCCACTAATTTATACAAATTTACATAAGATTTTTTCTCCCTATGGGCCTTCTACGTGCTTCAAAGCACAATCATATTTTCTCTGGTTGGCATACTACTATGCGTATTCCACAATTTTCCTATTCCGTGCGAGGGAACCAAACCAAACTCTCATCTTGCTGCGTTTTGTGTTCTACCAAATAAGAACACACTCTAAACTAATGGATTACCAAGATCACCTTATTATACTACATCTCCCTTCAATTCAATCAAACTCTCTTAAATATCAGAGTCTTGCAACAAAAATTATTATGCCAATTTCATAAAGAAAACAAAACCCCAATTTCCATGTGTGATAATAATCAGAGTCACACCTGTGGGACTTCGGGTCAAAACCCCAAGAATTTTTTCCTCCAATTTTGTGAATTCGGTTCAACAACGACGCATCTTGGTCATTGGCATCAAGAGATTAATGGCCAGATTGGAAGCTTGTCCATGGCTTCATACCTTTCGACTCCATAAGTGGCTCAATGCAAACTTCTCACAACACAATGATTTTCCTCTCCAAAGATTTGTAACTACAGCGCTCTCATTTCCCACAAAATTATGAGGTTCCTGAATCTCACCGTTAATTTTATGCAGATAAACTGTGCCATCTTGTCCGCCGCAAACCATAGTTTCTTCATCATTCCAACCCAATCCAATCAACCCTCCACCAAGTAGATTTAAAACACTGCAAGATAGAAGCCTTCTAGTTGAATTTAAGATTTACACCCACATATATTCTTTACATTGAAACAATAAAAACAAGGAATAGAATATACTACCATTTAAATTCTCAAACATCGCACTCCAAGAGAATTCGATCACCTCTTCAATGCAGAGTAATTTGGAGAAAATAGTGGTTGCTACCTTTGATAAAAATATAGTTATTTTTCTCCTATACACAAGTAATACTATTGTAATTACCTCGCAATCTGGTTCACACCATTATAATAAGGGAATCTTGACTCATATACACGACAATTTAATCTTTGAATGGTGTTCAAATCCCTCAGCTAGAATATCATAACACAATCATTTGGTCAATCTTTCTCCCACACATTCTTTCAGACTAATTCAACTCCACAACCTCTCTAAACAGTGCCTCAACACCTAAATATGAATTCAAAGCTCTGACTCCCTTAAATCAAGAAACTTACACACAAATTTTTTTTAATTCTCTCGCAACACATTCACAATTTGTTGTATTTGGTACTCTACCTTTTCCACACGTAAATACTCCTGAATTTACTTACCTCATACTACAATGAAATAATGGGTTTCTCCCTTAAATCAATACCAACACTCAAACCATCTTGTTAATCTTAATACACACTGTGTTTTTTTATTTTCATTAATATGACATAATATATTTACAAAGGCCAACAACCGTATTCGTAAGGCCCAAACTACAAACCCAGGCCAACCCCGAATGCTTCAAAAGCTTACAAATATATATAAAGAGGAATCTGAACTAATTACAGTTTAGATCCAACAATATCTCAATCTCTCCTAATGAAGACTATCCCAGATCCATTCTTTACTCAACAAAAATCCTATATTAGACCTCTAGATCCCTAAGATCCTTATGAGATCTCAACTAGCCTAAATCTCTCATGTTCTCCTACATTCGAGAACATTTACAATAAAATATATGAATTAAACATATCCTATGTCTCTCACATAAATCCACTCAAGAATTAGGGAAATACAATTAATCAAGCCTTAGGAAACCAACTTCCTAGGCAACACAAGAACCCCTAGGTCTATCATATATACATGTATTTTGGAAGTAGGATTCTCCTACATCAGACTCCCAAGGTAGAAAAGTTTCCATGATCTCCTGATCATGAAGTTTTATCTTCAACTCATCTTGGATCCCATACTTTGTTCTGTAGTCTGTTTTTTGCTACATCTCTTCCCTTCTATTTGTTGTTGTTGTTGTTGTTTTCTATTCTCCAGGTCTCCACACTTTATGTTGGATTTCCCCACTAGCTATGCTCTCACAGTGTTTTGTTGTCTTTTTCTTGTTGTTGCTAGTTTTCTTTCTTTATGTTGTCTTCTCCTTTTGAGAAAATTTTCTCATCAGTTCCATCATCAATTCGATTTCTATGTCCAACTCATTTCCTTGCTGGACTTATTTATGTAACCTTTCCTTGTCTACTTTATTTATGCCATTTTTTTTGGCACTTATTCTTTATCTTCCTCTGTTGTGGATCCTTTGCAGTCTTAATTAGGCTCTTTTTTCTCTATTGGTGCTTTCAACCATTTCTCCAGTAGCTCCAATTATTTCTTCCATTCACTGATATTTTAATGAGAGTTTGTTTCTTCTTTTTCGTTGTCTTGTTGTTGAATTTATGCCATTTTCAGCTCCCTTTTTTTCTCTGCTATGTGAATTTATGTTTCATGTTTTCTTCCTTGAGCTATCTTTTTTTATTTATTGCCTCAACAGCTTCCATGTTTATCTCCACTGTGCCTATCATTATGACGGAATGATGATCCTTCACTATGTTTTTAGCTAACATAGTTTCTTCTTCAAGTTGACCTTTAATATGTTGTTGGTTACCTTCACTTTGGAGTTGTTGGATTCTTACTGCCACCCTTACATCCTTACCCTCTTGTTGCTTCTGAACTTTTATCTCATCTCCAAACAACCTCTATTCAATATCTTTTATCACAATATCATACTCATTAATTTTATTCACTTTACCTGCAAAAAAACTATTGGTTTGTAAATTAAAACATTATTCTGTCTCCATGACTATTAGATACTCTCTTCTACTGTCAGGTACTGTTGTAACCATTTATTTTCTATTTCCACATTCTCCTAGAAAATTCTCCAGCAATTTAATCTCCTCTTCAAATTTAGCAAGAATTTTATCACATTGCTCTTTACTTCCAGCTTCATCCTTTATATGGTCACTTTTGCTTAGCGTTTGTTCTCCAATCGCATTTTCTTCCATAGACAATTTTTTTTCCATCCTCTCCATAGAAATAAATTTATGTTCTCTCCTTATGCTTTCAAAAATAAATACCTCATCAAATCCATGTTGTGTAACAGTGTTTTAGAACTCTCCTTCTTTAGCACTTATAATCCCTGTATTTATATAACAATTTCCAGTTTTAAAAATGTAAGGCTCAACAACCTCAACTGATGTTTCACATCTCAACTCTTCAGGCTGAAATTCATCTCCTTCTTCTACAAGGAATTTTCCATGTTTTGTAACAAATCTAAATATCAATTCATCAATAAATTATTTCTACTGCAACAAGCCAATGTTTTCCTCATTCAAGGGGCATCCACCATCATACTTTGCTTCAAAAAAAAATTCTTCTAAGAGGTACTCTTCATCCTTATTTTATTTCATACTTTCATCAATTTTTATGACATATTCAAAAGACTTCCCATCCTTTGCAAATCTTGCAAACACGTCAAAATTATTAGATAAAAAAATATAAGGCTTTATAGCCTCTTCTGCTTCCTTTTTCCACATTTCCTCATGCTTCCTTGAAATATCCTAATAGCTCATGAGATCTTTAACTAATTTCCATTCTTAATATTCACCCAGAACTTCACCCTATTCTGCTTCACAAATGGAAACTTCCATTTCCAACTTAGCTTCTCTGATTTTTTCCACCAGCCACTTCACCTTCCTCTGTTGTAGCCTTCTCTATAACTTAGGCCACTTCACAGTCTTTTTCCTCAAGACCCAACATTGTCTTTGGTTTTCCTCTAGCATCATCCTTAATACATTGGGTTCTTTTAGCTCAACAATATCCTTGTCAAGCTCCTCTTGATTCATCTGTTTCGTACAGATTTCTTTAGCACCCTTCCTTTCAATCTTGTATTCTTCTTCTCTGTGTGATATTCTGCACCTGCAACCAATCAAATTCCTACTCACTTAATCTTCTCACCAAGCTTCTCCTCTTCTTGGTATCCAAGTCCTCTCCTTCTCATAACTGGTACTGAGCACTCCTCCTCTCCTCTCTGGTTGTTGTACTCACTTTTCTTAAAGATCCTTCTAACCCTGTCTATTCCTAGCCTTGGCTGGAATAAGGTTCTAATATACTCCAATAACTTCCAAATTTCTTCCTACAGTCTTACTTTTGTAGTCTGGTGCCAAAGTTTACACACATTCAATTGATTCTAATCATTAAATAAACTTTTGTACCTCTTTAATCAATATTCTTTTTGGCTAGCTTGTCCTCTGCAAACTTCTCTTGTGTCATAGCTTACAACCATGATCCATTGTCACAAAAAAAATCTCTCATGTTATGAACTAACATGCTTCCACTGTGTACTCTTTCAATATATATCTACTGCCACTTCCTCTGTTACTCCACTGCAACTTATAATATTCCCAAATGGGAAAAACAGGAATATAGTGCAAAATGCTGGAATAGAAGTGTAAAAAATCATATAAAAGCAAGATGCCAATATGGATACCTTCCATTCATCGTAAAATCAGAATATATATGTAAAATAACGGGCCACAAAATGTACAACAAGATATAACAAGCCTCCAATGGACAAAACCCCCAAAAGAGGTGCTGCTACTATATATGAAAATGTCGGAAGACTGCTACAACTCAGTCATAAAGTGAACTGCTACAAAAAATTAACATACAAATATCATGGGCTGATATATGCCTCAAAAGATACAACAAGTACAGATCTAGGCACTATACAATCTCCAATGAAGAACCCCCGAAGTATTTTCAGAAGTACACCAATGTACAAGATCTGAATCAAAGCCCTAGGGCTGAAGATTTATTACAACAATAGATTTGGAAAGTTGTGGCTGATATGATGTATCAAAAAAGATAGCCTCCTCCAATAGACCCTCTAGATGAAAGTTTGATCCCTTCAGTAGAAAACCTCCTCCCCAAATGGTGTGCTGAAACCACCCTGCAACTCCTCCCTCAAAATAACGCAGTCCAAGATAGAAACTGCGATGTAGGGGAAAATAAATAAGTGGCATGTTGCCAAAATATAAAAATATGCTCAAGTGCCTTCCTTAATATCTTCCAAATGAAAGGGACCCTTATCCACTGAAATAAGCATTGAAGTGACCCAAAGATGTTCTCCACTGCTGCAACCTACAACATAACTCAACCCTCAACAGGATCTGCGCTGTAGATGAAAGATGAAGCTTGGCCTAAAGCATGAATGTGGAAGTGAAGTACAATGCTTTTCTGAGAGGCCTCTCAATGAAAGAGGTGGGATTCCCGATTGGGAACACCCTGTGCTAAACAACACTGCAATCCTAGCTAAACAACCAAAGAAAGCTATATTTCTAAACAAACCATATATTCAGAAATATCAAATACCAATTCATAATCAAATATGGCTGCCATCCTCTTCCTTATATAAGAAATGAGCTTTCTAACCCTAAGCCCCATTCATTTATGACACTACTTCCATGCAAAGGGACTCCATCTAAAATTGTGGTGTCCCTCATTGAATGCCACTACTCCATGACAACGCTGTTAATTTGGTCAAAGTTGACCCAGTCAAGGTGTTCCAGCCCCTTTTCACACCTAAGGGTGCTCAATTAAGCTACCAAGATGTCTTGTTTTCACATTGGCATTGATTTATTCATTATTAAGAAGATTCATGGATCTCCATTATCCTCTTATTCATTAAACAGAAAGCAAAAGAAAAATTTAATATTCTAACTAGCTCATGGCTAATTGGGAATATTACAATCCTCTTCTCCCAAATGTTGCTTTTCCTCAGGCAACTGACAAGGTGAGTGCTACAAATCTTCTCCTCCATCATTGGTGACACATCCATGTGATAATATTCCCTCATAAGCGAAGTGTCTCCCAATCCATCCCTCCATGAAATTCTCCTCCCAAGTTCTTATGAGATGCAAATGAGTCATCCCACAAGGAAGAAATAGATCTAATGAAACAATCATGGTTTACCCAATTTCCTCCCTGAAACATGTAGCATAATGAACATGGATAATCTCTCTCCCGAAGGGCACATACAATCCTCACATCATCCCTCCAATCATTCCCATAAAAAGAATAAACACATCATCAATGTATGGGATCAAAACAAAATACATACAAACAAAAATATACAAAAATGGAGGTGGGTCATAGTCCCACATGTGGAACCAGTGCAGTAAATCTCCTGAGTGCATCAGATAGTGACATGTTAATTGTTTTCCCCACCACTTACTTTTTTCCCAAGTCTTCTAACCAATTTTGAAAAGGTGAGAAATGTTTGGTGCCTTTGGAGTGCACCCAGAATGATACAACATCTCCCTATATCCTCCTAGGGAGTGGCCATGTTCAAAAATGTTTATGGCCCATAGTTGGCCATGAAGTTTATATGGAAGAATGCTCCTCCTTGGAGCAATGGCCTACATATACATGGTAAAGGAATGCAAATAATCATCAAATGATAAATCATGCACATAAACATGTTCCTTACCATAGTTTTTGCTCATACAAATGGAGCGGTCCATAGATAGATCCCCTCTCATTCCAAACGAGGAAAGAGGTGGTCGTGATAAATCCTCCATAGAGTTATGTATCTCTTCCATCTCCACATGGTCCATGCATATTTTCAAATGTAAATATAGTTCCTCTTAAAAGCTTTCCCAAGTATAACCCTCCATGATGGTGTTGTAGGCTCTCATGGAATAAGTATGGCTGAAGAGAAATTCTTCACCAGCTCTTTGTAGCAACTTCTCCTTGAGCTTGGAAGCTCTATATAAGAATATCCTACCATGATAATAGATGATTTAATATTGGACTGAATAGCCTTCCTCATGTAGCTAGTCATCAAGTATCATACATGTGAAAAGATCCTTGGAATAATCCACCAACACCTGGGATTTCCAATATGGATCTATCCTCCATAGTGATAGTGTTGATGATCTATCACAAAGAAAATTTTTCATATGGTTGCCTTTCTCTTTGACATCTCCCATGCCAAAGTTATATTTTGGAAGGTTGCTATCCTTCCCATGTTCCTCCTTCCATAGTGCAGAATCTGAAATGAGAGTGGGTAATGATGATGTTGGGAGAATGTCTCCCTCCTCCTTGAGTCTACCAAAGACTCTCAACGTTGTATCATGACCTCCCTATGTCCCCATTCCTCCTGGATCAATTAATGGTGCATCATGATGTGAGACATGTGTCACCAAATCTGGATCAGGTTGCCTCCCAGGTGGTTTTCCACAAAACAATAATGTCCCATGGGCCAAAGTCATGTGCATAATAGATGGGACTGTTAAGTCCCTGCTTCCACTGTGCAAATCCAACTTTGTTTTTTGTGTGGGAGCTTCTTGATAATTGGGTACCACTCTCATTGATGTAAGAGTCCCTCTAATTTGAGCAAGTTCTCCATCCTCACCTTCATGTGGTGGTGGATCATCTCTTGCTATTCCAGCGTTGTGACCCCTTTTTGTTTCTTCTTCTTCTTCCTCATCATCTGAGAATACCTATATGTAGTGTGCCTTTCCTACTACACATCTATGTCTAGGTTCCCATGATTCTTGGCATGTGAAGTAAAGCTTCCTTCTCCTCAAGTCTCTTCAGACATCATCACTAAGAGGTTTCTTACTTTGGCTCTACTTCGAGAAAGTAGCCTTCTCATATTTTCGCTTTGATGGACAAGAGGGCTTTTTCTGAAATGTTTCCTTTTCTTTTGGCAAGGCATCTTGTAGATCTGTAGCCCTTTCAATCAAATCTTGAAGGGTAGTGGGCTTGGTACACTTAACCAACCCATGAAGAGGTTATTCTAATCCATCAATGAGCATATAGACCCTTCTTGTTGAAGATAAATCAGGAACCATAACATAAAGTTTTAGAAATTCAGAAATATAAGATTTAGGATTACCTGATTGATTGAGCTTTGCAAGCCCCATGAATGGTTCCTCAGGATATCTTCTATCAAACCTCTCTACCAACCTCCTTGTGAACTCTAAATATGCAGTCACATTGGCATGACCCAATGTAGACAAGCCATGTAACCACCAATCATGTGCTTCACCCTGAAGGTGCAGCGTTGCTATCTTAATGGCCTCCATATCTGGTACATTTTTCAGCTGGAAGTAGATGCCAATCTTCTCTACCCATGATTTGGTAGTGCATTTAGATGACCCATCAAAATTAGGTAAGAAAAATATGCACATAGTGCTATGTAGATCATGATTTTGAATGAATCCTCCACCTCTATTATGATGTGTGGGTCTCCTATTGTCCTTTATTTGAAAAAATTCTTGTAAACTCAATTGGTCCTTGAATATTTGATATTGAGAGTCACACTCCATGAAATAGTCTTCAAGAGTTTATTGTTCTTGAAACCCTTCATTTCCCACTGCTAAGAATGTAGGCATTGTAGAGCGTTGGGAAACTTGTTGTTGTTGCACTGGTTGATCACTCCAGTGATGAGAAATTCCGAAGCCTTCACCATGTTGAAATCATTTAGGGGATTCCTTGTATATATCCATCCTCATCTCCTTTATTTCTCTAGCAATGTCTTGAATGGTTCTAAGAAGGATCTTAGGGAACTCCTTCTCTTCATGTCCTCCTGATAAAGGGGTTTTACCCTTGTCTTCTTTATCATTTGTATAATCAAACATCTGGTTCATTCTTCTGAGATGCCTCTTCTCTCTATCTATGAGAGGATCTCCTTCTTTATATGACATATTAGCTTTTCAAGATGCACAATTTGTGCTAAGATTATGTTTTGATACCACTGTAATATTCCCAAATGGGAAAAGCAGGAATATAGTGGAAAATGTTGGAATAGTAGTGTAAAACATCAACTAAAATAAAGAGGCCAATATGGAGACCTTCCATTCATCATAAAAACAAAATATATATGTAAAATAATGGGCCACAAAATGTACAACAAGATATAAAAATCCTCCAACGGACAAAACCCTCAAAGAGGTGTTGTTAATATATATCAAAATGACGAAAGACTGCTACAATGTAGTCATAAAGTGCACTGCTACAAAAAATGAACATACAAATATCATGGGCTGATATATGCCTCAAAAGATACAACAAGTAAAGATCTAGGCACTATACAACCTCCAATAAAGAACCCCCAAAGGGTTTTCAACAATACACCAATGTACAAGATTTGAATCAAAGCCCTAGGGCTGAAGATTCACTACAACAACAGATCTAGAAAGTTGTGGCTGATATGATTTAGCAATAAATATAGCCTCCTCCAATATAACCTCTAGATGAAAGGTTTATCCCTTCACTAGAAAACCTCCTCCCCAAATGATGTGTTGAAACCACCCTGCATCTCCTCCCTCAAAATAATGTAGTCCAAGACATAAACTGCATTATAGGGGAAAATAAATAAGTGTCCTACTACCAAATTATAAAAATAGGCTCAGGGGCCTTGCTTACTTTCCTCCCAATGGAAAGGAACCCTTCTCCACTAAAAATGAGCACTGAAGTGACCCAAAGATGTTTTCCACTGCTACAACCTGCAAGACAACTCAACCCTCAACAGGATCTGCATTGTAGATGAAAGATGAAGCTTGGCCTAAAGAATGAATGTGGAAGTGAAGTACAATGCTCTTTAAAGAGGCCTCTCAAGGAAAGAGGTGGGATTCCTGATCAGGAACACCCTGTGCTAAACAACACTGCAATCCTAGCTAAATAGCCAAAGAAATCTATATGTCTAAATATACCATATATTCAGAATTATCAAATACCAATTCATAATCAAATATGGATGCCATCCTCTTCCTTATATAATAAATGAGCTTTATAACCCTAAGGCCCATTCATTTATGACACTACTTCCATGCAAAGAGTCTCCATCTAAAACTGTGTTGTCCCTCATTGAATGCCACTACTACATGACAATGTTGTTGATTTGGTCAAAGTTGACCTAGTCAAGGTGTTCCAACCCCTTTTCACACCTAACGGTGCTCAGTTAAGCTGCCAAGATGTCGTCTTTTCACATTAGCATTGATTTATTCATTAGTAAGGAGATTTATGGATCTCCATTATCCTCTTATTCATTAAATAGAAATAAAAAGCAAAATTTGATATTCCAACTAGCTCATGGCTAATTGGGAATATTACACAACTACAATATATTGTTCATCCATTCTATTTTCTTTCTTGTACGACATGAAAACTCATTCATTCAATATCAAACATATATGGCTACACATGCCTTTATTACTCTAACATCCTCGGCTTGTGTAAGAATTCCATTGCTCCTCAGATTCAATACAGCTCCATTAATTTTTTTCACCTTTGCTTTCACAAAATAGTTCTTATCCGCACACATATTTGTGCTCTGGTACCAAATTTTTGTAGCCCATATGATCGCCAAAACCCAAATTCCCTAGTTTATACACTACCCACAAATTTATACAAATTTACATAATATTGTTTCACGGTATGGGCCTTCTACTTGCTTCAAAGGGAAATTATCTTTTCCCTAGTTGGCATACTGTTGTGCGTATTCCACAACTTTCCTACTCCACACGAGGGAACTGACCACAACTCTAATATTGCTATGTTTTGCATTCTACCAACTAAGAACGCACTCTGAACTAATGGATGACAAATATCACCTTATTATACTGCAGATCCCTTCAGTTCAATCGAATTCTCTTAAATATCAGAGTCCTGCAACAAAACTTATCATGCCAATTTCATAAATGAAACCAAATCCTAATTTGCACGCGTGATAATCATCGGAGTCATGCCTATGGGAATTTGGGTCAAAACTCAAAGAAAATTTTCCTCCAATTTGTTGGGTAACTAGCTCCAAAAATAGAAGAAAAGAGATATCAGCGCCTTAGAAATGAGCCACTTCGAGGGGGAAACCTCCAATACATTACATAAATGAAAAATTCTTGGATGATAAAATTTACAAAACCTCCTTTCTATATATAGGAGTCCATGGGGCCATAATGTAATCCTAGTCGGCCACAATGTAATCCTAGTTGACCTAACAATAATAATTTAAGGGCACAATAATAACAAAATGGGGGTTACAAGGGTACAATAATAACAATAAGGGGGTTACACTAATAACAATAAGGGACTATACTAGTAATATAGGGACCTAACATGCCCCTCTCCTTCAAAAAGTGTTGTCCTCAACGCTTGAGTAGCTCTGGGTGCTTCTGTATAAAATTCTCATCCTCCCATGTAGAATCTTCAGTGGGTAAGTTCTTCCACTTGATGAGATACTCTGAAATTGATCGATTCCGTAGTTGTCGAGTTTTTGTTTCCGTGACCGCTTCCGGTTCCAATATGATTTTTCCTTCCTCATCAAGTTCTGGCAATATTGTTTGAACTGGAAGATTTTCACCTATAACCTTCTTTAAGCATGAAACATGGAAAACTGGATGTACTCGCGAAGAAGCAGGAAGCTCCAATTTGTATGCTATAGTACCAATCTTTTGCAACACATTGTAAGGACCATAGGACTTTGGCGATAATTTATTATCCTTCTTCCCTTGCTTGCGGGACATTTGTTTGTATGGTTGTAGCCGTAAAAATAACCAATCTCCTACATCAAATATTCTCTCGCTGCGATGTTGATCTTCCTGTTGTTTCATTCGATTTTGTGCCAAATTTAGGTTATCCTTTAAGAGTTGGAGAACTTCCTGTTGATGCTTGATGTGATATTCCACTGCTTGAACCTTCGAATTTTCCCTTAAAGATGATGTGATGGATGGTGGATGATATCCATAAAGTGCCATAAATGGGGTCATTTTTGCCGCAGTATGGAAGGAAGTGTTATACCACCATTCAGCAAGAGGTAACCACTTGACCCATTGTGTTTGTTTATCAGATACAAAACAACGAAGATATCCTTCCAAACATTTATTTACTATCTCAGTTTGACCATCAGATTGAGGATTATAAGATGAGCTATGAGCTAATTGAGTACCCAAACAAGAAAATAACTCCGTCCAAAAATTTCCAGTAAAAATGGGATCTCTGTCGCTCACAATAACCCTTGGGCTTCCATGTAGCTTTTGAATTCTATCCATAAATGTAGTAGCAACCGTACTTTCTTTAAATGGATGAGATAATGCACAAAAGTGTGCATACTTGGTAAGTCTATCAACTACCACCATGATGACACTCTTTCCTTCGGACTTAGGTAAACCTATGATAAAATCCATTAAAATCTCCTCCCAACGTTGACTTGGAATGGATAAAGGTTGTAGAAGTCCTGGGGTCTTAATTGTTTCCACTTTATTCTGCTGGCAAACCAAACATTCCGCCACAAACTTTTGAATATCAGATTTAAGGCCATCCCAAAAAAATTCTTTCTTCACCCTCTGGTAAGTTTTTAAAAATCCTGAGTGTCCTCCTAAAGGAGAAGTATGCAATTCCAGAAGAATCTTTTGTTTTAGTTGGGAATTCTTGCAAAGATATAAGCGATCTTTGTACCATAAGGAATCATTTTTCCAACTAAATGTATCAGATGTACTAGGATCTTGCTGCAACTTTTGAATTAGTGTCCATACATCTTTGTCCTTCTTCCATTCATCTCTTGCTTCAGTTATCCAATTTGGTTGGATAATAGAAATGGCACCAAGCAATGCTTCCACCTCTTCATTCTTTCTTAAGAGTGCATCTGCAACAACATTAAGCTTTCCTTTTTTGTAATTTATTTCAAAGTCATAACCCAACATCTTTGTGACCCATTTTTTCTGCTCTTCTGAAGATAGTATTTGTTCCAAAAAGTGTTTAAGACTATCATGATCAATTTTTACCTTGAAGTGTCTTCCCATTAGGTAAGTTCACCATTTCTTTAGTGCATGCAGTATTGCTAACATTTCCTTCTCATACATAGGTTTTTGTAAATACTTTCCTTTGATTGGACGACTTTCAAAAGCAATGGGTCTTCCTTCCTGCATTAAAACTGCACCAATTCCATTTCCTGAGGCATTACATTCCACAATAAAGGTTTTTGTGAAGTCTGGCGTAGCTAAGACCGGTGCTAGGCACATTGCCTCTTTAAGATGTTCAAAGGCCTTAGTTGCTTCAAGAATCCATGAAAATGCATCTTTCTTCAATAATGTTGTTAGAGGTGCTGCTATTCTCCCATAATTCTTAACAAACTTGTGATAATACCCTGTTAACCCGAGAAATCCTCGCAACTGCTTTATGGTCATGGGGACTTTCCATTCCTTAATGGCTTTAATTTTGTTAGGGTCTACTTTAACACCCCCGTGAGATATAATATGACCCAGATATTCCACCTCTTGTACTCCAAAGAAACATTTGGATGTTTTTGCATATAATTGTTTCTCCTGCAATAGTTTGAGCACCCTGTCAACATGTTCAACATGATCCTTCCAAGACCTGCTGTAGATTAGTATATCATCAAAAATACTAGCATAAATTTTATAAGGAAGGGTTTGAAAATGGAATTCATCAACCCTTGAAATGTAGAAGGTGCATTGGTAAGGCCAAAAGGCATGACCAAAAATTCATAATGACCCTCATGAGTTTGAAATGTTTTTTTTGGAATATCTTCAGTCTTCATTCTAATTTGATGATATCCTGAATGAAGATCAAACTTGCTAAAATAAATTGCTCCATGTAATTCATCCAATAATTCATCAATCACAGGAATGGGAAATTTATCTTTAATGGTGAGCTTATTGAACTCCCTATAATCCGGACACATTCGCCATGATCCATCCTTCTTGTGTACCAATACTACAGGAGCAGAGAATGAACTTTGACTAGGTTGAATTATACCCGCCTCTAACATTTCTGCAATCATACGTTCAATTTCGCTCTTTTGGAAGTAAGGATATCTATAAGGCCTGATGTTTGGAGGAACACTTCCTGGAATCATAGCATGATCATGATCAAGAATAGGTGGGAGTCCTTTGGGAGTTTCAAACACCTTGGAATGATTTTCCAAGACTTGTTGGAGATCTGCAGAAATAGATGATTTTGATGTCGAAACTTCTAGTGAGCATAATTTTGCAATTACGCCTCGTTGTTCTTTCTTTAGAAGCTTTGTCATGCCATTAGAGCTTATTATCCTTCCTGGCTTCCCTTCAATACCCCGTAATTCGACTTCCTTTCCTTCTGAAAAAAATTTCAAGAAAAGTTCTTGAAAATTAAAAGCTACCATCCCCAAAGATCGTAACCATTGTACTCCTAGTACAACATCAGCACCTCCCATAGGAATGGAAAGCATTGGACTATTCAATACATATTCCCCCATGGTTAGCTTGATATTATGGCATTTTCCAGAGCAATTTATAGTTCCTCCATTTGCAACCATCATTTGACATTCTGGTGCTGGGTATAGGAAACAATTTAATTCCTTGGCTACCTTACAATGAATAAAATTATGGGTGCTACCTGAATCAATCAACACTATTACCTTTTTCTTCTTGATTTGTTCTTCTATCTTGAGAGTTTGAGGAGTGGTAATTCCTGCCAGTGCATTACACGATATGGTCGGATTCATTTCTTCCTCTTCTAGGGCTGGTTCCCGGTGTATATCCTCTTCTTGTTCATTTTCTTCTTCCTCTTCACAATCTATGTAAAATAATTTCTTCTCAGCACACTTATGACCTTTAGTGTATTTTCTATCACAACTGTAGCAAAGCCCTTTTGTTCTTTTTTCTTCCAATTGTTGTGGTGTCAACCTTGTAGGTTGTGGAAATCTAGGCGTAGCAACACTTCCTTCTTTATAGAATTGAGTGGTAGGCTTCCTTGTCGCCATTATTTTACATTCAACTTTTCTTGCCAACCCGAATGCCTTCTCCAATGAATCTGGTTCCAAAACGCGAACTTCATGTTGGATATTATCCTTTAAAGTGCCTATGAAGAGATCGATCCTGTGTTCCTCTGGAATATCAGTTACCCTTATATTCAATTTTTGGAATTCCTCAATGTGTTGCCCCACTAAACCCTTTTGTTTGAGATTTATCAATTGGCTAAAGAAGGTGTTTCTCTTTGTATCCTCATAATGTGCTATCATTTCTTCCGTAAAAATTGACCAAGTGACAATTTTTTTACAGGAGCAAAGCCATCAATACCATAAAAATGTATTTTGTTCTAAATGTAAAGTTGCAATGCGTACCTTTTGTGTGTTTTGCACATTATGGAGATCAAAATATTGCTCCATCTGTAGTATCCATGTTACAGGATCCTTTCCATCAAACTTCCTCATATCCATTTTTGGAATATGGTGGTTCTTTCCGCCAACATTAGAGTTTATGAAATCATGATTAGCATTTATTTTGTTCTCATCATGAGGTTCTTCTACTATCTTTTCACCATTAGGAAACATTTCTTGTATCAACTTTGTCAAACCTTCAATGTTTGTTTTTAGATCATTCTTCATGTTTTCCATGTTGTATTTCATGTCATCCATCTTAGCTTCCATGCCAGCTTCCATGCCATCCATATTAGCTTCCACGCCATCCATCTTAGCTTCCATGCCTTTCTTCAAAACTTCCATTTCATTTTTTGTTGCTCTTTGAGAGAGTGAAATTTGTTGCACTTGCTCTTGTAATTTTGATATATCATGTTGCAATTCTTCATCTTCATGAGTCATAGTAGAGCCTTCTGAAGGCTTAATGGGTGTTGAATTATTTTTACGGGGAATCTTCCAATACTGATATCTATTCTACAATATGCCCTTGGAATCAATTCAAATTGATTCTTCAAACAAGACTTATGCAATTCGGAAAAAAAATACACACCTTTTTCTTGCTTTTGAGGTGCTCGATATTTAAATTGGATTATATTTGTGATTGCAGCACTTAAATATTTTATTTTTGGTACCGATGTAGCCCTCTAAATTCTCTTTCGAATGCCACAGTTCTGACCTGATTTGGATTCTCCAAGACAAATTTGTGTCCAATCTCCCACAATGACCTAATTATGGACTAGTTCAGTAGAGCGAACTTGTACGACTTGCCACGTGTCACTGTTTCATCCTTCGTCTCTAAAATTGATAGCCAAGAAACTACAGTCCGTTTAATTGCAACCACTTTTTACGGCACTCCAATCCAATGCCCAAAGAGAGAGTTATTGAACTTTTCCCACGATCACCTCTTTGAGATGAAATTCAAGAGCTTGAAAAAGCACTACCTTCCACAGATCATATCTCCAAAAATATTTCGAACCAAGCTCTGAAATTTTTTGAAAAATTTCTTCAGGATTTCAAATTCGCACCATAAGAATTTCAGATTCTGAACCTTCGTAGAAAAAAATTTATAGCACAAATTCCCTGATGACCTGTTTAGGAGCCTGAAAAAAGACCTAACTTCCACAGATCATATCTCCAAAAATATTTCGAACCAAGCTCTAAAATTTTTAGAAAATATTCCTCAGGATTTCAGCTTCACACCCTAAAAATTTCAGCTTCTGAAACTTCGTAGAAAAAAAGTTATAGCGAAAATTCCACGATGACCTGTTTGGAGCAGCGAAACCCTAGAATCCAAAGCTCTGATACCAAATGTTGGGTAACCAGCTCCAAAAATAGAAGAAAAGAGATATCAACGCCTTAGAAATAAGCCACTTCGAGGGGGAAACCTCCAATACATTACATAAATGAACAATTCTTGGATGATACAATTCACAAAACCTCCTTTCTATATATAGGAGTCCATGGGGCCATAATGTAATCTAGTGGGCCACAATGTAATCCTAGCCAACCTAACAATAATAATTTAAGGGCACAATAATAACAAAATGGGGGTTAAAAGGGTACAATAATAACAATAAGGGGGTTACACTAACAACAATAAGGGACTATACTAGTAATATAGGGACCTAACACAATTTTGTGAACTCGGTTCAGAAACGATGTATCTCGGTCTTTGGCATACAAAGATTAATGGCCGGATTGGAAGCATGTCCATGGCTTCATACCTTTCGACTCCATAAGTGGCTCAATGAAAACTTCTCACAACATAGTTATTTTCCTCTCCACATATATGTAACTACAACGCTCTCCTTTCCCATATAAATATGAGGTTCCTGAATCTCACCGTTAATGTTATGCTGATAAACCCTACCATCTTATCTGACGCAAACCCGAGTTTCTTCATCAGTCCAACCCAAGCCAATCAAATCTCCACCACGTCAATCTCAAACACTAGAAGCTAGAAGCCTTATATCTGAATTGAATATTTACACCCTCACATATGCTTTACATGCAAACAATACAAGAAACGAATACAATATTCTACCATTTAAATTCCCAACCATCAAACTCCGAGAGAATTTGATCATCTCTACGACATAGAGTAATTTGGCAAAAATCATGGTTGTTGCCTTTTGTAAAAATATAATTATTTTTCTCCTATCCATAAGTAATACAACTATAATTACCTCACAATATGGTTCACACCATTATAATAAGGGAATCCTGATTCATATACATGACAGTTTTAAACTTTGAATGGTTTTCGAATCCCTGAACTAGAATCTCATAACACAGCCATCTGGCCAATCTTTCTCCCACACATTATTTTAGACTAAGTCGATTCTACGACCTCTGTAAATTGTGCCTCAACGCTGAATATGAATTCAAAGCTTCGACTCCCTTAAATCAAGAAACTTACATAAATAATTTCGTTAATTCTCTTAGAACACATTCATAATTTGCTGTATTTGGTACTCTACCTTTTCCACCCAAAAATACTTATGAATTTAGTTACCTCATACCATAATGAAATAATGGGTTTCTCCCTTAAATAAATACCAATACTCAAACCATCTCGTTAATCTCACTACATAGTTTATTTTTGTATTTTCATTAATATGAAAAAATATATTTACAAAGGCCAAAAACCATATTCGTAAGGCCCAAACTACAAACCCATTCCAACCCCAAATGCTTCAAAAACTTACAAATATATACAAAGAGGAATCTCAACTAATTATAGTTTAGATCTAGCAATCTCTCAATCTCTCCAAAATATTATCCCAGATCCATTCTTTACTCAACCTAAATCCTATATTAGACCTCTAGATCCCTAAGATCCTTATGAGACCTCAACTAGCCTAAATCTCTCATGTTCTCCTACATTTGAGAACATTTACAATCAAATATATGAATTAAACCTATCTTATATCTGTTAGGTCCTTATATTACTAGTATAGTCCCTTATTGTTGTTAGTGTAACCCCCTTATTGTTATTATTGTACCCTTGTAACCCCCATATTGTTATTATTGTGCCCTTAAATTATTATTGTTAGGTTGGCTAGGATTACATTGTGGCCCCACTAGGATTACATTCTGGCCCCATGGACTCCTATATATAGAAAGGAGGTTTGTAATTTGAATCATCCAAGAATTGTTCATTCATGTAATGTATTGGAGGTTACCCCCTTGAAGTGACTTATTTCTAGGGTGTTGATATCTCTTTTCTTCTATTTCTAGAGCTGGTCTCACAACATTTGTTATTAGAGCTTTGAGATGCTAGGGTTTCGTTGCTCCAAATAGGTCATTGTGGAATTTTTGCTATAACTTGTTTTCTACAAAGGTTCAGAATCTGAAATTTTTAGAGTACGAAGCCAAAATCCTAAGGAACATCGTCGCAAAATTTTAGAGCTTGGTTCGCAATATTTCTGGAGATATGATCTATGCAAGTTAGGTCATTTTGCAGGCTCCTGAATTTAACCTAAACAGGTCATCATGGTATTTTCGTAATAACTTTTTTTCTAAGAAGGTTCAGAAGCTGAAATTTTTAGAGTGCAAATCCCCAATCCTAAGGAACATCATTGCAAAATTTCAGATATTGGTTCGCAACATTTTCGGAGATATGATCTGTGGAAGTTAGGGCTTTTTGAGGCTTTTGAATTTCTTCTGAAATAGGTGATTGTGGGAAAATATTCATAGCTCTCTCTCTGAGTATCGGATTGGAATGATGTAAAAAATGGCCGCAAGTGCATGGAATGTAGTTTTCAGCCTGTCAATTTCAGAGCCAAAGGAGGAAACAATGAGACATGGAAAGTTGTACAATTTCTCTCAACTGAACCAGTCCAAAATTGGGTCATTGTGGGAGATTGGACATAACTTTGCCGTGAAGAATCCAAATCAGATCATCCCTATGGCATTCGAAAGAAGCCCTATTGAGAATCTGCAATTATAGAGATAATTAAATTTCAATATCGAGCTCCTCAAAAGCAAGTAAAAGGTGTGTATTTTTTTTCCAAATTGCATAAGTCTTGTTTGAAGAATCAAGTTGAATTGATTGCAAGGGAATATTGTAGAATAGATATCAATATTGGATTCTAAAATGGCCCCTAAAAATAATTCAACACCCATTAATCCTTTAGAAAGCTCTACTTTGACTCATGAAGACGAATAATGGCAACATGACATATCAAAATTACAAGAGCAAGTGCAAAAATTTTTGCTCTGGCAAAGAGCAACAAAAAATGACATGGAAGTTTTGAAGAAAGGTGTGGAAACTAAGATGGATGGTTTGAAGAAAGGCATGGAATCTAAGATGGATGGTTTGAATAATGGCATGGAATCTAAGATAGATGACGTGGAATCTAAGATGGATGGTTTGAAGAATGACATGGAAGCTGGCATGGAATCTAAGATGGATGACATGGAAGCTAAGATCGATGAGAAAATGGAAAACATGAAGAATGATCTAAAAGAAGACATGGAAGGTTTGAAAAAGTTGATACAAGAAAAGTTTTCCAATGTTGAAAAGATAGTAGAGGAAACTCATGATGAGAACAAAATAAATGTTAATCATGATTTCGTAAAATCTAATGTTGGCAGGAAGAACCACCATATTCCAAAAATGGATATGAGGGAGTTTGATGGAAAGGATCCTGTAATGTGGATACTACAAATGAAGCAATATTTTGATCTCCATAATGTGCAAAACACACAAAAGGTACGCATTGCAACTTTACATTTAGAACAAAATACATTTGTATGGTATCAATAGCTTTGCTCCCGTAAAAAAATTGTCACATGGTCAATTTTTACGGAGGAAATGATAGCACATTATGAGAATACAAAGAGCAACACCTTCTTTAGCCAATTGATAAATCTCAAACAAAAGGGTTTAATGGGGGAGCACATTGTGACTTCCAAAAGATAAATATAAGGGTAACTATATTCCAGAGGAACACAGGATTGATCTCTTCATAGGTACTTTAAAGGATAACATCCAACATGAAGTTCGCATTTTGGAACCTGATTCATTGGAGAAGGCATTCAAGTTGGCAAGAAAAAATAAATGTAAAATTATGGCGACAAGGAAGCCTACCACTCACTTCTATAAAGAGGGAAGTGTTGCTGCTCCTAGATTTCCACAAACTACAAGGTTGACACCACAACAATTGGAAGAAAAAAGAGAAAAAGGGCTTTGCTACAGTTGTGATAGAAAATACAATAAAGGTCATAAGTGTGCTGAGAAGAAATTATTTTACATAGATTGTGAAGAGGAAGAAGAAAATGAACAAGAAGAGGATATACACCGGGAACCAACCCTAGAAGAGGAAGAAATGAATCCGACCATATCGTGTAATGCACTGGCAGGAATTACCACTCCTCAAACTCTCAAGATACAAGGACAAATCAAGAAGAAAAGGTAATAGTGTTGATTGATTCAGGTAGCACCCATAATTTTATTCATTGTAAGGTAGCCAAGGAATTAAATTGTTTCCTATACCCAGCACCCGAATGTCAAGTGATGGTTGCAAATGGAGGAACTATAAATTGCTCTGGAAAATGCCATAATATCAAGCTAACCATGGGGGAATATGTATTGACTAGTCCAATGCTTTCCATTCCTATGGGAGGTGTTGATGTTGTACTAGGAGTTCAATGGTTACAATCTTTGGGGACGGTAGCTTTTAATTTTCAAGAACTTTTCTTGAAATTTTTTTCAGAAGGAAAGGAAGTCGAATTACGGGGTATTGAAGGGAAGCCGGGAAGGATAATAAGCTCTAATGTCATGAAAAATCTTCTAAAGAAATAACAACAAGGTGTAATTGCACAATTATGCTCACTAGAAGTTCTGACATCAAAATCATCTATTTCTATAGATCTCCAACAAGTCTTGGACAATCATTCCAAGGTGTTTGAAACTCCCAAAGGACTCCCACCTATTCGTGATCATGATCATGCTATTCATTTGATTCCAAGTAGTGTTCCTCCAAACATCAGGCCTTATAGATATCCTTACTTCCAAAAGAGCGAAATTGAACGTATGATTGCAGAAATGTTAGAGGCGGGTATAATTCAACCTAGTCAAAGTTTTTTCTCTGCTCCTGTAGTATTGGTACACAAGAAGGATGGATCATGGCGCATGTGTCCGGATTATAGGGAGCTCAATAAGCTCACCATTAAAGATAAATTTCCCATTCTGTGATTGATGAATTATTGGATGAATTACATGGAGCAATTTATTTTACCAAGTTGGATCTTCGTTCAGGATATCATCAAATTAGAATGAAGACTGAAGATATTCCAAAAACAGCATTTCGAACTCATGAGGGTCATTATCAATTTTTGGTCATGCCTTTTGGCCTTACCAATGCACCTTCTACATTTCAAGGGTTGATGAATTCCATTTTCAAACCCTTCCTTAGAAATTTTTTGCTAGTATTTTTTGATGATATACTAATCTACAGCAGGTCTTGGAAGGATCATGTTGAACATGTTGACAGGGTGCTCAAACTATTGCAGGAGAAACAATTATATGCAAAAAAATCCAAATTTTCTTTGGAGTACAAGAGGTGGAATATCTGGGTCATATTGTATCTCACGAGGGTGTTAAAGTAGACCCTAACAAAATTAAAGCCATTAAGGAATGGAAAGTTCCCACAACCATAAAGCAGTTGCGAGGATTTCTCGGGTTAACAGGGTATTATCGCAAGTTTGTTAAGAATTATGGGAGAATAGCAGCACCTCTAAAAACATTATTGAAGAAAGATGCATTTTCATGGACTCCTGAAGCAACTAAGGCCTTTGAACATCTTAAAGAGACAATGTGCCTAGCACCAGTCTTAGCTATGCCAATATTCACAAAAACCTTTATTGTGGAATGTGATGCCTCAGGAAATGGAATTGGTGCAGTTTTAATGCAGGAAGGAAGACCCATTGCTTTTGAAAGTCGTCCAATCAAAGGAAAGTATTTACAGAAACCTATTTATGAGAAGGAAATGTTAGCAATACTGCATGCACTAAAGAAATGGCGAACTTACCTAATGGGAAGACACTTGAAGGTAAAAACTGATCATGATAGTCTTAAACACTTTTTGGAACAAAGACTATCTTCAGAAGAGCAGCAAAAATGGGTCACAAAGATGTTGGGTTATGAATTTGAAATAATATACAAAAAAGGGAAGCTAAATGTTGTTGCAGATGCACTCTCAAGAAAGAATGAAGAGGTGGAAGCATTGCTTTGTTCCATTTCTATTATCCAACCAGATTGGATAACCAAAGAAAGAGATGAATGGAATAAGGATGAAGATGTGTGGACACTCATTCAAAATTTGCAGCAAGATCCTGGTACATCTGATACATTTAATTGGAAAAATGATTCCTTATGGTACAAAAATCGCTTATATCTTTGTAATAATTCCCAACTAAAACAAAAGATTCTTTTGGAATTGCACACTTCTCCTTTAGGAGGACACTCAGGATTTTTAAAAAATTACCACAAGGTGAAGAAAGAATATTTTGGGATGGCCTTAAATATGATATTCAAAAGTTTGTGGCGGAATTTTTGGTTTGCCAGCAGAATAAAGTTGAGACAATTAAGACCCCGGGTCTTCTACAAATTTTATCCATTCCAAGTCAACGTTGGGAGGAGATTTCAATGGATTTTATCACAGGTTTACCTAATTCTGAAGGAAAGAGTGTCATCATGGTGGTAATTGATATACTTACCAAGTATGCACACTTTTGTGCATTATCTCATCCATTTAAATCAAGTACATTTGCTACTACATTTATGGACACAATTCAAAAGCTACATGGAAACCCACGTGTTATTGTGAGCGACAGAGATCCCATTTTTACTGGAAATTTTTGGACGGAGTTATTTTCTTGTTTGGGTACTTAATTAGCTCATAGCTCATCTTATCATCCTCAATCCGATGGTCAAACTGAGATAGTAAATAAATTTTTGGAAGGATATCTTCGTTGTTTTTTATTTGATAAAAAAACACAATGGGTGAAGTGGTTACCTCTAGCTGAATGGTGGTATAAAACTTCCTTCCATACTGCAGCAAAAATGACCCCATTTATGTCACTTTATGGATATCATCCACCATCTATCACATCATCTTTAAGAGAAAATTTGAAGGTTCAAGCAGTGGAAGATCACATCGAGCATCAACAAGAAGTTCTCCAACTCTTAAAGGACAACCTGAAGTTGGCACAAAATCGAATGAAACAACAGCCAGATCAACATCGCAGCGAGAGAAGTTTTGATGTAGGAGACTAGGTATTTTTACGGCTACAACCATATAAACAAATTTCACTCAAGCAAGGTAAGAAGGATAATAAATTATTGCCAAAGTACTATTGTCCTTACAAGGTGTTGCAAAATAACGGTACTATGGAATACAAATTGGAGCTTCATGCTTCTTCACGAGTGCATCCAATTTTCCATGTTTCATGCTTAAAGAAGGTTATAGGTGAAAATACTCCTCTTCAAACAATATTGCCAGAACTTGATGAGGAAGGAAAAATCATATTGGAACCTGAAGTGGTCATAGAAACAAGAACTCGACAACTACGGAATCGATCAATTTCAGAGTATCTCATCAAGTGGAAGAACTTACCCAGTGAAGATTCTACATGGGAGGATGAGAATTTTATACAGAAGCACCCAAAGCTACTCAAGAGTTGAGGACAACACTTTTTTGAATGATAGGGGCATGTTAGGTCCCTATATTACTAGTATAGTCCCTTATTGTTGTTAGCGTAACCCCCTTATTGTTATTATTGTACCCTTGTAACCCCCATATTGTTATTATTGTGCCCTTAAATTATTATTGTTAGGTCATCTAGGATTACATTGTGGCCCCACTAGGATTACATTTTGGCCCTATGGACTCCTATATATAGAAAGGAGGTTTTGTAATTTGAATCATCCAAGAATTGTTCATTCATGTAATGTATTGGAGGTTACCCCTTCGCAGTGGCTTATTTCTAAGGCATTGATATCTCTTTTCTTCTATTTCTAGAGCTAGTCTCACAACAATATCTCTCACATAAATCCACTCAAGAATTAGGAAAATACAATTAATCAAGCCTTAGGAAACCAACTTCCTAGTTAACACAAGAACTGCTAGGTCTATCATATATAAATGTATTTTGGAAGAAAGATGCTCCTGCATCATTTATGATTACCAAGAAGCTCAAGACTCAAACATCCCCGTGGTATGAAGGTAACTGTAGTGACCAATCATAGGAAAAAACCCTATAAGACAGGTTTTGGGTAGCAGTTGGTTCTCTACCCCACCTTTCCTTGGACAATTATTCTTGCGAGGATCAAATTACATCAAGTAATAAGTTCTTTGGAAGGAAATATGAAACAATAAATTTATGGTTTGTTTTAGGATTTAGAGCACATATAGGTTAGAGGTATTTTTCTTTGATAAGACGTGTTTCCTCAAATTAGAGTCGCATCTGAATAGATTTAGTTTTCACTTGGCACCACTACACTAGTGTGTTTTCTTATTTTTTGCTACTATTTTTATCCTATCATCCCTTAGTGTTTTGAGTCATCATTTTATTGACATCATTGCACCCCCTAGGAATCTTTCACAGAGAATTTGAGGCATTCACCCTCATTTTATGTTAGGAGATATTACTCCTCCCTGTCAAGCTAGAGTTCATCCTCCCAATCCTCCATCGAGTCCTCATTCTGACTCTGGTTCTATTGATTCTTCCAGTTCTTCCTTTGATTCCATGTATTCTCAACCTCGTACTTTCATAGGCACTAGCATGGGTGCGAGAAACCAAGGTGGTAACCTAGGTACTAACCAACGTAACCCCACAAACAAAACCTCTTTTGGTATGGTCACTCCTACTCCATTTCTACCCTTTATGGATGGTTTGAGTTTCTCTAATTTTAACCAGCTTATGAACGACCCTCTTCTCCATGAACCCAGTTGGCCTGCTATGCCCACCAAGCTTCCTTCTGAGATACCCAAGTTTGAAAGAAATCTTGGAGAAGATCCAACAAACCATGTTTATTCATTCCGTATGCGGATTTCATCCAATACTATCACTGAAGACTCAATTCATCTTCACATCTTCCAATGCACTCTTACTGGAGTTGCTTCTAAGTGGTATGTAGATCAACCCAAGGCCACTCATTCTACTATCATGATTCTTTCCAAATCCTTTTTATCATATACCTAGTTACCACTCTGTTATGACACAGGTACTGAACTATTGAATTCTTTCCATAAAACTTCTGCCACTCACCTATTTAACCATGTTCAAGAATGGCACAAAAGGAGGAGCATGTGTAGGGCCCATGAATTAAAAGACCATGTATACATGGATTGGTTCCTTATATCACTTTTGGCCCCTGTAGGTAAATATGTTGCTTCACATTTCCATTAGTCTAGAGTAGATGCGCTCCAAGTAGCTTTGAAATATCACCCGATCTATGCACAGCCTAGATATGTTTATAATGTCCTTCTCGATCTGCCTCGACGCGATGTTGCTAATGCACCAGTGCCATCTCATGCGGCAAATAGTATAATTGGATCCATCTCACACCCTCAACCTCCACCATATACTTTGAATTTAATGATTTATGGTTAATCCCATGTGGGGACAAATTCCTCTTACACATATCCCCCTCCCAATCTTCCACATGGAAATATGTATCTAGGTCCCAATGCATCATATGCATCCATCCACATATGTATATTCCAGCGCTAGCTATTTCTCCACCTATTTATCCTAATGTTGCCCCATCTCCTTACTATTTGTATGCACCACCTAGCACTCCAGCCTCACTAGAACTAGCACCCTAACCCCCCATGCCTCCTTCACCTCTTGGAATAGAAGCAACCTCCTCCTCAAGGTCAAGTGTATGCTCAAAAAGTGTAACCAATCCCCCCAACCCCAAGAAATGGAAAAATATGAAAGGTAACCGGAACTAGCAATCTCAAGGTAACCAATGTAAAAAAGGTCCTCCACCTAACAGAACTGAGGGAAACCAACCTAATCTTGCAACCCAAAAATAGGGAATACATCCCAAGAGAAACAAGGTTCTTCATATGAATAAACCTTATGGTTGGTGTGGCATATTTGGCCACTATAATCAGGAGTTTCCCCTTTTACCGCAGATGCACCAAATATGAGAACCTCAAGTAATTTCTTCTAGAGGACCTCTGCCCATTTCTCCACCTCCTCCTCCCCATACTTCATCTCAATCAGATGTTCTTACCAATCCTTTTCCTCATCAAGGATAGATGGCTACTCAAACTACACAAGGCCATGCAACTCCCCAACCTTCAAAATATAGTCACAATACTTATAATATACTTATGATCAATTATGAAAAAGTAAATACCAATAAATCCAATCCTCAAACTCAATCACGCAAATATGACAAGACACTTGCTAGGTTAGGGACTCGTTCCCAACGTCAACTTTCCACTGGGACTTTTTCATCATCCAATGGTACCTTACAGACCCCTCCCCTAAGGTATAGATTATCCCTAATATTACCAAAGGTTGATTTTCTTTAAATGATGCTTCTTCTAAATATGCCCATACCTATAGCATAATAGATTGCTTGGCACAATCTCCTGCTTCCTTGTCAACACTGGAAGTCCTCCAAACGAGCCCATCCCAAAAAAAAAATATACTCTCTTGTTTCGATGTTATGGATCCCTATAATGATTGCATGGTTTAATTTGACGTTGATAAATCATAACACCCCCCCTTCCTTCATATGTTTCTTTTCAAATACCAATCTCCATAAGGAATTCCATTGTTCAGCGGTGTATCATAGGCAAAGGTGCCTCCACTTATGAGATAGCTACTAGCATTTGGAAGAAACTTGGTTTACCTAATTTTGCCCCATCCACGATCACTCTTAATGCTAAGGAAGGTCATTCTTCACATCCCCTTGGATTATATCAAAATTTTCTAGTTACTTTTGCTGGCAAGACAATCTCAGTTGAAATCGAGGTCATTGATTCCCCATTAGATTATAACATTCTCTTGGGTTGTAGTTACACCTATGCCATGTATGATGTTTCATATGCATTATTTCATAATATTTTATTTCTTCATAATGGAAAGATCATCACTATCTATCTGTTGAATTACTACAATCCTAAGTCTCAGGCTTCCCCCCAGTCCACTATGTCATCAATGATTGACAATAAGATTGTCTCATCCCTCACCAATGTCTCTTCGGGAGTCTACAAATATTCCAAACTACATGGTGATTATTATGGTCCACTTCCTACCCCTTCAGATCCTATATTTTCCAGTGTTTTCATGCTTCAAATTTCACGGGCTTCCAACAAGTGGTTTGGTGCACGTTCACAAAAGCTAGCACCTTTGCAACCTGCTACTCCCAAATCAACCTAGTTGTTGGAGCGGGGCCCCCTGACAACAATTTTGATATATTTTGTAATAGTTTATTCTGGCGTAGGGGATTTGGGGCTGGTCAAAGCCCTTAATGAATTGTAATGGGTCAAAGGGTAGACCAAGGGATCGCAAACCATGGTTTGCGGACCATAGAGTAGCGGAGGCTAAAATAGTATAAATAGATGAATAGATCGAGTCTAGAGGTAAGTTTTGGTTAAAGTATGAATGTGATTATTGGATATGTGATACTTTTTTGCGGGCTTGTTTGGGTAAGGGCTCCTGCTGGCTATGTTCATGGGTATGTAAAAGAGTCGGTAAGTGGAATCTGAAATATTAATGAATAAGAAGACATTTTGTTGATATTGGAATATTTCTGTGCTTGATTATTATATGCGCTATGTGTTGATTTCCTGTTATTTCTATGGTATCACTGTAATAGTAAACACTGATGGTAGATTAAGTGCGTACCTATAATTGATGATTATAAGGACTATTAATGCATAGATCTAAGTTATATTGCTTATGTTAGTGCTTATTGTATGATTTAAGGGCTATGTTAGTTATTATGTTACACACATCATTAAGGGTTTCTGGTTAGGGATTCCTCAACATAGGCCTATTTAGATATGAAGGTGACCACTTCATTTAATATATCTCTCTCTCAGGGTGTGGAAACCTGGTTCCAACACCCTCCCATAATACTTCAGGTGAGACCTTAACCTACATAAGCAGGCCATTACTGAAAGGGCCAGTAGTATAGGGGTTTGTTGGTTAACCTTAAGTCTGAACCTAGGTCAAGACCCCTCAAACCAAAAAATGGTTCCATTTCTGGGACCACGAGCATTTCGAGAGAGATACCAGGTGATGAGTCAAGTTTTATGGAATCCGAAAAAATCTGAAATTGAAGATTGATTCGAAAAACAGACCCAGGAATTTTCCCTAAAAGAAAATAGGAGCAAGAACTTATCTGCTGAAAAGTGGAAGAATAAGTGTGTCTTCATAGTGGTGCATGATCCAGGGTAAAATATTGATACCCTTAACCAAGACCTTTTACTTCGACTGATAATTAGAATTGCATTTAATTAAGACGTTAAAGAACATAAATGAATAAGTGTATGTTGTAAATAAGAGGAACATAATATGACAAGATCAACAATCATAAGAACACGTCGTTTGATGACTGAGTTCTTCCAGGAGGGACTACATCTTTGGGCCTCGGTGTCAATATGGTGTAGGCTGCTGCATTGTGTGTTGTAAGAAGAAGATGTACATGGATGTCTTTCCCTATGACATATAAGTAAAAATTTCCCTCACGTAGGAGTGGCTTGACTTCTTTAAGAGATGTTCCACTGCAGAACTCTCATACATAAAGAAAGACTCCTATCAGTATGACCATAGCTGAAATGTAATAAATAAGAGTATCCCACCAAGCCTGGAAAACAAGGGATCTCAAAAATACACATATGAAAATGAGCATCCTGCCAAAGTGGTATAAAAGGGATCGCATACATGACACAAATCCATAGTTGAAAATACATCAATAACAACACAAGGCAAAATCCCACGACTCATGTATCAACTGGGATCTACAAGACATAATGCATCTCAAAGAGAAATAAATGAAGAATTACAGAGAATCCACATCATATACCTCATGCTGCAATTTGCTGAAGGCTGAGCTACTTTGTAGCTGAATCTGAAAACACCATTAATATTGTGGCGTCGAAAAAGGTGAAAACGACTGCTCACTTGTGGAAATCTGACACCTACATAACTGAATTCCAAAAGTGGCTAAAAAATCAAAAACTCATATGAATAAACTGAGCACGCCTTCAGACTCATGGCATTGAGTAGTGCATAAATGGCATAAAATTTCTCCCATTTGGACAAAGTCAAAAATTTTCCCTTCTGAAATTTTGGCTCAATCAAGGTTCCACTTGGCTCTTTTCTGGCTCATAATTCCACCTTCTTGATTTGCATGTAGCAATGTACCTGAAAATAAAAATTGAAATCCATGCATCTCCTCAGATTCTGTGCCCATACTTGGTTGTAAAACAACATTAATCTTCTGGAAAATCATGCTCCTTCTCCATGCTTGGCTTCCCCCATGAACAAAAAATAAGCTGGGTTTAAGTATAAAAAGGCGGGCGAAGTTAACAAGAGAATTAGTTGGTGCTTTGGTTAATAAGGAAATTTTTTGGAGGGAGGTCGAGTGGTCAAACCCTACCCCCTCCCGCAATGGCATGGTGGTTGTAATGAATATTAGATATAGAAGTTTTGGTTTTGTTGGGTGGGCGGGGTTCGCAACCCATGGCCCTGACCCAACCCCATATGCACCATTACATATATATGCCATATATAAAGGCCATGGGTGGAGGGGGCCGTGGGGGTCATGGCTCGTCATTCCTCATTTAATATTCAATCCTTTAAACGTGCAGTGGGGTGGTGGGGTTGGTGGCCCGCCACCTTTATATATATATATATATATATATATATATATATATATATATATATATATATATATATATATATATATATATATATATATATATATATATTGTTTTAATTTAAAACAAAATGTGCATCTTTTAAAATTCAATTTTAGACCATAGGAGTCAATTTAAATAGGTCATAATTTCACTCGGAATCTATATATATATATATATATATATATATATATATATATATATATTGTTTTAATTTAAAACAAAATGTGCATCTTTTAAAATTCAATTTTAGACCATAGGAGTCAATTTAAATAGGTCATAATTTCACTCGGAATCTAGCCTGGGTTTTCCGGAATTTGGTGGCCGGAAAAAGTCAAATTTGTGCCTTCCTTAATGCTGCCTAGTCACTAAGTCAACCCAAAACTTTGACCGCTCCTAACTTCTTCATACAGACTCGAAATTGAGTGTCGTCTACGCTGTTGGAATCGAAAAGAAAAGATCTACAGTCTAAACTTGGTTCGAGAAAAATCTGAATAGTTTAATTTTTGAGCCCTCTGTGCTGAGTTACTTGTACTTGTACCTGGTTTAATCCACCTGGATCATTCCTAGCCACTGAGGAGATTTTGGTCCTCCAAAAGCATCAATCTTTACCTATCATCAAATATCTACAACTATCGTTAAAAGGCGCATCCCCACATGACTCCTTCACCTGGCATACTTCAGAATCAAGATGCAAAGCCATCATGTACAACTACTGCAATGTGATGTCTGAAAAGGCACATCCCTTGAAGACTCCTTCACTTCTCATACTTCAGAATCAAGATGCAAAGCCATCATCTACAACTGATGTAATGCGATGTCTGAAAAGGAACATCCCTTGAAGACTCCTTCAACTTTTGTACTTTAGAATCAAAATTCAAAGCCATTATCCATGGAAAATTTTAGGGGCTAATATTCGCAGGTGGGCTAATTTTCCATGGTTTTTCCAAAAAAAAGATTCGCCAATTTCCATTTTTTTATCAAAATGATTCGCCCAAATTTTAAGATATAAAATTATTTTACATTAAAAATAGCCAACATTATATAGATAATATATATAATATCATTATAAATTTGAATAATTTTACAAATACATCAATAAAATTTTTATAGTTTGCATATTAGGAATTAGTGAGATTCGACAAATTTTTAAACTTCAAGATAAATTTCCATCCTTAAAATTATCCCTCATCTACAACTACTCCAATGCGATGTCTGGAAAGGTACATCCCTTGAAGACTCCTTCACCTCTCGTACTTCGGAATCAAGATGCAAACATAACACCTACAACTGTGGAAATCAAAATGTATGAAAAGGCACATCCCTTTAAGACTCCTTCACCTCACATACTTTGGAATCAAGATGAAAAGCCAACACTTGCAACTATTGTGGCATGAATGTGTGAAAGGCACATCTCTTGAAGATTCCTTTATCTGTCAGATTTCAGAATCAAGATGCAAAGCCAACACCTGCAACTTGTTGTAATACAAGTTTGGGAAGAAACATCCCTCGAAGACTCCTTCACCTCTGTCCTTTGGAATCAAGAATGCCAACACCTGCAATAAGCTACAACGAATATTACATTCTCAATGTGACCAACAATGGCCCAAATATTTCCATACTTTCCATGAGTTTATAACATGTACTCGGTGGTCAAGCTTACAGCAAAATGGAAATCATACCTCAACAAAATTACAAGACCAGACCTCATCGTCACATTTCGAAGTGATGGAAAAAAACCTCATCACTTTTACATGAAAGAAATGCATCAGACGACTCATAGAACATGAACAAAACATAAATGTTTCATCTCGAAGTGATGGAAACACATCATCACTTTTACATGAAAGAGATCCAACACACGACTTATAACACAAGTCCAAAAAAATAACATGGTCCCTTAAACGAGTGATGGAAACACATCATCACTTTCATAATAAAAAAATGCGACAAATGATTTACAAGCATGGCCATGACAAGCTTAACATCTCTAGAAAAAACAATATAGAAGAACCACTTCTCATTTATTAAAACAAGTGGATCATTTACCTGTGGTGAACTTGCTTGTCGATCATCCCTTTTGATTGGTGTATGCACAGGTGCTTTGGCTTTACAACGCTGCTCTAGATGAAGTTTCCAGCATGTGGCTCTTTGGTGGCCACTTCTGTAGCAATGGGTGCAAAATTTATTTTTCCTCCAAACCTGCTTAACTGATTTATTTTCCTGTTGGGGAGAAGGATTTTCATGCCTCTTCCTCCTTTGTACTGCCATCCTCTTCCAACACTCAGAAATCACATCGTTATTTAAAACACAAAAATAACATGTTTTACGATGCCATATTTTACAACCATGGTTATCAAAATTATTATAATTAAAATGCACTTTGAAATAATGAGACTCAGTATACATTCTGGGGTGGTCTTTGGTGTGATCATGATGATGGGAGCTTGCCTTAGTTCCTTCACTGCAATGTGCACTTCCATGGAACGATTGCTAAGTGTCCCCATCATTCCTCTTCCCTAGAGAGTTCATCATTATCTGTTTTCCCTTGATGTCCTACAAACATCCTTCGTCAACGTACCCCAAACCTACATAATAAGCTCATTGCACAACCTCCAATGGTTTGGTTATGCCTTGGCCATGAATGCCAAGTCCTCCTCCTCTATACCCCATCTTGGTGAGGAGTCTCATGTCGGTACCTGTGATGGGTATCTCCACACTTCCAACCAAAATTACATCATGTGAAGGAACTGAAGCAACATTAACATTGTTTACCTTAGGTGTTGATTGCGAA
The DNA here is from genome assembly GCA_034641835.2 of Pinus albicaulis. Classification (NCBI taxonomy): domain Eukaryota; kingdom Viridiplantae; phylum Streptophyta; class Pinopsida; order Pinales; family Pinaceae; genus Pinus; species Pinus albicaulis. The sequence goes on along the minus strand of CM076575.1, from coordinate 1,019,653,989 downwards.
ACAGATGAAGAAAGTTGTTGTAAGCCCTCATTGCGCTTCACTTCCGTCAATGCCTCTGACACGGCTTGTAGCTGAAGCTACAACTACTGTGTCTCCTCCTTCTCTTCATGTAGGAACGCCTTCAAGGTATCATGATCTGCTTGCGGAATTTCGTTGTTGCATTTAAAATCTTCCCATGCCTCTGTCGTGGCTTGCAACTGAAGTTGCAACTGATGTTTGTCCTCCTTCTCTTTATGTAGGAGGGTCTTCAATTCTTCATTCTCTGCTACTTGTTTTTCTTAAGGCTCGTATAATATGTCCACTTTATTGGACACCATGAGCATGGTTTCATACATGTCCTTGAAATTATCCATGGCTCAACTCAGTGAACGTCCAGTGTTCACGCCTGCAATCCAATCGGCAAGAATACATGCTCTGATACCACTTGATCCAAGGTAAAATATTGATACCCTTAACCAAGACCTTATACTTCGGCTAATAATTAGAATTTCATTTAATTAAGACGTTAAATAACATAAATGAATAAATGTATGTTTTAAATAAGATGAACATAATATGCCAAGATCATTAATCATAAGAACACGTCGTTTGATGACGAAGTTCACCCAGGAGGGACTACATCTCCGGGCCTCGGTGTCAAGATGGTGTAGGCCGCTGCATTATGTGTTGTAAGAAGAAGATGTACATAGATTTGTTTCCCTATGACATAAAAGGAAAAATTTCCCTCACGCAGGAGTGGCTTGACTTCTTTAAGAGATGTTCCACTGCGAAAATCCCATACATAAAGAAAGACTCTTATCAGTATGACCATATCTGACATGCAATAAATAAGAGTATCTTGCCAATCCTGGCAAACAAGGGATCTAAAAAATACACATATGAAAATGAGCATCCCGCCAATGTGGCATAAAAGGGATCTCATACAGGACACAAATCCATAGTTGAAAATACATCAATAACAACACAAGGCAAGATCCCACGACTCATGTATCAACTGGGATCTGCAAGACATAATGCATCTCAAAGAGAAATAAATGAATAAGTACATGGAATCCACATCATATACCTCATGCTACCATTTTATGAAGGCTAAGTTGCTCTGCGGCTGAATCTGAAAACACCATAAATCTTGTGGCGTCGAAAAAGGTGAAAACGACTGCTCACTTGTGGAAATCTAACACCTGCATAGCCCACTTCCAAAAGTGGTTGAAAAATCAAAAAATAAGATGAAGAAATTGAGCACACCAATAGACTCATGGCGTTGAGTAGTGCAGAAAAGACATAAAATTTGTCCCATTTGGACAAAGTCAAAATTTTTCCCTCATGAAATTTGGGCTGAATCAAGGTTCCACTTGGCTCTTTTCTGGCTCATAGTTCAACCTCCTTGATTTGCGTGCAGCAATGTACCTGCAAATAAAAATTGAAATCCGTGCATCTCCTTATATTTTGCGCCCATACTTGGCTGCAAAATAACATTAATATTCTACAAAATCATGCTCTTTATCCATGCTTGGCTTCCCCCACGCACAACAAATATGTTGGGTTTAAGTATAAAAGGGCGGGTGGAGTTATCAAGACAATTCATTGGCGCATTGGTTAATAAGGCAATTTGTTGGAAGGAGGTTGGGTGGTCAAACCCCGCCCCCTCCCGCAATGGCATGGTTCTTGTAACAAATATTAAATATAAAAGTTCTGCTTTTGTTGGGTGGGCAAGGTCTGCAACCCACGGCCCTGACCCAACCCCATATGCACCGTTACTTATATATGCCATATATAAAGGCTGTGGGTGGAGGGGGCAGCGGGGGTCATGGCCCGCTGTTCCTCTTTTAATATTCAATCCTTTAAATGTGCAGTGGGGTGGTGGGGTTGGTGACCCGCCACCTTTTTATATATATTTTTTTGTTTTAATTTAAAACAAAATGTGCATTTTTGAAAATTCAGTTTTAGACCGTAGGAGTCAATTTAAGTAGGCCACAATTTCACCTAGAATATGGCCTGGGTTTGCTGGAATCTGGTGGCTTGAAAAAGTCGAATTTGTACCTTCCTTAAGGCTGCCCAGTCACCAAGTCAACCAAAAACTTTGACCGCTCCTAACTTCTTCATACGGACTCGGAATTGAGTGTCGTTTGTGCCATTGGAATCAGAAAGATGAGATCTACAGTCTGAACCTAGTTCGAGAACAATATGAACATTTTATTTTTTGAGCCCTCTATGCTAAGCTACTTGTACTTGGTTTAATCCACCTAGATCAGTGCATGAGATCTTCTTTGTAACCTTTGCACATGAGGTGCAGGAGTGTTTTAATATATTGGTGGAGTTCCAGACCTATTGGAAGAATGATAAGGTTACACAGTGGACCCATGAATTAATCCAACAGTTGGAACGAACTGATAACAAAATCACTCACACCGTAGATCACTGGGTTGATAGTATCTTGGGTTGATTTGTGAGAGAATTTGTAGTAGATTAGTTTGTATCATACTCAAAAGATGAGAGAAGGTTTTTCAAGGGTTTTATGTGTAGCCACACCGAGTGAATGAACTACGAATAGATTGAAAGTACCACATGAAGTGGGAAGTATTACAGAATCAACCAAAAGGGGGAAAAAGTTGCATACAACCCTCTGAGAGATTCGCTGAACCTATAAAATGCAGCTACGCATGCTGTAAGTAGCCCTGCTGCTACGCCATATTCGAATCCGCATAAGACTCAGACATCCCGTACACCACCGCCACCACCACCTACTGACGATATCGCTGGGCACTTGAAGTTACCCACCTTTAAGGGTGTGAGGGATGAGGATATGGATCAGTTTTGGTTCATGGTTGATGCAATATGGGCTACACAGAACGTTAATATAGATGTTGTATAGAGATTGCACTTGGCCATGACTTCTAAAGGTCGAGCGCTAGACTGGTTTATGGGATACCTGAAACAAATTTCTACTCAAAACACTGCACCTCCTACCATCGATGATATCAAGAAGAAATTGAAGAAAAAATTCAAAAATCCAAATTCCTACACGCAGTTAGTAGTAGACCTAAAAGTATTTAAGCAAGGAGAAAAGGTGTAATATTCCTAAATTAGCATGCAGTTAATTGGAATATTAATTTTTCTCGTCATTTAGTTAGATGAATAAATGGGTAGGGAGGCCCATAAATCTCTTTAGTAGGATTAAAATCCCTCTTAATATTAAAAATTATCATCTTCATAGCTGGATAAAGAACCCTCATGTGTGAATAGGGGCTAATGCATGTGGACAAGGTCAAGTTTGACCAAGTCAACAACACTGGTATGGAGAGAGTGGATCATCAATAAGAGACAGTGCAGTGTGAATGAGAGGAATACTCCATGATAGTAGAAACCCTAATGAGTGGGACCCAAGGTGATAAGTCTCACATTGTTTATAAGGAGGGAAAGGTAGCCATAGATGATTATGTTATTGATTATTGATTTTGTGGTCTGTATGACTTCTTGCATCCTTAAGCTATTTAATTGAGCTTGCAGTGCTGTTTAGCACAGGGTGTTCCCGAGTGGGGATCCCACCTCTTCCCTTGAGTTAGCCTCTAGGAAGAGTATCATACTATCATTTCCGCATTCCCACATTCTGGCCAAGCTTCAGGCTTCAGCTACAGTGCAATTTCTATTCATTTTTGTGTTGTGTTGTAGGGTGTTGGAGTGGAGGGTTGAGAAACCCACTTCCTGAGCTATTTTTTCAGGGGAGGAATCATTCTTCTCATTGGGAGATCAAAAAATGGGGTTCTTATGCTTAATTTCACATATTGGCACCAATCCAATCTATTTCCATCATATACAACACAAATTCCCTCTTTGACTGTGTTATTTTAGTGAGCATTTGCAGTGGAGGTTTCAGTGCTCATTTTGGAGGGTAATATCTTTAGTGTTAGGATCAACCTTGCACTTGCAGACTTTGTTGGAGGAGTTCTATTCATTTATTTATAATTTCAGCCACCTCCTTCTAGTATTGAGTTTTGCAACTTCAATTCAGCCCTAGGGCTTCATTCTGACATTTTGTACTTTTGGGTATTTCCATAAACCTTTTCCAGGTTGTCTTGGAAATGTGTTTGGGAGCATAGATATCTAGGCCCAACACCTTTTGAGCTATATAACAACATATCTGCATTATTATAATATTTATGTACTAGTGTTTGCCCTGAAACTACGTTTTCATGGCTCATGACACTTTTATATTAGTATTTCACATGTATTAGCATATTTTCCTATTGGAGGCTTGTCTCCCATTGCTTGAGTGACTTGATCCTCAAGATATTGTGCCTATTATTTTCTGATATATTTAATAAGATGGCTCTACATTTTTCTCATGTAATGGTGTATTGATTTATTCATTTCTCTTTCCATTATTGTGTTGATATATTGTTGCTTCCCCACTTGGGAATATTACAGTGGTATCAGAGCATAATCTTGGCTCAGCCTGTGAGTTTCAGCCAATATGTTATAAGGAGAAGAAGAAAAGAAAATAAGATCTAAAATGATGGAAGGAATGAGCTTTGTCTCATCACTTTTTATATCTATGAAGAACCTCTCCAAGGAGGTCAAGAAAATGAAAAAGGAGAGGTGCAATGAGACCTCTAAAGGGTTTCAAGAAGAGGAAGGTCCATGTACTTCCTATAAGCAAAAGAAAGAACCGGTGTTGCATAGAGCTCCAAAGAAATACATTATGCCCTTTTCTTCTGAGGAAGAAGACAAAAGGCATGTAGATAGAGGGCACTTGGATCATGAGATTCTAGGTGAATACCTTGCAAAATATAAGTCTCAAACTAGAGCTTTCAAGGAGAATCTAACTCTCCCAAAGTTCATTCAGCTCAAAGAAGAAAGAAGACCTTGCAGTAATAGATTTCTATTGCCTACATTTGATGTGTCATCCACATGTACAACAAGAACTTGGGGAATGAAGTTGGATGCATTTTTCCTGCTAAATCCAGTAGTAGAGAGAGAGGCTATTGAGATTTCAGCACTGCACCTTGAAGGTGAAGCAAACATTTGGTGGTTCAGCCATTTGAAGCATGCAAGAGTGACTGCATATGCAGATTTTACTCAAAGGTTGATAAAAAAGTTTGACAAGAAGAAATTAGAGGGGAAGAGGTCTTCACCACCACTTGTTGCAAGAGCACTTGCATCAGGAGAAAGAACACTTCCACCTTTGGAAAGTGGTCTTTATCTCTTGACATTTGGAATCCCATGCACTATTCTGGAGATGCATGAGGAGGAGGAGACTTGTAGCTACGTTGATGTAGCCATAGAAGAGAAACCATCATCATCAGTAGTTGGGGAAGTCATCACACCGGAGGAATGAACCCTTGTAGCAACACAATATGTTCCCAATCATAACCAAGGTATGAAAATGTTTCCACTTTCTATTATTTCAGCACATCCTATGGAGAGTTGTGGGAATATGCCATTACATGACCTAGGGTCAAGACAAACTGCTGATTTGGAGCAACAAACTATCACTATGCTGAGGAGCCTTGATTTTTTCAAGGAGGAGATGTACATTCATCCTAGTGTGTCATTATTGAGCTGCACACAACTCTGGTTGCAGTATAGATTTTTGGAGGGTAGGATGAGCATTGTCCTAAACAATCCAATGTAGAACTATATGTTCAACATTGAGCATGAGCATGACACAATAGATGCACCATCATGGAGATCATCAATGCTATCAATGAGCAGCAATGATAAGTTGGGGGCCCAAATGATATTGAGACATTCTGATGACTCACACACTTGTGTAGTAGTGGATGAACAGATAACTGATGAGGGACATCTTTTCTTTCATTATTGTGAAGTATCTTTCTTGATGAGAATTTCACAACTCAATGAGAAGATTTTTCCTTTAGCATACTTGGACCCTTATGGATTCAACATGGTCATTGATGAGTGGTTTTCACTTGGAGATCTCTGGGAGATTGCATTTCAACATCCCATGAAATGCATAGGAAGAAATATGATTTGGAAGGATGGTATTCTCCATTGGAAGAATACCAATGTTGGGCATGGTGATAAGCACTCACCATTTGTTGGATGGGTGATGTTTATGAGTAGGAGGCTGGAAAGCCACTTGCAGATCTATGACACAGGGCAGCAGGAGGCAAGGTTGCGTTGGCTACTCTTGGAAGAGTTTTGTCATCATATGACACATTATTTTTCAAAGAGTATGTTGGTGGAAGGGACTTGGCATGGCACTAGAATCATATGACAGAAAGGATTTTGGGTGCATTGCGTTGATATGACATTCTTCATGTAAACCATTATATTTTCACCTCATGATGTGTATGATGCATGTGTGGGAAGGCAACAAGAGTTGTTGCTTTGGAAGCTCTTAGGAGAGTATGTGCTAATTTTCTCCCATGGTTGGCATGAGGTTGTAGGAGTAGGTGATGGAACTATCATGGTGCAAAGCGGCTACTCCTTAAACTTGGAGGATCAAGAAGGTACTTCCACTTTGGAAGGAATCTCCCATATATAGCAGCATTATGGTAGATGACTTTCACATTTGGCATGTAAAAGAATGGAGCTATGAGATGACAGGAACCTTATTACAAAGTCCAACATCGTTGTCACATGGGAGCTTGGGTTTGTTGATGAAGTGTTCCAAGGATCACTTCACATATGATGCACTTTATGGAAAAGTAGGAGATGGGAGTGATGGAGTAGCGGATGGAGAAATCTATTACCATGATATGATCTTCTTTACTTGGATCTCCAAGCATAAGAAGAATTCTTTGCATGCAACACATGGTTATTTCCTTTTCATGGAGATATGTCATACCCCCATGGAGGGCTCATTCATGGATCTTACATCAGCCTACTCTCAGTACATGGTAATAATTTTTTTTTTGCACTTATTTATTATCTAACACATTATTTGCATTCTCTTACCATCTCTATATAGTGCATTGCTCCACAAGAGGGAAAGCCTATAATTGGGCTTCATGGTCATTTTGGGACCAAAATATATGATGGAGATAGACATTTCTTGTATGGCTTTGGGCAAGTGTTGTACTATTTCCTATATGCTCAGTTGATATACAGTGCCATTTACTATTTACTAGTAGATGAGATGACATGCACAACTAGAAAATTGTTTGGAGACAACTTGCCATATCATGTTTTGAAACAAAAGTTAGAAAAATTGCACTGTGACCACTTGGGAAACTGTTCATACCTTCCAAAAATACATAAAACCTTCAGTACTTTTCTCATTTGGATTCCATATGATGATAATGTCATATTCATTTTATATGGGATCATTTGGGCAAGAACCAAACAATGGGTCTTTGAGGATCCAATTTCCTTTTTGCTTCATGAAGGCCACACTATTGCAGCCCAAATTAAGCAACAACTCTACACTTATCACAAGTAGAGAGAGAGAGATAGTGTGGGATGGACAATTTGATCCATCATGTTCAGCTATGTAGCACACCTACTTTGCAAGAGCCTAAGGTGGAGGAGATCTTTCATGAGTTGCCATGTTGGAGGGTGACTCATTTTGTATGGTTAGCTTGGGGATGGAGACTTCACATGGGAATGATAGTTCCCAATATATTTTATATTCCATGCCACAAGAAGGCCTCTAGACAACAAATTGTTTACTCCATCAGTATTTTACTTCTTCATGATGATAGCTATTTGGGATGGTCACCAAAAGCTAACTTGCATACTTGGGAGGAGAAATTTGGAGATTTATTGATCAGACATCATCTTGTTCCTTGGAGGAGTTTATCATGTGAGGATGCTACAGGAGGAGGAGAGGAGGCTCTTTAGTTCTATCATTGCAGTTGCTTGAGGAAAAGCAAGATTTGGGAGGGGATGACTGTAATATTCCTAAATTAGCATGCAGCTAATTGGAAGATTAATTTTTCTCTTGTCATTTAGTTAGATGAATAAATGGGTAGAGAGGCCCATAAATCTATTTAGTAGGAGTAAAATCCCTCTTAACATTAAAAAGGATCATCTTCATAGCTCGATAAAGCACCCTCATGTGTGAACAGGGGCTAATTCATGTGGACAAGGTCAAGTTTGACAAAGTCAACAACGCTGGTATGGAGAGAATGGATCATCAATAAGAGACAGCGCAGTGTGGATGAGAGGAAGGCTCCATGATAGTAGAAACCATAATGAGTGGGACACAAGGTGAGCAGGCTCACATTTTTTATAAGGAGGGAAAGGCAGCCATAGATGATTATGTTATTGATTATTGATTTTGTGGTCTGTATGACTTCTTGCATCCTTCAGCTGTTTAGTTGAGCTTGTAGTGATGTTTAGCACAGGGTGTTCCCAAGCGGGGATCCCAACTTTTCCCTTGAGGTAGCCTCTAGGAAGATTATCATACTATCATTTCCACATTCCGGCATTCTTGCCAATATTCAGTCTTCAACTACAGTGCAGTGCCTGTTCAGATTTATGTTGTGTTGTAGGGTGTTGCAGTGGACGGTTGAGAAACCCACTTCCTGAGCTAGTTTTTCAGGGGAGGAAGCATTATTCTCATTGGGATATCAGCAAAGGGGATTCTTATTCTTAATTTCACATGTTGGCACCAAGCTGATCTATTTCCATCAACTACAGTGTATATTTCCTCTTTGACTGCGTTATTCCAGTGAGAATTTGCAGTGGAGGTTTCAGTGCTCGTTTTTGAGGGTAAGATATTCCGTGTTAGGATCAACCTTGCACTTGGAGACTTTGTTGGAGGAGTTCTATTCATTTATTTATCATTTCAGCCACCTCTTTACAGTATTCATTTTTTCAACTGCAATTCAGCTCTAGGGCTGCATTCTAGCATTTTTTACTTTTCGGTATTTCCAAAAACCCTTTCTAGGTTGTCTTGGAAATGTGTTTGGGAGCATATATCTCTAGCCCCAACAACGTTTGAGCTATATAAAAGCATAATACATTTTTATAATATTTTTGTAGCAGTGTGTGACCTAAAAATGTGTTTTCATGGCTCATGGCCCTTGTGTAGAAGTATTTCTCATGGATTATCATATTTTCCTATCGGAGGCTTGTCTCCCATTGCTTGAGTGACTTGATCCTCAAGATCTTGTGCCTATTATTTGCTAATATATTTAATAAGATGGCTCTAAATTTGTCTCATGTAATGGTGTATTGATTTATTCAATGATATTTCCATTATTGTTTTCATATATTGCTACTTCCCCACTTGGGAATATTATAGTGGTATCAGAGCATAATCTTGGCTCAGCCTATGAGTTTAAGCCAATATGCTATAAGAAGAATAATAAAAGAAAACAAGATCTAAAATGATGGAAGGAATGAGCTTTGTCTCATCACTTTTCATAGCTATGAAGAACCTCTCCAAGGAGGTCAAGCAGATGAAAAAGGAGAGACGCAATGAGACCTCTAAAGGATTTCAAGAAGAGGAAGGTCCATTTACTTCCCATAAGCAGAAGAAAGAACCGGTGTTGCATAGATCTCCAAAGAAATACATGATGCCGAAGAAGAAAAAAGGCATGTAGATGGAGGACACTTGGATCATGAGATTCTAAGTGAATACCTTGCAGAATATAAGTCTCAACCTAGAGCTTTCAAGGAGAATCTAACTCTCCCACAGTTCATTCAACTCAAAGAAGAAAGAAGACCTTGCAGCAATAGATTTCTATTGCCTACATTTATGGGTCATCCACATGTACAACAAGAGCTTGGGGAATGAATTTGGATGCAATTTTTCCTGCTACATCCAGTAGTAGAGAGAGAGATTTTTGATATTTCACCGCTGCACCTTGAAGGTGAAGAAAACATTTGGTGGTTCAGCCATATGAATCATGCAAGAGTGACTGCATATGCAGATTTTACTCAAAGGTTGATCAAAAATTTTGACAAGAATAAATCAGAGGGGAAGAGGCCTTCACCACCACTTGCTGCAAGAGCACTTTCATCAAGAGAAATAACACTTCCACCTTTGAAAAGTGGTCTTTATCTCTTGACGTTTGGAATCCCATGCACTATTTTGGAGATGCATGAGGAGGAGGAGACTTGTACCAGTAGTGATGTAGCCATAGAAGAGCAGCCATCATCATCAGTAGTTGGGGAAGTCATCACACTGGAGGAAGGAACCCTTGTAGAAACAAAATATGTTCCCAATCATAACCAAGGTATGCAAATTTTTCCACTTTCTATTATTTCAGCACATCTTATGGAAAGTTGTGGGAATATGCCATTGCATGACCTAGGTTCAAGACACACTGCTGATTTGGAGCAACAAACTATCACTACGCTGAGGAGCCTTGATTTTTTTAAGGAGGATATGTCCATTCATCCTAGTGTGTCATTGTTGAGCTGCAGACAACTATTGGGGTTGCAGTGTAGATTTTTGGAGGGTAGGATGAGCATTGTCCTAAACAATCCAATGCAAAACTATATGTTCAACATTGAGCATGAGAATGAGACAACATATGCACCATCATGGAGATCAGCAGCACTGTCAATGAGCACCAGTGATAAGTTGGGGGCCCAATTGATATTGAGACATTCTGATGACCCACGCACTTGTGTAGTAGTGGATGAACAGATGATTGATGAGAGACATCTTATCTTTCATTTTTTTTAAGGATATTTCTTGATGAGAATTTCACAACTCAATGTGACGATTTTTCCTTCAGCATAGTTGGATTCTTATGGATTCAACATGGTCATTGATGAGTGGTTTTCACTTGGAGATCTCCAGGAGATTGCATTTCAGGATCCCATGAAATGCACAGGTAGAAATATGATTTGGAAGGATGGTATTCTCCATTGGAGGGATACCAATGTTGGGCATGGTGACAGAAACTCACCATTGGTTGGATGGGTAATGTTTATGAGAAGGAGGCTGGAAACCCACTTGTAGATCTATGGAACAGGGTAGTAGGAGGCAAGGCTATGTTGGCTACTCTTGAAAGAGTTTGGTCATCATATGGCACATTCTATTTCAAAGAGTATGTTGGTGGAATGGAATTGGCATGGCACTAGCATCATATGGAATAAAGGAGTTTGGGTGAATTGTGTTGATATGAAATTCTTCATGTCAATCATCATTTTTTCACCTCATGATGTGTATGATGCAAGTGTGGGAAGGCAACAAGAGTTTTTGTTGCCTTGGAATCTCTTGGGAGAGTATGGGTTGATTTTCTCCCATGCTTGGCATGAGGTTGTAGGAGTAGGTGATGGCACTATCATGGTGCAAAGCGGCTACTCCTTAACCTTGGAGGATCAAGAGGTACTTCCACTTTGGAAGGAATCTCCTATATATAGTAGCATTATGGTAGATGACTTTGACATTTGGCATGTCAAAGAATGGAGATATGAGATTACAGAAGCCTTATTACAAAGTCCAACATCGCTGTCACATGGGAGCTTGGGTTTGTTGATGGAGTGTTCCCAGGATCGCTTCACATATGATGCACCTGATGGACAAGTAGGATATGGGAGTGATGGAGTAGTGGATGGAGACATCTATTACCATGATATGATCTTCTTAACTTGGATCTCCAAGTGTAAGAAGAATACTTTGCATGCAACACATGGTTCATTTGTTTTCATGGAGATATTTCATACCCCCATGGAGGGCTCATTCATGGATTTTATTATCAACCTACTCTCATTACATGGTAAGAATTCTGTTTTTGCACTTATTTATTATATAACACGTTATTTTCATTCTCTTACCATCTCTATACAGTGCATTGTTCCACAAGAGGGCAAGCCTCTAACTGGGCTTCATGGTCATTTTGGGACCAACATCTATGATGGATATAGAAATTTCTTATATGTACTTGGGCAAGTGTTTTACTATTTCCTGTATGCCCAGTTGATATACAATGCCATTTACTATTTACTAGTAGATGAGATGACATGCACAACTAGAAATTTTTTTGGAGACAACTTTCCATATTATGTTTTGAAACAACAGTTAGAAAAACTGCACTGCGACCACTTGGGAAACTGTTGGTACCTTCCATCACTACATAAAACCTTCAGTAATTTTCTCATTTGGATTCCATGTGATGATAATGTCATATTCATTTTATATGGGATGATTTTGGAAAGAACCAAAGAATGGGCCTTTGAGGATCCAATTGCCTTTTTTATTCATGAAGGCCATACTATTGTGGCCCAAATTCAACAGCAGCTCTACACTTATCATAAGTGGAGAGTGAGATAGTGTGGGATGGACAATTTGATCCATCATGTTCAGCTATGCAGCCCACCTAATTTTCAAGATCCTAAGGTGGAGGAGATCTTTCATGAGTTGCCATGTTGGAGGTTGATTCATTTTGTATGGATGATAGCTTGGGGATGGAGACTTCACATGGGAATGATAGTTTCCAATATATTTCATATGCCATGCCACAAGAAGGCATCTAGACAACACATTTTTGCCTCCATCAGTATTTTACTTCTTCATGATGATAGCTATTTGGGATTGGCACCAAAAGCTAACTTGCATACTTGTGAGGAGCAATTTGGAGATTTATTGATGAGACATCATCTTGTTCCTTGGAGGAGTTTAACATATGAGGATGCTACAGGAGGAGGAGAGGAGGCTCTTCAGTTCTATCCTTGCAGTTGCTTGAGGAAAAGAAACATTTGGGAGGGGATGACTGTAATATTCCTAAATTAGCATGCAACTAATTGGAATATTAATTTTTCTCTTGTCATTTAGTTAGATGAATAAATGGGTAGGGAGGCCCATAAATCTATTTAGTAGGAATAAAATCCCTCTTAATATGAAAAAGGATGATCTTCATAGTTGGATAAAGCACCCTCATGTGTGAACAAGGGTTAATGCAAGTGGACAAGGTCAATTTTGACCAAGTCAATAACGCTAGTATGGAGAGAGTAGATCATCAATAAGAGACAGCACAGTGTGAATGAGAGGAAGACTCCATGATAGTAGAAACCCTAATGAGTGGGACACAAGGTGAGAAGGCTCACATTTTTTATAGGGAGGGCAAGGCAGCCATAGATGATTATGTTATTGATTATTGATTTTATGCTCTATATGAATTCTTGCATCCTTCAGCTATTTAGTTGAGCTTGCAGTGATGTTTAGCACAGGGTGTTCCCAAGCGGGGATCCCACCTCTTCCCTTGAGGTAGCCTCTAGGAAGATTATTGTACTACCATTTCCACATTTTGGCATTCTGGCCAATATTTAGTCTTTAGCTACAGTGCAATGTCTGTTCAAATTTGTGTTTTGTTACAGGGTGTTGCAGTGGAGGGTTGAGAAACCCACTTCTTGAGCTAGTTTTTCAGGAGAGGAAGAATTATTATCATTGGGAGATCAACAAAGGGGGTTCTTATTCTTAATTTAACATCTTGGCACTAGGCCAGTCTATTTCCATCATCTACAATGCATATTCCCTCCTTGATTGCGTTATTTCAGTGAGCATTTTCATGGAGGTTTCAGTGCTCGTTTTGGAGGGTAAGATCTTCAGTGTTAGGATCAGGCTTACACTTGGAGACTTTGTTGGAGGAGTTCTATTCATTTCTTTATCAGTTCGGCCACCTCCTTTCAATATTCAGTTTTGCAGCTACAATTCATCCACAGGGCTACATTCTGGCATTTTTTAATTTTGGGTATTTCCGAAAACCCTTTCCAAGTTGTCTTGGAAATGTGTTTGGGAGCATAGATCTCTAGCCCCAACACATTTTGAGCTATATAACAACATATCTACATTTTTATAATATTTCTGTAGTAGTGTGCACCCTAAAACTACACTTTCATGGCTCATGGCACTTGTATAGCAGTATTTCTCATGTATTAGCATATTTTCCTATTGGAGGCTTGTCTCCCATTGCTTGAGTGACTTGATCCTCAAGATCTTGTGCCTATTATTTGGTGATATATTTAATAATATGGTTGTACATTTGTCTCATGTAATGGTGTATTGATTTATTCAATTCTCTTTCCATTATTGTGTTCATATATTGTTGCTTGCCCACTTGGTAATATTACAAAAGGAATCAATTTGGGAAGCCGATTAGCGGATGAATAAAGTCATCAGTGATGTTGGATTTATTTATGATGACAAACATCATAAGGAATGGTTCATCTCCATGCGATTACCTCATATATGTGGACCTATGGGCCATCAGAAGACCGATTCGTAGGAATAAGCCCTGGAAATTTCTATGAAGATAGAGGCTGCGTCGAGGGATGATACCCAAATTCGGGCACTGTAGATCTAGAGCCAATTAGAGGCAATTCATTTAGAAATTTAGAATTTATGGAGATACCATGGTAAAGAATCTAGCGTATATCTTTGGTGTATTTGTTTCAAAGGATCGAGCCACACTAAGGATCATTGCCTTGTGTTTACAGATTACCTACGAGCTGGAGGACCAAATCCACTATGCCCTAGAGAGGTTGGAGGGCCCAACAACCCCATTCTATGGTGCACTAATTTTTGGGTAGTTGGCTAGCATGATATTGACCATTTCCCGAAGCTGGGAGCCTATGTGCTAGATTTAAAGCAACAATATTGCATATTCTGCTCTTCAGTTGGTCATGATGAACACCACTGTTGAACGTATGATTTGATGATAGACAATGCGAACATGTACAGAGTTCAGGTCAAGACCTCTTCACCAGCATCTCCCTTTGGATGAGGAGGATCCCCTAGGAGAGGAAGGGGAGGGGGAGAGGAGGAGGTGTAGGCCGAGGAAGAGGCTAATTAATCTGCTATAAATGTGGAGATCCAAGACACTACACACAGGATTTCCCTAACCCTGCGTGGAAGTCCTTCGGGTACTGCAGGAAATTTTACCACATAATGGAAGAATGTCCCATTCTACTAGCTAAGATGAAGGAAAAGCAGCTACACCTATGCAGATGTGAAAATGGTCAAATTTGAGCCACGTGATGATGGCCCTAGTGTAAATGCAATAACTCGCATTGGAATGGACACTAGAGGAGCTACGAAACAAGTTGTTGTAGAGTCATGGATCAGAAAGGAAACTGACAAAAAGGAAGGTCTAGATATGAACAAGGAAAAGGAAACTTTAATAGAGGCTAGGAAGGATTTTTCTACAACAGAAGCATCAACATCAAAGGTTGCCATGGAACTAGAGGTCAATGAAGAAGTTAATTCATTCCTTCAAGCATGTATAATTTTTTTGCGCGACCAGAAGGTGATAGAGAATCTCCAAGCATTGATAGATAGTTGCGCAAAAAAGGAAGACCCTCTAAGGGATATTAAGGCTATAAAGAAAATTTATAAGAACAAGAAGAGGACCAATCAGGAGATGCGTATAATTGCGGAGATCAGAGACTACTAGATGGATCAGTTCATCTTGGATCTGGGATCAGATGCTAATGTATTGCCCAAACAAACCTTGCAAAGGATGGGAGAGCCCAAATTGGAATGGTCCACCATTCAATTACAGATGGCTAACCAGGAAAAGATCATTCTACTAGGAAGGTTGCCTAAGGTGGTGGTAGACATTGCAAGAGTTAAGGTATATGAAAAATTTGAAGTAATCGATATTGTGGATGATGCAGACCCTTACCCCCCGCTATTAGGAATGAATTTGGCTATTGACATGGGAGGTATCATCAACTTGAAAACGAGGAGCATGATCTTTGAAAATGATGGTACATGGGTCATAGTCCTTCTAGATCTAGATGAAGGTGAAAGATATATGGAGCCATTGCATGATGAGGAGGACGTTGACCATATCTACAATATGACTATGCAAGATGAGAATTGGGTCAATCCTATAGTAGATGGCATGTTAAACTGAGAAAAATATAGTTGATTTGTCTCAGATTCAGATGGCGATACATAACCGGTTGCATGATGTATCTATGTTGCACTGCCTCAAGATCACAAAGAGCTTTTGGTGCATATCCTCAGAGGTAAGAGAACTACCTTACTTTGATGGGTCTGGTAATGTTAAGGAATTTATTAAATCACTAGAAAAATATGTCCCTGTGGAAAGGATAATTTGGGCACTTGATTTAGCCATGCGCGCCACCCTTGCACGCTGGTGGGAAACACATAAGGGGGATTTCTAGGACTGGGAAGAATGTTGGAAGATGATGATCTTGTGGTTTGAATCCCCAGTCAACCCCCCCATGGAACTCTTTTCTAGTTGTGGGGACACATGCAAGAACTTGGCTATGTGGATGGAAGGATGGAATGAGAGGACTTTGAATGAATGGGTCCATATGTTTATTCATGCATTAGGGCTTGTCCCCACCACCTGGTACGTAGATTTATAGCTTCACCAATGGGGAAAATTTTAGGGGCTAATATTCACAAGTGGGCTAATTTTCCATGTATTTCAAAAAAAATATTTGTTAATTTCCATTTTTTTTAAATTATTCGCCCAAATTTTATAATATAAAATTGTTTTACCTTAAATATCACCAAAATTTCATATAGCTACTATATAAAATTATTATAAATTTTAATACTTCTACAAAAAAAATTCCAAGAATTTTAGAAATTGCATATTATGTACTAGTGTTATTTGCCACGGTTTCTAAGCTTTAAAATAAATTTCCATCCTTAAAATTTTCACTGTTCACTAATATACTCACCATTGGGAAAAATGACAGAAGATTTCGTGGCAACGTTCAGCTTAGTTGGAGCGACGGAGAGATTGGATGAAGCCCTAAAATATCTAGATACTTTTGTCTTTGATGAATCTCTGCCTCGCAAGGAATGCACTGCACCAGCTTGGGATGTGTAGGTGTAGGACTTTGTCAACTGGAGAAACTTGTTAGTATAATATTTTGATGAGGATCCCAAGAACATCAGAATCCCAGAATCAGAAGGAGAGCGTGTAATTGTAGGACCCCTATTGCAGACAATAGATGTGACCAAGCCATTAAAGTTAAAATAATTCAACATTGAGATGGAAGAGCAACCCAAGTTGGAAAAATTAAGGGATTACTGGGATGATGGTACTTCTGTAAATATTGCGGAGCTGCAAACCAAATATCAGGACCTATTCCCTACGAAGTTCTATGAAATCAAAGGAATTGTAAGATATTTGGATGTCAAGAAGATCACCTTGTAGCCAGATGCACGCCCAGTCAAGAAATGACCCTGTCGGTTAAACCCTAAGTATAAGCAGAAATTTAAGGAGGAAATAGATAAGATGGTGGCCACGAGTATCATTGAGCCCGTAGAGAAGTATGATTGAGTAAGCCCAATGGTATTCGAGGAAAAGAAAACCAAGGGGGAGATAAGGATCTACGTAGACCTACGCAAGATGAATTGTGCCTGCATACATGATCCCTTCCCTACACCAGTCTCTGATAAAATTTTGGATAATGTGGGAGCTCAAGAAGCATACTCGTCCAATGATGGGTTTTTAAGGTACCATCAGATCCAAATTACAGCTGAAGACCGCAATAAGACAACCTTCGCAACCGAAGGGGGTTCCTTCTAGTTCATTGTCATGCCATTCGGACTAAAGAATTCCCCTTCCATTTTCTCATGCATAGTTGTGGTAGTATTCAAATAACTAATCCATAAGTTTCTGGAGGTCTTTAATTGATGATTGGATAATATTCGTGCTGGTAAATAAGCATGTGTCGAACCTACGCATGATGTTGGATACTTGCAGAAAACACCAGATTTTGCTGAACATAAAGAAGTGCATATTCTGCGTACCTTTTGGAATTTTGTTGGGGCACATCATATGTCAGTAGGGATTGATGGTTGACCCAGCCAATATTGCAGTTATCATCAATCTAGATTCCCCAACCAATGAGAAACGTTTGCGCTCCATCTTAGTGCACAAAAGGTACTACAGGAATTTTATTCGGGGGTACGCCTTCGTCACTGCGCCAATGGAAAATCTTCTAAAGAAGGATGTGTCGTTTTTCTAGGATGAGGAGTGTCAGAAGAGTTTTTAGCTAATAAAAAAAAATATGGTCACTGAACCTATTAGAATATTCCTAAATTGGGTGAAGGTATTTCATGTACATGTGGATGCATCAGGAATAGCCCTTAGGGTTTTCTTAGCGCAGCTAGGAGAAGGAGAAATTGACCATCTGGTTGCTCTTGCTAGCAAGAAACTCTCTAGTGTAGAGTGAAACTATTCTACTACTGAGTGAGAAGGACTAGCAATGGTGTATGCCCTACAGAAATACAGGCACTAACTATTGGGAGGACACTTTAAAATTTTCACTGACCATTCAGCTTTAAAATTTTGAGATTCAACAATAAATTTTTGGCACCCATGATCATAGTGAAAATTAAGCACCTACACTAGGGTGGGGCCCACGAGCTATTTTTAGGTGCATGTATATTTTTATTATCCCTTAATTTATATGGATATTAAAATGTAGTCTATTCTCAATGTGAACTTGAAAATAGTTAAATGAAGTGGAAAACCAGTTAGCTAAGTAAATTTTGAGTTAGAGGTTGGTTGGTGGGACATGCAGAGTAATTCTAGTTGTAACTGAGTGATTCTAGTTGTAACAGAGTTGGAAGTGTAGTTGTGTATGAGTTTGTGCAAGTTGTAAATAGTTTAACTCAGTTAAGTGAGTTAAACTCAGTTGTGCTAGTTGTAACTGAAGATACACTAGTGAGATATCAGGTGAATTAAATATTAATTAATTCAAAATCAGTGCTCTCACATGAAACTAAAGATTTACTAATATTAACTGCATGCATGTCAGATCCAGTGGAGACCCAGTTGAGTTCTAGGTGAAATGGAAGTTGACTATCAGTTGTGACATTATCCTCTTGCACACATGCAAGCACACACACATTGGATGTGCCCATGATACTTGCGCAGTCAAGGTAGACGGGATTGCATCAATTCAGGGATTGCATTCAGTAGGGATTGCATAGTGAAGGCAGGTTGTCTGGAGGCAGTAAATTGGCTAAGGGATTTGCCAATTTTTGTATGACAGTGTGAGACAATTAGTTGATGTACTGATGGCTCTTATGAGAAGAGTTTTTTATGTAATTGTTTCATGATCCATGATATAATATACAATAGAATATAGTGGGGTTTTTTAGCTATAATCTTTCCCCAGGAAATTATTTGCGTTGTGTGTGATTGATATTTCTTCATGCTTATGTGATTGGTGATTGTGTTTTTAATTTCGCAAAGATTTGTAGAAGCGATTCAGTATTTAACTTTAGCAAACTATTAGATCAGGTGAATCCAAGATATACATGCAAATTTTATAATTTCTACATGGTATCAGAGCAGAGGAAATTGTAGAAGTGAAGCACGAACTGAGTTTGTGACTATATAGAATTTGAATTTGCAGAAAGACTTTCTTGGTGCTACAACCGATTCAATATCAAAATGGATTTCAATGGCTTGAGGTTATAGTATGCATTCGAGGGCATCTTTAACTACATTTCTTAGAAGAACAGGATGGAGGCAGTACTCAAAGACAATGGCTTGAAGGAATTCATTGAAAAATATGTTCCTAAGCCAGATGTCGTAGGTGCTACCAATCTTGATGCATGGAAAAGGAAAGTGGCAAAGGTGAGGAGGATCTTGTTGGAGGGAGTACGAGACCACATTATCTCAAGCCTCCATGGGAAAGACACACCATATGCTATGTGGAAGGATTTGACAGATCTATTCCAAAGCAGGAACGACCATAGGAAATTGGCACTCAAAGATAAACTCAGAAAAATCAAGATGGAAAAGGTTGACACCATTCGAAACTATCTCACAAATTTTGTCCAATGCCGGGATGAACTGGGGAGTGTGGGAATAAAAGTCACTAATGACGATTTGGTGATTTTTTCTCTCCTAGTACTTCCTAAGAGTTGGCATAGTTATGAATACTCTGTCAACGAACAGGAAAAATTTCTGAATTGGGAACGACTGTGGTCAGATATGGTGCAGGAGTAGTTCAAGCGGAACACCAGAGATGGCTCTTCATCAAAGCATGAGGATGAAGATGATTTTTCTTTGGCTAATAAGGATAATAAGGGGAAGGGGAAGAAATTCAATTCTAAATCTGAGTCTAAAAGCAAGAAGCATGACATGTCCAAGGTGAAGTGTTCTCATTGTCACAAACATGGGAAATTTTCTACTAACTCTCCAAAAAAGAAGAAGAAGAAGAAGGCTGCTAGAACTACAGCTGGTGAGGACCTTGTATTGAAATTTGAGCTTGAATTCTCTTGATTACATGCATGGTGTCAAGTGCATTGGGATCAGAGTGGTATTTGGATAGTGGCGCTTCCTTTCACATGACGAGAGAAAATGAACTTTCCAGTGACTTGGAGGAGAAATATCTCTAGATGCATATTGAGATGGGCGACGAAGGATGGTACAGTGCTACCAGGATTGGTACCATTACCTTTTAGAGGGAGTCAAGTAAACCATTTCAATTGAAATATGTAATGCATGTACCAAGTCTGAAGAAAAATTTGGTCTCAGTTGCAATGTTGGAGGACAGAGGTTATGACGTTGTTTTTAGTTATGGAAAATATTTCCTGTGACATAAAACAATGGGTCAAGCCAAGATGATAGCGATTCGATATAAGAATCTCTACAAGCTGGAGGTAGATGGCTATGCTGCCATGGTGGGCAAGGTGGAGAAAGTGGTGAGCCGGGATGAGGGTGAATTATGGTACATGCGATTGGGCCATCCTCATCATGGACCCTTGAAAGTCATGCAACAAATATCTACTAGACTTCCAGTGGGAACACTTGCTCAGTTAGATCAGTGTAAGGGTTGCACCATGGGGAAGTATGTAAAGTCCGACTTTCATGAGAAGGAGAACCATGCTTCAGGGATCCTTGAGAGAGTCCACACAGATGTGTGTGGACCATTCTCAGTTGCTTCAACAACAAAACATAAGTACTATGTAATCTTCGTTGATGAATTTTCTCGTAAATGTTGGATAATTTTCATGCAGAAGAAAGATAAAAAATTATCTAAGTTCTGTGAGTTTAATAAATTGGTGGAGAAAGAGCCAGGGAGGCAAGTGAAGGCTCTTAGGAGCGATAATGACGGAGAATACATCTCTAAGGAATTCAATAACTTCAGTAGAAAATAAGGAGTTCGAAGAGAACACACAGTGCCTCATAACCCACAACAAAAGGGGGTCACAAAGAGGAAGAACAGAATGATCATGGGTGCAGCACGAGCAATTTTGCATGATCAGGGCCTACCAATTCATTTGTGGGCAGAAGCATGCAACACTAAGGTTTATGTTCAAAACCGTTTTCCTCATAAAGTACTTGGCATGAGTACACTTGAAGAATCTTTCACTGGTAAGAAATCGGATGTTTCACACTTTAATATTTTTGGCTCATATGTTTATGTGCATGTGACCAAGGATGTCAGGAAGAAGCTTGAACTAATTGTTGAATTTGGGATTTTTTTGGGGTACACATAAACACCCCATATTTATCATGTGTATTTTCCAAACAACAGAATGACTGTTGTGTGATGGGATATAAAATTTGATGAGGGGAAAGCCATGTGGTTGTCCCTTGAGAGGGTGCTGGACTTGCATGTGGAGGAGGAACTGTTGGTTCCCAAATATGAGTCTCAAGATGTGGATCAACCACATGAGGAGGTTCGTGGAGTGGAGCAAATCACTCATGCATATCCATCCATTAGAAATGGAAAAAAACACACCACAGAAGCTTATACGCTGAGACATGATGCTGTAGACAATGTAGGAGCCCCTAATTCAAAGCGCAAACAGAGATAGTCTCCTGACCAGTTTACTGGATACATGGCTCTTATGAGAAAATGTATTGTGATTGAACCATCTTTCTTTCAGGAAGCAATGCAATAGCATAATTGGGTTTATGCAATGGTGGAGGAGTATGACTCCATTGTAAAAAACAGTGCATGGAAAATTGTCCCAAGACTAGTTGAAAATTTAGTGTTAGGTTCGAGATGTATCTACAAGGTAAAGAAAGCTATTGATGGGAGTGTGGAGAAATACAAGGCCAAATTTTGGGCTCGGGGCTTCTCACAGATCGATGGGATAGATTATGATGAGAATTTTGTGCTTGTCGCAAGGTACGCTTCCATAAGGACCATCCTTGCACTCTCAACATAGATGGGCTGGATGCTTCATCAAATGGATATGAAAACTACGTTTCTCAATGGGATCATTGAGGAAGAGGTGTACATAGAGCAGCCTGAAGTTTTAAATATCTTTAACAATGAGTCACATGTGTGTAGGCTCAAAAGAGCATTGTATGGGATGAAGCAAGCACCCTATGCTTGGTACACTAGGATGGACAGTTATTTCACCAAACTGGGCTTCACCAAAAGTGAAGTAGATGAAAACCTGTACCAGTTCATGGTTGAGGGTAAGCTATTGATCATTGTTCTTTATGTTGATGATCTAATTTGACTAGTGATGAGAAATTGATACACTCATGCAAGGAGGATCTTGCAAGGGAATTTGAAATGAAGGATATGGGCCTCCTTCATTATTTCCTTGGATTGGAACTATAGCAGTGGGATGGTGAAATTTTTGTGTCTCGAGGCAAGTATGCAAAGGATATACTGGGTAAGTTTGACATGGAGAGATGAAAACTCATGGATACTCCTCTTCCAGGAAATTGGAGGAAAGAGGATGCTACTTCTGGAGAGGTAATGGATGCTACTGTCTATTGACATTTAGTGGGTTCGCTAATGTATCTAGTGAAAATGAGACTGGACATTTGCTATGCGGTTAACTAGCTGAGTCAAGATATGGTTAAGCGTACCAAGATCTTTTGGAAGGTGGGGAAGCATGTCCTGAGATACCTGAGGGGCACATTAGAGTATGGTCTATGGCACAAACAGATTAATGGAGTGAAGTTGCATGGCTTCACGAATGAAGATTGGGCTGGCAGTCCAATTGACAAAAAGAGCACATCAGGGGGGATATTTAGCATTGTATCTACAATTGTTTCTTGGTATAGTAGGAAGAAGAGATTTGTGACACTCAGTTCAGTTAGAAGCAGAATACATGGTAGCAAGTCAAGCTACATGTGAGGCTATCTAGATGAGAAAGATCTTGGTTGGTTTGTTTATTTCTCATATGGATTCGACAATGATTCATTGTGATAATCAGAGTTGCATTAAACTCTCAATTAATCCTGTGTTTCATGATATGTCCAAGCATATAGATATCTGGTACCATCATCTTAGAGATTGTGTGCATAAGAGAATCATGTTGCTTCAGTACATTCCCACGAAAGATTAGGATGCAAATATTCTGAGGAAGGCACTCACGAGGAGAAAATTCGAATACCATAGAGACATGATCGGGGTGAAGGATAATACCTTTATATTTAAGAGGGAGTGTTGAGATTCAACAAGAAATTTTTGGCACCCTTAAGCACCTACACTAGGGTGGGGCCCACAGATTATTTTTAGGTGCATGTCTATTTTTATTATCCCTTAAATTAGATGGACATTAAACTGTAATCTATTCTCAATGTGAACTTGAAAATAGTTAACTGAAGTGGAAAATCAGTTAGCTAAGTGAATTTTGAGTTAGAGGTTGGTTGGTGGGACATGCAGATTAATAATAGTTGTAATTGAGTGATTCTAGTTGTAACAGAGTTCGAAGTGCAGTAGTGCATGAGTTTGTGCAAGTTGTAAATAGTTTAACTCAGTTAAGTAAGTTAAACTCAGTTGTGCTAGTTGTAACTAAAGATACACTAGTGAGAGATCAAGTGAATTAAATATTAATTAATTCACAATCAGTGATCTCACATGCAACTAAAGATTTACTAATATTAGCTACATGCATGTCAGATCCAATGGAGACCAAGTTGATTTCTAGGTGAAAGGGAATTTGACTATCAGTTGTGACATTATCCTCTTGCACACATGAAAGCACACACACATTGGATGTTCCCGTGATACCTACACAGTCAAGGCAGGCAAGATTGCATCAATTCAGGGATAACATTTAATGGGGATTACACAGTGAAGGTATGTTGTCTGGAGGCACTAAATTGGCTAAGGGAGTTGCCAATTTTTTTATGAAAGTGTGAGAGAATTAACTGATGTACTAAGGGCTATTCTGAGAAGAGTTTTGTATGTAATTTTTTCATCATCCATGATATAATATACAATAGAAGATAGTGGGGTTTTTTAGCTGTAATATTTCCCAAGGAAATTATCTGTGTTGTGTGTGATTGATCTTTCTTCATGCTTATGTGATTAGCGATTATGTTTTGAATTCCACAAATATTTATAGAAGTGATTCAATATTTAACTTTAGAAAATTTTTAGATCGAGTGAACCCAAGAAATACATTCATATTGTATAATTTCTACATAAAATACCTAGTCAATAAGCCTGTGTTGGGGGGGGATATTTGTAGATGGTTGCTCTTGTTTCAGGAGTATAACTTTGAGATTATTGTGAAGCTCAAGAGAATGAATGTAGGGCTTGATCAATTGTCCCCGATTGAGAGTGGGGAAGAGCCAAATAGCTTGGAAGAAGGATTACCTAATGCACAATTGTTCACTATTAAGGTGGTTTATGAACACTTTGCAGACATTGTTCACTTCTTGACAATCGGGACAACCCTTATAGAATATTCGGTGCAACAGAAGAAAGAATTAGTGGCCCGCGCAACTGACTTCACCATAATTGCAAGAAAATTATATAAGTTAGTCATAGATGAGGTATTGAGGAGGTATGTATTAGAACATGAGAGGCAAGATATCCTTGCTGAGGCTAATGAAGGTCTGGCAGGAGGCCACTATGCAGGGAAATCCACTGCGCAGAAGGTGTTGTGGGCAGGATTATTGTGGCCCACATTCCATAGTGATGCACAAACATACTACCACACCTGCAATGCATGTCAGCGAACAAGGAAGCCCTCACGCAGAGATGAAATTCCCCTGCAACCACAGCTAGCCTTGCAGACATTCGATAATGGGAAATAGACTTTTTGGGGTGAAAAATTTCCCTGGGAGATAATACTGGTGCACGTCACATCATTATTGCCACCGATTATATAACTAGATGGGTGGAGGCTAATTAATGAAACTATTGAGGCTTTGACAGAATAATTTCAGATCCACCGTGCGAAAAGCACCCCATATCACCCACAAGCTAATGGTGCAATAGAGGCTTTTAACAAAATTTTGGAGAATGCGCTAACTAAGGTCTGTAATGCCGATCAAAATGACTAGGACGTGCACATCCATTCAATGTTATGGGCCTATAGGACCACATGCAAGAAGATGGCTGGGAAGACTCCTTTCAGGATGGTCTATGGACAAGAGGCCATCATGCCCATGGAATATATTGTCCCCAACTTGCATATCGTAGCTTTTACAAATATGACGGAACCTGACATGATGGAGGAATGATTGGCGTAATTGGTCACCTTGGAAGAAGATTGGTTTATTGATAATTTTCACCAGAAAGTATAGAAGGCTCGAGAAAAATCTTGGCATGACCAGTACATCTGAAAGAAAGTGTTTAAGGAAGAAGAATTGTTGTTACTCTATGAAATTCAATTTGCATGCCACCCAGGGAAGTTCTGTAAGCACTGATTGAGACTGTATATATTAAAAGAGATTACAGATGGTGGTGCGGTGCATTTGGCTACGTTGTGCGGAGACTACTTTCCTAGGTACATTAATGGAAGTTGTCTGAAACCATACAGGGACAACCTGGTGCCTACCAAATGAATATATTGCTGAAGTATCTGCATTAAAGGAGCTACGTGCACTATGAATAGAAGGGTCAGGCTAGTACGACGAGAGCATAGTGATAGCACCTAGGTAATGAGGTGCGGGAAGGTGTGACCAAAGCACAGGGATAGTGCACAACTAGAAAAAATAGTCGTTGGAATAGTAAAACTGGGTGAAAAAGAGATTTTACTGTTGGAAGGAGTGGCCTTGGAGTATTTTTTACCATTTCCTCAATGGTAAGTTGCATTTAATGAGAATTCGATCATTTTTTCCCATGAGGGCCTATAAAAGGAGGGGCACAGGTCATAATTAGTTCCTCTGCTCTCTAACAATCATATGATCTGTGCCTTATTGTGAATTATGTGTTTCTTGTCACCGCACAACCTATATATCTGGGCAAGCTACCCCTTTAGATAACAGCAATCCAGAATTTATCTTCCAAGCAAGGATGATGACCACTAACCCCATCGAGTCATCGCCCATTATAGCCTCCACTGAGATGGGGTCTGAAGATGTTTTTGAAGTAACACCTAAAGTTGAAGAGTTTGTGTCCACACTGGCCAAAGGAAAGGGAAAGGGGAAGGAGAAAGTAAAAGAACAAGGTAAGGAGAAGGGAAATGTGAAATCCACGAAATGGGCTTCGGCGAAGCCACGCACCTCCCCCAGGATTGCGTACTTCCCCAGGCATGTGCCCCATGCACGCTCGCCCAATCCCTCTAAACGACCCATGTCGTCCTAGGAAGAAGCTCTGTTGGTAGCTCCTGTCTCATGGCTACCAGCGTATGTTAAGCCAAGAAATCCGACGGTGTGTATGCCCAAGAACGTAGATGTCATTCGCGAATATCTCCAAATGTTGCTAGTCCTGAAGGAGGTCCCTCTCATTGGGTAAATGTTTGGCAACATTTCGTCCATTAAGTTTGATGACCACGATCTGGCTAATGAAGACACCTTTCCGGATCTGGCCCCAGAATTATATCTTGGGCGGGTTCTATATGATGACATCCCAAAGGTGGAGCCAATTCCATGGGCACGCAGGCTACAGGCCTCAAAAATTTTGAATTTGTTGCACATCCCCTAATTTTGGCGATACTCTATCACCATCTTGGTCATTTGACAGCTGCTCGCGCTGATCCATGATGGCTACTTGTGGATCCAAGGCCGCATCCCCATTGATGGTGTGCTAATTCATAGGATCACCAATTTTCCCATGAAGGGGCTCCATCCCATGAAGGGGTTTGGGAAGAAGAACGAGCAGAAGGTGGCAGACGACGTCAAAGAAAAATACAAGGTGGACCGCGACAAGTGAGGGTTCCTAGTGAAGAGCATCATTGACCCAGGAGTGCGTATGGGCACTCTGTTTCTTGGGTGTAAGCTGATGTGCAAATGTAGGCCATCGGCTCTCCCTGCATATGTTATTCAGTTGGCAGGGAAATGCAACAAAGGGGTCTACTACAATTGGACGCAGTACCTGTGTGAAGAATTTCTAGATAACATGCCAAGGTGCAGGAGCAAGGTAAGACTTTCTGCTACTCTTGGTTATTGCTATTAATCATCATGGCCATGTGGAAGACGCCTGAGAGTGCAGTGCTCCCTGAGCTCGAGCCTGATGTATGTGAAGGAACATGCTACACGAACCTATGGGAATCCAAGGATTTGCAATGCATCAATGAGAAAAGAGTCTTCTCGATGTTATTTGATGATGCGTTGGTGATAGCGATACATTCCAGGCCGCGCTTGTCACTTGTTTTTTATGAGAAATACAAGTGCATTGCCGACTTTCATGTCACCATGCACAATGTGAAGATTAGGGCACACAAATATCCCATGTGGTACAACCTCCCATACATGATCACCAAGGCGGAGATTGACCAAGTCATCGCAACCTGGCCACCTGCATGGACTTAGATCAGCCTCAAATCCACTGGTCAGGTAACAACGGGCATATCTGGAAAAGATGTAGCACCAAAGGATATCATCCTACCGAGTACAACGAAGGAAACTAAGCTACACTCCACAAAGAAGATGACCACCAAGGAAATCCCCAAGAACACCACCAAAGGGGGGCGAAGCAGTAGACACAATGCAATGTTGAGATCAGTGGAGTTGGTGGGGAGGGTGCGGATCCTCCATGTGGAACAAAGTACACTGGCGAGCCTCCCAAAGGGCAGTGGAAGAAGCGAAAGGGTGACAATCCTAGAGGATAAGTGGAAGTTACCTTGACTGAGGAGGATCTGGAAAAGATCACGTATCTCATTTCCACTGCATTTGAGGATAGATGGAACACCCTTGAAGATCAACAAAGGGTTGTGGTGGAAGATTTACAGTCCGGGTTGCAAGTGCTAGATCTAAAAGCATACACACTACAAGTGAGCGTGAACCAAGCGAGGCTGATTGAAACAAGCCTGCCAGCCACAACCATCCTTACAGCAACTGAAATAAAAATTTTCCCCTTCCTGGGTGTAACCTTGACCATATAACCACTAGCTTTGGACGTGCAAGTCCGTGCATGTGCACAGGTCGGCCTTGACATCGCAAGAATAACGAGTGGGTAGCTACACGCTCTCCATATGTTTATCTCTGCCGAGCTCTAGAAAAGAGAAGTGTGAGCTATTAGTCATCCATAATTTTCACTATTTGAAGATGACTAAGTATCGGTTCTATATTTCTAGAAACAAAGTTCATGAACATTGTGAGTTCTAGAAATATCACTACCTTCATTTTCCTTAAGATAATTTTTTCACTATTTCATCATCCTATCATGTCATGCTCAGCTCGTCCATCGTAGAAGACCCATCATGTCATGCTCAGCTCATCCATTGTAGAAGACCCATCATGGGCTCATGTCACTTAGTTTGTATTTTTTGTGTCACCTTTGGCCTCAGCCCTCTATTTTGTTTTGCCTAACTCCTCCATTGTCCATCTAGGGCTTTTAAAGGCATTTTTTCTTGGTTTCATGGCCTCCATTGTTAAAAATAAATAAGGTTTGTATCTTGATGCTATTACACCTCCTCCTATCCTTAATATGCCTTCATAAACACTTCCCATCACTCCTATCCCTCAAATTCATCATTTTTCTACAAAACCTAGTCTATTGCCACAATTTGACACTTTTTAAGGCTAGCCCCATGTTTTTCCCTTTTGGACCCCTTCCCCTCACTCAATCCTTGAAATTACACTTTCCCCTACTCCCTAACATCTATCCCTGTCCCCCAAAATTTCCCCAAGAATTTAGACAACCCTTAACCCCTTCATTCCCCTTCCTCTACAAGGCAGTCCTAAATCCCCTACACCAAACCCTAATTTCCTCTTCCAAATAAGCTAGGGTTTGATATGAAAAGGAGGCACAAGAGAAAAATATTCATTTTATAGATCACATCAGAAAGCATAAGTCCATACCAACTCATAATCATCATGCCTCCATCATTTTCCAAGAATTCATTCCAAGGGACAGGCCATGTGTCACGCATAGGGCCAGTTTTGCTTCAAAATGTGTTTCTGACCAAACAGTGATGAATTTGAAAAATGTGATAGATGTTTTTGTTCAATATAGGCCCAAGAAGAAAAAATTCCTTCAATTTTTACACAAGTATCATGGTTTGGGAGCAATATAAAAAACACAGGGGTCCGAGGAGAATTTCTGCACTACTGGAGTGACCTTGGGAAAATACAGTTTTCTCACATATGGAGTGTCCAAATGACTTGCTTGATGATTCAAACGAAAACTATACTTTAATATATTTTCAATGAGCTATCATAAGCATGATTTGGAGTTAAGGAAGGCCTCCAAAAGTTGTCTACACCAACACTCTACATTTATGCACCATCATTCAACAGTTTTTTACCAGTGTTGGGAAAATTGGTTTTTGGATAGTTAAATGAACACAAAAGGTATATTCAAAAGAGGTTTTGGAAATTAGACTCAACAATATTTCTAACGAGCTATCATGGAGCTCATTATGACACCGGGAAGGCCTCCAAATGCCCTCTGCAAATTGGAACTATGCACAGACGGAGTGGCGCTACGCACAAAGGAGATTTGGCTAATTTTGCCAAAAATTGCTCAAACTCATTTTTTCTCCTCCTCAAGTTTGCCCCAGGCCCCTGCATGAGTTAGAAAATTTTGGTAGTTTTTTTTATTTTCCCTCCAAATTTATCTTTCTTCATTCATAATCAAACGAGAGTAACCATAACCTAAATTGGCTAAAAAACTTAATCTTCATGGAAAACTCTCATTTAACCTTCTAGGGAAAGAAATTACCAGTTGGAGAGTGATCATTAGCATAAATACACTCAATAAAAGCTAATCCTACTTCTAAACTCTGAAATTATTCCTTGATTTCTTCCATTTTTCCTCCATTTGTTAAAAATTTCCCTCACCATCACTCATTTTTCCTCCATAGACCTAAAAGCTCTCACCAAGCTAAAAACCATTTTGTTCAAAGACACAACTAGTCACCATGTCTGGAGATGAAGAAATCAGTAGGGTAGACACAGAGTTTAATGAGGAAGAGCAAGAGGATTATCATGACAAGGAAGAGGGAGCTGAACATGGCAATCATGAAGACAAAAACAATGAGCACTTGGAGGAAGACAGTGATGGTAATGACACAAATGAATCACTCCCATGTACATAAAAAGGTGATGTTGATGAACAAGATGAGGACATAGAAGATAGTGAAGACAATGATGAGGGTGACAGTCAACAAGAAAGTGAACATGACAGTCGAGAGGCAAATAGTGATGCAAAGAAAAACAATGACAAAGAGTTAGAAGATGATGACAGTGCCAAATACAAAGAGGAGAGTGGTCTTCATGATGAGCAAGATAATAGTGATGAAAGTGCAGAGGGTGCTAGTGAAAATGATGACCCCAACAATGAAAAGACAAGTAGCTCAAATGAAGAACAAAATGACAATGAAGAAAATCAGTGAAGAGGATTAGAGTGTTGATAATGTTAAAGACAATGATGGGGCAGAAAATATGATGACTAATGATTCCAATAAAGAAAATGAAGAAGTTGAGGACTGCAACAAGGATCATAGCCATGATCAAGGCACCTACAAAGCCACCATCACACCTCTTTGATTAAAATTTAAGCACTCAAAGAAGGTAAAGACCAAGAAAAACATAGAGACATGGATCAAGATTTTCCACAGGCTTCTGAAACCCCTTGAAGAAGTTGTCCACCAAATTTGAGGGAATTCTGAGCAATTTTTGTTTTTTTGAAATTTTAAGGCCTCTATGCGCAGCACCCTTGGCGCTAAGAAAAAATTTGGTGCATCCTTAGCTTTAAAAATTGAACTTTTTGGATTCCTCTCATCATCAACAGTTTGCTCACAAAATTTCATACCATTTGGAGCATTTTTGACCCCCCAAAAGGTCAAAAAACACCTAAATTTTTACCATTCTGCCTCATTTTTAGGCAAGGTGCTATGCACAGAGCAGTTTTGGGAGAATGGATTTTTGAACAAGAAAATGGAACTAATTTAGAAAACCAAAGGTATATCTGGAAATCAAACTTGACAAGCTTCCAACGAGCCATCACGGAGAAAAATCCAACATTGGGAAGTGGTCCAAAACTTGGGTACAACAGAGCCTATTTTATGCTTGAAGTGGCACCTTGCATAGAGAAATGTTGGGAGAATTGGTTTTTGGACAGGCACATGGCACTCATTTAGGAAAATGAAAGCTTTTCTGGAAAGCAGACTCATCAGGATTTCCAACGAGCCATCACAGAGCCAAATCCGGCATCGGGAAGGGGTCCAAAACATAGTCATAAACGACCCTATTTTCTGCTAAAGTGGCGCTCCACACAGAGACTGTCTAAGTGTGTTTTGGACCAAAATTCAACAAAACACACTCATTTATTACAAATTAATATTTTTGAGTTTTTTGAGGCAAAAAAATCTATAATTAGGCGCAAATAGTTATTTTGGCATTTATTTCTTAGGATATTATGTGCCTTGGGCCTTGCATGGTCTCTTGGCCATAAATGACATTTATGGTTGAATTTTACATTTTCCTACCATATTTAGGGTTTTAGTCCTCCTTTTCTCCATAAATAGAGCATGAGGCCCTTATGTATTGTGTTGGCTTTTGATGAGCTTAGAGAGCAATACATGGTTTCTATGAGCTTGGAGAAGAAATTGCTTTTGTGAATTTCATGAATGGCTTGTTTGGCTGATGATGGAGAAGCTTGTTTGCAGGATTCCTTAGCTTGGTGAATGATGATGTATTTTTAACTTGTTAATGTTTTCTTGTTCTCATTATGTTTCATTCTTCTTGGTTGCTATAAATCAGAAAATTATAGGTTGATACATGTTATTTGAGGCACCTCAGTCCTCCTGTTTGTTATAGCTTTGATGTTTTCCTCTGTTTGGTCATCTTAGGGAATTCTTGATTGCTCCTTAGGTCCACCTAAATTTGCTTTTGTTTCATGTATGGTTAGTATACTAGTTTACAAGTATGATTCATGGTAAGCCTTGCTTATTTGAAGCTTTCAAAACTCTATCTTGAAACCTTTCTTTGGAATATTGTTTGCTAGGTTAAGTCAAAGAGGTCTCATTCGATCTTGCCCTTTGTCCATGCTTACCAACTTGTTTCAGAGTTCCTAATAGATTGAAATGTGATGTTTAGGAGTTCCCTCTTCATAAATTCAGTTATTTTTTTTTATATTATGTTAGCCACCTATAAATTATGATATACCTAATGGTGGCTAAATTTTTTTTCAAGCCTTCAAGAGATATATTTCCTTTGAAAATCCATCATCTTTGAAGTTTTATGATGATTCTTTATCCTCTTCCCACCATTTACCTCTCCATTTCACTCCCACAAAATCTCCATTTTCATCCTCGTTTCCTTCAAAAATCCCACAAAACCCCTTCATTTCACCTCTAAATCATCTTAACCCTCTTTTAAATCTTATATCTCCTATTTATTTGGTTTAAATCCATTCATTTTAACCTACCGAAACCCTCATCTGGCCTTAAAAATCATTGTTTTAGGCCTAACACCAGTCTTTTGCACTATAAAGGTTTGTTAGCCCCCAAGGGATTATACCCTTTAGCCTTTCTCCTCATATGACTAAGCCCTGCAACCGGCCACTTAATAACATTAAACCTCCGTGCTAAAAACCTTTCCTTCTGTTTATTTCTCCATTCTCAATAGCCCGGTTTTGAATAAATACGGGCCATTGATCAACACAGATCAACGGCCATCAGGCCACCCTTCCCACCACCCGTTCACTTACCACGCTTTCCTCCTTTCAAATAACCTGCCTCATCTTTCAATCCCAAGTGTCTGATCAAAGGATCCAATGATCAGGACTTAACCCGATAACCCATTTAATCTGTCCACTACACGACAGAACAATTAACGTCATCATAGACCCCACCATCCATACCCCGTGCATCTTACATCCCATCGCGTGTGATCCACACCATTGGATCTGCCGCCCATCATCCGACGGCCCACAATCGATATCACGCAACTTTTGGCCTCTCCCCAGCACCGCGCAACTTCCACGCGATAAAAGTGGTTTTAGAAATCCATGTGTCAATCGCTGAATGGAATTGCATTCCAAATGCCAAAAACTTCTTACCTCCCAAATGCTACATGAAAACCACCCCCGGTTTTCCAATACCAGCCCACCTCATTCCTGCGCCAATATTCAAATTTAAACCTGGCTCTCCTATTCGCCATGGTTTCGACCCCCTTTCCACTGCAACCATATTCTTCCTCACTGCTCCTCCACCCTCACAAGCCTCTGCAAGCAGTCTAAACCAAGCCCGCAGGATTTCATAACATTTTTTAGTGTGTGTGCAGGTTCTCATGGCCGACGAAGCAATAACCTTCTCCACAGTCACGAGAGGTGACACAGAAGCTCATATAACAATTTCGGGCCAAGAATCAATGTCAAGCAAACCAGAAAAAAGGATGAATTTCATGACAGTCGATGGATCATAAACATAAACTCTTAGTAAACCCTCCAGCTTAGTGAAACCTGCCACTTGTGCACAGAACACTCAGAAAATGCAAATATCACATATCCAGTGGCAGAAAACAAAGGCATAAAATATTAATAAAACCCTCGAGAGCATCAGTGAAGAAGTAGTTCGAATAATCAGCAGAGATAAAGCATAAACAAAGCTAAAATAGGCTGAAGTACAAAGGGACAGAGCAGTTATTGGTGCAGAATGTTGACTGACACAGGCATAGCCCATCTCCATGCACAAAAAGTCTGCCAAGCAGTTATTACACCAAAGAAACTACTAAAAACTATCAAAAGTAGTTATTTAGAAGTATGGGAGTCCTCAAGGTCCATTCTTCCACTTAACTCACACCTAAGAAGATAACATTACCACTCCAGATGGTTTTTCCTCCGAAGGACACCCTATGGGTGATTTCTTTCATATCAAAACAGTCTCAATAAGAAACGAGGTTACTAAGTCTGTCTAGAATTTAATTTTATGTTTATGACACGAGATGGAGCATTCGAATGCCCTCTCCTACCTTTGATAATAATTAAAACCTTCTCCACCTATTTCTCCCCATTTTCTCTAAAAAGACTCTTTGAAGTCTTATTGTAAAAGGTTTGCATTTGATGATTTCTAAAGTAATACATAGATTGCTACTTTGAAGAAGCATTGGTGTTCTAAAGGAGTATGGAGGTCTTTGTCTTTTTGTTGATTAAGGAGGCTAGACCATTGGATCCCTAAGCCTGGTTTTGGTGAAGTAACCTCTTATTGTTAATGTTGTTTTCCGTTTAGCACTTTGTTCCATTATGCTTTGACTTACAGTAGGATAAAAATTTTAGGCAGAGAAATGTATCTTAGAAGCACCTCTGACCTGTTTATCCTTCACTTTTTATATGTTTTCTGCTACTAAACATGATAGGGTAGTCTAATAGCTCTCTTGAATATTCAGTTTGTTTTATTTCAGAAATGGTTAATTTAGTTTTGCTAAAGATTGTTTAGGCGTTCCCTCTTTCTTTACCTTTGAATATTGTATCTGAAATCTCCCTTTAATTATAAATGCTTGCAGTTTGATTGAGAGGTCTGTTTCAATCATAACCTCAGTTTCTTACTGTAATTATTGTGTTAAAGGTCCTTATAATTGCAATCCTAGATGTCTAAGACGTTCCCTCTTCTTTGACTGCAATTGTATGTATTTGTTGATTAAGTTCTCAACATGAACTCATAGGAGGAAATAGGGCATTCCCCAAATTCTATAATTCATTTAGAAGGTGTTAGTCTGCATTTCTCCTCTTCTTTGAGTGTTTAGTTTGATTAAGTCCTGAACAATGAGCTTACTGGAGGAAATAGGGCATTCCCCGAATCCTTTAAGCATTATGAAAGGGTTTATATTGCTTTTCACTCTTAGTCCTTAATGTTCATCTCATTTCACCTATATTATTCAGCAGATCCTTGACCATGTTAGATTTTCCCTCTGGTTTCCCTTCCTTCTCAATCAGAACTATTTGGACCTTCACTTGACTCCATTGCCCAATTGCTTGTAGATTCCCATGCTCTATCTATACTGCATGAAACACATTTGTCCAACCAAACAAACAAATAACCCTGCACCTCATAACTAGCCTAAAATCAACTTCTAAACCATTCAAGACACATCTTTATAAACATATTGAAAGATCCCTCTCTGAGACTAGGAGGGCTAGATCCTAGTGCTCTAAAGCTTGGTTTGTATGTTTTGCTTATCATTTAGTATGTTGGTTTTCTAAATCACAGGACACCAACATATTATATGTTTTCCCAAAATCTGAAGGTGAATTTCTAAAGTTAGAAGCTCTTATGCTCTCTATGTTTCACTGGAATGTTTCTCTTAGATGTTTATCAATTTAAAGTATTGTTCATTGAGCTTAACGGTTTGCCCTAGCTCATGAGTTGTAACTTTTAACTATATATGTTTAAGACCTTTTAGTTTTTTCCAAAAATTTTTGTTCACTACACCTCATACATCACCTTACGAATCCATTAACCTTGCTAATTTGGCCCTGCAACACACTCTATTTCATCATTTAGACACCCTTGAATTCATTTGACTCCATAGCCCAATGGCTTTGACAAACTCTCACTCCACCTATTCCACTTGACCATCTTACCCAACCAAAAAAATCAACAAACCCTACACTTAACAACTAGCCTAAAATCAAAACCCTAGAGCAAAAAGAACACATTCTTTGCACCTAATAGAGAGATACCTCTCTAAGTCTAGGAAGGCTAGGTCCTCGGACTCTAAATACTGTTTCCATGTTACCTTGTCATTTGGTCTACCGATCTTCCAAATCACGAGACCCTAACACGGGCGTAGCAACAAATAAGTGAGGCCAAGCAGACAATTGTGACCAAAGATGCCAAATCTACCTAAGCACAGGTAGCACAACATGCGGCAGTTGTGCAGAAAGCAAAGTTAGAGCACCTCATTGACCGGATATGTTGACAAATGTCTGAAGTAATTTCTGCCTCTTCTATGCCCCAAGCCATGATTGAGAGCCTGGTGATTGTGTTAAAGGCATCCAGAACCGAAGTACAGACCATGAAAGTAGACCTCGAACAATAGATTGCTACGCTGCAGGGAAAGTTGCAGTCAGAAACCCCTCCAAAGGTGCGAGCCCAGTGAGATGTGCTGGTGAAGGAAGTGACAGGAAGTATTTCAGCAAAAATCATCAAGGGCTTCAAGTTGCTGGACACCGCCATGGAGCTATGGTCAACTATGTAGCACGACCCCCTTCTTCAGAAATTTACTCAGGAGCTGCATGAAAAAGAGCAATAATTTGAGCAAATGGAAGCTACCATGCCAACGCTTGTTGCAGCCTAGTGCCTAGCACGTGTTCACACTAGTCATGCTCTATGGGACAAGATCGAGGTGCTCCACCACAAGAATCAATTCCTCAGTGATCATCTGAAGCCCTGGGTGGATGAAGCACTAAAGCTCTCACAAGACCTAGACATGATAGTTAAACAGTTGAACTAGACATTGGACAGTGCCACTGTAGCTATTGAAGGGCCAAATTCCAAAATGTTGGTCGAAATTGCTTTAAATGCAGTCGCACAGAGTGAAGTTTTCCTGCCATGGTTTTCCACTACCGTTGAACACCTATAGGCTAAGATGAGGACCCCACTATTGCTGTGACTCGGGACGAGTCACAAGATTGTGTTGGGGGCCAATTGGAGCATGGTCTCCTGACAGAAATTTTGATATATTTTATAATATTTTGAAATATTTTAGTCTAGCATAGGGGCTTTGGGGCGGGTCAAAGCCTCTAATGAATTGTAACGGGTCAAAGGGTAGACCAAGGGACCGCAAACCATGGTTTGCAGACCATAGAGTAGCGTAGGCTAAAATAGTATAAATAGAAGAATAAATCGAGTTTACAGGTAAGTTTTGGTTGAAGTCTGAATGTGATTATTGGATCTGTGATACTTTTGTGCGGACATGTCTGGGTAAGGGATCCTGCTGGCTATGTGTGTGGAGACCCTAGTCCTACTATGTCCAGACCCTGCTGGCTATGTGCACGGGTATGTAGAAGAGTATATAAGTGGAATCTAAAATATTAATGAATGAGAAGACATTTTTCTAATATTGGAATATTTCTGTGTTCAGTTATGAGTTGCCCTATATGTTGATTTCCCATTATTTCTATGGTATCGTTGTAATAGTAACCACTGATGGTAGATTAAGTGTGTTCCTATAATAGTTGATTAGAAGGACTATTAACGCATATATCTGAGCTATATTGATTCTGTTAGTGCTTATTTGTAATATCCCAAAAGGGAGAATGCAGTAATACTTCACACAATATAAGAATTTGCAATAAGATAAACAATAAATCTTAAGACAACGTCAGAATTCACAGAGAAGCTAAGCCATTTTATTAGATTTGAGAAGAATTAGTTACACCATGTACAAAATATGAGTATATCGAGCCAAAGAGATGGTCTAGAAGTACCCAGAAAACAAGCTACAACAGGTACAACATAATTGGAGAGGCACTGAAGAAAATACTGCATTGTCCCTTCAGCAGAATAGGAACATATAGTTGCAGGATGAAAATTAAAATGCAGATATACTCAAATATGAAGCTCAGGTGATGCCAAGATTCCAGATCTGGCCAATGTGATGGATTCCCAAGATAACCCAGAAAGGATTTTGCAGATCTGCAACTTTGGAAAATCACCTTCCTAGGATTTGATCCTTGATCTGCTGGGAAATACAGATCTTAAGCTAGATCTAAAAAATAGATGGCTGAAATATGATATCAGATCAGATATATGCTTCAAGGGCTAATCCCTTCTTCATATCTATGAGCTAGAAGCTCTAGATCTAGCTTCTCAATCCTCCAATGATGATTGCAGCTGTTGCAACACAAATGCCTCTAGAAACTGCGTTGTGAGGGAAAGAGAGGCCTTCTGCCTACTGAAAAATGTTACCATAAACTCTAGGCTAATGTTAAGACTGATGTAAATGTGAGGGGATGATCTCTCACAGGATTGCTAGCTGAAATACTAGCAACTTCCTTCCTCCCTTTAGATATGCAAGATAGACAACGTAATTCCTGAAGGAAGTAATACTGCTGGGAGGTCAATAAATTTTGGCCTGATGCGAAATCTGAAATGAATCTATGGGAAGCTAATATTTAAGCCCAAGGTGATAGGAATAAACCCTCACCAGTTCTCTAGTTGAAGTACTGAAGACAACTTCCTCCTTCCAAACTGATCTTCAGAAATCTGCAATTTCTGAATATGAGTGTTCCGTAGAAAGTAGGAAAAGGAGATGTGGCACTTAAATCCTGATGTATAATGAAGTACAACACTCTTTCTAGAGGTGCTCTAAGAAAGAGGTGGGATTCCTAACAAGGAACACCTTGTGCTAAATAGCACCTGCAATCTTTGCTAAACAACCCAAGAAATTAGTGGAATGTCACATGACAATTCCAGATCTGAAATGATATTTACATCAAGAATAATCAACATGCCCTCATCGTTGCCTTCATATTATTTATATAACATTTGAGCCTTCCCAACCCTTGGCCCTCATCTAGACTGTGCTATCACATGTGGACAAAATCCTCCAAGTTGGACTTCGCTATTTGACCAAATCAACCATCATGTCTAGGTGCAATGTACACCTTCCATCAAGTGTGCCTTGTTTGCACAACATCCTCCATCACTTTATCATGAATGTCCCATGATCTTTGACATATTCAAAATCTTAGTTAACTAAATCATCCTCTGTTTCATCCATTCAAGATCTTAGTTGATTGAATCAACCTCCATGATCTATCTCATTAATGAAACATGTTCTCCAATTTCATTCACATTAGTAGTTTCTCAACTACCTTGTTATGTAGATCTAGTCTAAATTAATACAAATTCACACACACAAAAGTGGATATTTATTCATATTGATGATTATGGGTCCCTCCACCCTTTTATTTACTTAATTCATTAAGAAAATCTAGGACTCTAATATTCCAAATATGATGTGAAAATTTTGGAATATTACAGTCCCCCTCGGCAAAATGTAGCTTGTCCTCAAGCAACTCGAAAAGTAGATGCAAAGCCATCTATTCCCCTCCAAATGGCATCCACATAAGGAAGGATTCCTCGACTTGTTGCAATGGGTTATGCATTTTTGGTTCCAAAGTTGTCTTTTAAAAACATAAAGAATGACCTCTAACTATATGGTTAGATGTCCTCCTTCCATCATGAAGTACCAAGTGACAACCATATGATGTCCAACATCATCATCAATACATGAGGTGAATAAAATAAGGTGGCTCTCTTCACAAAGTAAAATCTCCATCACACAATACATCTCTCCATCCCATGTTTCATGAATTTGTTTGAGCATTGATATGCTCTCATACTTATCCCTGTTGGCCTTGTTGGATCCAAGCATCATTCCATTGTTATGCAAAATAAGAATGAAATTAGCTATATGGGTAGACAAGGATGTCAAACCATATTCTCCTAAGAGTAACCACCGGATTAGGGCCCTTTTCTGCCATCCTCCATCTCCTCCATGTAAGATGGACAAGGCAAACTCACCAAAAAGCAACCAAAGCAACAATAGATCTTGATGCTTTCTCTCCTCCTCATGTGCATCATGAAGCAAAAACATACTAATGGACATATGGAATGTCACATCAGCCCAATACAAAGAAACATCATTAATGCACATCATGAGAGCATCATGCCAAGATTTGCCCAAGACAAAACACATAGACATAGGAGATGTCATGTGGTGGCCAATCTCTCTCAAGTGAAACAAAATTGAACATGCCTTCTTTTGCTGCATTCTATCATTAATATACAAGGCATGAATTAGAAAAATATGAGTTATTGGGTGGTAACCATACTCACCAAAGAGAAACCAGCGCAACCATGCCTCCTTCTTCATCTCATAAGTGTTCCTCAAGGCATGGATCAAAGAAATATGAGCCTTGGGGTAGTGACAAGAACCACCCAAGGGAAACCAACGTAACCAAGCTTGGTGGCCCATATAAATCTGCAATTTCTCATGCAACCCCTTTCTTATATTTCTCATCCACTCACCCCAATATGTAAGATGAGTGATGTGCTGCATAATCATGGTATCCTCCCTTTGTAGAATACCATATTCCACAAACTGATGAAGAACTTTGCACTCCATGAAATGTTGAAGTGCACCTCCAATGAGATCTCTTAATGATACCTTCTCCTCATCCATGGCCTTCCAAAACCAATGAGGTCTTGGATCTGCTATAGGTAGAAGTCTCTCTTTGAGATATGAGGTGCTCATTGAGAAAGTGTCATCAAGAAAGGAGAAAAGGTTTCTCATATATAGATGTCTACCATTAATCATCTTGTCCTCCATTGATTCATGAGTGAAGCTACCTTCAGAATGCTCCAAGAATAAAGGGGCCTCATCAGTATCACTGCTTCTAAGTGACAATGTTGTAGATCTGTGAGGTAATACATAAAATGTCTCAAAGAAAGGTACAATACTGATCTCAAAACCAGTCATTATAAAAAGGATTATGCTCATCCCTTCTTCTAAAATTATACACTTCAACTCAAGAGGTTGAATGTAGCTCATCCATGACAAAACGGGATATCTTTTCATCTCCTCCTTGATTAGATCAAGGGTCCTCTACACTATGATATGTTGCTGCTTCAAATCAACACTATGTTCTAACCCTTGGATATGTATTGGCCCTGATGGAATGACCCCATAAGTTTCAATAAGATCCATTGAAACAATAGGTGATGAATGTGCATGCATACCTTGGATCAAATGATATGTGGGAACCTCTTGATAGAACACAAGAGTTCCTCCAACCGCAAAAATAGTGCTTCCAACTACTAGTAAGAGTGATGGCTACTCTTCTCCGAGTGTACCAGTGTTGGAATTCTCCTCCTCCTCCTCATGCATCTCCTGAATCATGCACGGGACTCTATGTGTCAAGAGATCAATACTATCTTGAAAATATGAAAAAGTCTCTTCTTTGGATACAAGTACTTCTGTAGCTGGTGGTGAATGTAGTGACTTCTTGTCCAGAGTGACAAGATTGACAACCCTCTCCTTAGGTAATGTCTCTTTTTTGCACATCTCTATCTTCTTCACATCAAACTTCTTTCTCAACTTGTGAAAGAAATCTAAATATTTAGTCACCCTTGCATGCTCCATGTGACAAAACCACCAATCATTGGCTTCATCTGAAAGATGAAGTGCAGCAATTTGGACAGCCTATTCTTTAGCTAAATGATGTAGCCTGAAAAATGTATCTAACTCTCTCCTCCAAGCCTTCACAATGCTTGAGGAAGATCCATCAAATGTAGGCAAATAGAATCTATTATGCCTCTTTCTTCTATTGCTACTATAGGATCCTCTTTCTTCTTTGATTTTGAAGAATTGTTGGAGAGTTAGCTTCTCCTTGATTGCTCTAGACTGTGCCTTGTACTCTTCAAGATATATATTGAGAGTCTCATGAGTCTCAGGTTCATTCCTTCCTTCATTTCTACACCCTTCACCTTCCTCAAAGAAAGTGGGCATAGTGGATCTATGAGGAGATCTAGGATTCTCCGGTTTTCTTCTTCACTGATAGGAAGTGTTGGGGCCTTCCTCATCACATCTTCTTCTTGGATCTTCTTTTTGCATTTCCTCTTTCATTTGATAGACCTCCTTAGAGAGATATTGCATAGATCTATAGAAATGAGTCAAAGAATTCTCTTCCTCCATGATAGATCTCATCTATCTACTTCTTCTTTAGATGCAAAAGATGAAGTGTCCACAAGCTAACCAAAGATCATGCTCCGATACCACTGTAATATCCCAAAAGGGAGAATGCAGTAATACTTCACACAATATAAGAACTTACAGCAAGATAAAAAATAAATCTTAAGACAACATCAAAATTCGCAGAGAAGCCGAGCCATTTTATTAGATTGGAGAAGAATCAGTTACACCATGTACAAAATATGAGTAGATCTAGCCAAAGAGATGGTCTAGAAGTACCCAAAAAACAAGCTACAAAAGGTACAGTGTAACTAGAGAGGCACTGAAGCAAATACTGCATTGTCCCTTTAGCAGAATAGGAACATATAGTTACAGGCTGAAAAGTAAAATGCATATCTACTCAAATATAAAGCTCAGATGATGCCAAGATTCAAGAGCTGGCCAATGTGATGGATTTCCAAGATAACCCAGAAAGGATTTTCCAGATCTACAACTTTGGAAAATCACCTCCTTAGGTTTTGATCCTCGATCTACTGGGAAGTAAAGATCTGAAGCTAGATCTGACAAATAGATGGCTGAAATATGATATCAGATTAGATCTATTCTTGAAGGGCTGATCCCTTCTTCAGATCTATGAGCTATAAGCACAGATATAGCTTCTCAATCCTCCAACGATGATTGCAGCTACTATAACACAAATGCCTCTAGAAACTGCACTGTGAGGGAAAGAGAGGCCTTATGCCTGCTGAAAAATGCTACCATAAACTATAGTATGATGGTAAGACTGATGGAAATGTGAGGGGATGATCCCTCACAGGATTTCTAGCTGAAATACTAGCAACTTCCTTCCTCCCTTTAGATCTGCAAGATAGACAACGTAATTCCTGAAGGAAGTACTACTGTTGGGAGGTCAATAATTTTTGGCCTGATGCCAGATTTGCAATGAAGCTCTGGGAAGCTGATATTTAAGCCCAATGTGATAGGAATAAACCCTCACCAGTTCTCCAGCTGAAGTACTGAAGACAACGTCCTCCTTCCATACTAATCTTTAGAAATCTGCAATTTCTGAATATGATTTTTTTGCAAAAAGTAGGAAAAGGAGATGTGGCATTTAAAGCCTAATGTATAATGAAGTACAAGACTCTTTCTAGAGCTGCTCTAAGAAAGAGGTGGGATTACCGACTAGGAACACCCTATCCTAAACAACACTTGCAATCTCTGCTAAACAACCCAAGAAAGCAGTGGAATGTCACATGAAGATTCTAAATCTGAAAAGATCTTTACATCAAGAATAATCAACATGCCCTAATCCTTGATTCATCTTCTTTATAAAAAATTTGAGCCTTCCCAAGCCTTGGCCCTCATCTATACTGCACTGTCACATGTGGAGAAGATCCTCCAAGTTGGACTGTGTTGTTTGACCAAATCAACCACATTTCCAGGTGCAATGTACATCTTCCATCCAGTGTGCCTTGTTTGCACAATGTCCTCCATCACTTTATCATGAATGTCCCATGATCTTTGACATATTCAAGATCTTAGTTGACTGAATCATACTCTATTTGATCCCTTCAAGATCTTAGTTGTCTGAATCAACCTTCATGATCTATCTCATTAATGAGACAGGTTCTCCAATTTCATTCACGTTAGTAATTGC
The DNA here is from genome assembly GCA_034641835.2 of Pinus albicaulis. Lineage (NCBI taxonomy): Eukaryota > Viridiplantae > Streptophyta > Pinopsida > Pinales > Pinaceae > Pinus > Pinus albicaulis. Next base: position 1,019,610,441 of record CM076575.1, on the reverse strand, counting down.
TCAACTATCTTGTTATGCAGATCTAGGCTAAATTAATCCACATTCACACACAAAAAAGTGGATATTTATTCATATTGAGGATTTTGGTTCCCTCCACTCTTTTATTTAATTCATTCATTAAGAAAATCAAAGACTCTAATATTCCAAATATGATGTGAAAATTTGGGAATATTACATTATTGTATGATTTATGGGCTGCTCTAGTTATTCTGTTACACGTATCATTAAGGGTTTCTCATTAGGGATTAATCAACGTAGGCTTGTTTAGATCTGAAGGTGCCCACTTCATTTAATCTCTCTCTTAGGGTGTGGAAACCTGGTTCTAGCACCCTCCCATACTACTTCAGTTGAGACCTTGACCTGCACAACCAAGCCATTGCCAAAAGGGCCAGTAGTAGAAGGGTTTGTTGGTTAACCTTAAATCCAAACCTAGGTCAAACCCCTCAAAACAACACTAGAATTTAGGTATAATTCCTAAAGGTCCATTTCCTTCTGCTGGTAACTCTCCTAGTCCTTTCCAGCCTGAAACCATTCCCCCAGGTCTTAACCATCCAAGAGAAGTTCCTTGGGGTCATTAACCTTCTGGTGAAATACCCTTCTAAATCCTACCACCTCGAATATTTTATGTCCCTATCGTGGCTACATTGAGTCTTCGTAATATCACCATGGGGATCCTAGTATGGTACATTGGTCCTCCCATATGAATATTTTTTTGCTAATACCTCAGATGATCCTTGGTATGGATACATCTTTACCTATTTGAGAACCTAAAAATTCACCCCCCATCTTAACCTTGATGTTAGAGGACACATTCAACATCAAGCCCCTCACTATCTCCTCATCAGTGATGATCTCTATTGTCACGGTGTCGAAACTATCCTTCGTCATTGTCTCACTAATTTTGAAGTTGAGCAAGTTCTCAATGCCTTTCACAGTGGTGCTTGTGGTGGTCACCTCTCTAGAATGGCCACTGCCCTGAATATCATGTGGGCCAGTTACTATTGGCCTTATCTCTTTATCGATTTCATTGAGGTAATCAAACATTGTCCTAATTTTCAATTATTCACCCCTATGACTCGAGCTCCACCTGATCCCATTCATCCTATCATCACAACCAACCCTTTCTGTAAATGAAATTTTGAATTTATGGAGTGTCGACCCCCATCTTCTAATAACCATAATTATATTATCTTTTTCATCGAATATTTCATGAAATGGGTTGAAGCCATGTCTACGTTCAATAACACTGCGGCTACTGCATCCCTGTTCTTCTTTAACCATGTTATTTCTCGTTTAGGGGTTCCAAAAAAATTGGTTTCCAACCATGGAAGACACTTCAAATATGAGATATGACGTGATATTTTCTATATGTTTAGCTTTGAACACCAATATTCATCATATTATTACCCCCAAGACAATGGAAAAGTTGAAGAGGTCAATAAAACTCTTAAAACTATGCTTCAGAGGATGGTAAATAAACAAAATATCTAATAGCATCTAATGCTCTTTCCTACTTTTTGGGCCTGTAGAACCTCTTTCAAAACCAAAGTGGCTTTCCTCCTTTCAACCTTGTTTTTGGAGAGGAGGTAGTCTTACCAATCGTGTGTGAAATTCACTCCCTCCACCTTGTTTTCAAACTCCTCCTAGACACCCAATCTTTAGAAAAATAACTTATAATGCTTGAGCACACCAATGGACACTAATGTGTTGCATTGAAAACCAGTGAAGCAGGAAAAAAATGCACCAAAGCTCAGTATGACCATAAATTCCACCCGCATACCTTTCATGAAGTCGACTTTGTTGTTGTTTATAACCAAGATCATGATGATCTGAGGCATGGGAAGTTTGAGTCATTATGGCTCATTACTTACATCATTCATAAGTTTTTGGTCAAGGGGGCATACCTTTTATAAGGTTTATAAGGATAAATCATTCCTAACCCTCGCAATCCACTCTACCTAAATAAATTCTACCAATAGCATTTCCCATTGAAATGCATGTATCTTTTTTTTTTCTGCATTTATGTATCTTGCAACCCCTATCATCTCATGAATTGGATTATTGCGTCTTTCACATGGATCAATCATCCACAAATCACATGGTTTATGTTGATGGTATGAGCTACTTATCCATGAATCTAGCCTCGGCAACTTGGGCCATTTTTACGCCTTTTCATTCGTTAGTTCACTCCAAAAAAGTATGCTTTGGATCTGCCACAAATAACTAGGAAGAATATGATGCTATGCTAGGTTTGTTAGCTGATGCTATTGATCATCGCATCCTTCACCTTCATGTTTTTCTTAATTCTATGCTACTTTCCTTGCAATTGAATAACATTTATCATGTGCGTAATCTTGTCCTATTTAGAAAATATATACGAGCTAATATTTTGGCATGTGAATTTGAATCCATTACATTCAGTCAGGTTCCTATAGCACAAAATTATTATGTATATACCATTACAAATAACAATCGATATTGGAATTTATCACATGCATATACAAGAAGGAAACCATAGCATAAACAAATGGCTAACCAAAATCATTACAAATGATGCATAACCATGTTATGTATCATAATATCCAACATATAGTGTTTGGATTCCATTACTCTAAATACATCTGACATTACCATAGCATGTTACAAAATAAAAATGGGGACCGAAATGCCCCTATGCCTAATCAATATCATCTAGAGACTCCTGAGCCAATGACTCCATACCATATACCCATACGTCTTGAACTTCCTGACCAACCATAGCTATGTGCCTCATGATGCCTCACCATTCTGAGGGAAGACTACTGCACTCATCCATATACCGATATTCTAACTCATGCCATATGCACTCCATTACCCCAGTCAGTAACAAATCAAATCTACAATGGAGCTCCTCTAGTAGCACATCACTATCTGATCTATGTTGTGATCTCAAAATACCCTAACCTGCAACCACAAGCATTGAGGCTCAGCCTATATATCCTACTGGCTTCACCAGTGCTATATCTAAAGACCATAAGTTTGGAAATTAGTAACAAACACATACATTTTCTAAAATTTTCATGCGATCAAAATATAGAAACTTTCACTTACCATATAGACCCCATTCTCATCCTGATGGAAGTGGTAAGTCAAGATATCCCTGATAGTTCATTATACTATGAGGATAGCCATATATGTACAATGGAGTTTGGTTCCGATGTGCAAATAACTCATGTTATAACATCCATCTGAATTCTTCTCCTACACCTCATTGCAATATCTTCCCCTAATGGTGCACCCTGGGCTCCTGCGAGTCCCCATCACGGATTTGCACATGTGTTTGAATGGTCAGGATCTTCTCAAAGAATAATGATCACACACCTGTCCCAAATGAACAATTATCATTGGTCCTTCACTTTCCTAGTATCAACTATCATTTCAACAAAGACAACATCATCTGGGCCCACCCATATTAGCTCCCTACTAATACATTTTCCACAAGCATAATCTACCCCCTACTGATGTGATGAAATGCATGACCACCCAAAATCCCCACCGCTACTGTGATTGTAGCTCATGTTTTGAGCCTCTATAAGTCATTGATATTGATTGTTGTGCCCTTTTGACAACCACCTGGTATATAATGACGATCAACAAACTCTCCTATATTCCTCACATGAGACAGAATTGGATGTATCTCCCCCACCACCCCCATGGGGGGAAGCCTTGTAAAAAATTATATGTCCTAGATCGGGATAATGATCCTATGCCCCTGTACCAAAAATTACTGAGCCTAATCTGGGTCGTAGTAGCTCATAATCCTTGACAACAAGGGCTCACTAGCCCTCATCAATGGGTTCTCCAGGAACTTAAGAACCTTGTATTGAGGCAGAATGCCTCTAACTATTGGGTTCGCCTAAATCTCAGCATGAAGAGTTTCAAAATATTGTTCTCCCCATTTGACTTTTAGCTCTTCTATACCTACAAAATACCATTATATTTTGTCAATTCATAGTCAAAGGGATACACTTTTCATTATCAGCTTCAGCTCAATAGAGACCCCCAGTCTTGTTTTTCCTCTTAGCCTAGAATGCAATATTTTCCATCAAAACAATGATGGACGCAATTATTGGCCCAATTTTTGTGTACTAAAATGCATAACAGGGCCCCAAAAGTGTGTTGTGACCATGAGGATGAGAAAGGTTCCCCCAAGTGATCTAAAGCCCTAATTTGAAAATCTAATCCACTAAAATTGATGAGTAAGTTTAGGCCACCTACCTCCAACTCGCTGATCCATATTTTGGTATTCCGTTTGTCTACTATGATCTCCACACAAACTAGGGACTCCTCATCCTATCCAAATTCTCCAACAACCGAATATGCAAATGAATTCTATTTTGGGGCAAGAATCCATTTTATAGGAAAAACTCTTATTTTTATATTTTCCCTTGCGACCAAATTGTAGCTCAGTTTGATGAACCATAAACACTGTTAGAAAGCTCTCACCAAATTCTATAATGGGGCTCCCTTTGTTTTTTGTAATTTGACACTTCACCAGGAAGCCATTTTTCCATGAGGTTTCACTTTGCCACCGATTTAAATCAAATTTATTCATATGATCCTCCTGTACTTTGGTAACACTTTACCTTTGCAATTTTCAACTTATGTGTCAATTTTATACAGGAGTAAACATTATTTACTCATGCTTTTATATCCCCCTTCGAGCCTCCCGCATGCGCCAGCATCATCAAGTCACCCTTGTTAAGAGCATCCGAGATGAGTCACCCTTACATTCATGGAATCTGTTCTGAGTCCCATTGAGTCTAGTTACAGTGCTCCATTAATATTTGTGTCACATTTATCCTATTTTTCTCATATTTGGCCTCCATCTATGCTGCTCCATCTCTAAAAAGTCTCCATATGAGTATTTGACCATAACCTCTGGAATTAAGTAAGTCATTTCCAAGTCAACCATACATATTATGCTCTAACAAGGGAAGTCGTCAATCTGCCATTCACCTTATTTCTTTCCATCATCATCCTCGATGTCAGTCCATTAGTCACTTTACTATGATCCTTCATGCCCTTATTGAGAAATCCTCATTGCCTCCACTCCAGCGGCCCCTCTTCTATCGACTTCAACACATTTATTCAATAAGTGTGGTCTAGAGGGTGGCGTAGCTTGGTTTCAACTTTTATCTTTGTTTGATTCCTTAGATAAATCGAAGGGAATCATCATTTCCCTTTAAAATGGTTGTTTCTCACGTGCTTGACTCTAACTCCTTATCACGTGACTGAGAATCATACATTTGATGGTTTGGTGATCCAACAAATTGTACCAGTGTTTCCTGAGTGTGTGAGAGATGTTCCAAACCTCATGAAGGGGTGGCCCTTCAAGTATCCCCAAAAATTCCTAGATGTTAGTCGATTATGATGCAACCTAATATGCAATTCTGCATATTTTATGTGTTCAGTTTGATCTTATTGTAGCTCCCACAACATGCATGTCTCCTTCAAATGCTCCATTCAGATCTTAAAAGCCCTTTCCTATTCAATATGGTTTCTTTGGTTATGATTCCCCCTCACCATGTCAACTCGAGGGGAATTATGTCTCATGTAATCAGATTTTATTCTATTTGTTCCTCATTTCTATTCTTCTAGGTGCATTATGTATATGGGGCTCATTATATTATTGTATGGCATTCCAGCCCATTGATTCCATCATATCATGTATCATGTACTTATTAGCTCAGTTTGATATTGATGGGCTTACCATTACTATTTTTACTCAGTTATCTCGACGAGCATGGGTATGCCTCCCCCGCTTCATTTGAGATCAAGTATGTTATCACTCTAGTAAATTATTAAGTTGTGGGATTTTGGATTTAAGTCAAAGAACTCTAGAGGTAACCACAAACCTACTTCAAACTCTTAGATCTAGCCTTCCTAGGGTTTAGAGAGGGCTCTCTCTTTAGATTTATCTTTGTTTGATTTATAAATGTTAGGCTAGTTGTGAACGTACAATTTGGTTTTGTTTTAAAGTGTTTGGTGGGGAAAAATCACTTGGATATAAGATAGAGAGAAATCTACTTGTCCATTGGGCTATGGGGTCTAAATCAAGCTAGCAGCACTAGAAATCAAGGCCAAAAACATACAAAGATATTCAGGGCAAGATATATAACCCTTAGAGATTTGGGAAAGTGGTTTTTTGTGAGGTGGTATGATCGGGATAAAGGGCACTTAAGGATCCTCTGATCCGAAAAATGGAAGTAGAAGGCAGAGGTCAAATGGGAGAAGGAGAAATTAAGGGTTCCTTGCACCGGAAATCAGAAGAAATCATTAAAATGGAAACTAGTTAAAGACAGGGAGCACTTGACTAATCCTGTAGTAATACTCCTAGTTACACATTCAGACAGAACAAACATAAAATGAATGCATGAAACTTAAGAAAGGAAATAGTGACAAGTAGGAAGTACTTCACTCATCAGCTTATCACATGGATCTTGAATTATGATGCCACACAGCTTGTCCAGTCTGCTACTTCAAATTCAAACACACAATATCCTCCAATGTTAAACAAAAATGTCTATAGTAAGTCCAACAATTTTATTCCACACTGAATACTTCTTAAATTGCAGTATTTATACAAACAGTATTACAAATATCCTAGAAGAGTTCTAGGAATAACTTTAGGAAAAAAAATATCATTACATAATAAAAGGGACAGATGCTTAACAAACTAGCAAGCTATCCTCTTTTATCCAAAATAAATACAATTGTTTTGCTAACAAGGAGCTTTTAACTGCTTATGTGTCCTGCTTGCTAGCTGCTAGATATTTTTAGGCACTTAACTTGCCTTCACTGATACTTTTTCATGTTGATACTCTTTAATCTAATTCTCTTTAACACTGATACTCTTTGACCATTAGTTTTTACTGTTTTACTGCTATAAATTATCTTTTTAGCAATAAAAATCAGCAAACTGTCTTTTCATTTTATCTCTCTTTTGACTGTCTGTCTCTAGGTAACTTTTCATTGTTTTTACCTTTTATCTTTACATCAAATCTGTGAAATTTTTCCACTCTTCTGCTGTTGGAATTTGGACATTTTTCAGCTTCCTGAAGTTTTCATCAGCCTCTATATATCTTGCAAAAGTAGGCTTGATGACAAAGAGATGTTTAATTTCATGCTGTAGAAAGAATAAATCCTCAAAATGTTGAAGTAAAACTTTGCTTGTAGGGGTGCCTTGTGCTAGCTACTTGTTTACTTGCTCTTTAGAAAACTCCCTAATCTTGTTGTCATAGTCCTTCTGTGGCATAAGCTTTTCATTGAACACATGTATGTCTAGTAAGCCCTTTTGTCTGAGATTTGTGTATTTTACCATAAATCTAGTTATGGCAAGGTTCATTGTTTCACATTTTTCTTCAAGATTGTTCATTAAGCTATTTTTAGTGACATCCTTCTTGATTTTCAAGATTGTCTTTGTCCTATTTGATATCTGCAATTCTTCTAGTTCCTCCCTGTTCTTGCTGTTTAGAAATGTAATGAGTTTTAAAGCCTGTGCAGGCTTATCAACCAACTCATCTTTTGTCTTTTGTATCTCTGTCTAGGTTGCCAATAGCAATTCTTTTTTCCCATACATAACCTGAATTGAAGACCATTTATTATGAATGGTTTCAATTATGTTAGTCCAAATATGATTTTTAATATATGAGCTCTGCTCTGTCAAAGTCAATTCTTTTTGTAAATTCTTGAGCTTCTTTCCAAATGTGATTCCTTTCTGCTCATGAGTTATGACATTGACCTGGGCTGTCTTATTTTACCTCTCAATATTTTCAATTATCTTGGTCAGTCTATTTATCTCATCTATCTTTAAATACATCTCTTCCATGGCTTTGACAATCTAGCTGGCTTCATCTGTGTGTTGTACATTTACAGTAGAAGAGTTTGTAGCTGAAATGGCGGCTGAAGTCACTGACACTGCAGTTTCCAGTGGGCAGTTTGGTGCTAATTTCTCTCCTAAAGTAGAAGGTAAAAATATAATAATCACTGGGATGACTGTACGAATTGTAGGAATTTCTGGTTCTTTTATAGTCTCTCTCTCTTGGACAAGTTTGTCCATTTGTGTTTCCATCTCCTTGATTTGTGTTGTTAATTTAAGTATGAGCTCCATCATCTCTTATTTTTCACTTTGATCCTGGAGGATTTATTTAGTTTGTGGATGCTCACTTTGAGGAAGCTTGAGTTGTTTCCTCAAAGCTGCTATGTCTTTATTCTTTTTCTTGACTAATAGTTCTGCTACTTGGATATTTGAGGGATCATATCCCACATGTAAGACTAGTTCCTCTAAGGCTTTGATCCTTAGGTCCTTGGCATAAAGTGATGCTTTATCCAAATTCATTTGATCTTGCATATTAAGTATGGTATTTTGAAGTTTATTGGCACTAATTGCTTTGGTTGCCACCGTAGAATACAACATTTCAGAGGTTTGTCTGTGGAACTCAATCTGGTCCAGCTCATGAATATTCTCTGTGTCTACCTCAAGGTCCACCTTTTTATATTCTGATATTGTTTTGGGTGTTGAGGTAGTAGGCTGTAAAAATGACATCATCATTTTATTTCTCGAATAGTCAAATGATGATAATAACCTATTCTGATTTCCAGGCTTCTGCTTCAGGAATTGAGAATATATTTGTCTTTATCTCCTCATTCTTCCACTTAATTAGCTTACACCTTTCCTTGATGTCCAAGTCCTTTTCCTCAACTGGCTGTGAGGAAGAGGCTTCCATTTAGTGTTGCTTGTTAATCATTTGTGTATCATTCTGTTTGGTTGTTGTTTCCTTTTCTATCTCCATAAGTGTTTTATTGATTATAGTTGTGGCTATATCATCATTGGTTACTGAATCATTTGTCTCATCAACATGAATTGTTACTTTCTCCTTATCAACTGAACTGAGTTTAAGCCTTTTGTTATAGATTATTTTAAATTTGGTCTCAGTTGTTGTCTCTGTTGTATAACTTCCTTCCTCTCTGACTCTCTTTATTGATGTTTCTGGTTGTTTGACTACTTCCAAAGTTGGTGTTGTTCCTGTTTCGCTTGCTGCCTCTACCAAGGTGTTTTCACTCCATTCTATTTGATTTGTAAACTTTTCTATTTCAGGTTTGGACTCATGGATAAAGGGTGTTAATTTACACTTCACCCTTAGCTTGTTTAAGATCCCTTGTGGATCATAATTCTATGGAAAACTCTCATCAAATCTAAATTATGATAATTTATTTGCTATTTCCTTTTCTGCATCTTTGTGGTTGACTATGAATGGCCCAACTTGATTCTTTAACTTAAAATGGGTCTTCTTTTTGGCTACCATAAAGTTAATTGAATCTGCATTGAGAATTTGTCTAAGATATTCAAGTGCAAAAATTCTCATAAACACATACTTGGGAAACTTGTAGGGTAACAAGTTTGACCCAAAAATCCTCAATTCAGTGGGTTTTTCATAAAGGTACCAATCTCAAACTTTGTTCTACTCTGAAAGCTGTAATATTCTTTTCATTTCTTCACTGATCCTAGGCTGTTCTAATTTTTTTAATATGCTCATTGCTGGATGCAAAAATAGTTCTGAAAACTCTAAATAAGTGGAATCATTGGATTCTTTTCTTAGTAAATAAGTCCAAAAGATAATTGATAGAGTTTTCCCTCTACATCCATCTTTTGCAATGAAACTGGAAATTTGTCTGCTTGAGAGAATAAAAACAAATGGAAAAGATGAGATGAATATCTAAAAACTCCTTCTATTGGTAATTTAGTCAACTGGTAATGAATGGAATCTTCTATGAAGTCAACATAGTCAAAGATTACTACTAGAGGTTGACCATGAGACACAGTGGACAAGAAATCAAGAATAGTTTCATCAGTATACTCATCTGTAAAATATCAAAGGGGATAAAAGATAGCATAGAGATAATCTGTCTAGAACCTTCAGGAAATTTAGTTGTGGAGTATGGAGGATTTATCTTTGGAATGTCAGCATGAGAAGGCATAAAATTCTGATAGATCATGAGCCAAGTTATAACTGAGTTAATGCCTCTATAGACAAGGGGACTGCCTAGGCATCAGGTTGTAATTGAAGCATTTTATTAATTGACTGGGCTGTAATGGTAAAAAGAATTTCTTTTTCTTCATTTACTATAGCCCTTTGATCTGGCTCATAGTATTTTTGACAAATTCTGATGAGTTCTTGACCAGGATGAGTCTATGGGACTATATACTTAGGCAAATGGGTTTCCCAAATTGGAATATCATCTTTGTCTAGATATTTTTCATAACACTAGTTGTGTATATCTAGAAAATTAAACTCAATTATAGGGTCTACAATTTTATAATCAAGATCAATCAAAGGAATGCTTTCAGCAGCAACCACAGGTGGTTTAAGGGGGTTTACTATTACAACAGATTTGGTAGTCATGACTGGGGTAGGCTTAGGGGCTTTGGACCCCTCAGATTTAGGTGTTTTGGATCCTATAGGTCTGCTTGTGCTTTGTTTCTTAGGAATTTTGAGTAACTGCTGCAAGATTAGATTATTTTTAGGAGTTTTTGTTTTAATAGAGAGGAAACTAAGCAACTTAGATTAAGGATGCTTCTTTTGGGCTTTTTGCTCAATTAAGTCTATCTGAGGGTGTGAAAACTGGCATAAAACAGAAAACAAGGGTTTTTTGAGTCAATTTGTTTGAAAAAATGGGTTTTCAAGGTAATTTAGAGGTTTTAGCCATTTAAATCCTTAATTTTTTTTTTTATACTGTGAAATTCGAGGAATTTGGCTTTAAAAAGGCTTGAAATGGAAAACAGGGTTTCCTAGGAAAAAATTTTCAGGGTTTGGCCACTTTTTTGGTATTTTTAGGAAGTTTGGTTCGGTGAATTTCTTAATGAAAGGTCTGGTTCTATCAAATATGGTTTAAAACTGAATATGAAGGCTTTAATTTATCAAAAAATACCTTTTGCAGGTATCTGGCTCTGAAATGGATTTATGAGGTTTTCAGTTGAAACTCGGGTTTCAGCGGTTTGTTTGGAGCAGTGCACAACCTCTCAATCAGTCTTTAGAGGTTTAATTTTGATAACTGAAAATGTTTTTGGGTGAAAAAATTGAGAATCAGGGCTCAAATGGCTTTTAAACGGAGCTCGGGAAGAGTTATATGAGAGTGCAAATGCGCGGATAACATAAAAAAACTTAACCAAAGGTCTCGTCAATGCCGGGAGGTGGTTTCAAAATTTGAAACGAAACCGAAGAGCAGTTATCATGTGCATATTGGGCAAGAAGTGGTTTAGAACCAAATGAACGCGATGCAATACAATCTCGACACATCAAGGAGAGAGAAATGAGCAAAACTTCCCATTTCACGTTCATTTTGGATTTGGTCATTCGATTACATTGTGCATGCGATATCACATTTGGACCATTGGATCTTGATATCAGGTGCGAAGGGTCAAGATCAAAAGGAAAGCTGTGTCTTTAAGGAAAGGTGGGACCGAGATTTATATGGGAGGTTAATATATGCTTTAAACCTTTATATTTATCAGTGGATAAAGGCTTTAACATATAAAGAGGTGGGGTTTATACATGATTAACCTTTATGTTTAGCTTTGTGAAAAGGATTTCATATAGACGCGGGGTGCAGGGTTTATATATATATGTTGTAGAGGTGAGGGATTTATGCGTATGAGCAGGGCCAAAGCTTTTTGAACCTTATAAAAATAATTAATTTGATTCAAAAACTTTGGATTTATTGTTTATGAATGAGGTTAATATGTTTTATCCAAAACATTTGCAATATGTCTTAATTAAAACATAATGGGTGCGCCATTTAGTTTATTATATAGTTTTAAACCTTTTTGAATGGTTTAAAAACCATAGGGGCGGGATATCTATTTAGTGATAGTTTTAGACCAAAGGGGATTTTATTTTGGGTTTTAATTTAACACATGGGTAATAACTTTGGTCTAAAATCTTTAGAATAGTGGGTTTTGGGGGGTATTTAGATATAGGGAATTAAATAAGTAGGATAAGGTATTATTTAGGGATTTAATAAACTAAGTTAAAATTTAATATGAAAAGGGGAATGGAAGGCACACAAAAATACATAAACTGACTAAGTAAATTTTAAAAGAAAAGTAAAGCAAAGCTTGTCTTTTTATCATTTCACCAATACTTAGTATAAAGTATTTTTGAGGGTTTTTGTATGTTTCTGAATGAAGGAAGTTAATTATATGGATTTATATGTTTCATTAAGTAAGAATGAGTCTTTACCTGTGAAAGGAGTTATAATGTACGAATGAGAGATGAAATAATGATGAATGGGGATTTAACATAAGAATTTAATATTTTCAACTAGCTAGTCATCGAGCCTTGGGTTTGGTCCCAACAAAGGTCAGAGAAATGCTCTGAGCCTGTTTGACTGATAGTTTAGAACACTAAATACCTATAAGGGAATTGAAATTAATAATTTTTCCCGATAATCATTTATTACATGCTTCCTCCATTTCTTTATACCTACCCAGTCTCATTCTAACATTTTTTCTTCATTTGGAAGGTGCATTTAGGCTTGCAACCTTGAAATATTTATTCTTTTAAAGCATAAGCTAACTAGATATACCTTATTTCATCCGAGGGCTCAGATTAAACTGTTGATCTCCTCATTATTCTCTACCTATCTACTGATTTGTCAGGATTAAATTGTTTGACAAATCTTTATTCAATATCTAAAAAATGAAATTGAAAACATGATAAGTTAAGATTAAATAGTTTAACTTATCATGGATTATGGAATTTATTGACACTCTGCCCATAGTCATTTATTTTGCAGAGAAGTAAAAAGTAGTGGCATTTGGACTTGCTCACTTTCAGGTTTTATTTTCATTTTTCTTTTTCTTTTTGAGGTCTATATTTTTCAAGTCCTTTGATCTTTCTTTTAGGACATTTTACCCTCTTTTTTTATTTTTTTTATTTTTATTTTTTCAAAATATGGGAAAGAAACTTGCAGAAAGCAAGGTATGTACATATTTTACAAGACTATCAAAGTTCAATTCAAAATTATAAATCCTATATTTATAGGACCTTAATAGTGGCTTCACATGGGGATGGCATTTCCTGGTGAAATGTCAAGAACGCCGTTGGCTAGTAGCCTTCAACTTTGACCATGATGATCGAGTAATTTTTTTCTGTTTTCTACATAAAAAACTCATATTTATGAAATTTTACCCTACAAAGCTTAGGGCCTTCTTTCTAGGCTTCAACTTTGTAAAGAAAATATCCAATCCAATCTAAAAAATTCAATGGATATTTACAATGATGTAAAAGTAAATGGGACTAACTATTTGTTAGCTCAAATGAATAGTAGTGCTTGAGCATTATACCATTTAATGGTCCTTCTTATATATCTGTTCCATCCGAATCTTTGATAAAGAAAGTATTGTTACCCCTATATCCATAAATTACATAAGGTCCTTTCCACTGAAAGTCAAACTTCCCATGTTTCCCTTTGTCTTCTCTTCTAGAATCCCACTTTAACACTTGATATCCAATGTAAAAATCATCTTCTTTACTTCTTCTATCAAAAATTTTCTTGATTTTATCCTAAATGACTTGGGATTTCTTATAGACCTATTCCCTTGTTTGTTGTAGATGAATAGTTTGATTAATTCTTCTTTGTATATCATTTATTTCCACTTGTGATTCTTGAATGATTTTCATTACTAGAACACCTACGTATGATGGAAAAACTGCGTCCATTCCATATACAAGTTGGTAAGGGGAAGTGCCAATAGACTTTTTATTAGTAAGTCTATCTGCCCATAAGGCATAGACTAACTTTTTATTCCAAGTCTTTTTGTTGTCTTCAAGTAAATTTTTTATGATATTTACAAGACTTTTGTTTGAGGATTCAGCTAGGCCATTACCCTGGGGGTAATATGCAGTAGAGTGACCTAGGGTAATATGATATTTATGACAAAAGGAAATCATCTTTTTAGATTTTAATGTTGTTGTATTATTAGTAATTATCTTGTGAGGGCATCCAAATCTTGACAAAACGTTATTTTCTATGAAAGAAATAATGATTACATCAGTGGCTTGTCTAGTAGCAATAGCTTCAATCCACTTTGTGAAGTAATCAATGGCAGTCAAAATCAACTTATGTTGTCCAGAGGATGGGGGTGAATTTCTCCAATGAAGTCTAAACCCCATTGTTGAAATGGTATTTCAGTTAAAATAGGGTTTAAGTGTAAAGGTAAAAATTTCTTTTTGCCTTCAAAAATTTGACATTTGTGACATGAAGTAACAAACTTTTTAACACCAGCAAACAAGGTAGGCCAATAAAAACTAGCTCTGATAATCTTGTAAGTAGTAGTTTTCCAATATAAATTCCCTCCACAGTCACCTGCATGAAATTCTTCAAGTATTTTATTAGCTTCTTCCTTTAGTAAAAAATTCAATAATATCCCACTATGATCTCTCCAAAAAATTACATTATTTAAGATACAAAATTTTATTGCTTTAAGTTTTAGAAATCTAGCTTTAGTCCTTGACAATTCAAGAGGAGCTTGTAAGTTTGTAAGTACAAATATGATAGCTGAGTACCAAGGTGAATCTAGAAAGGCTTCACTGATCATTGGAGTTGCCGTCTCTTCCTGGTTATCAACCTGAGCAATAAAATTTATATCTAGTGCATTGCAATTTGATTCAGCCATTAACTTGGCTAATCCTTGTCCTTTAATGAGTTTTGTGGGTTTAATTTCCACATCATATTCTAGGATAGTAGCAATCCACTTACCTCTTCTTCCATCAAGACCATCCTGAGTAAGAATGTCTTTTACTACAGAATTAGGGACATAGGCAATTATGTGGGAATAGAGAATATAAACTCTAAACTCTTTGATGGCCTTAACCAAAGCTAAGGCTTTTTTCTCCATTATGTTATATTTCAGAGAGGCATCTCTAAGGGTTTTACTGAAAAAAATCTATAGGTTTTTCAAATCCTTGATCATTCTTCTGCAGTAAAACTGTAACAATGGTATGCTCAGAAGAAAATGAAAAAAATATGAAATCTTTTTTGAAATCTGGACTGATTAAGACTAGTGTTTTAGTTAAAGCCTGCTTTATGGATTCAAATGATTGTTTGGCTTCAATAGTCCATTTTAAAATTGAGTCTTTTTTGAGCATGTTGTTCAGTTCTATAATGATTTTAGCTAATTTTGAAATAAATTTTTAAAAAAAAATTATCTTACCTAAGAAAGCTTGTAATTCTTTGATATTTCTAGGTGGACTGATGTTCAAAATTGCTTCTATCCTAGAAGGATTAATTCTAATTCCTTATTTTGAGATTATATGCCCTAGTAACTTACCTTCCTCTAATCCAAATAGAATTTTCTTGGGATTTAGAGAGATGAAAATTTCCTACATTTAATGAAAACTTGTTTCAAATGATCCAAATGTTCATTATTTGTTTTGGAAAAAATAGTGATGTCATCTAAATAAATTACCAGAAAATCATGAATTTCCTTTGAAAAGGCTATGTCCATAGCTCTCTGAAAGGTTGCGCCTACATTCATCCGACCAAAGGGCATTTTCACATACATGAAAGTGCCCCAAGGAGTGGTGAAAGTTGTTTTAGCTTGATCTTCCTTTTGGACTAGGATTTGGTTGTATCCTGAAAAACCATCTAACAAAGAAATCCTAGAGGAGCCAACTACCCTTTGTAATATATGATCCATCTTTGGTAAAGGGTAATTATCCTTTAAAGACACTTTGCTAAGATTTCTAAAGTCAACAAATAATATAATTTCACCTGTTTTATTTATAGTGGGAACTAGGTTTGAAACCCAATCAGAGTGTTTGATTGGTGCAATGATCTGGGCATCATACATTCACTTTACTTCCTTTTCTATCAAAGGTAATAGAACATGATTAATTCTTCTCAATTTTTGTTTGAATGGTTTTTGATCCTCTTTTATTGGAATTTTGTGTTGGATTATGTTTGTATCATAAGATTTGAGATCCTCATAACTCCAAGCAAAAACATCTTGGTATTCCTTAAAAAGATCAATGCATTTTTCCTTTTCTTGTATAGGTAAGTATTTAGACAGTTTTATCATCTTTGATTTTAATTCTGTCCCAATATTACATTCTTCAATATCAGACCTAACTGGCTCCATTTTCGGCTTTTTAGGCACATCATTGGAGTCAAAGAGATCTTCTAAAGGGGTTAAACCTTTAGGCAAAAAATTATCTTTGAGATCTAGCATGTTAATTTCTTCTTCAATGATTTATTCAATATCTATTTTTTCTAAGCTATCTATGTTAGATTGACTAAATATAGTAGGTTTATCAAATTTGTGTACATCTATGTTATCTATTTCACAATCCAAATCTGAATCTATATTACAGTTTGTATCTATTTTACAGTTTTGAAATTCTTCTTCATTATTTAAGAAATGGTAAATCTGTTCATCTTGAGAGAAAATATACCAATACTTGAGGTTATCTGGAATAATTGGTCTATATTTAACCTTAGAAGTGTACCTGTATGTTTGTTGGAATGGTAAATTGCATTTACTAGAAAAATTTGCTAGGAAATGTGCTCGAATATTTAGTTTTCTAGGTATAGTAGCAAATTTGCATTCCAATAAATCATCAATTAAATTTGTCACAATGTCACTGTATTTGGCTAGTCTAGGGTTATAAATAGAATATACCACATTTACTTTCTTTATGATTAATTCTGAATCTCCCATGATTAGCATTATTTTTCCTCCTAAGTTTCTAATGATATGGAGGCCTAGAATGAGTGCCTCATACTCAGCCATATTGTTGGTGCATTTGAAGTTGAGTCTGAAGGCATGTCCTTCTAAGTGATTAGTCTCCATGTTTGTAATCCATACTCCTGCCCTTGCTCCTAATTTGTTAACTGAGCCATCAAATTCTAAGTGCCAAAGGGATTCATGAAAGATGTTCTCATTGTTTGGTGCTGGCTTTTTATCAATCAGTTCAGTTTGGATTTCATTATTCTCATAGTTACGTAAGATAAAAGAATCCAAGTCAGTTGGTGTAGAATAAATAGGATAATTTATAGATATTTCAGCACTACTGACCATGAATTTCATCAATTTTTCCCTATATAGTTTTTTAGGTTGACCAAACAATGATATAGTAGCATAACTCATGTTTAATTGTAGAGAACCTTGCAACTTTTCTCCCCATGAGCGAGAAAGTAGCATACCATACTTAGGTGGGATATCAGCTACTACAATGTCCATTAATATACTCTTACCAGGGTACTTAACTAATGTCACACATAAGTCTTTGATTAATCCTAAGCACTTAACTTTGCTAGATTCAAATAAAAACAAATATTTATAAGGCCTAGTTATTTCTAGATTAAGAGTTTCTATTATATCTTTAGGCATTAAATTATGGGAAGCTCCTGAGTCTAGCATAGCGTTATGGAGAATTTGATCATCGATGGTAAGAATGATATAAAAGGGAGGGACTGATCCATTTGCATGCTTTTCATTCACATCAGGGCCAAAGATTAACTCTGGTTGATCATAATTCAAATTAATTGCATCTTCACCATCATTAATATTCAGTGTTTCAGTTATGCTTGATTTGTATAAGTCATTTTTTACCAATTATGTTAAAGGAATGGGTATTTTTAACTTAGCAATTTCAGTCTGAATATTAATGAGGGTTGAGATTTAGTAATTTGAACTAATTCATCTTTAGTAACTATAATTTGACTTGTTTTTTCTGTTGGAAATGTTGTCATTGATGGCAAAGGAGGCAGCGCTGAAGCAAAGAGGCAGCAAAGAAGCAAATGAAGGCAGAGGAAACGAATATAATAGAGGCAGAACCGTTATCTCAGCAATAGAGGCAGAGGCAGAGCGACAGGAGCAGCAGAGACAGAGTCAGAGACAGAAGCAGAGTCGTTATAAAATTCCGGGAATCGCTTCACTCCAGCGGCAAAGAATATATATAAACATATACAAAACTTATTCCGGGAATCGCTTAACTCCAGCAGCAATGTAATGCAAATAACACAAAAAATTCCGGGAATCGCATAACCCCAGGCGGAAGGATACATAAAACAAATCTCATTCCGGGAATCGCTACCCACGCAGGAGTATACATAGAGCGCATTACATATGTTCCAATGGTCCAAGGCATATACATTGACATATATTAAAGTTGAGTGTGTTATGATCAATGGAAAGGAAGTAATATAAAGTGGGACCCTCATCCAATCGCAATCGGAGATCGCAAGGGCAGCGGAACATCGCAACAGAAAGTTGCGATTGCGATTGAAGTGGCGGACCCGATCGAGTTATGCACCACAGTTAATTGCTAATCGCATCCGAGTTCCAATCGCACAACTTTGTAAAACGCTGCGATTGAAGTGGCGGACCCGATCGAGTTATGTACCACAGTTAATTGCTAATCGCATCCGAAATCTCAATCGCAATCGGAACTCTACGATTGATCGCACGACTTTGTAAAACGCTGCAATTGAAATGGCGGACCCGATCGTGTTATAAGCGGGAGTTGATATATGCAAATCGCATCCGGAATCTCAATCGCAATCGGAACTCTACGATTGATCGCACGACTTTGTAAAATGCTGCGATTGAAATGGCGGACCCGATCGTGTTATAAGCGGGAGTTGATATATGCAAATCGCATCCGGAATCTCAATCGTAATCGGAACTCTCCGATTGATCGCATGACTTCGTAAAACGTTGCGATTGAAGCCCGGACCCGATGGGCTTATTAACTATGATTAACAAGTGTTTTGAGTTCCAGTTCTAATCGTAAATGGAAATTTGTGAAGGCGCTATTATATATAAATATATATATATATATATATATATATATATATATATATATATATATATATATATATATATATATATAAAGTAGTTATGATTGTATTAAAAACATCTTGGCGATGATGCAGCAGACCCACGGAGCCTCGGCTTAATGGGAGGGTGATTATTAATGTAATGCAATTGTAATATATGTATGTTAGGCACACGGAACTCGCCAAGTCAACGAACCTTAACACGTAGTTTGGAAAATTACAGTCAGCAGATTAATTTATATATAAAGCGCTGGTATAAAAATAAAATAAAAATGCAGTTGCAGTTCATAAATTCAGGAGTTACGCAGCAGCCATAAATAGAAAGGCATACAGAGAAGAGAAAGCGACAAAGAGACAGTTAGAGAAAAGACAAATGCGCAGCAAGCCAAGAGACAAAATGAGTGAGCCGGAGTTCACATTGTAATTCGAATGTAAATGTTTTAATTGTTTTTATTGTTTGTGATGCATTGGTAAGTCTCCGAGAGAAAACAAACTCCCACTGTAATGTTAAAATTGACACCTACAGTTATAATTTATGAGTAAGCTGATAAAAGGAGTGAGAAGGCAGAAGGCAAAGAGACATGACTTTCCATTTCGAATTCCAAGCAGAATACAAACAATCATGTGAGGAAATCTATAAATAATATCATCTTGATATGCAGAGAGAGTTTTTTTGAGAGCAGAGGTGAGAGTAAAGAAAGAGAAGGCAGAATACAGAAGAGTGAAGCAGAGAAGATCAAGAAAAGAAGAGCAGAAAGAGGAGCTACAGAACAGAGCTGATATCAGAGGTAAATCAGCAAACATTCAGTTTGTTATATTGAGGAAGTTGGAGCTTCCCTATCAAGTTGAAGCTTGATAGCTGTCAGTTGTAGCTGACTGAGGTTGGAGCCTCCTGTAGGTTGGTGCCTGCAGAAAATTGAAGGGAGTTGGTGCTTCCTTGCAAGTTGTAGCTTGCAGAATTGAGGATAGAGCCTCCCGTAGGTTGGTGCCTGCAGAAAACAGTGGTGAGAGGGAGTTGGAGCTTGCCTTTGCATCACAACAATAATAAGATGTGGTTTTCTCCCTTTATGGGTTTCCACTTACATCTGCTGTCTCTATGTGTGCTTCTTATGTGTTGATGTGATTATTTCAATCTGCTTAATTTCTTGATGCTTTCAACTTAAGTATGGTGTCACAATAAATTAATATTGGCTGCAAATAAGATTGTTCACATATTAAAGCTGTAAATAACTCTGGTGAAAATTTAAAAGGCTAATGCATGTATTAAACTGATTCACCCCCCCCTCTCAGTTTAATCAAAGATTCAACAATTGGTATCAGAGCGAGTTCCTTTGTACAAGTCTAACAACTGAAAGGAGATCCTAGGTTCCCAAGATGGCTAGTAAAGAAGGATGCTCAACCAATAAAGCCCCTTTCTTCACTGGTGAAAATTATGCTTTCTAGAAAATCAGAATGAAGACATACATAATGTCTCTAGGAATAGAAGTCTGGGCTGCTGTGGAATCAGGATATGCCCCGAAATCAACTGATACAAAAAAAGAAGCTAAAGAAAGCTTTGTAGCTAATGCAAAAGTCATGAATGCCATCCTGAATGGATTATGTGAAGCAGAGTTTATTAAAGTAATGCACAAAGACACTGCCAAGAAAATTTGGGATACTCTTGAAGGCATACATGAGGGAGACCAGAAAGTAAAGACTGCCAAACTTCAAGTATATAGAGCCCAGTATGAAAACTTTAAAATGAATGATGATGAAGATGTTGGCAGCTTCTTCTTAAAAGTTGCAGAAATTGTTAACAATGTGAAAGCTCTTGGAGAAACCATACCAGAAAGTATAGTTGTGCAAAAGATTCTAAGATCACTCCCATCCAGATTTAATCCCAAGGTATCCGCAATAGAAGAGACAGCGAATTGGGAGACATTGACCATGAATCAGCTACTAGGAAATCTTACAGCATATGAGATGAGGCTTCCACAGAAGAAGTCAAGCACAAGGGAGGCAACATTCAAAACAGAAAAGAAGAAAGAAGAAAAGGAAGACATATGCTCCTGCTCTGATGAAGAAGAGGCTAAATTTGTCAAGAAATTGGATAGAGGCTCAGGTAGATACAAAGGTAAACTTCCCTTCAAATTCTTTAACTATGGAAGAGTTGGACATTATGCTGCTAAATGTCCTCACAAGAAAGTAAGAAATCAAGCTCAAGAATCAGAGAAAGACACATCAAAGAACTGGCAGAAAGGAAAGAAATTCAGCAGAAAATCCTTCTATGCTCAGCAAGACAGCAGTGCATCTGAAGACTCAGATGAACCCTCAAGTGAAGAAGGAACCTCAGAATTTTTATTGATGACCATAGAAGATCTTGAGGGACTCCTACTAGAAGATGAAGAAGAAGAAGGGGAAGTAGACCTTGAGGGGGAGCTAAGAAGTGCTCTGGAGGAGATTGACAGACTCAAACTAAAATGTAGAAAACAAAAAGAGATTCTCCTAAAATGTGTGAAAGAAGAACAAAATTCAGAAGTCCTCATGCAGCTGAAGGTAAAGCTTGAAGAAGCCAAGAAGATAGAAGATATGTTACTTCAACAAATCAAAGATAAAACTCGAGAACAAGAGAAGCTGGAAGAAGAAATTCTGTGTCTGAGAAAGAAATTAGAAAAAGCTCAACAAAAAGTTTCTATATACCCTTCTCAAACAACAAGCTCTATTAAGTTGAATGAAATTTTGGTTGCTCAAAGATCCCCTATGATAAAGACTGGAATAGGCTACAAAGGAGAATCAAGTAAAGGAAAAGAAAAGGTTGACAGAGAGATTATTTTTGTAAAAGCAAAGAAGGATGAGGAAGTAGCTCAAATAATTCCTACAAAAAAAGAAATCTGCAATAAGAGAGACAGAGAGCAGAAGAAACCTCTAGTAACAAAGAATGCAATAACTACTAAGATAACAGAAAAAGGATCATATGCTCCTGAGTATGTCAAATTTGGAAGCCATCAAAGGAGATTATTCCCTCCTATGAAGAATGCCACCTGTTATGTCTACCACAAGCAGGGACACATTGCTGCATATTGTCATGCAAGGAAGAATGATTCAAACCAGCAAAAGAGGCAAGCATGGAAGAGACAACCTTACATCAGGTATGCAAGTAATTTCTATGGTTATTGTTTTTATTCTAAGGAATTTGGCCATAGAATTATTGAATGTAGAAAGTATGGACAAAGACTGATGTTCAATACCTCAAGGAGGTTTATGAGTCAAAGCAATTTTGTTCATGCTCACAATTCCGCAAAAACTATAATCAAATGTTGTATATGCAATCAAATTGGGCATATATCTTCCAAGTGTTCTCTAAAGGGATATAATTCATCACCTCACAAAAGATACCAAACAAAAGGGGGCCTCCAGTGGATAAAGAAGGCGAATAAATGTGACTTGGCTTTAACAGCTCAAGATTTGAAGAGTCAATGGTATTTGGACAGTGGCTGCTCTAAACACATGACAAGAGATAAAAACAAGTTTTTAACTCTTGACGAAAGGAAATCGGGCAATGTCACTTTTGGAAATGACAAATCAGGAAAGATCAAGGGAAAAGGATCAGTCAGCATAGACAATGGCAGAGGAAAGGCCCAAGATGTATTATATGTAGATGGGCTGAAAGCAAATTTACTGAGTGTTAGTCAGATGTGTGATAAAGGCTATGAAGTTCTCTTTAGAGCACAAGATTGTGTAGTCAGATCAAGCACAACAGGAAAAACTCTACTCAAAGGTGTTCGAACAGAAAGTAATGTGTACATAGTGAAAGAGGAAGATGAAGCCTGCCATCTTAGCAAACTTGAGGAGTCATGGTTGTGGCATAGAAGATTGGGACATCTCAGCTTTGACCATATCATCAGACTGAGCAAGAAGAAAGCTGTAAGAGATATGCCAGAAATAAAA
Source organism: Pinus albicaulis (assembly GCA_034641835.2). Taxonomy (NCBI): domain Eukaryota; kingdom Viridiplantae; phylum Streptophyta; class Pinopsida; order Pinales; family Pinaceae; genus Pinus; species Pinus albicaulis. Next base: position 1,019,587,629 of record CM076575.1, on the reverse strand, counting down.
AGGCCTTCAAGTACTATATGCAAATCTTGTCAATTGGGGAAACAGACTCGCACATCCTTTAAATCTAAAGAGGAGCTGTCAACAAGAAGACCACTTTAGCTTATGCACATGGACCTGTGTGGACCTGCTAGAACTAGGACACGAAGTGGAGAATCCTATTTCATGCTGATAATAGATGACTTTTCCATAATGACATGGGTTGCTTTTCTCAAAAATAAATCAGAAGCATTGGAAAAATTTAAGATATTCAAAGCATTAGCAGAAAATCAAACTGGATGCAAGCTGAAATGTATCAGATTAGACAGAGGAGGAGAATTCACAGATTATGACTTTGTAGACCTATGTAATCAACATGGAATAAAGCAACAATTTACTATTGCAGGGACACCTTAGCAGAATGGAGTAGCAGAGAGACAAAACAGGTCTGTACAACAAATAGTAAGAGCTATGATGCAAGAGAATAATATTGCTCAAACCTTCTGGGCAGAAGCAGTGCACACAGCAGTACATATCCTTAATAAAGCTCACTTAAGGCCAAGCAGTGACAAGACTCCCTATGAACTATGGCATGGAAAGCCAACTTCAATCAAACATTTCAGAATCTTTGGAAGCAAGTGTTACATAAAGAATAATGATGAAAATCTTGGAAAATTTGATGCAAGAGCAGATGAAGGGATATTTCTAGGATATGCATCCAAAAGTAAAGGGTACAGGTGCTACAACAAGACTCTTTGGAAAATAGTTGAATGTATTGATGTGAGATTTGATGAAGAACTTCCAAACAATACAAGAAATACAGACTGCTGCAGTCCATCAGACAACCATGAAGAGGAAGACAAGGATGATGATGAAACAAGCAAGACAACAGATAATGCAGAGCTGAGCTCGAAAACCCCCTCAAGATACACTTAGAAGAATCATCCTGAAGATCAGATCATAGGAGACAAGAAAGCAGGAGTCCAGACAAGAAGGCAACTAACAGAACAAACAGAAGAAGTATACATAGCCACGTTATCACAAATAGAGCCAAAGAAATTTGAAGAAGCCAGCAAGGACAAGTATTGGATAAAAGCAATGAATGAAGAATTGGACCAAATTGAGAAGAACAATACCTGGGAACTAGTTCCTAGACCTATTGAGAAAAATATCATTGGTTCAAAATGGGTATTCAAAAACAAAATGAATGAGCAAGGACAATTAATCAGGAATAAAGCAAGGCTGGTCTGCAAAGGATACTCACAAATAGAAGGACTTGATTATGATGAAACATTTGCCCCTGTAGCTAGAATGGAAGCTATCAGAATGTTCCTGGCATTTGCATGCTATCAAGATTTCAAGGTATATCAAATGGATGTAAAATCTGCTTTTCTTAATGGTGATCTAGAAGAAGAAGTGTACATGGAACAACCCGAAGGTTTTTCATTGACAGATAAAGAAGACTATGTATGTAAACTGAAAAAGGCCCTATATGGACTGAAACAGGATCCTCGTGATTGGTACTCAAGACTGGATAAACATTTGCAAAAACAGGGTTTTAAGAGAGGTGGAGTAGACAACAACCTATACATAAAAGCCCATGAAAATGAACTTTTGATTGTTCTAGTGTATGTTGATGACATTATGTTTGGAAGCAACAAAGATGATCTAGCAAAAAGGTTTGCTGATGAAATGAAAACAGAGTTTGAAATGTCTATGATTGGAGAGCTCAGTTTCTACTTGTGACTACAAATTCAGCAAAAGAACACAAGTACATTTATTTCACAAGAAAAATACATAAAAGAAATGTTGAAAAAGTTCAAAATGGAGGACTGCAAACCTGTGTCAACTCCCATGACCACAGGTTGCAAGCTGTGTGCTAATGATGGGTCTGCTGACATAGATCAAAGACTTTACATATCAATGATTGGAAGTCTATTGTATCTGACTGCATCAAGACCAGACATCATGCTAGCAGTAGGATTAGTGGCTAGATATCAAGCAGCACCTAAACAAAACCATCTTCTGGCAGTCAAAAGAATATTCAGATATCTACAAGGAACAATACAGTATGGACTTTGGTATCCTAAAAGCAAAAACTTCACCTTATCAGCATACACAGATGCAGATTGGGCCAGCTGTATGGATGATAGGAAGAGTACAAGTGGAGGTGCATTCTATCTAGGAGAAAGCCTAGTTGCATGGCTAAGCAAGAAACAAACATCCATCTCTCTGTCTATAGCTGAAGCCGAATATATAGCAGCAGCAGCATGTTGTACACAAGTCATGTGGATGAAGCAAACTCTTCAAGACATGAAGGTAAGCATTGATGAACCTATTCCAATCAAATGTGACAATACAAGTGCTATAAGTATATCTAAAAATCCCGTGCTTCATTCAAAAACCAAACATATACCAATCAAGTATCATTTCCTCCGAGAACAAGTGGCTCTAAAAATAGTAAAGCTGGAATATGTACCAACGAAAGAACAAACAACTGATATATTTACCAAACCTCTTGCTAGAGAACCATTTCAATACTTGAGAGATAAACTAGGGGTAGTATCAGCAGATGCTACTCTCTAATATGAAGAGAATGCACAACTTCAGGGGGAGAACAAAACGAAGATATCATTCCAGGGGGAGACCAGCCAGCAAGATAAGCATAAAACAAGTCCACAGGATCAGCATTAACAGTATTATCGGCATTCAGAAGCAACAAATTATAGCACGCATTCAGCATTATAAGCTTTCGGTAGCATTAGCAGTATAAGCATTTAGTATTCATTCAGAAGCAAGTTCTAGCACGCATTCAGCACTATAAGCATTCAGCATTATCATAAAACAGAGCAATGGTATAGAGCAGCATATAAAACAGAGCAGCATCATATCGGCTCACTATATGGTATCGGCTTACAAGCACTACAAATATGAAACAGAGCAGCATGATACAGCTATTAAAACCAAAGCGTTCTCTCAACAAGTTTCATACATCACTCTGGAGCAGCATAGTACAATTTCAGCTGAAGAGGACCTAAACGTAACTCAGAAAAAGGAAGTACAACAACAGAGCCCATACGGAGAGATGAGGCGTCGTCCTTTTCCATTGATTTCAAAGGGGGAGGAAGAACAAACAACAGGAGGAAGAGCATGCAAACAGAAAGAGCAAGCAACAAGAGAAAGAGAAAGCAAACAGAGAAAGTGGATTGCCATCAATGCCAAAGGGGGAGACTGTTGGAAATGTTGTCATTGATGGCAAAGGAGGCAGCGCTGAAGCAAAGAGGCAGCAAAGAAGCAAATGAAGGCAGAGGAAACGAATATAATAGAGGTAGAACCATTATCTCAGCAATAGAGGCAGAGGCAGAGCGACAGGAGCAGCAGAGACAGAGTCAGAGACAGAAGCAGAGCCGTTATAAAATTCCAGGAATCGCTTCACTCCAGCAGCAAAGAATATATATAAACATATACAAAACTTATTCCGGGAATCGCTTAACTCCAGCAACAATGTAATGCAAATAACACAGAAAATTCCGGGAATCGCATAACCCCAGGCGGAAGGATACATAAAACAAATCTCATTCCGGGAATCACTACCCACGCAGGAGTATACATAGAGCGCATTACATATGTTCCAATGGTCCAAGGCATATACATTGATATATATTAAAGTGGAGCGTGTTATGATCAATGGAAAGGAAGTAATATAAAGTGGGACCCTCATCCAATCGCAATCGGAGATCGCAAGGGCAGCGGAACATCGCAACAGAAAGTTGCGATTGCGATTGAAGTGGCGGACCCGATCGAGTTATGCACCACAGTTAATTGCTAATCGCATCCGAGTTCAAATCGCACGACTTTGTAAAACACTGCGATTGAAGTGGCGGACCCGATCGAGTTATGTACCACAGTTAATTGCTAATCGCATCCGAAATCTCATTCGCAATCGGAACTCTACGATTGATCGCACGACTTTGTAAAATGCGGCGATTGAAATGGCGGACTCGATCGTGTTATAAGCGGGAGTTGATATATGCAAATCGCATCCGGAATCTCAATCGCAATCGGAACTCTACGATTGATCGCACGACTTTGTAAAACGCTGCGATTGAAATGGCGGATCCGATCGTGTTATAAGCGGGAGTTGATATATGAAAATCGCATCCGGAATCTCAATCGTAATCGGAACTCTCCGATTGATCGCACGACTTTGTAAAACGTTGCAATTGAAGCCCGGACCCGATGGGCTTATTAACTATGATTAACAAGTGTTTTGAGTTCCAGTTCTAATCGCAAACGGAAATTTGTGAAGGCGCTGTTATATATATATATATATATATATATATATATATATATATAAAGTGGTTGCGGTTGTATTAAAACATGCCGCGTGGTCTGTAGACCCACGGTACTCAACTTAACGGGAGGGCGATTATTAATGTAATGCAATTGTAATATATGTATGTTCCGGCCTGCGGAACTCGCCACATCAACAAGACACTTGCTGCATGTAAAGGATTGAATTACAGTCAGCAGATTCATTTATATATAAAGCGCTGGTATAAAAATAAAATAAAAATGCGGTTCATAAATTCAGGAGTTACGCAGCAGCCATAAACAGAAAGGCATACAGAGAAGAGAAAGGGACAAAGAGACAGTTAGAGAAAAGACAAATGCGCAGCAAGCCAAGAGACAAAATGAGTGAGCTGGAGTTCACATTGTAATTCGAATGTAAATGTTTTAATTGTTTTTATTGTTTGTGATGCATTAGCAAGTCTCCGAGAGAAAACAAACTCCCACTGTAATGTTAAAATTGACACCTACAGTTATAATTTCTGAGTAAGCTGATAAAAGGAGTGAGAAGGCAGAACGAAAAGAGACATGACTTTCCATTTCGGGTCCAAACGAATACAAAAAGCAGGTCATGTGAAAATCTATAAATATTGTCATCTTGATATGCGAGGAGAGAGTTTTGAGAAGCGAGAGGTGAGGAAGTAAAGAAAGAGAAGGCAGAATACAGAAGAGTGAAGCAGAGAAGATCAAGAAAAGAAGAGCAGAAAGAGGAGCTACAGAACAGAGCTGATATCAGAGGTAAATCAACAAACATTCAGTTTGTTAAATTGAGGAAGTTGGAGCTTTCCTATCAAGTTGAAGCTTGATAGCTGTCAGTTGTAGCTGACTGAGGTTGGAGCCTCCTGTAGGTTGGTGCCTGCAGAAAATTGAAGGGAGTTGGTGCTTCCTTGCAAGTTGTAGCTTGCAGAATTGAGGTTGGAGCCTCCTGTAGGTTGGTGCCTGCAGAAAATCAGTGGTGAGAGGGAGTTGGAGCTTGCCTTTGCATCACAACAATAATAAGATGTGGTTTTCTCCCTTTATGGGTTTCCACTTACATCTGTTGTCTCTATGTGTGCTTTTTATGTGTTGATGTGAATATTTTAATCTTCTTAATTGCTTGTTGCTTTCAACATAAGTATGGTGTCACAATAAATTAATATTGGCTGCAAATAAGATTGTTCACATATTAAAGCTGTAAATAACTCTGGTGAAAATTTAAAAGGCTAATGCATGTATTAAACTGATTCACCCCCCCCTCTCAGTTTAATCAAAGATTCAACATTTTCTTGAGTTTCTACATTTGTATTTCTATCTTCAATTGTTTGACATTCTCTGTCTGCGTTTCCTGAGTTTTACTGCTTTTAACCTTCTTTTCAGGGACTGTTTGTGTAGCAGTAGAAGTTTTATCAGACTTAGAAATATCAGCAGGTGTTTTTGAATTAGCAATTTTTGGATCTACTGGTTTAGGATCAGTAGAAGGTGTTTTTGGATCTAAATTAGCTGATTTAACATAGTTAGAGGATTTTGCTACAACAGATTTATGTGTGTCTTTTGAGGCTCGAGCCACTTCATCAGTAATATCAACAATTTTGGGATTTGATGGTGCTTCTACATTTTTCTTATTTTGATTTTGGGAATTGTTTTTGGTAGAAGACTCATTATTTTTCTTGTGTCTAAGGTTATACTAACTATGTATTTCATTTATGGAAAATTCATAACCCTGTTTATAGTCAAAGGATTCACTAGAATCTAATTTGAGTTGTTGAAGCTCAAATATTTCCTGATCTTCCTGAGTGAAGAAAATGGTATTGTTTTCATATATTCCCATTAGATTATTGATGTCATCCCCATCTTCATCATTACTTTGAGAACTCTCATCATAGTTCTCTTGGAATGGGGGCTTAATTGTTTGGTCTGGGCCTGTTTCTTTTGCTTTTCCCTGATTTATGTTTTTTCTAAAGTTGGGATTTCTAATTTGTTGTTGGTTATCCCAATGGGGTATTTTTTCTATATTATATAGTCTATCCATCATTCTTTCTAAGGTTTTGGCTAAGCTATCCATTTTTGCATATGAATTTGAATTTTCTTCTTTGATAGTCACTCTTCTTTCATTTCCGAGTCTAGCTTTTTTAGCTAATATGTTTATTTCTACACTAACAACATCTAATTGCATTTTTTCTAAGGTGTCTGCATCTCTTTCCCTTAATTGATAAGCCATATCTGCATCAAATACATCAAGGAATTTGAGTAGAACAGAATAAGGAGTAGGTATAAGAGTTGCAGGGATAGAATTATAGATACTATTATACCTAGTGCATTAATCTTGAACTGACTCATTTGGGGAACTTTTTAATGCAGCAAATTCAGATAATATTTGAAGGGGGTTCTTTTTCTTTTCCCATTTATTCAAAAATGTCCTACGAAATAAAACTAAATCAATTATGCTACCAGCAGCTTGATCTTTGAATCATTCCTTTACTTCTCCAGTCAAACTTTGAGAAAACAATCTCGTTTTAACATCTGATTCACCTATTTCATAAACTTAAAAGAGGTTTGTGACTTTACTTACATGTTTTTGAGCAGTATATTGTGTAGTACTATCAAACAATGGTATTTTGTTTTGATAATCTTGAGGCATGTCATGCAACTATTAGGGTAAGACAAGAGGAGCATATCTAGCAGCCATGGCTAAAAGCTTAGTTTGAATAGAAGATATAGTAGAAGAACTTGGAAATGTGGTGGAAATGATAGCAAATGAACTGAAAAATGTACCAGAAGTGTTGGGAAATGATATTGGGATATGAGTGGAACTACTAGGAAATGAGAATGATGAATTTGCAAAATCAGAAGGTAAACTAGTGGATTGAGTGGATGGTGGAAAAGGTATCCTAGGTTGCAAAGGCAGTCCAGGGATAAATGGGTCTATGGATGAGTTGGGAGTGGTATTTATATATGATGTAAAAGAATACAAAGATGAATCTGTAGCTGGTATTATTGTGGTGTGTAACTGAGAAACTGGAGGTTTGTTTGTATAAGTCAAAAAATTAGCTAATTCAATAGCCTCATCAATATCCTTAAGAATTATAACATTAATTTCTTCAACTTTAGTCTGATATTCAGCTTTCTTTGATTTAGATCTTGTTGTAATAATTTCTTGTTTTGTATTCAAGAATGAAATAAAAGCAGGGTCTACAACAGTAGTTTTTAAATCATTTTCAGATTTTCTTTTAAATAAGGAATGCTCAAATTTCAGATCAAAATCAATATCTTGCAAACTAACTAATTCTTGAGGTAATGAATTGACTCTTATTAATGATACTTCAGCTTCTAAGTTTTCCATTTGTTTTTTATTTTTTCCAATTCAGTCTGGGTTATCTACTATGACAACAGGTTTAGGATCCAGGTTAGAACTGGTAGTGTAGGTTTTCCTAGAAGCCATAATTACTATTTTTCAATACCCACAACTTATAAAAATAATCTTGAAATACAAAGATAAATAAAATAATTTTCTTTCAAGATAATTTTATGATTGGGGATTGGTTAGTTCCCTAGTATGGTCGCCAGTATGTTATCACTCTAGTAAATTCTTAAGTTGTGGGATTTTGGATTTAAGTCAAATAACTCTAGAGGTAACCACAAACCTACTTCAAACTCCAGGATCTAGCCTTCCTAGGGTTCATAGAGGGCTCTCTCTTTAAGAATTATCTTTGTTTTATTTATAAATGTTAGGCTAGTTGTGAAAGTACAATTTGGTTTTGTTTTAAAGTGTTTGGTGGGGAAAAATCACTTGGAGGTAAGATAGAGAGAAATCTACTTGTCCATTAGGCTATGGGGTATAAATCAAGCTAGCAGCACTAGAAATCAAGGCCAAAAAGGTACAAATATATCAAGGAAAGATAGATAACCCTCATAGATTTGGGAAAGTGGTTTTTTTTGAGGTGGTATGATCGGGATAAAGGGAACTTAAGGATCCTTTGATCCCAAAAATGGAAGTAGAAGGCAGAGGTCAAACAAGAGAGGGAGCAATTAAGGGTTCCTTGCACCGGAAATCAAAAGAAAACATTAAAATGGCAATTAGTTAAAGACAAGGAGCACTTGACTAATCCTGTAGTAATACTCCTAGTTACACATTCAGACAGAATAAACATAAAATGAATGAATGAAACTTATAAAATGAAATAGTGACAAGTAGGAAGTACTTCACTCATCATCTTATCACAGGGATCTTGAATTATGATGCTAGTTAGCTTGTCCAATCTTCTACTTCAAATTCAAACACACAATAGCCTCCAATGTTCAACAAAAATGTCTATAGTAAGTCCAACAATTTTATTCCACACTGAATACTTCTGAAATTGAAGTATTTGTACAAAAAGTATTACAAATATCCTAGAAGAGTTTTAGGAATAACTTTAGGAAAAATAAAAAATCATTACATAATACAAGGGACAACTGCTTAAGAAACTAGCAAGCTGTCCTCTTTTTCCAAAATAAATAGAACTATTTTGCTAACAAGGAGCTTTTAACTGCCTATGTGTCCTTCTTGCTGGCTGCTAGATATTTTTAAGCACTTAACTTGCCTTCGCTAATACTCTTTCATGCTAATAATATTTAATCTGATGCTATTTAACGCTGATACTCTTTGAACATTAGTTTTTAATTTTTTACTGCTATAGATTATCTTTTTAGCAGTAAAAATCAGCAAACTGTCTTTTCATTTTATCTTTCTTTTGACTGTCAGTCTCTAGGTAACTTTTCACTGTTTTTACCTTTTATATTTACATCAAATCTGTGAAATTTTGCCACTCTTCTACTGTTGGAATATGGATATTTTTAGCTTCCTGAAGTTTTCATCAGCCTCTGTATATCTTGCAAAATTAGGCTTGATGACAAAGAGATGCTTAATTTCATGTTGTAGAAAGAATAAATCCTCAAAATACAAAAGTAAAACTTTGCCTGTAGGGGTGCCTTGTGTTAGATGCTTAATTACTTGCTCTTTAGCAAACTCCCTAATCTTGTTTTTATAGTCCTTCTGTGGCATAAGATTTTCATTGAACACATGTATGTCTGGTAAGCCCTTTTGTCTGAGATTTGTGTATTTTACCATAAATCTAGTTATGGCAAGGTTCATTGTTTCACATTTTTCTTCAAGATTGTTCATTAAGCTCTTTTTAGTGACAACCTTCTTGATTTTCAAGATTGTCTCTGTCCTGTCTGATATCTGCAATTCTTCCAATTCCTCCCTGTTCTTGCTGTTTAGAAATGTAAGGAGTTTTAAAGCCTGTGTAGGCTTATCAGCCAACTCATATTTTGTCTTTTGTATCTCTTTTTGGGCTGCCAATAGAAATTATTTTTACTCATATATAACCTAAATTGAATACCATTGATTATGAATGGCTTCAATTATGTTAGTCCAAAGATTATTTTTAATATATGAGATCTGCTCTGTGGAAGTCAATTCTTTTTGTAAATTCTTGAGCTGCTCTCCCAATTTGATTGCTTTCTTCTCATGAGTTCTGACATTGATCTGGGCTGTCTTATTTTACCTCTCAAGATTTTCAATTATCTTGTTTATTATATTTATCTCATGTGTCTTTAAAGACATCTCTTCCATGGCTTTTACAATCTAGCTGGCTTCATCTATGTGTTGTACATTTATAGTAGAAGATTCTTTAGCTGAAATGGTGGCTGAAGTCATTGGCACTGCAGTTTCTAGTGGGCCCTTTGGTGCTAATTTATCTCCTAAAGTAGAAGGTATAGCTGTAGTAATCACTTGGATGACTGTAGGAATTGTAGGAATTTTTGGTTCTTTTACATTCTCTCTCTCTTGGACAAGTTTGTCCATTTGTGTTTCTATCTCCTTGATTTGTGCTGTTAATTTAAGTATGAGCTCCATCGTCTCTTCTTTTTCACTTTGATCCTGAAGGATTTATTTAGTTTGTGGATGCTCACTTTGAGGAAGCTTGATTTGTTTCCTCAAATTTTCTATGTCTTCATTCTTTATCTTGACTAATAGTTCTTCTGCTTGGATATTTGAGGGATCATATCCCACCTGTAAGACTAGTTCCTCTAAGGCTTTGATCCTTAGGTCCTTGGCATAAAGTGATGCTTTATCCAACTTCATTTGATCTTGCAAATTAAGTATGGTATTTTTAAGTTTATTAGCACTCATTGCTTTGGTTCCCACTGTAGAATACAACATTTCAAAGGTCTGTCTGTGGAACTCAATCTAGTCCAGCTCATGAATATTCTCTGTGTCTACCTCAAGGTCCACCTTTTTATAGTATGATACTGTTTTGGGTGCTGAGGTAGTAGGCTGTAAAAACGACATCATCATTTTATTGTTGGAATAGTCAAATGTTGATAAAACCTATTCTGATTTCCAGGCTTCTACTTTAGGGATTGAGAATATATTTCTGTTTTTATCTCCTCATTCTTCTGCTTAATTAGCTTATACCTTTCCTTGATGTCCAAGTCCTTTTCCTCAACTGGATATGAGGAAGAGGCTTCGATGTTGTGTTGCTTCTTAATCATCTGTGTATCATTATTATTTACTGTTGTTTCATTTTCTATCTCCATAAGTGTTTCATTGATTATAGTTGTGGCCATATCATCATTGGTTACTGGATCATCTGTCTCATCAACATCAATTGTTACTTTCTCCTTATCAACTAAACTGATTTTAAGCCTTTTGTTATAGATTATTTTAAATTTTGTCTCAACTATTGTCTCTGCTGTATAACCTCCTTCCTCTCTGACTCTCTTTATTGATTTTTCTGGTTGTTTGACTACTTCGAAAGTTGGTGTTGTTCCTATTTGGATTGTTGCCTCTACCAAGGTGTTTTCACTCCATTCTATTTGATTTGCAAACTTTTCTATTTTAGGTTTGGACTTATGGATAAAAGGTGTTAATTTACACTTCACCCTTAGCTTGCTTAAGATCCCTTATGGATCATAATTCCATGGAAAACTCTCATCAAATCTAAATTCTGATAATTCATTTGCTATTTCCTTTTCTACATCTTTGTGGTTGATTATGAATGGCCCAACTTGATTCTTTAACTTAAACTTGGTATTCTTTTTGGCTGCCATAAAGTTAATTGAATCTGCATTGAGAATTTGCCTAAGATATTCAAGTGCAAAAATTCTCATACACACATGCCTGGGAAACTTGTAGGGTAACAATTTTGACCCAAAAATCCTTAATTCGGTGTGTTTTTCATAGAGGTACCAATATCCAACTTTGTTCTGCTCTGAAAGCTATAATATTATTATCATTTCTTCATTGATCCTATGTTGTTCTGATTTGTTTAATATGCTCATTGCTGGATGCAAAAATAGTTCTGAAAACTCTGAATAAGTGGAGTCACTAGATTCTTTTCTCAGTAAAGAAGTCCAAAAGATAATTGATAGAGGTTTTCCATCTACATCCATATTTTTCAAAGAAATTGAAAATTTGTCTGCTTTAGAGAATAAAAACAAATGGAGAAGATAAGATGAATATCTAAAAACTCCTTTTGTGGGTAATTTGGTCAACTGGTAATGAATGGCATCTGCTATGAAGCTAGAATAATCAAAGATGACTGCTGGAGGTTGACTAGGAGACATAGTGGACAAGAAACCAAGAATATATTTATCATTATACTCATCTGTAAAATATCAAAGGATAAAAGATAGCATAGAGATAATCTATCTAGAACCTTCAGGAAATTTAGTTGTGGAGTATGGAGGATCTATCTTTGGAATTTCAACATGAGAAGGCATAAAATTCTGAAAGATCATGAACCTTGTAGGGAAATCTATGTCAAGGTATAACTGATTTAATGCCTCTATAGACAAGAGGACTGCCTGGGGATCAGGTCGTAATTGAAGCATTTGATTAATTGACTGGGCTGTAATGGTAACAATTATTTCTTTTTCTGCATTTACTATAGCCCTTTGATCTGGCTCATAGTATTTTTGACAAATTCTGATGAGTTCTTGACCAGGATGAGTCAATGGGACTATATACTTAGGAAAATGGGTTTCCCAAATTCGAATATCATCTTTGTCTAGATATTTTTCATAACACCAGTTATGTATATCTAGAAAATTAAACTCAATAACAGGATTTAAAATTTTATAATCAATATAAGTCAAAGGAATGCTTTCAACGACAACCAAAGGTGGTTGAAGGGGGTTTACTGTTACAGCAGATTTGGCAGTGATGACTGGGGTAGGCTTAGGGGCTTTGGACCCCTCAAATTTAGGTGTTTTGGATCCTACATGTCTTCTTATGCTCTGTTTCTTAGGCATATTGATTAATTGCTGCAAGATTAGACTATTTGCAGGATTTTTTATTTTAATAGAGAGGAAACTGAGCAATTTAGATTAAGGATGCTTCTTTTGGGATTTTTGCTCAATTAAGTCTATCTGAGGATGTGAAAACTGGCATAAAACAGAAAACAAGGGTTTTTTGAGTCAGTTTGTTTGAAAAAATGGGTTTTCAAGGGAATTCAGAGGTTTTAGACATTTAAATCCCTAAATTTGATCTTTATACTATGAAATTTGAGGAATTTGGCTTTAAAAAGGCTTGAAATGGAAAACAAGGTTTTCTGGGAAAATTTTGCCAGTGTTTGGCCTCTTTTTTAATATTTTTAGGAAGTTTGGTTAGGTGAATTTCTTAATGAAAGATATGGTTCTATTAAATATGGTTTAAAATTTAATATGCAGGCTTTAATATATCGGAAAATACCTTTTGCAGGTATTTGTCTCTGAAACAGATTTTTGAGGTTTTCGTTTGAAACTCGGGTTTCAGCGGTTTGTCTGGAGCAGTGCACAACTTCTCAATCAGTCTTCAAAGGTTTAATTTTGATAACTGCAAAGGTTTTTGGGCCAAAAAACTAAGAATTAGGGCTCAAATGGCTTTTAAACAGAGCTCTAGAAGAGTTATATGAGAGTGCAAATGCGCGGATAACATAAAAGAACTTAACCAAAGGTTTTAAAATTTGATTCAATCACCATAATTGCCATTAAATGCAGGTCCCGTCAATGGCGGGAGGTGGTTTTAGAATTTGAAACGAAACTGGAGAGCGTTTTTCGCATGCATATTGGGCAGTAAGTGGTTTAGAACCAAATGAACATGATCCAATACAATCTCGACACGTCAAGGAGGGATAATGAGCAAAACTGCCCATTTCACGTGCATTTTGGATTTGGTCATTCGATTACTTTTTGCGTGCGATATCACATTTGGATCGTTGGATCTTGATATCAGGTGTGAAGGGTCAAGATCAAAAGGAAAGTTGCATCTTTAAGGAAAGGTGGGACCAGGGTTTATATGGGTGGTTAATAAATGCTTTAAACCTTTATATTTATCAGTGGATAAAGGCTTTAAAGTATAAAGAGGCGGGGTTTATACATGATTAACCTTTATGTTTAGCTTTGTGAAAAAGATTTAATATAGATGCGAGGTGCGGGGTTTATATATATATATTGCAGAGGTGCAGGATTTATGCGTATGTGTAGGGCTAAAGCTTTTTGAACCTTATAAAAATAATTAATTTGATTCAAAAACATTGGATTTATTGTTTATGAATGGGGTTAATATGTTTTATCGAAAACATTTGCAATATGTCTTAATTAAAACATAATGGGTGCATAATTTAGTTTATTATATAGTTTTAAACCCTTTTTAATGGTTTAACAACCATAGGGGCGGGATATCTGTTTAGTGATAGTTTTAGACCAAAGGGGATTTCATTTTGGGTTTTAATTTAACACATGGGCAATAACTTTGGTCTAAAATATTTAGAATAGTGGGTTTTGGGGGGTATTTAGAAATAGGGAATTAAATAGGTAGGATAAGGTATTATTTAGGGATTTAATAAACTAAGTTAAAAGTTATTATGAAAAAGGGAATGGAAGGCACACAAAAATACATAAACCAACTAAGTAAATTGTAAAATAAAAGTAAAGCAAAGCATGTCTTTTTATCATTTCACCAATACTTCGTATAAAGTATTTTTGAGGGTTTTTGTATGTTTCTGAATGAAGGAAGTTAATTAGATGGATTTATATGTTTCATTAAGTAAGAATGAGTCTTTACTTATGAAAGGAGTTATAATGTATGAATGAGAGATGAAATAATGATGAATGAGTATTTAACATAAGAATTTAATATTTTCAACTAGCCAGTCATCGAGCCTTGGGTTTGGTCCCAACAAAAGTCATAGAAATGCTCTGAGCCTATTTGACTGATAGTTTAGAACACTAAATACCTATAAGGGAAGGGAAATTAGTAATTTTTCCTGATAATCATTTATTACATGCTTTCTCCACTTCTTTCTACCTGCCCAGTCTCATTCTAACATTTTTTCTTCATTTGGCAAGTGCATTTAGGCTTGCAACCTTGAAATATTTATTCTTTTAAAGCATAAACTAACTAGATCTAACTTATTTAATTTGAGGGCTCAGATTAAACTGTTGAGCTCCTCATTATTCTCTACCTATCTACTGATTTGTCAGAATTAAATTGTATGACAAATATTTATTCACTATCTAAAACATGAAATTGAAAACATGACAAGTTAAGATTAAACAATTTAACTTATCATGGATTATGGTATTTATTGACACTCTGCCCATAATCATTTATTTTGCAGAAAATTAAAAGGTAGTGGCATTTGGAATTGGTCACTTTCAGGTTTCATTTTCATCTTTTTTTCTTTTTGGGGTCTATATTTTTCAAGTCCTTTGATCTTTCTTTTAGGAATTTTTACCCTCTTTTTTTATTTTTATTTTTTCTCTTTTTTTTTTCTTTTTTTTTTTTGCAAAATATGTGAAAACAAATTGCAGAAAGCAAATTATGTACATATTTTACAAGACTATCAAAAGCCAATTCAAAATTATGAATCCTATATTTATAGGTCCCTAACAATGTACTCCAAAATAAAAGGATACTTATATCAGTTTCGTAGGTCTCTCCCCCTCCATTCATGTGTCCTTCCTTGCATTGCTTCAACTCTCTCTCTCTATCTCTCTCTCTCTCTCTCTCTCTCTCTCTCCCCTTTGGTGTCTCATGGAAGTGTAACATACAATGTATTTCAGTCAAACAATTTGCTCCAAACACCCGTATGTTGTGGGGCAATCTTCTATCACCACAAATTGATCACCTATCCATTTCTAACTAGGTGGATCAAATTACACCATGTAGGATTAATTTTACCATAGAAAATAATTTTCACTATGGGAAATAATTTTTTAAACCACTTTTATTAAACTATTTAGGATTAAAAATTTTAAAACCACATGAGAATAATTGAATAAACCATTATTTATTTAATTTTCTCTAGGAATAATTAAATAAATGACTATTTATTTATTATTTCTTAATTCTATTTTTGCAATAATTGTTAAATCACTATTTTAAAATTATTTCAATTTCAAACCTTTCTTAATTCTCTTAAAATAATTAATAAATTATTTTATTTGTTATTTATTTCTAAATAAATATATTTTACCATTTTGAATATCTCTTCCCTCTCCAAAAAATATATTAATGTATTCCTAATGGTTAGACTTTGATTTGGTTAAGAATATTTTATTATTTCTTAACTTTAAGATTAACCCAATACTTTGTTATAAATAAGAGGGTTTTACATTCATTCGTCATCATCATCATTATCATCATCACCACTATTTTCTTCTAGCATTCGAGCTCCCACTAGAGTTCTATTCATTGTTTTGGGTTTTTCACACATTTAGAGACATAATCGATCACTGAAGCACGATGAAATCAGAGGACCCAACCCACGGAGGGGAATTTGTAGACCCTTGTTGTAGATCTCCTTCACCAGGTGTTATTAATAAAATATTATTCATTTTAAAATTATTTCCATATTTTTTATTACATTGGTTATCTATTGTTGTTTCTGTTTTGGATCGCATACAATATTTTTACTGCAGGGTTTTCTCGTTTTCTTATTGAATATATGAAGCATTAAAAACCACATATTGTTGTTAGGGTCACTTGTCACTAGTGACTTAAGTGAATATTTTTTGGTGCAATTTCCAAAAATATTTACACTAGTAGGGGGAGAGAGTGAGAGTGTGTGCATAAAATAAAGAGAGGAAGAGGAATTTTTAGAGAGAAGAGGGTGAGAGAGAGAGGGAAGGAGGGAGGGGGGTGGAGGTAAAGTTATGGGGGAATTGTTATGAAATATGGAGTAAGAGAGGGAGATGTGGATAGAGAAATAGAGGAAGATACATGGATGAAGATGGAGAGAGAGAGGGAGAGAGGTGGGGAAGAGAGAGAGTGTTAAGGGAGAGCAAGAGATAGATGAAGAAACAATAGGGGGAGAGAGATAAATAACCAAGGAAGGACAAACAATGGGATATATATATATATATATATATATACACACACACACACACAGAGATAGAGGGTAGAGAGAAAAGTGGAAGAGAGAGAGGTAAAGAGGAAAATAGTGAGTGATAATAGGGACGAGAGAGAGGGAGAGTGCGTGAGAGGGAAAAAATTGGATAGATAGAGAGGAAGAGAGAAAGAGGGTAAGATGGTAAGTGAGCATGTGTTAGAGAGAGATAGAGAGGGATAGTGGTGGGAGATAGAGGACTCTCTCTCCCCCATCTCTCTCTCTCTCTCTCCACCCTCTCACATTGTCTCTATCACCCTCCACTTCTCATTCTCTCTAACTCTCCCTCAACAAATGTACCTATCATACTCTTCTCCAACCCCACCTCCCATTTTTACTCTCTCTACCTCTCAATATCCCTCTCTCTTATCCCTCCCTACCTAATTCATAAAAAACACCATCCAAATGCATTTCTCTCTCTCTATGATATTTTATGCTACCATCCTTATATCTCTCTTAACTCCCTCTCTTTCTATCACTTTCTTTCTCTCACCCACACTCTTTGTTTATATCTCTCTCTCTCTCTCTCTTCCTCCCTCTCTCTCATCCCTTCTCTATCCACTTATATATTTTTCTCTATCTCCCTCCCTCCATCTCTCTCTCTCCACCCTATATCTCTATCTATATATCCCTCCATATATCTTTCTCTCTTACTATACATCAATCCCTCCCCCTCTCTTCCTCACCGCATCTCTCTCTAAATCCCTTAATATATACTTCACAACAACCCCCATCAAAATTTTATATCTCTCTCTCTCTCTCTCTCTCTCTCTCTCCTCCATCCATATTTCATTCTCTCTTTCTCCCATGCCCAAATATCTCTCTCTCTCCCCCTACATCTCTATCTCCCCCTCTCTCTCCTTCTCTTTATTTCCCCACTCCCTCACTGTCACTCTCCCTCCTTAACCCATCACACACTCTATATATATCTCTCTATTCTCCACCTTCTATTTCTATATTTATTTCCCTCCTTTTCTCATTCTCTCCCTCCCTCCTTAAATACCATCCCCTTGTCTCTACCCTTTCCTCTCTTTCTCTATCCCCCACTCACTTCCACATTCTCTCCTTCACAAAAACACCATTTCAAATTTCTCTCTCCCTCTCTTTTTTGTGACCTAAATTACTCTATCACAAGGATATATATCTCTGTCAGTATTTTTAACACTGGAAAATCATACAGCAGAAGATGGCATTAATTAATGTCAGGCCAAAGGATTTACAAGGCTGGAAGACATTACATAATCTGGAAAGTATTTAAAAGTCTCTATGGTCTGAGGAAAATCAAATTTGAACTAGTCCTAAATGTTATTTGCGCGCATAATCCTTTGTGAAGAGCGCCTTCTGCACACCTTTTTGCCTGATATGCACACATTCCTGAGAGTGGAAAAATGTCACTATCTGGGACCACATAAAGCAAAGGACAAGTGATGCCTTACATGAAGTTGCCTAAGGACAGCCACCAATGCCTCCTTAGACACTATGTGAGCACATAATGGAATATTTGGAGCACACAAAGGAATCATACCCCTCTCTTAGGTCACCATCCTCCATGTAACAAAAGAGGGAAGGGAGGATTTTAAATCTCCTATATAAGACCACCATGAGATGAAGAATGGGTGATCACATTGTTATGTTGGCCAGAATTGCCCAAGAAATACAAGAAGTGTGTGACCCAGAGCTGAAGACAAAGGGCACTCAATTGTTGGCCACCCAACAAGATCAGTCCACACAGTAGAGAGAGAGGGAGACTGCACCGACACAAGCTTGGGATAAAACATCGTTGCATCGGGACCTAGAACCATTGTCTAGGGGCCCTTTGGCAAGAGGGTAAAGTTTCACCCTTCTTACTACCAGCGCTCAATAAGAGGGGCCTAGAGCCACCGTTTTCATTATTTTTGTCATTTGAATCTTTTCAGAGCTTCTATTTTTTTTTTTTTAGTTTTAGTTTAATTTTAGTTTGCATTTGCATGCTTTTTTCTCTATATACTATGCTCATTGATTCTAGCTTGTTCCACTAACTTTCTTGACTCCACTCTTTTCTGCCTATTACTGATAGCTTAACGGAGTAAACCACACCTCTTAAGCTAGTGTGATTTTGTACATATGTGCACCAAACACACTACAATAGGAGTTGCGGATCCACTAATGTTTTATTACCAATTTTATGTGGTTGTGACTTCTTTTGCAGGAAACCTCTATCTATGTTGTGTAGTGGAGTTGAATGTCCCCTAATTTCTCTTGCAGTCCCTAGTTCATCCCAAGTGACAGACTGAAGAAGAGCAGCTCCTAAAAAATTTTACTTGCAGGATTTTGCGCACTTTTTTTCCTCATAGACGCACAGGGTGTGTGTTCAGAGCTGACCCGCATGCAAAGAGCGCACCTATTTCATCCTTTTGCGCGAAAATTACAGAAAGAGAAATTTCTCCCTAAATTTTGTCTTTTCCTACTTGTAAGGTGCTTGGCAGCCCCTAATACACCTTCCAATACTGGTTGTGGTACCTCATAGCTTGTTAAAGCTCACTTTTAGCTACTTTTTGTAGGCTTAGTGTCAGTTTTACTTCAAGTTGATTTTTGCGAAGTTCACACATAGTTTAAGTAGGGGGGGAAATAACTTGCATTCCGAAAAAATTTATGTTTTGCAAATTTTGGTACGTACACATTTAGATAGATAGCCCAATTAAGTGGCCCAAGACCATGCATGCATAGCTAGTTTCCCTTTCTTTTAGTGTAGAAGTTTTTATTTTAGTTCAATTTTTGCACTAGGAATTTCGGGACTAGGATTGAATTTTTTATAGAAGAGAAAGTAATCTATGCTACCTTTGCACCCTCCAATGATCCTATGTAAGCATAGGATGCTCCCTATTCAAAATTCACCATCTCCCTATAGTTAGTCACATAGATTAACTAGGAAAAATTGAAAGTGGCGCATTATCCGCACATGTTTTCCATTTGAGCCAGGAACAATACAAAATAGTGTAAATAGGGGATTTTGTAAAGGATCATCGATATCCACACCTTCAAACTATGTGCTTGTCCACTTTTTTCTCACACACACTCACCCACTAAGTGAAGCAAAGACCACTAAAACTAACTTAACCAAACTCACTAAATTCTCCCCACAGGGGCCACAAAAGAATTTATAGATTAAGTTACGATCAAGGGGGTAGGCATCCAATAAGCCGCAATGTTCATACTTCATATTAAAACATAGAAGTTGTGTATTTATGGAGCTTCAAATCCGCCTATCAGCCCACGGAAAAGAAAACCCAAGCACGATAGAGACCCATTTCAGAGGGGGTTAGGCTTAGGCGCAATGCGTGCTGTATCAGTTGGGGCTACTTGACCTAGCTAATAATCAATACTGTTGGCTGACTACCAAGAAGCCCAAGAATCAAACGATCACATGCGATGGTGTTTCTTAGTGGCCAAAAAATAGGGCAACCTTTATCCTATAGGTGACGGTGCAGGCAAGTGACAGACCCCCTACCCTTACCTTGGTGGATTCTCTTCGACTGAATGAGGGTGTCACCAACTCTTTCGGGACGCTGTGCCAGCACTCGCAAGAAATATTCTCAAGGCAAAGTTACTTTTGAGTGTGTGAGGATGCATAGGTCTTATAGGATTTTAAGTATCACATGAAAATGAACAAAAACCACTTTTTTGATTTCTTGATCACATAGATTAATTTAACGAGAAATTTATTTTATCTTTCACTTTATTTTATGTATGTGAAAAGAATTTTTCTTTGATCATAGACTCTATCCTCAAATTTTTCCAAAAACCAAACCTGGGCGACACCTGACAGGTCCCAACAGAACCTCCTTGATCCAAGCATCTTTTGGACCTCCCCCATTACCGAGAGGGGTTCCAGGTCTTTAGCCATTCAGGCGTCAAAGACGGAATGTTGTCACCATTATCGGTTTGTCCTTTATCGGGGCAATTGTAGTTGGGAACCCTAGTCAGTATCCTAACACCACACCACATACAACTCCTCCCACGACTCTTAGGGGCATAGGAGTGTGTCCCATGTGGGAAACCAGCTGAATACACAGCAGGGTACGTCATAGACTAACCCTCATTCTAACCAGAAATTTTTGTTTTCACACATTGCATTGGCATCAAACTCTGAGTCACTTTTCTTAGCTTCGTTGAATCTGCCTGATTTAACCAAGTTAATGAATGACTCCATCACACATGATCCTACATTGCCTCTCATGCCCACGAAGCTCCCTTCAAATATACCAAAGTTCAAAGGCAAGAAAGCGGAAGACCCAAGTAATCATGTCATGACCTTTCACCTGTGGTGCTCATCGAACAGTATCATTGATGACGCTATTCGATTGAGATTATTTCAAATGCACTCTTACAGGAGTAGCCGTGAAGTGGTACGTGGAGCAACCCTCAGCTTCACATGGAACCTTTACTGCCCTCACTATCGCGTTCCTAACATATTTTCAGTTACCCATTCACCATGATTCCGGAATGGAATTACTGACTCATTTTAGAAAAATCACTGCTGTCCACATCTCAGACCATCTCCATGAATGGAGGTGGCATTGCAATTTATGTAAAGCTAAAGTCAACAACCGGGTTCTCTTATATTTGTTCTTGAAAAATCTTATGGCAGAGATTTTAAAGGATGTGGCGTAGCAGAATCACACATCCAAAGAGGACGAAATAAGCAAAGCCCAAAAGCTTGAGCTGATTTATATGCAGTTAAGATACATTTACAACATCCTCCTAACACCCCACGCCTGCAAAATTATCAAGAATTTCCATGCACTTTTAACTCTGCAGATGGACTAATTAGGTCATTAACCCAAGGTTACCTAGGCAGCAGAAGTCAAAACCTCGGTTACACATATAATTGTACTTAGAATGTGCCTCAACCTTGTTTTCAAAGTCATCATATGCCTCAGCAGAATTTGACCAATAGGGCGCCAGCATATTACCAGGGAGGAACCTATCCTTTGGCTTAGGGGAATTAGTATGCAGAAAGAAACACTGATGGAAGAACTCTCCTATAATAGTCAGGTGCAAACCAGGGACTGCATTATGCTCAGTCCCCAGCACACAACCCACCTATGCAAAACAATGCGCAGGTGAAATTTGTGCAGCCGTCCCAAAAAAAACAACACCAGTATAACTAGGAAAGCTACCCTCCTAACGTGGTAAAGAATAAATCCAAAAACAAGCCAAAATGGAACCCTGGACAAAGGGGTAGCAACCAGCAATTCCCACCGCGATCCCAGGGTGGAGGAAACTCCAACCGAAATCAGAACTAGGAGTAGAGCAATGCCCAACGACAGAGCAAAAGACCACCTCTTTAAACAAACCATTCCTGTTCGATATGTAGTGAGTATGGTCACTATACTCACCACTGTCCCGATCTCCCTGGGCTGAAGAAGCTACATAGTGACTGAGGAAAATGAGGATCTTCCCAGCAACCAGCCGTGATGCAAGAAACTTTCCCCAATCAAGGGACGATAAGCGCTCACCAGCAAAATACAGACAATTCTAGGAAAAACAGCCATGAAATCTACATGACTAGAGAACAGATGTTTTTCCAAACATAGAATCGCAACTACGACACCCCACCAAACACTAGTATGTTAGGGGCAAGTACCAGTGATCGACTGTACCTTTTACCATTTAAAATATTCCTATAGAACCATTGATGAAAATGGAAAAGGGACCTAATAGGCAAGACAGAAACTACTCTAAAGAGGCCCATAATTATAGTATCGTGGAAACTTTATCACAATCTCCCATTGTTATGTCAGCTTTGGAAGTATTACAATCATGCCCTAAACAATGGAAAGCCCTCCTTTCCGCGTTAGGTGATGTCGACCCTGCTGATACGCGCCTAATGTCTTTTGACTTAGACAAATCCACCCCTTAGCTTCCTTCCATGGTCGCCTTTTAGATACCAATTTTGGTGCAGAATATCACTATCCAATGATGTATCATAGACGACGGTGCATCCACATGCATCATGTCCAAAAATGATTGGCAGAAGTTAGGTTCTCCCAAACTAAAACCCTTAGTCATCATGCTTTGAGCATATGACGGTCGTCCCTCGACCCCCGTCGGCCTCTACCAAAAATTTCTGGTTTGCTTAGTTGGAAAGACAGTCCACATAGACATTGAAGTCTTGGATGCTCACTTGGACTACAATATACTCCTTGGGCGGAGTTATATCTATGCCATGTCTGCAATAGCATCCTCTATCTTTTGCATCATGATGTTCCCCCACGAGGACCACATCATTACTATAGATCAAATGACGCACAACAAGACGCGACCCCTAAAAAACAAGGATGTAATTCTACCCTATGTAGATACAATCTCAGATGGCCTCTCATGGTACCAAGAATATAGCCCTGGCCAAGTCAAACCATCATCCATTCTAGGGTCATTCCTAGGAGATCCTCCCATAATCCCTGAGTCATCACCCGATGTCACAGGGGCTTTGGTATGCATGATATCCACATCAAGGGCTGAGGCCAGTTAGGAGACGGACACAAGCAGCAATGAAACCAAGGCATCAGCCACGACAGCCTCTCTAGCCTACGCCCCCTCCAAAACCCTTTTCCTCTACCCCCCAGCTAGCTTCATGTCCCAGTAGGTTTTGGCAACACTAGTGTTACCCAACATATCGTTGGCATTCCTATTTTGGTACCTCATTCCCCCTTCAGGAATAGGAGCTGCCCACGTTATTGCCACAGGTTTTAAGCCCCTCAGTCCTGAGGAGCCCCCACCCATCCAAGAAATAGTTGAGACCACCCTTGCAAAGGAAATTCCCATTACAAAACCGGTGATCATAGCTAGGAAAACCGAGAAGAGAGGAAAGAATATGGTGACCCCTGCCATACAATGGGAATCACCAATATGTGCCATATGCGACGTAATCAGTCACCCTACCCATATCTATCCAGATCTGGATGAATTAAAACCACTCCTTGGCTCCAAGATAGACACCGTGATGCCACGTTCCCGTAAAAAGGAACCTACCACAAAAGGTAAGGGAAAAGTGCTGCGTACCAATCATGCATGCGCTCTCTTCAGCAACTATGGGCATTATACCCACCATTGCTCAAAGATTCCATGATATAGTGACGCCTTACACACCATCAAGTGATCCTATAAGGAGGATACCTCCATCCAGTCTGTCAGAGATGAACCTCTTATTATCCTATACCTACAGGAAGAATGACAATCACTTGAAAGGATCCACGGCAGACCCCCTCCCACATTTGAAAGGTACGTAATTTTTGTGAACTCGATCATTTCATCATTGACTACCAAAATTTGGAAATGTTCCAACGATGGTACCCAGTCCATATAGTATATCGCGTAGAAATGGACGTCCCATATTCATGTTAGATATGTGGTGACAACCATCCGGTATGTCGTTGTCACTACATACCACGATTCTGCACAACTCTAGCATGTATGCGATCAATCATAGTCCGCCTCTCCCAAGAATATGGCACAGAATTAGAGTCAATGAAAAGTTCAACAACTCAAGAGGATGTGACAAACATATCCGTCCCGTTGTGGCCAACTGAAAGATGACTAATCAAGGAGATTCATCCCCCAGCAAACGCTGACGACACAACACATCATATACGATTCATATCATCATGTACCGTAACTATGACTCAAATTTTTTGCTCATCTACTATTGGTGTCGAGTCAGATGAACCTACGAGAGTAGTTGTTCCTATGACAGTCCAGACCCAATCTATCTGTATTTTGTGGACCGCATCTGGTTCCACCACATCCACTATGGAATTCTTCTCGTGTCTCTCAACTAGCTCCGTATGGATCAACCCCATTAAAAATAACCCCACATAGGAAAAATCCCCCTTCGGGTCCTTGTTTCATTCGGATGAGGATATCCTTGAGGCTATGATGGAGCCAGATTACCCATGGGATGCAATGCACCATCATTCGCTTTTTCTCCCCAAGAAAATGTTCAGTCCTAACAGGACAATTGAACAAGAGATCTGTTGAGCCCCAAGATTGTGCTTTCTTTCACCTTAATTCACCTCATTTTCCTTTGTCCATTGTTATCCCAGACCCAATTGATCAATGAAATTAGTTAAAATTACTTTTAGAATGATTAACATGGCTAACTTGCTAACTTTTGTGATTTTTGTCATTGTAATGCATTTTGACCGGAACTAGCTGCAGAATGCAGACATTCCGTAGCTAACCGGAAATTCTGCAGCTGTCTTCACGTTCAGGCATGTTCCAGGTATCCTCTCAAGAAAAACCACATATGGGTATATTCCACGTCATGTCCACATCATTCGTTGCTCACCATGAAGGAAGAACCGAATTCTGGACGTGGTTTTGGTACGTGGGAACTCATTTAAGGAAGCAGACTTCTAATAGGACTGTCTTAGTCCAGATGTCCTTTTTCTCTTTATGTTTCCATCTTCAGAGTTGTAATGTGATTTTGATAAGGAAAGACAAGGATCCCTATATTTTTGCAAGTTCTGTTATGTAAAAATGTTATAAAAACACTTGGGAAACCGAGAGATAGGCTAGATTTTGCTTAGATTTCATGCTATATTTCTGAAAACGAAGAATACTCTGTTTCAAGTTATTTCTACTTTAATGAAGAGGACAGCATTGCTTTGAACGCGTTGAGTTGATTTGGAGTTAGATTCTGTCTGGTGGTAGAGGGCCCCTGCCTCCTGCACGACTTTACTTTCGTAATTTAGATAAGTATCTTAGTTGTTTTTACGTTTTTGAAGTTTGAGTTCGTAGTTAATTTCATTAGCCACTATAGTTATACTTGTTCTAAGAACTCTTCCAAAAGAAGAAACTCTTCCAAAAGATCATGATAATGAATGGGAAATGGCTATAGTGTTGTAGGATTTAATTGTAATTTCTTTTGTTCACTATCACAGTTGAACTTATTTTAAGCAAACTCTTCCAAAAAATCCTTATGATGTCTAAGGCATGACTATGATACTGAACGTTTCAGTTGTTTGTTTGCACTAAGTAGCATAGCTGATCTTACTCTTAAAACGCCCTTCCAAAATACCATAATGATGGGTAGGAGATAGTTGTGATGTCTTAGTTTTTAAATTGCTTTCAGTCTTTATGTTTGCATTTGCACTAAATTGTACAGTCGGGATTGTTCTAAGAAGCTCTTCCAAAATACCAATCATGATGGACAAAATAGGCTGTAGAATCCCATAGATTAATGCATGATAACTTAGTTAGGGTACTCCAGAGTCAAATTGCATTCAATTCATGCTCTGTTATTTTGTTTTAAGTTTGATAATGACTTGTTAGCTCAACACTGTTTTAGACTAGTGACATCTTAAGTTCAGTTTTAGCTTAACTCATTTCATTTTCACTCCACAATTAGTTGTCATCCACTGCATATTAGATTACATTAGTTGTTAAACTTAACAATACGGCCTTCATTATTTACAAAACCTCTTCTTGTTCCAAATCTATAATTGATTCATAACCATAAGAACAAAAGACAATATCATTTCAAGGCCTAAAGTACTTTTGCAACTTCTTTACCACTTCATAAACAAAGCCTTTTCTCAAAAGACTACTTTAAAAAGAAATCTATAACTCTTGAGTAAGGATTAGTAATGTTAAACTAAGTTGCAGAATAGAGTTAGGAACTAGTCTTAGAGTAGAGATCTTATGATGGTACCAATGTTTTCCTCCAAATATGTTTTCACAAATCTTTAATCATGGATAAAATGTTGTCTCATTATAAGCTAATTGTTTAATTTTTTAGTTAGGAGAATTTGTATACTTAGCTGACCACTTCTCAAGCTCTCCCAAAATACCTTTGATGAAAGAATTGGACAAGTTAAGTTTATGTTTTGATTCATTTTCTTGAAGTCATTATCAAGCTTGGTATTCTGCTTAGTCATAGTTTAGGTTTGATTCTGTTTCAGTATTTGCATTTTCATTTGTCATTTTTCATCAACCAATTAGGCTTCACTCTATTTTTAAACCAGTAGCTTCTTTCCACTAGCTTTCTAGTCATTTTCCTTATGAACATAAAAACCACCAAAAGACCAAAAACATCATAAATCATCACAAAAGACCAAAAACATCATAAAACACTAAACACAACGCATTAAGAGACAAACACCTAGGCACATATAGTGCACTTCACTTCAACAGTTTACCAACCCTGGTTGACAATTAAATGAACTCAATTTAGGAGACTAGGTTGAGACCAAACATTTTGGCGCCGTTGCCGGGGAAGTGAAAACTAGGTAACCTTTGTTTCTTTACTCCCAAAAACAATTATATGCGTAGAGAGAGAGATTCAAGGGGTAGATTTATAAGCAGCAGAAGCATAAATTTGATTCCTATAACACCCGTTGTTTCACCTAGACCCAGAGCTAGTACACCTTCAACTTAGACCCACATTCCATCCATTACTGATCCTGGACTCCTAGAAGATCTAAGGTCAGATATTCCATTAGAAAGACCTTCCACTTCATCCACTGAATCTGTTTTGGAAGAAAAGCCAAGGACTCCTGTTAGGGACACAAACTTTCCTACTACTACAAAGGAACTAACCATGGCAGAAGAAGGAGGAGGAGGAGTCTTTAATGGAGAACACACATTATTTGGAGGGGGTAGAGGTAGAGGTAGAGGAGAAGGAGGTAGAGGTGCAGATGGAGGAAGAGGTAGAAGAGAAATAGGAAGCTCTTTTGGGTTCCCTATAATTGATGAAGAAACCAATACAGCCATGAAAAACATTTCACCCTCTGTCCTTCCAAACTTCTATGGACTTAAAACTGAAGATCCTGAAACCTTCTTATTCGAATTTGAAGTGCTGTGTAGAACTTATGACTACTTACAAGATGCTCAAAAACTGAAATTATTCCCTTCAACTTTGAAAGGAGCAGCATTGAAGTGGTTTATGAGTCTGATCAGCAGTTCTATTAGAACATGGGAAGACATGAAACAAGCATTTCTAGAGAGGTATTTGGATTATTGTATGCCAGTTGATCATAAGGAAGAAGTGTTCAAGATGTTACAAAAAGAAGATGAAAATTTAGAAGATTTGTTGGAGAGATTTAATTACAACATCAAAAGGGCAAAAATGGAAAACCTAGATCAAGACACCTTAAAATCTCTTTTGTTGAAAACAATTAGGGATGAATGGTTGGATATCCTTAACATGATGGGAAAAGGGGATATATCACAGCTCACATTACCTGAAATATCTGAGTTATGTATCAACCTTTCAAGAGGGAAATCTAAAACTATAAAAGGTCCAAGAGATCCTGCTCTTGCAAGGGCAAGTAAGTCTGCTTCTGGGACAGTAAGTAGATCAGAAATAGGACATATGCTTGATGATTTTAAATCTGACATCTTAGGGAGTCTTAGTGAACAAATAGACACCCTTAAGATACAAAACAAGAAAAAATCTGAATCTGATGCCTTGGCAATCTTTTGTCCCAAATGTAGAAAGAAACATGCCTTGAGAGAGTGTCCTTTGGATGTAAAAGTTGTAGAGACCTGTGTCATTTGTTCTGAAAAACATGAGACCAAGAATTGTCCTTCTCTTCCTGGTCTCAAAGCTGTCTTTCAGGAGGAAAATCTTACAGATTCCACAGAGTCTCTCAATTTTGTATCTAGAAGGCCTTGGCAGGGACCTCAAACACAAGGATTCCATGATCAAATGTATAATAAACCTCCACCTTGGAATTCTTGGCAGCAACCTTGGCTTCAATTTCAAAATCAATCTCCACCTTGGGCACAAGGATCACAAAGTCCCTATGGAAGATACTCCCCATACTATCAGTATCCACCATCCTATCCACCATACCCACATTTTTATCCTTAAAATCCTCAAAAAAAATTTCCTCAAAATCTTCAACAAAATTTTCAACAAAATCCTCAACAACATCATCAGAACCTACCACATCAAAATCAACCACTTTCATTACCATTCCCTCAAAAATCAAATCAATTGCCTGCTCAACCCATACCAAACCCTAACAATAAAAATCCTCAGAACACATACATGATAGAAGGCCAACAGTTTCCAACTTATTTAATTACTCCTTTAGACCTTAGTGATGTTCAACTTAGGTCTGGAAAAATACTTGAAAAGAGGAAACCTTCTGTGATCATACAAGAACAAGATAACTCTGAGGAAGACTCTCTACGAGTGAATAAAAGTCTTGAGGAAGACACATCTTTTCAAGACCCAAACACTGAAAAATTAAAGCAAAAAGATCCAATAATTTCAACTCCTGTATTAGAGCAACCATCCACATCTACTTCTATACCTCCCTTTCCAGAAAGATTACAAATTGATAGAGGTGTAGAAAAACAAATTATCGTGCCTAATTATGATTTCCTAGATGAGCTGAGAAATGTTTGCATTAAAATTCCATTATTACAAGCCATCAAGGAAATTCCAATTTTAGCCAAAACAATAAAGGAGTTGAGCACGAGGAAAACAAGAAAAAGAATAAGAGAAACAAATAAAATTCAACTGGTAGGAAAAATAGCAGACATTATGATGGGCAAGATTGCTATTCCAAAGTATCTTGACCCAGGAAATCCAGTTGTCAAAATTTACATCAATGGAATTGAAATTCAAAACACACTCATTGACTTAGGAGCAGCAATAAATATCATGAGTAGACAAATCATGGACAAACTGAAACTTCCTAATCTTCTCTTTACACCCACACTATTACAATTAGCAGATAGATCTGTGATTAGACCATATGGGGTAATAGAAGACATTCCAGTGTCCCTAGACTCTTGGGAGTACCCTGTGGATTTCATGATCCTGACACCCAAGAATAATCTAGGAGGCCATCCTGTCATACTAGGAAGACCTTGGTTGGCTACAGCCGATGCTTTTATTAGTTGTAGGTCCGGTGATATGTATATTTCTGATGGAAGTTCAACAAAGAAATTCACTTTATATCCTCCAACTAGGACAATTACAGATCTAGATGACACTCAATGGATAGAGGATGAAGAATATTTACAACCACTCTTCACAATTTCAGAAATTAGTGAAGATAATCAAATTCCGAATACTCTAGAAAACTTTGAATCCTCTCCAGAACACAAACATGAATCATTTCAAGAGGGATCCAATATTGAGTTTTTGTCATCAAGACAGATGTCTCTTCATTCTATGGATAAATTTGGCAGCTCTACAAGTGAGATCTTTCCAGGCAAAACTTTGAATATAAATAAGAACCTAGAGAAATCTCAACAAGAAAAGTTAGTCAAAGTATTACAGAGACACTCTTCTGCATATGCATGGGAGTACACTGACATGAAAGGGATAAGCCCCAAGACTTGCACTCATCACATCTATATAGAGGAAAATTGCAAACCAATCAAACAACCTCAAAGACGGATGAATCCAAATCTTAGGGAGATTGTTAAAGAAGAATTGCAAAAATTGTTAGATGTCAAATTCATCTATCCCATTTCAGATAGTCAGTGGGTTTCTCCTTTGGTAATTGTGCCAAAGAAAAATGGTAAATGGAGGGTATGTATTGACTACCGGGAACTAAACAAAGCTACTCTTAAAGACCATTTTCCCTTACCTTTCATAGATCAAGTGTTAGATACATTAACTGGCAAAAAGTACTTCTCATTCCTAGATGGGTTTAGTGGTTACAACCAAATCCAAGTAGCACTTGAAGATCAAGACAAAACCACATTTACCCGTCCTTGGGGTACCTATGCTTACCGAGTATTGCCATTTGGATTATGCAATGCACCTGCAACATTCCAAAGGGCAGTATTAGGAATTTTTTCAGATCTAATACATGATTGTGTAGAGGTATACATGGATGATTTCACAGTTTATGGAAACACTTTTGAAGAAGCTTTAGCAAACTTGGAAAAAGTTTTAAAGAGATGTCAAGAAGAAAATATTTCTAGTCATGAGAAATGTTTCATGATGTTTACTGAAGGTATTGTTTTGGGGCATCACATTTCAGGGGATGGGATTAGAGTTGATGCGTCAAAAGTTGAAGTCATCTCTAACTTATCTATTCCAAGTTGTCAAAAAGATGTTAGGAGTTTTCTAGGATTTACAGGATATTATCAGAGATTTATAGAAAACTTCACCAAGATAGCATCTCCACTCTTCAAATTACTTACCAAAGATTGTGAATTCAAATGGACTTATGATTGCCAGTTAGCCTTTGAGACCCTAAAAACAAAAAATTCTGAAGCACCTATATTAAGGGGACCTAACTGGAAGTTACCTTTTCATATCTCAACAGATGCTTCCGATACAGCTCTAGGAGCAGTATTGGGACAAAAAGATTTGATTCCTTATGCCATCTATTATACCAGTAAAAATTTGACTCTCGTAGAGTTAAACTATACTGTAACTGAAAAAGAGTTTTTAGCTTTTGCTCATGCCATAAACAAATTCAGACACTATATAACAGGCTATGAAACTTTTGTTCACACTGATCATTATGCAATTAGATACTTAATGAAAAAATCAATTACTAATGGCAGAGTCATAAGATGGTTATTGCTCTTACAAGAATTCAACAAGATCTACGCGATTGAATCAAAAGATTTCCTGCCATCAGGGAAGGTCGATTGGTTCAAAAACCTCATCACAATGCCCAATGTGTTCGAGGAAGGAAATATGTCGAATATTTCACCTACCATTAAGGTGAACATATCCCAAAATCTGGAAAATGTCAAAGAAATCTCATTGGGGGTAGCTTGCTCTCCAAAAGAAATAACCTCTTATACCAAATTACTACAAGAGTATATAGATATATTCATGTGGGACTACTCAGAAATGCATGGGCTTAGTCCTGCTATCGTAGAGCACCATATTGATACTTGGCTTGATGTACCTCCAGTATGCAAGAAGCAACGTCAACTACACCCATCTAAGGCAGAAGAAATAAAGCAAGAAATTGACAAGCTTCAAAAATCTAGGATTATCTACCACATTTCCTATACATCTTGGGTTTCCAACCCTGTTCTTGTCATGAAAAAATAGGGAAATATACAATGAAATCCAAATCTGCATATAGACCGGTACAAAACCACGTTCACCACCCCCTGGGCACATTCACATACAAGGTGATTCCATTGGGCCTAAAAAATGCTGGAGCCACATTCCAACGAGCCATGAATTATATATTTCATGACTTGGCATACCTTATCCTTGCCTACTTGGATGCCCTAACCGTACGCTCCAAGAAGCACTCACACCACCTTCAGGATCTGTGATTGGTATTCCAACGATGTCGTTAGTACAACCTACGCTTGAACCCCCTCAAGTGTGTATTTTGCATCAGCACAGGAGGACTCTTAGGTTTTATCGTGTCCCAGCAAGGCATTTGTGTGGACCCCCTCAAGGTCCAAGCCATTAAAGAGGTACCTCCACCTCGAACCCTCAGGAAACTTCAAATCCTCCAAGGGAAGCCTAATTTTCTGAGACGCTTTGTCTGAGATTATGCCACCAGCACATCCCATTTAAATTGGACGATCACACCCAAAAAGAATTCAGCGCTGAAAGAAACGTTATCTTCAGCACCACTCATCAGTTCCCCAGACTATGACAAAGACTATATCCTGTATTTATCAGCTTCTGAGTCAACTTTAGCTGGAGTGTTGGTCTAGGATGGCCTAGATGGGAAGGAGCACATAATCTACTACGTCAGCAAAACCTTATTGGGTCCATCACTAAGATATGAGCCTGAATAAAATACTGCACTAGTATTGATTTATGCAGTCCAAAAAATTCACCACTACATCATCTTAAGAACCAATATGGTCATCGCAGATATTAATCCCATAAATTACCTGCTCACGCGCCTCTTAATGAACCATAAGTACTCCTGTTGGATATCCATTCTACAAGAATATGACTTATAGCTTCGCTCCCCCAAGACAAAAAAGGCGCTTTCCCTAGAAGAGTTCATTACGGATCTTTTGGGAGATACCAAAGGATTACCAGTGAATGATTCACTACCTGATGAACACCTCTTCTTCATAGAAACCAATGACCCTTGGTACGATGATATTCTCCTATTCTTGCAAATCCAAAAGTTTAGACCTCATCTCACTCGAGACTACGTTCGGCACATACGCCAGCAATCCCCTTGATATCTCCTCATAGGAGATGTTTTATATCAATGAGGCATCGACACAATTTTACGGCGGTGCCTCACCCATGATCAAGCAGAACAAGCCTTAATGACTACCACAGAGGCGCTTGTGGCAACCATCCATCTGGTATGGCCACCACCGAAAAAGTCCTACGAGCAAGATATTTTTGGCCCTTCTTGTTCTGCGATTGCATTACAGCAATCAAAATATGCAAACGATGCCAATGCTTTGCCCACAAAGCAAGGGCACCTCCCGCTCCTCTGCATCCTGTCATCGTCGCTGGTCCCTTTTGTAAATGGGGGATTGACTTCATGACTTGCAACCCTGACTCATCGGGAAACCATAAATACATCATTGTAGCTATCAACTATTTCACCAAGTGGGAAGAGGCCATGGCTACATTCGACAACATGGCAAAAACCGCCGCTCGATTTATGTTCAACCATGTGATCTCCCAATTCGGCGTCCCCAAAGAGTTAGTTTCCGACCGTGGGAAACATTTCGAGAACGAAGTTTTTGAGGAACTATCTCACCACCTCGGATTCAGCCATGAATTCACTTCACCATACTACCCCATTCCAGCAGACATGTAGAAGCT
This sequence comes from Pinus albicaulis, assembly GCA_034641835.2. Taxonomy (NCBI): domain Eukaryota; kingdom Viridiplantae; phylum Streptophyta; class Pinopsida; order Pinales; family Pinaceae; genus Pinus; species Pinus albicaulis. Next base: position 1,019,554,170 of record CM076575.1, on the reverse strand, counting down.
ATTAAAAAAGTACTCAAAACTATGTTACAACGCATTGTGAATAACCATAAAACCAACTGGCACCATATGCTCTTTCCCGCCCTGTGGGCATACTGCATGATGGTCAAGACGTCCACTTGTTTCAATCCCTTCCACTTAATATATGTGGTTGAGGTCATGATTCTAATCAAACGCAATATCCCGAACTTACATGCCACCATCGAACTCCTTGATAATTCCCAACCTCTAGAAAAGTGTCTAGTACAACTAGAGTTTGTCGATGAAAATAGACAACAGTCATTGCAAAAAAACGAGGCCCATAAGAAAAGGGTAAAATAATCATTCAACCACCACATCACCTCTCACTCATTCACCGAGGGAGAATTAGTCCTCCGCTATGATGTCGCAAAAGAGGCCTTAGGGCCAAGAAAGTTCGAGACCTTATGGAAAGGACCCTACATCATTAAACATTTCCTCCAATAGGGGGCATACATCTTGAAAGAACCGGATGGGACATACCTCAATAACCCCATAAATGGCCTTTAACTCAAGAAATTATACCCATAAGGGCCAAGACGACCCTTCCCTAGAGTGTTCATACACAAAACCCCACCAATCAAATTTTTTGACCCAAAGACTTATTTCGAAGTGCTCAAAGTATCACCATGGATCACCAACATGAACCCTATTTCAGATTTGTTGATGGAGAATCAAGACAGTCTCAAAATTTAGCTACATCTGCCTGGGTCATTTACCACCCTGACCGCTCGCCACTCTGCTCAAATGATGTGTGCATCAGTTCAGCAACAAACAATCAGGTAAAATATGACGTTGTCATCAGACTTATGTGTGACACCCTCTGTCAGGGCATACACCATATGCATGTCTACCTTGATTCCCAATTAGTAGTGTCATAGTTAAACCAAACATTTGAGACAAGAGATACACATCTGTTTAGAAAATATTTGCGTGCCAAAATATTAAGCAGACAATTTGACTATATCACATATACACATGTTCCAAGGATTCAAAACCAACCAACTGATCGCATAGCTAACAAAATCATAAACTAGAATGAATTTAAAATAAACCATCATATATCAAACCAAAAATATAGATATCCATCAGCATAACGGAATGCATAAACCGAAACAAGTGATACATCATGTAGAGCCACAAAACATTGCTCTCATATATATACATCACAATGTGTATATCTGAGTACAAAAATGCGTGTTGTTGGCCCAACTGCCAGCCCAAAGATACAAAAGTCGTCAAAAATAAGGGAAGCATCCTCATAATAGGTGCTTTCCCTGTGTACAAAAATACTCTAGGGGGGGTGCCCCCTCAAGAGGGGCTCCTGGACCCACCACTTCTCCCAGTACCACCACTGGAGCCATCGTCACAACAGTGATTTCCACCCGACGTAGAGTGGGCTGATAGTCCCTCTCGCAGGCCATCATAGTCTCTAACCAGACCTCCTTGAAGTCATCCATGAAACTCAAGCAGGCATCCCCTGGGTCAAATGGTCCACTTGAACCTGTAAATCCTCAATAACTTGCACTTGAGCTATCAGTTCTGCAATGCAAGCCTCTGTCGTATCTACACGAGCCACTGCTGCATCAGCACGAGCTTGCTTAACTGCAGCCTCTCCAGCAGCCGAGCTGCTACCCTCCTTAGAAGGGCCAAAACCACCACCAGGTCTGCCAGGACCACCACCTGGTCCACTTGCATCACCTCCTCCCTGACCACCCCTAGGTCGTCGAGGAGGATCGTGGCCCACCAGCCAAGCCATGGGGCGACCCACTTCGCCAACATCTGAATGAGTAACCAAAATGATGTCAGTGTCACTAGAAAAACACATAAGTGCATACATACTCAAGTAAATTTAGAAAGCATACAAAACATACCTGATGGCCCCCAAATATAACCATAAGGGAGACCCATGCCTAGATCGCCCTGGAAGTCCATTCTCGCATATGGGTATGGAAAAAAAATTTGTGTATTGGCCTCAAACCAAGCCTCTATCGTGACGTTCCAATAACGCCCCACCATGCCACCACTGCCCCGTGGTATCACCAGAGCCCACCTCCTCATACGAGGCTCCCATGGCCCCCAAGAGGCACCACCACTACTAGCCTCAGCAGCACTACCCTCTCATACATGATGCTACACAAAATACCGACATACGTAAATGACTTAGATCCACGTTGGACCTTGTTCAACTGCGACACCATCCCATCAAAATAGAAATGGGCAAAGTCGAAAAAATGCCTGGACCTCAGCCGACGCAAAACTCCAACCTGCGAGTTAGACACCTGATGCAAAGAAAACAACCCCGCCAGTCATACAATCACCACCAAAGCACACTGCTTGGCCAAATCTGTAACTGATGTAATGCTGATGCATCCCTCTATAAGAGGCGCCCCACCACAATGGCATCTCCAGAATATCTCCAATTCCACCCTCCCAGAAGGGAGTCGATACCTCAACACCTCACCCTGAGGCAGCCACCCAGTCACAAAGTAAACATCTATCTCCAGACGGATGATGAGATGTGTCCCCCGCAACACGAACATGTTGTTCCTCCTGCCCCAATGTCGGATAATGTATCGTAGTAATCAGTCTAGCGACCGAAGAAACTCATTATCTACAAACTTCAGGAAGCCCCATATCACCAACTAACGATGCGCCCCAACATCAGCAGCCAACTCGCCATGGAGATCGGGCCAATCTTGCTTCCACCATAATAGCCTGTCATAAAAATAGGTACCCATCAGTACAGAGAAAAACCACAAAAAACAGACAAAAACCAAAATATTTTGTCATCTCTGCATTGTGCACCTATCCCTCAGATAGGTATGCTTAGCGTGTGGCTATATTTCACACAGGTGCACCAAAGGCGTACTAAAAGTGAGGAACAACACGCTCTCACGTGCCTGTCCCCCATAATTTGGCATAAGGAAGGCACACCTTTACCTATATAGCCCATGCAATTGAGGGAAAAATTCACCCAGAATCCATACAAACCCAGTCTATATGGACCCTGGCACCATCAAACTATAAAAATTAAAGTAAATGACGCCATGGAGGCTACCTGGGCATAGTATCGCTAGTCCTTGGTGCTCTGGCTGACTGCAACGGTAATAAATGATACCCAGAGTTCTCTAACCTCTCAAAAACTCAGCAAGTACAAATGAATTGAATTAGGGCCATATCCACCTATATATCGCCCTTTTCAAAAACTTCGGAGGACCATAATGAGAGATCAGAAGGTTTGTTCTCCGAACCATATGTTGTGCCACAATCAACAGTCCATGATGAACAGAAGCAATGCCACACATTCGCATTCTCCAAAAAATAAATTTTTAGTGCTGGCAGGTATGCCCTCTCTCATCTTCCTTTTTAAAGCTCATGACTGTCAATAATATTTGATAAAGAAGATTCTTTCACTTGAGGTAGTCATTTTTGCAGGAAAAGCTTGCAAACCATCTACAACATTATCTCCTGAAAGTTCCAAAGCAGGTATCATTCTACCCCTAGCACGATAGAGTCTCAAAAAACTCTACATCTACATATCCTGACATCATTTCTCCATTAGAAATAAACCATAGGGTCCTCATATCCGACCATGTTTATCATCACCTCACCCTACACATGATAAACATATGCGTTGGCGGTAATGCCTCCCCTCCATGGCGTCCGTCACCCACAGTAGACCATATATCACAACATAAGAGACGCCATGGCCATACCACTTCAGCCTGGGAAGCACCTCGTGCCCATCCATTCATCATGCATAAGGTCAAGTTTTCCATACAAACTGAAACCCCCTTCCTAGATGACCAGGTTGTACAAGCAGATAAAGAGCACACCATTACGCCTCACATTTGGCCCACCATACCTCCACCAGCATAATCCCATCTGTGATACTTTTTTATCCACTTCATCAACCTCGCACATGAGACCAACGAATGGGACCCCCACCCTTAGCAAAACACCTTCCTCACACCATCAGTGAGCGAGCACGTTCATGTTTTGGGGTACCCATCTATGTTTTTTGTACAAACCAAACCCCATTATTTTATTCTTTTGGTAACTGTACAAAGACCCCAAACAGTGCACTTCATCCCTTCACCCTCTCATTCCATATTTTCTCCCATGGAAGAAGTCCCTAAACACCCTTGGTCTGATTATTTAACCCCCACGCACAAACCATCATGACATTCATAGCCATTTTACACCTGCCCTGGAAGTCCTATCGACTCCAGGGATTTCCCCTTCAGAAATAACTATGACTGTTGCCAAGCTGCTTAAGTATACTTTGACCTCGGGCCACTAAATCCCCATCATCAGTTTTCAGTCACCCTTTGCCAACATGACTATGTTAAACCCATCACATCTAGGTCCCCGATCCCTCATATTAGCGACCCCTCATTCGGTTGAGGCTTCCTTTTTGTCGACTTCAACATCTATATTCCAAAAAGGAAGTGGTACCTTGGATCACCCCTCTCCATATAAAGGGGCATCCTTGGGTGGCACTGTGGGAGACATCATTTTCCATAGATGTCATCGATTCTCCTAACATTCGACTACGAAAAAAATTTCATGTCAAGATGGTATTGTACCTTACAACCATTGCACTTTGATCAAAACCGTCAAAGACCCGTGCCTCCATAAGCGTCTCTGTCAACAATGCGTACACGGGAAGGTCCCAGCCAGTACATATGTGTACCATGCACACCTATATGCCATACCAAGTTTATGCATATGGGTACCACATTCCACCTATTTTCAAAGAAAAAATGCCCCTGAGAGCGTCAGCAGTCATCGTCAAGATTTGCCAATGTCACTACCATATTAGTGACACAGACATAACATCTATCTATCATTTTTTTTAACTAGCTATAGCATCATGAGAATGGGACATGCCCGCCTCGTTGAAAATTTGTATACGCATTGTAAATTGTATTTTCTTATAGGGATCCCTTAGGGCATGGTCATTCTTGGAAATGGTGTAGGGTGTTTTCAATTCCAAGGCTTCACATAGGTCTCTCTCTCTCTTTACACACGATACAGAAAAGAAACTATAATGTATTTCAGCTATACAGTGCTTCCTAGACCTCACACATTAGGGGGAAACTATTAACACTAGAAAATTGTATAGCAGAAGATGGAATTAATTAATGTCAGGCCAAAGGATTTATAGAGTTGGAAGACATTACAGAATCTGGAAAGTATTTAAAAGTTTATAAGGTCTGAGAAAAATAAAATTTGAACTAGTCCTAAATGCTATTTGCGTGCATAATCCTTCATGAAGAGCGCCTTTTGTGCACCTTTTTTCCTGATATGAACACATTCCTGAGAGTGGAAAAATTTCACGATCTGGGACAACACAAAGCAAAGGGCAATTGGTGGGACAATCACCAATGCCTCCTTAGACGCTATGTGAGCACACAATGGATTATTTGGAGCACACAATGGAATCATACCCCTCTCTTGGGTCACCATCGTCCATGTACCAAGAGAGGGAAGGGAGTATTTGAAATCTCCTATATAAGATCACCATGAGAAGAAGAATGGGTGATCACATTGTTATGTTGGCCACAATTTCCCAAGAAATACCAGCAGTGTGTGACCCAAAGCTGAAGACAGAAGGGACTCAATTTTTGGCCACCCAACAAGTTCAGTCCACACAGTAGAGAGAGACGGAGACTACACCGAGGCAAGCTTGGGATAAAAACATCCTTGCACCGAGAATTAGAACCATTGTCTATGGGCCCTTTGGCAAGAGGGTAAAGTTTCACTCTTCTTACTACCAACGCTCAATAAGAGGGGCCTAGAGCCAACGTTTGCATTATTTTTTTCGTTTGACTCTTTTCATAGCTTCTGTTTATTTGTGTTTAGTTCTAGTTTAACCTTAGTTCACATTTGCATGTTTTTTTCTCTATATAGTATGCTCATTGATTCTAGCTTGTTCCACTAACTTACTTTAATCCACTCTTTTCTGTCTGTTACCGATAGCTTAACGGGGTAAACCACACCCCTTAAGCTGGTGTGATTTCATACATATGTGCACCAAACACACTACAACAAGTATTTCCCAAGACATTCCAGACATATGTGTGAAAAAATTCAATTATATAGATCCCTAATACATGCAAACAACAATAGAAATTGTAAATGAAGGATGATAGATCATACCTCTCAATTGAAGAAGTAGATGATTAGTACATATAGCTTAGGGGAATATGCCAAAAATGTATTCAATCCTAGCTCCCAAATTCCAATGACTTGTACATGATTAGGCAATAAGACTAGCAATCATATTTCCTGCAGGATCTATAAGATAAAAATAAAAAACCATTGAATAATATGGATAATCAAAGGAAATTAATATAGGAAAGGGAATTGAATTTCATTAACAATAAAATATGGTACAATGATACAATTATATACCATCCAATAAATATATCTCCTCTCCAACCTACACTCCTTCTCTAGAAATGGTAGTCTCAACAAAAATAGGGAGTTCTCGCATTATTTCTGACTTTGTAGATCTGATTTTTCCTTGACATGACTAGTTTGTATAGGACTTTTTCCCTCTCTAGGAGAATGTATCCAGACACCTAGGGAATTTATTAGTTAAGAAAATTCTATAATAATTCACCCCTAGCCACCTCATATAGAAACTAGTTGAGTTGATCTACTCCAAAAATGATAAAATCTAGAAGGCTCAATAATGTTGCAAGTTATAAAAGGAAAAGTTTCGTTCAAAAACTCTAGTTATACGATGTGAACTGAAGGAGTGTTGTGGTATGTAATTTTCCAACCAATGATACTACTATAAAAGAGTAAAAATAAAAGGGAAAAATGTGTCAAGTTCAACAAGACAAGGGCTCTCACAACCGACTCATTGAGGGTAAAATAGGTTGTAATAGATGCCCCCTTATTTATGGGTTCAGAAGAGAAACTGATGGCCAAAGTGCATTACAAAAATAAAGAGATAAAAAATGGGAGAAAGGATTAAAGAATGAAAATTTGGATCATATTAAGTCAAATGATGAAATATCAACCATACTGATATCCTCCCCAAGTTGAACATTCTCATGGTCGATCATAAAGAGAAACTGAACATGGATGCCAACTATATCCTACAGATCAATGACATGAAATGTTAGGACATGACCACAAGAAATAGATAGTGGATCCATGTCAAAAAACAAAATATCATAGCCACTCAAAAATAAAATATATATCTATTTCATAATATAGATTAGTAGGATGATGGACAAAGGAAAGGTTCCCTAGAGTAGTCCTCAAATTAAATAGAATAATGAATAACTCCAATGCAACTTGGGAAGAGTTCCATATGAGAGTGAAATGTTCCTAAACCAGGGTTTTATACACAACCTTGATTATACAAATCAATATAACATGAATATATGTGTTTACTTCAAGCATGGTAGAAACTTCCTAACTACCAACCTTTTAGGTATACTATTAACCGATGCGAGGGAACCACTAATGATGAAAATGGACCTTAATGTATCTAGAACAGTCCTCAAAGTGTCAATAAATGAGCTAAAATCAAACACTAGTAGACTTAATGAATCAAGATTCAATGAGGTAAACCCACTGTCAATCACAAGGATGTCTGCCATCGAGGTATGAAAGATTCAAGGTATTATTGGTTCCTAGATAAAGATCTTGGATGATGAGTTGAAGTCGACAAGAGAGGATCTATAGAAGTAGGGAATTATTGTATCCCCAGTCAATCAATATGGAATAGAACAAGATATGAGATGAATGGATGAACTCATGAAGTAAAATTGACATAGGGATGGTAGAGGTATAAGGTCAACAAGGATTGCAAACGTCTGACTGAGTCTGAATTCCATTGAACATATAATGGCATTACAAAAAATATACTTGAAAAAATTGACTAATGAGCACCACATGATATTTTGAAATATCACAAGAGGAATTGAAGCATGCTCCATTGTGATTGGAAAAGTAACCCAGACGAAGGAGTAAATAGACTCATATGTATGGTATGAATATTAGGCAAGCTAATTTATTCTAGCTATGAGGAAATGAAGGAAACATGTGCTATGTGCAAGGGAAACATTACTAAAAAATATATTTTGACTAAAGGCTCAAGTAATTTCCCTTCCATATTCTATTTTTTTGCTCCATATTTTAATGAGCATGATAAAGAAGACAAGTAAGCTCAATAGTTCCTTTTTTGTTCAATTTTAACGATCTTGAAAAAGAGATAAAAGGATACATGGTTCCTTTCATTTTTTAATGAGCATAAGGACATAAGGTAATTTCATCCTTATGGAATGAGTGGTATAAAGGGTATCAACTAGTTCTAAGTTGATGAAACCACCCTAAGCATAGGGAGTAAGAGAGGCTGAAAAGTAAGACCACTCATTGTAGCGACCCCTCCAAGAAAGGTGAGAACACCAAGAAAAACAAAGAAGTGGTCCAAGAATAAGGTGAAAATGGTGGAGAAAAAAAACAATGCTTATTATCATGCATAAGTAAAGATAAAATGTCACAACAATCATGAGGTATAAAAGGGGTGCAATTCTCTAGGGGTAATGCTAGAGGATGACAAAGTAGAGTAAATGAGGCTTAGATTCTAAGTCATGGTGGGAGAAAAGGAGGAATTATGGGGTAAGCTCTGCTACCAAGTTATGATGTGAAAAAAGAAATGGACTAATATCACAACTTGAAATGGTTGAACCTAAGGCATAATGAAGATGTAAATGATGGTAAATAACATAAAAAATATGGTACAGACAAATCTTCCCCTATATTATAGGTTCGGGAGAATGCATCTTAGGTCCATTATAATAATGGAACAATAAAATTTATCTAGGCAAGATAAATAAAAAAGATACCATACTCCTATAGATAAAGTCATTAGAATAATAATAAATTAAAATTGTGATCCCCATCTTTAGAAAAAGCATAAAAACACAAAATTCCCAAATATAATGTTATGAATATATAAGTGAAAAATTCCTTCTCCATAACTCATTTTTACATTGGAAAAGAGAGAAATAGGAGAAGAGGAGAAATTTACCACTCTACCCTATACCTTTGGATAGAGATTACAATAGAAACCATAAATTGTTTTTCATACCATCTACACTAGGTAATTCATATGCCAAAATGATAGTTTTCATCATGAATTTAAGTCAAGATTTTATGTGGAAATTTTGTGCACTAGTTTTTTTTGTGGCGTGCTACAGTTTCATCATGAGAAGCCAATAGATTTGAAGGGTTAAACATCTATTGTGGTCACAAAACTTGGATCCTATCTCTGATTTCGTGGAGGAAAACTTGTGATATTACTATAACAAGATTTTTCTAAATATTGTAACCACCTGTCCTAGGTTTACCCAATTTCACTTGTATATTAGGGTAAACGTGAATCAAAGAGTTACTATGACATGATCCAACCTCCAAGATTCAATTATGGAAGTGGGGCTGACAACTGGAACTACTGATCACATTCTGATATTCTACATGGCTTACAGGACATTCACAGGCCAAAGAACCACCCCAAGTGATCAAAACCTGAGCTAAAATAAATTTTCAGCAACTTGGGCCCACAAATGCACACTTGACACTAAATCCATGCAGGTATGAGGCTTTAAACACACCCATATAATTTCTTCCATGTGGTTATGGCCTAAAATATTCAATTTATTGCCCACGGTCCCACAATCTCAACCACAATTCCAAGCCAACTCCCATGCCACTACCCAAAAGCTCTTGAAACTTTCCAGAATGATAAAATACTTAAAGACAATGCCAATCATATGAAAAAATTCTCAAATAATTGACCTAACCAGGCCTAACCATGACAATTATTTCATCAAACATATGGTGAACATGTAATCTTGCTGGTGATATGATTCTTATGGTTGCATATGTTGTCCTTGATGGAAACTCTCTAGCAAATACTGAAGCATATATCTTCTAGTAAATCGTTGTGATGTTTAAGAAGTTATGGAAAAATTAAAAGTTTAAGTCTAGGACAAGATGGTTAATATTTATAAATGAAGGTTTGATACATGAATCTTTCAGGCCAAGTCACATATACACACCGACAAGAATGATCCAAGTCCTATATAAATTTTGCGCTCTAAAAATGATAATGCTAGGGGGCATTACCATGGTTTTATCCCACAATATTGAGCGTGGTGTCATCTATTTGATTCCATCCAAGAATACCATCGGCATTTGTGTGGTTTTGGCTCATGGTATTGATAAAGGCTAAACCTATATAAGTAGAAGAAGATCATAATGCAAAGGGTGTGCATGAGTAAGGGTTCAAGCTAAATACTTCTCTTTGAAGTATATCTGCATGAAATGGGTTTTGTTTATTTGTAGATATGAAATTATGATGCACTCGTGGACACAATGATGGATCAGGATCTCTAGACCTGAAATGACTATGTATTTACTTGATCTATCGGTGAAATGTTTGGATCTATGATCTGGCGCATGTTTCTTGAAGAGAAGTGAAGAAATCTGGGTAAGTCTATAGATCTGAAACTTCCTGCAGAATCAATATTTACAGATTTATACGTTGGTTCGTCACATGGAAAGAGAGTATACACGTGGCATTGTTTCAAAGAAAGTGCGTATGCAAGTCAGGGTTTTCTGAAGCTTGATGAAGAGGTTATCTGTTTATTGTTGTTATATTTTTTATGTTTGTCAATGAAGTCTTCATGTAGATCTAGGTTGTTTGAATACTGTATATGCTACTAAGTTGAATATGTACAAATCTTATTAATAAGTGATTAAGTATGATTATGTAGAAATTTTTAACACAAATATGTATTGATGGATTCTCTTGATCTAACAATTATATTCCAATGTTAAATACAGAATCCTTCTACTTAAATTATTGCATACATTTAATCGCCAATTGCAAACACATGAAGAAATATCAATCACACATAACACAAATGTTTTTACAAGGAAAGCATAAAGCTAAAACACCACCTTCATATATTATGTATATATGATGGAATATGAAACAATATCATACAAAACTCTACTCCAAGAGTTATCAATACAATATTCAATTGTCTCACACTGTCATACAAAAATTGGCATAAGCATGCACCAATTTACTGCCTCCTGATAGCCTACCTCCACTACGCAATCCTTGTTGATCACAATCCCTAAAATGAATTCAATATTTCATTTCCTTGATTTCGCAATCCTTATTGGCATCTCTAATGTGTGTTTGGTTGCACTTGTCCACCCACTATAGTCACAATTGATAGTCAAACTATCCCTTTCACCTATCTCTCAACTGGGTTCCCACTGGATCTGACATGCATGTAGTTAACAATAGTAAATCTTCAGTTGCATGTGATATCACTCCACGTGAATTAATTTAATATTTAATTCACTAATCTCTCACTAGTGTATCTTTAGTTACAACTAGTTACAACTAGCACAACTGAGTTTAAATCGCCTAACTGAGGTAAACTACTTTACAACTCACATAACTACACATCGAAATCTGTTACAAATTTGTATCACTCAATTACAATAAAGTCCACTAGCATGTACCACCAACCAACCTTTTAACTCGAAATTCCTTCAGTTAACTGGTTTGCCACATCAGTTAACTGAAATCAAGTGCTTTAAGAGAATAGATTATTATTTATTGTCTAATTATTGTTAAGAGCTAACAATAATCGACATGCATTCTACTTTTAGACATGCATACCATGAAACAACTTCGCATATGCCTTCCAAAAATAGATGCTCATCCATCCATATAATTTTCTCAACCATCTATAAATAGATTACTGCTAAAATAGACTTTGATCCAAATTATAAAAATAGACACATCACCTAAAAATAGCCTGTGGGCCCCACCTAGTGTAGGTGCTTAATTTTCACTACGATCATCATCTTGTTGAAACTCAACACTCCCTCTCAACAAGAAAGGGATTATCCTTCACCCCAATCCTACCTATATGGTATTATAATTTTCTACTGGTGAGCGTCTTCGTCAGAATATCTGCATCCTGATATTTTGTAGGAATGTACTGAAGCAACATAATCTTCCACTGCACACAATCTATGATTTGATGATACCGGATATCTATATGCTTATATCTATCATGAAACACATGATTAATCGAGATTTTAATGCAATTTTGATTATCACAATGAATCACTGTAGGATCTAAATGAGAAACGAAAAAACCGACCAAGATCTTCCTCATCCAGATAGCCTCACATGCAGCTTGACTTGCTTCCATGTATTCCACTTCTGCTGACCTGAGTGCCACAAATCTCTGTTTCCTGTTGTACCAAGAAACAACTTTAGATCCGATACTGAAAACCCCTCTTAATGTGCTATTTATGTTCGTTGGACTCCCCACCCAATATGTATCTATGAAGCCATGCAAATTCACCTCATTCGTCTCTCTGTACCATAAGCCATACTCAAATGTGCCCCTGAGATATCGCATGACATGCTTGCCCACCTTCCAAAAGAGCTTGGTAGGCTTAACCATTACTTGACTAAGCTAGTTCAATGCATAGCATATGTCCGGTCTTGTATTAACTAAATACATGAGCGAACCCACCAACTGTCGATAGACAGTAGCATCCACTACCTCTCTAGATGTAGCGTCCCCTTTCCTCCAGTTTCCTGGAAGAGGAGTATCCATGGGTTTGCACCCATCCATATGAAACTTACTGATTATCTCCCTTGCATACTTGCCTTGAGACACAAACATTTCACCTTCTCGCTGCCATATTTCCAATCCAAGGAAATCGTGGAGGCCCATATCCTTCATCTTGAACTCCTTTGCAAGTTCCTCCTTGCATGAGTGTATCAGCTACTCATCACCAGTCAGTATTAAATCATCAACATAAAGAACAATGATTAAAAGCTTACCCTCCACCACAATCTGGTATATTTTTTCATCTGCCTCACTCTTGGTGAAGCCAAGTCCTGTAAAATAGTTGTCGATCTGAGTGTACCAAGCACGGGGTGCTTGCTTCAGCCCATACATCGCCCTTTTGAGTTTGCACACATGCAACTCACTGTTGAAGATCTGAAATCCTTCAGGCTACTCAATGTACACTTCTTCCTCAATGATCCCATTAATGAACGCAGTCTTCATATCCATCTGATGAATGTGCCAACCCATCTGCGCTAAGAGAGCAAGGATGGTCCTTATGGAAGAATATTGTGTGATAGGTGCAAAGGTTTCTTCATAATCAATCCCCTCGATATGTGAGAAGACCCTGGCCAAAATTCTTGCCTTATACTTCTCAACACTCCCATCAGCAGCTTTCTTTACCTTGTAGATCCATCTTGAACCTACCATTGATTTATCAACTAACCTTGGAACAATTACCCAAACACTGTTTCTGACAATGGATTCATACTCCTCCACCATTGAATCTACAGATGTGGGCTCCTACACTGCTTCCTGAAATGAAGATGGATTAGTCATTTTTATTTCCTAAATCTACCTCAGGCTGAAGGAAGGCAGAGTTTAGGGTAACATCAAACCATGCTCAGTCTGGTAGCTAGCCCTACCAGAATAGGAGAGGGCTCTCTTCGAGTCAATCTCAGTGAAACGTAATCAATAGGGCTTTAGATGACTTAAATGAAAGCTAATTTTAGGCTAGGTATATGAATAAAGGAGTTTGAGTTTGATTTTGGGGGGTTTTGTTGGAAAAAAAGGAAAGGCAGTTTTGGGTGTTGGAATAAGGCCAAGTTTTTGCAGAGTTCTGATTGGGGCGAGGAAAGCAAGTGTTTTGATGTTTTAAATTGATTGAATGGAAGGCTCAGACTGGTGAGGGGCTGAAGATGGAAAGAGGGTCTCAAGAGTCCTCCTCAAATGGACGAAAGCGCGCGCAAGGTGGCGCTATGCGTAGGGCAGGAAAACCTGTTTTGTGACCAAAAAAATAAAAAATGACAAAATCTTCTCCAAATTCCTTGAAATTTGGACTTAAGGTCCCTCATCAAGTACCATGCTCAGCCAAAGAAGCTTCAGCCAAGATTTGGAGCCTATCATGCGTATTGCGACATTTCAGTGTCCTCTTGGTGCATGCAGTTTAGTGGTGGAATCACTGTCTCTGTCATATGATGAATCTGTGTCTGTCTCCATGGTGCTGCAAGGTGTATATCAAGTGTATGTTTGGTTTTTTGAAAATGAGAAATGAGGACTTGGTGTCTTTGTCTCAAATTTCCAACTGTGTGCCAAATGTGTGCCAAATGGAAAGGACTGTGGAAAATATGGGCAGTGGGTATAGTGGGGCTTTGTCAAGTGAAAATTTTCCCTTTGGAATTTTGACAAATGTAGGAACAATGGAAAATTGCTTGATTGTTTGGGTAACTTAAGGTTTGGGGATTTTTATAAGCGGAATGGGAAATAGGAATGATAGGGAATGAAGTGACTTGGGATATAAGGGGGAAGGGCTATATGATGATATGACAGTGAGGGGGAAGGGAACCACAGGTGGAAAATGGGTTTCGAAGTACTTGGCACCAAAATCAAACTCTAACAATCAAATTTTGGGAAAAAATACTGAGAGGGGGGGGTGAATCAGTATTTAGAGCTGACTAAAAAAAAACTTTTCACTTTTTGTTTCTCTTAAACCCATACGTTACTTTACTGAAACCAACTGTAGATATCCTTAAGAAAACTTGCATATGTCAAGAGATCTTATTATAAATTTAATTCTTAACTTAGATCATTACATCATTCATTCATCAGATGTTTAGTAAGTAGTAATAATGTGTAGAAATAACAGAATAAACCATCACACATAAGCAACACATATGAACACCAGTATTTAAGGTGGAAACCCAATTCGGGAGAAAACCACCGTTGCTGTCGTCTCTGTCTTCAATATTTATTATAATGAAAACATCTTACAATTTTAGTGCTGGCGCAGACTTATACCAGCACGCAGGCACCCACCTGCAGAAGGCTACAACCTTCTCTTGTTTACCAGCCACTCCTGGAAGGGAGCTACAACCCCCTGCTCTCGTTTACCAGCCTCTCCTGGAAGGGAGCTACTACCCCTTGCTCTCATTTACCAGGTACCACTGGAAGGGGGCTACAACCCCCTCACTGAAGGCTTCGACCCTCAGCACCACTATGGACCACGTTTCATCAATTTTCATACTAGATCCAATAGCTTTCACACAACACCCCTTGTAGGCCACCAGATTTATTCATTTTCTTCAGTAGACTCGCATCAGTTCTTCATGATTTCGTCAGTCGATCAAACCAGAGATTCATCATCGTCAGATCATTATATCCATGGGTGCATCGTAGTTTCAGATTTATCAGTTAAGAACAGAGTTCGTCCATGCATATATTTCTTCATTCACCACCCTTACGCATGCACCCATTGTACTATGATTCTCACCACCTTATATAGTTTTCACCTTTATTAAAACCATAAGTCAAAACCATTCAATTACTAATGGTATTCCTGGATGGGGTCAAAATAGATAATCAGCGGGGTCTCCATATCTCTCACTGTTCCATTGATCTTGGTAATTAAATAATTAATTTAATACTTTAGGATTAACGTTAACCCTTCGCATTTTAATGCTTTCAAAAAATATGATAAACCTTTTACCCCAGGCCCACAAATATAGTCAATAGCCAATCAAATACGTGCATGGTACCATAAGTAAATTTCGCGCAAGTCTAGCATCCGATCACCGTTAGATTAGCAAGCTTTCATATCAACGGCGTATATGCATATCACTTGACCTCCGATGCCGAACGTTAACGTGCGATGGCCCGTCTTACCTGTGTTAATCTTCGCACACCTTTAACAAATGATGACTATCTGATGACCCCTTCCCAGATCAACGGTGCTCAACGATATCGCTGGGCATCCTGGGTCGAACTATAACACGCGATGGCACACAGTGACAAGAGGTTTTCTGTGGGTCCTCCTTGCCACGTGTCTAGTGATTAATGAAATCGCTCCCAACTCCTCAAATACCGCTCACTCCGCATAGGTGGTGCGATGAAAACCACAAACCCCCTTTACTGTTCATTCCACACGTGATTCCTCTCCTTCGCTTAAGGTTCCATCCTTCTACACGTTCCGTCGTCTGATCTGAAATCAATGGTTAGCGGGAGCACAAACAGCTCGACAGTTAACATGGAGGGGTGCCTCCGCAGTTGACCTTCTCATCGGGCGCTGACCATAGATCTACGGCTGTTGTTAACTGCGGTAGCACAAGCCCGATGATCTTTTCGTACAGAGGAGTGCCTCCGTAGTACTCTGTCTCTCTGTAAATGCACTCTTCCTCTATTCTTCTCTGCTAACCTTTATTTTATGCTACGTTGCCTTGTTGTTGTTCAGATGCTCTCCCCATGTCATTCTGTCTTCAATTCTGCTATCCCTTCCATTGCATGGTTCAGAGTTCTACCCTGTCACAGTTTCGCTTCTAACTACACATACTGCTTTCTGTAGCTCTACATTTCTTTTCTCTGTTCCTTGCCAATTCCTTTGCCACTTCTTTTGCCATCAATGACAATATTTCCAAAAATCTCCCCCTTTGGCATTTATGGCAATACTCGCCCCATTTGTTTTGTTTTTTCTCCCCCTTTGACATCAATGGAAAAGGGTTGATCAAGATCCTTTGGACCAACAAAACTATGCTCCCTTTGAGATCATGCTGCATCTTTAAACATAATATTCAATAACAAAAATTATAATTCTTCAAGACCAAAAATTCTCAAGCATGAGAACAGACTGCAACAAATAATTAGAATGCCAACAATTCATCCTTTCCAAAGCTCCCCCTTAGCTTGTGCATTCAGAGATGCCCAACAACACCTCACAACCAATTTAATCTTCTGTATGAGATATTCGAATGCTACTCTGGAATATATGAGAGAAGAAGGATAGGACAATGTAGTTGTGTTTTCAAGTGTCATCCAACAGTTGTAGCATAAGTACATAAGTAACCAATCCTTCAGGCTCTTTTCCATATCAACATATTCTTCCCAAGAGGAATGATCATACCAGAACAACTTCTTCAATAGACAATATGTGTCAAGTGATCATCCATGTGATCTGTTATCACCAAGATCTTCATGATTTATATTTATTTCATAATCATGATGTACCATGTGTAGGAAATATGTATAAAAGTTCTCATCCATGACAAAATTCATCAGCATCAACTCTGCATGATCTGTCCTTATCTCTGAATCATAAGACTTCCATCTCATCCATGTGTGAAAACAAAAATTACTCTTCAGAAAAAAGCAATCAGGGATTATCCATAATCTCATCATAGGAAACCATGTATCAGGTTATCATCATCTTCATCTGTTGTTTGTTTTTCTTCTTTTGGAGCATAGTTCATATGGATTTTTATCACTGTAAGTGCTGCTTCTCCCAAAAATGAGTCAGGTGTTTTGGAATCATCAAGCATAGCTCTAGCCATTTGTTGACCTGTTCTATTCTAAATTTACTCTCAGAAAATAGTAATACCAATACCAAAAAGACCTCAAGAGAGAGAGATCATATGCCAAAAATGCATTACTCCTAGTAGGGCTAATGCTCCCCCTGAACTTATGCCACCTGTCTTCTTCACATCAGATGCACTGTTAGAAATAAACACAACTAGAATTATCAAACCAACCATGGGAATCATCATACATTGCTCCCCCTGTGATGATACATTACTGATTCCTATAATGTATCTCACATTACTCCTGCAGTCACTATGAGACGTAAGCTTTAGAAGCGGATGACTGCAGTAGGGTCAATATTTCCTACGTTTTTGACCGGTCCTCCTTCTTTTTCCAGCTTTGCTTGAAATTTCTTATTGGGTGCTGGAAATTATCCAATTTCTCAGATCTATTCATCCTGCATTCTTTTTCTACATGTCCATACTTATTACAATCATAACATATTGTGTGACCAGAAAAGTAAGCATAGGGATCATTTCTATTTCTTCTATTGCAATCAGCTGCTTTATGACCAAACTTGCTGCATGAAAAACAATATCCCTTAAAGAAACCTGAGTACCTTTCTGTGTGGAGTTTGTTTGAATGTGACTGAAACAATCTGCTTCTGCAATTGGCTGCAACATGCCCATAATTATGACATTTAAAGCATTCAACATTGTTGATCAAAGGAGGACATGATTTCTTTTGAGAGTTCACAATTGTCGGTTGATCTTTTGTTTCCTTCAATACTTAAGATTTTGCATTGATATCCTTTGAATCTTTAGCACTTTCTTGTGAACTAGATTCTCCTTTAACAGTTTCATGAAAACCAAGACCAAATTTAATAGAAGGAGACCTTTGAATACTAAGAATATTATCCAGAATCTTAGTACTATCTTGAAACCTCAAGAGTTTATCCTTTTCCTCTAATTTACCTTGTAAAATGTTTACCTCAACCTCCAATCTCTGGCATTGCTTCTTCATACTTTCTTCAACCCTTCTTCCTTCTTCTACTTGATCATTCAATTTTAAAATCTCTTCTTTCAACCCATTTTCTTGTTCTTCAAATGTTTGTAGAAGTTCTTCATTCTTTTTATTTGATTTTTCCAGATCTTCTTTAAGAGAGATGATTTCTGCTTCAAGTCCTTCACTGTGATTGGTTACTTCATCGTACAACATTTGATACTTTTCTATATTTCCATTCAGTCTAGAGATCATATCTTTGTAGATAGATTCCTTCCTTTTAAATTGACCCCAATCATTAATTTCACTTTATTTTTCTATATCTTTACCATTGCATGCACAAGGAAGTGAATTACAAGAATAACAATCAGTACCTGTTTCATCTTCTTCATTTTCTGCTGCACATATTTTCTGGGATGTCTCCTTTATTTGAGTAGCCTTATTCTTTTGCTTCCTTGCCATGAGCACTTGCAGATATTGTTCAGAATCATCTTCATCCTCATTTGACACTTCATCATTATCTTCATTTTTATAATAACTCTTTCCCTTTCCAAATTGTTTCCCTTTATCATGATTTTCTTCATAAGGACATTTAGCAGCATAATGACCAACTCTTCCACAAGTAAAACACTTGAGGGAAGCTTACCTCTGAATCTTCTGGTACCTGGTTGGAGTCTTCTCACAAAATTTGCTTCTTCTTCTTCTGATATATAACTTGATTCCTTGCCAACTTCTTTTTCTTTTTCTTTTGCACATGTTTTAAAGGCAACTTCTCTGACTTGAGGGGGACCTCCTTTTCTCATTTCAAAAGCAGTCAGGATACCATGTAGTTTATCAATAGTAAGAGTTTGCAGATCTTGCTTTTCTTCAATAGCTGATACTTTTGACTCAAATTTTGAAGTCAAAGATCTTAAGACTTTTTTCACCAGAGTAGTATCAGTTATGGTTTCACCCAAATTTCTCATACGATTTACAATATCATCTAGACGTAAAACGAAACTGGCAATACTCTCATCACTATGCATCCTTAAATTTTCATATTCAATTCTGAGAGTTTGGAGTTTTGCACTTTTTACCTTTGTATCTCCTTCATAGCTTAGAATGATTTTGTCCCATACTTCTTTTGCTGAATTTAGGTGCATCACTTTAAAAAATTCTGATTCATACATGCTTCCTAATAAAACATTGACTGCTTTGGCATTGATTTCATATATCTTCCTTTCTACTGCATCAGTAGGAATAATTTCCAGATACTGATAACCTTCTTCCACAATTGCCCATACTTCTGCACCAAGACTTTGCAAATATGATTTTGTTTGTATCTTCCAGAATAACAGATTATTTCCATTGAATAGAGGTGGCTTTAGAGAAAGTACTCCTTCATAACTTCCCATTGCAACGGATCTCCTTCAAGCGATCAAGCTTCTGCAGAAGGACCCGCTCTGATACCAATTGTTGGGAAGAAATACTGAGAGGGGGGGGGGGGGGGGTGAGTCAGTATTTAGAGCTAACTAAAAAAAACTTTTCACTTTTTGTTTCTCTTAAACCCATACGTTACTTTACTGAAACCAACTGTAGATATCCTTAAGAAAACTTGCATATGTCCAGAGATCTTATTATACATTTAATTCTTAACTTATATCATTGCATCATTCATTCATCAGATGTTTAGTAAGCAGTAAGCATGTGCAGAAATAACATAATAAACCATCACACATAAGCAACACATATGAACACCAGTATTTAAGGTGGAAACCCAATTCGGGAGAAAACCACCGTTGTTGTCGTCTCTTTCTTCAATATTTATTATAATGAAAACATCTTACAATTTTAGTGCTGGCGCAGACTTATACCAGCACGCAGGCACCCACCTGCAGAAGGCTACAACCTTCTCTCGTTTACCAACCTCTCCTGGAAGGGAGCTACAACCCCCTGCTCTCGTTTACCAGCCTCTCCTAGAAGGGAGCTACTACCCCCTGCTCTCGTTTACCAGGTACCACTGGAAGGGGGCTACAATCCCCTCACTGAAGGCTTCGACCCTCAGCACCACTATGGACCACGTTTCATCAATTTTCATACTAGATCCAATAGCTTTCACACAACATACCTTGCAGGCCACCAGATTTATTCATTTTCTTCAGTAGACTCGCATCAATTCTTCGTGATTTCGTCACTCGATCAAACCAGAGATTCATCATTGTCAGATCATTATATCCATGGGTGCATCGTAGTTTCAGATTTATCAATTAAGAACAGAGTTCGTCCATGCAGATATTTCTTCATTCACCACCCTTATGCATGCACCCATTGTACTATGATTCTCACCAACTTATATAGTTTTCACCTTTATTAAAACCATGGGTCAAAACCATTCAATTACTAATGGTATTCCTAGACGGGGTCAAAATAGATAATCCAGTGGGGTCTCCATAACTCTCACTGTTCCATTGATCTTGGTAATTAAATAATTAATTTAATACTTTAGGATTAAGGTTAACCCTTCGCATTTTAACGCTTTCAAACAATATGATAAACCTTTGACCCCAGACCCACAAATATAGTCAATATCCAATCAAATACGCGCATGGTACCATAAGTAAATTTCACGCAAGTCCAGCGTCCAATCACCATTAGATTAGCAAGCTTCCAGATCAACGGCGTATATGCATATCACTTGACCTCCGATGTTGAACGTTAACGTGCGATGGCCCATCGAACCTATGTTAATCTTCGCGCACCTTTAACAAATGATGACCGCCCGATGACCCCTTCCCAAATCAACGGCACTCAACGATATCGCTGGGCATCCTGGGTCGAACTATAACGCGCAATGGCGCACAGTGACAAGTTGTTTTCCGTGAGTCCTCCTTGGCACGTGTCGAGTGATTAATGGAATCGCTCCCAACTCCTCAAATACCACTCACTCCGCATAGGTGGTGTGATGAAAACCACAAACCCCCTTTACTACTCATTCCGCATGTGATTCCTCTCCTTCGCTTAAGGTTCCATCCTTCTACGCGTTCCGTCGTCCGATCTGAAATGAACGGTTAGCGGGAGCACAAACAACCCGGCGGTTAACATGGAGGGGTGCCTCCACAGTTGACCCGCTCATCGGGCGCTGACCATAGATTGACAGTTGTTGTTAACTGCGGTAGCACAAGCCCGATGATCTTTCCATATAGAGGAGTGCCTCTGTAGTACTCTGTCTCTCTGTAAATGCACTTTTCCTCTGTTCTTCTCTGCTAACCTATGTTTTCTGGTACGTTGCCTTGTTGTTGTTCAGATGCTCTCCCCATGTCATTCTGTCTTCAATTCTGCTATCCCTTCCATTTCATGGTTCAGAGTTCTACCCTGTCATAGTTTCGCTTCTAACTGCACATACTGCTTTCTGTAGCTCTACATTTCTTTTCTCTGTTCCTTGCCAATTCCTTTGCCACTTCTTTTGCCATCAATGACAATATTTACAACATCAAACTCAAACCCTAAGAGAGCAATCCTTCACAAAATGAGAGGGTTTATGATTTTCCACATTCAAATTCTTATATCCCACTTTCAAATCACACCAAACACTGTTTACTAGCACATACAAGGGCTCACAAACTCACTCGGAGCGAGGAAGTTGAGTTAATTTGAAATTTGATGAAGCAGTGACAAAACTTAGCTTGTCGGCCCTGTGCGCCGCGCAGTATACCCAATGTGCCAAGCACACTATATGCACCATGCACGTTGTAATTTACAATGTGAAAAACTTATGTATGCATCGCGCAGTCTGTATGCACCGCGTCAGTTGTCCAGTGCGCCGTGCTTGTGATTTCACCCATAGTCTTGGCTTTTAACAAATTTTTTCGCTCCTCCAAACTTTGTTTTGCTCTTCCACACTTTCCTTCGGCTTCCTTGATGACTCTTGCGTGCAAATGGAGCTTGAACTTGGAAATATCAATGCATTTTGATTTTTCATTTTGACAAATCCACTTTTGTAGTGTTGCAGACTTTGGAACTTTCATATAAATCTGTTTTTGCTTCCACTGTGATTTCTTGGCTAAATGATGAATTTCTTTTCAATATTTTGCAGGGATGCTGGCATGGAATTGGTAAGGGCGACCAGGGCTGTGCCTGAAAACTTTACAACTGAATTTTTTTTGAAAATTACATGGTACTTATTACAAAGGAAAAAATGACGATTTTTCTTCAAAACAGAGTTTTGAAGAAAAGTCATGATCAAGCAATATTATAACGATGAAATTTTGCGATGAAATTTTATTTTGAGCCTCCCTTTGGCCTGTTGGAACTATTGGACACTTTGAAGATGAAACCCTAGACCTAATTACTGAA
This sequence comes from Pinus albicaulis, assembly GCA_034641835.2. Taxonomy (NCBI): domain Eukaryota; kingdom Viridiplantae; phylum Streptophyta; class Pinopsida; order Pinales; family Pinaceae; genus Pinus; species Pinus albicaulis. The sequence goes on along the minus strand of CM076575.1, from coordinate 1,019,531,389 downwards.
ATGACTCTTTACTGACCAAGAAACCAAACTGGACTATAAATGACTTTAAAATTGATGTTGATGAACTTCGATAAACAGACCTAAGCCAGTAGGTATAAGGCACGAGGGGTATGAGTGAAAAAACCCTTCCGTCAGAAGACCAATGCTCCTAATGGAATGCAAATGATAGAAGTGAATGAGACGCCTAAAAAATGAAATGCAACAAAGAGATTTTGATCTCTGACGGAGGGATGAATAGACCGACTCTAACATTGGCTCCAATGGGGATGGTAGCTCCTTGGAGGTGCCAAGGACTGCAGATATTTGGAAAAGTAGAGAGTGCCTTCATCCATTGGGAAATGGAGTCAAAACACGAAAACTAACATTATGCAGACTGACTCAAGGCTAAAACTGAAAACCATAATAAAACCGAACATGACTAAACAAACTGGAAAGATGCTCATAATTGAGCTTATTCATCAAACCTACTCTAATTATTATTTTCACCACCGGATCAAGTGAAATGGAATAGCCAATGCAACCATGTAAGCATCCTGGATACTAGTTGATTTCTTCCCAAATGATTTCTGATGTGCAGGAAAAGGGAAGAATCGAAAGGCAACTCCCATGGAAACTCGAAATCAAGTTGACTGCTGATAAACTTTAAAAACATGAATTGACTGGATGACTTCAAGAATACTGCGAAAGGATCTTCATAAACATAGCTATTGATTTCCATTAACACATTACTACTCTGATCCAGGTAATCTTCATAGCTGGATATTAAGATTTTCCTCACATCTGTGTTGTCTTTCTTTGGTGACAGCAACAAGCTGTCAAAAGGATCCTGAAATTCGTGAATAACCAAACTCTATTACTGATTCCAAATAGAACAAAAGTATCCTTTATCAATCTCCTCATATAACTACAAACATTGGTGTGAGCTTTGTAATGAACAATATGTTAAAGAAGACAATGAAGGGGACTTTTGAATAAGATTATTATCAGCATTCTTTTCTGGCACATGGTTAGCTAATGGAGAAGAATTTTTACAGCAAACATCATCCAACACACGAGCAATAGGATCATCAAAAACATGAGAAGACTGCTATGATGTATCCTTTGAAACTGTATGACATCCTACTGGTTGTTCATCTTTTTCTTTAGAGATATTACGAAAATTCTGCTTCATAAACTAAAATGCTTCGAATCAAAAGGTTACAGAATCCTCTTGCATAATTAAATCATGTATTTCGGCTTCCACACCTTCATCTATAATCTGACCTTCAATTTCATTTGGTGGCTGCAACTCTGATGCTACAGGCTGCTCATTTGAAGATTTACTATGAAATTTACCCTTCAAAAACTGGAATGATTCAAAAAAAAATGGTACGGAGTCACCTTGTAAAATTTGATCATATGTGCCAGCTTCCAAGTCTTCATCTGCAACTTGAAAATCAATGGCATTCGGGGGCTGCAAATCTTAATATGAGAAGTCTTGAACAAGGTTTTGATTGCCCTCAAGATGGTCCAAATCAAGACTTGTTGACAGTTGATTTCGCATTGCATGAAAGTTTTCTCTTATGAACTGAAACGAATCAAAACAAAAAGGCAAATATCCTTCACTTACTTCAAAATTTGTTGCACTTTCCTCATCATTGTCATAGCTGATATGCATCGGTTGATCACTGTACTCGAGCTACTGAAACTGAACTTCCTCCTTCCACAAACTAGCTGTTGATTTTTCTGCAAGATTAGCTTCTGTTTGGAGAACATAATCATCATCATACTTATCAAACTAAGGCAAATCATCAGTATACAACACATCATCAAGAATACATGTCATATCAACAGCTCTCTCTTCTCCAAAATTATCTATAAAATAATCACCATGACAACTGGGATAAGAAACAAAATGTTTTGGATCAGCCACTTGTTCTTCTTCAATCAGCAAGTCATGGGTTTGAACATTATACTCATTCCTTGTGGTGTTCTTTTGCATCATCTCTTCTACTGAGCTTGCCAACATGTCAAGCTTTACCTCTAGAGATGTTAGTTTCTCCGGATCCATGTTTTTCATCTCTTCTTCCTTCAACCTTGCCCTCAAGATCAGCAAATGATCCTCTACATTTACTACACTGTTCTGTATCTCTACAAGTGTCGCAATATTCCTTTCTCTTAGCTGAAATTCCATTTCCAAATCAAAAGCACCCGGGTAGTGCAAGAGAGAAGATCTAGGAGAAGGTCTTATATCGGCTGGCATCGAAAAATATACTTGGTTAAATCTGGCAGAAAACAATTGTACTGTCTCCCCTAGTAGTCTTTTCAACTGGTTATACTCTTCTATAATCAAGAAAAGGTTCTGTCTGATCACCCACCTGTCGAGGAAAACTTCGATGAACTGCTGGAAATTTGAGATGCTCGCATCAGGCAAGGCTTTAAACCAACTCTTCACTTGACCTTGAAAAGAAAGAGTAAAAAGCCTAATACTAACATCCTCTTCATCAACGTCAAAAAGATCTAGAAAAGTCTCAACATTCTGCACATGTTGCTCAGCGTTGACATTGTTACATTCACCGTCAAATCTTGGTAGATATAGGTCATAATTTTTAGGGAAATCATGAAATACAGAAGGTAAAGCAAGAGGTTTATACCTATCTGGGACTATATAAGGTGTAGGAGTATATACAAGAGCTACGGGATCACTTTTTTGTTCTTTAGGCTCATTACTTTGAACAGATTCATCATAAGATTCGGAAGAAAGGTCTTGATCAAGCTCAAAAGCATGCAAATCTTTGGTATTTACAATCTTCAAAGGGAAGGAATCAAATGCAGGCTGAGGATCTTTTCTCAAATACAATATACTTTGCAAAGCCTTCTTGATATTCTCGGGAAAAGTGAAGAAATAATTTATGAAAAAGAAAAAAATGTCTTGGATGAAATTCCAACTTGAATACCTGATCTTTGCATCTTGTCGTTTCATGTTTCTGCTGGTCAGGTTCATCCTCCAGTGGAGTCCTTGGATTTGATCTCGAAACTGATTTAGAATTGCCAGGTGAATGATTTCAGCCTTGCGGTGTCTGATCGTTGTCCACCATCATCCATAAGATCTAACTTGATACATATACTGGGGAAATTTATAAGTTAGATGTTACGTTTACAAACTAGACCAGAGATTGACTGAAGCAGTGTTTATCTACTTTCGCTAATGCAAAGCACGGGCGTTTCGAAGGCTACCTGGCATAACTTCAGGATCCATCTGTAGCTTATAAAACAAATAACACCAACAAGCAAACCATTTTCTTCCCCAGTATGGTCGCCACTATGTTATTGCCTAAATCTACCTCAAGCTGAAGGAAGGCAGAGTTCAGGCTAACATCAAACCACGCTCAGTCTGGTAGCTAGCCCTACTAGAACAGAAGAGGGCTCTCTCCGGGTCAATCTCAGCGAAAATTAATCAATAGGGCTTGAGATGACTGAAATGAAAGCCAATTTTAGGCTAGGTATATGAATAAAGGAGTTTGAGTTTGATTTTGGGGGGTTTTGTTGGAAAAAAGGGAAAGGCAGTTTTGGGTGTGGGGATAAGGCCGAGTTTTTGCATAGTTCTGATTGGGGCGAGGAAAGCAAGTGTTTTGATGTTTTAAATTGATTGAATGGAAGGATCAGACTGGTGAGGGGCTGAAGATGGCAAGAGGGTCTCAAGATTCCTCCTCAAACGGATGAAAACATGTAAAATTAAACAAAACTAAAGGTAGAGCAAAGCAAGCTACTGAATTCTACCTTTAACACCGATTTGCTTAATTTAAGAAGAAAAAAGCAGAGAAATGGTACACCAAAACATCAGTGAGCTTAAAAATACATGGAGAAAAACACCATCAAAACACAGAGCCACAAGGATCCCAAAGAGCGCTGCAAACCCTGGTTTATTCCTTTGCCAAAATTGCAGAATGAATGTACAATGAAGTGCTGAGCAATCCCAAATGTCCAACCTTTGAAAATGTCTGAGAAAATACATAATATAGACAAGCCTAACCCATTCCCATGCCTCTATGGGTCGAGCTCATCATTCTAGGAGTTGTTTCAACCATATCTAAACTAGGAACTAGAAAATAGGCCATGAAACAGCTTGCCTCTATATGCTAGGAAACTGATCCATTCACCCACATTTCACCTTTTGGTGAATGAATATTCTAGAACAAGTAAAAATGTGCCAAAATTACATCATGGTTATGAAATTACATCAATATATATCAAGAGTTACATCAAAAAGTAAAACTGGCCCAAACTAGGCGAATTTCTGAGCTATGGAGTGAAAAATAGGCCAAAAATCTCTATGCGCCGCTCCCAAAATCTCTATACGTAGCACAACTTTGGAGCTGATTTTTAGGCCCTTCCTAAAGTCAAAATTGAGCTCATGATAGCTCGTTGGAAATCCCTGCTTGTCTACTTTCCAACCCAAGTGGAATTTATGGATTTGGTGTCCAGTTTCCCCTCCAAAAGTTCAATCTCCCAAGACTGGTTCCTGCGTGTGCAAAAAGTGGCAGAAAGGCCATTTTCAAGGTGTTTTTGACCCTTTAGGCCACCCATAACTTGATGAAATCCTTAGGCCATTCCCAAGCATGCATAAATTTTCATAAAAAATCAAAAAATGTAAATTTTTCTTCCTGCAGAGCTGCCAATCATAAGCGCACATAAGGTGGCGCTACGCGTAGGGCAAGAAAACCTGTTTTGTGGCCAAAAAAAAAAAACTGACAAAATTTTCTCCAAATTCCTTGAAATTTGGACTGAAGGTCCCTCATCAAGTACCATGTTTAGCCGAAGAAGCTTTAGCACGGATTTGGAGCCTATCCAAGGAAAATTTTAGGGGCAAATTTTAGCCCAAAGGCGAATTTTAAGGGATTTAAAATTTTAATAGGGCGAATTTTTTATATAAAACCCATTTTTTTTAGTTTAATAAAATTATTCCAATAATTATTTTAAAAATAATTAATTATTAAATATTAGCCGACCCATAAAAAACGCATAAAAATGAAAAAAATGATATTCGCCCCCGATTTTCTTTGTTGGAGCAGATTTCGCCTGGATTTACAGGGTCGGAGGGAGGGTTTAGAATGTTTTGCCCTATTTTTTTCATTGCGCATGAGTGGCTGAGTGGTTGGATGCCTGGGCTCAGATGTGGTGGATCTGGTGAGTTGCACGCATTGACAGCAACTGGTTCCACAGTACCTGGTGAAAAGGGGCGAGACAATTCAAAATGTCGTGAAAACAAGAGTTATATTGGGTGCCCCTCTTATTGGAAGACAGAGAGGACTGTTAAAAGATGCGGTTCCTGTGAATAATTCTTACTATGCGGTTCCTGTGAATAATTCTTACTATGCGGTTACTATGCAAATTCTTTAATTGGGTATGAACCTTTGTTCTTACTCTTCTGTATGCAATTTATTTCTCAGTCAATCTATCTAACGGGCTTTTTTATTTACTAATTTTCATTAAATCTACTTCCTTGTTTGCAGTGGCCCCAATACTGCTACATTTGCAGCTGTATATGATGCATGTGGACCAACTTATCCTGGGACTTATGATGCAGATAGGAGGATCTATACACTTTTCTATCCAGTAAGTAGTGACACAATCTGATATGCTTTAGTTAACTGATTTCTTTAGTTTTGAGATTGGTGGAAATAAACATTAAAGATGAGATTATGCTTTGCTATCAGGGCTTGTCATTTGCATTTCCAATCCCGCCTCAGTATGAGTATTGTGTGGACCGTCAAGGTGAGATGTTGAATTCATTTATTACCATTGTATACCACTGCTAGTTTAATAGAACATCAGTGTTTTAGATTTGAAAATGTGCAGTTGAAAATACATCTAATTTCCTCTTCTGCTTTTAAGCAGCGGAGTTACCTTTAGAGTTTCTTGACAGGACAACACCAGTCACTTCCCGTATTTGTATATATGATAAATCCAGTGGTAGTGTTGGCGTTGGAGCTTCATTGAATAAAGCCGTCCTTCCTCCATTGCCATTGGGAAGTTTGTATATGGAGGAAGTACATGGAAAGGTTAGTTTCTTTCAAATAGCATTGATATTGTTGATATGCTCTGGATTACATTGCTGGTTACATATTCTTTATATGCTTTGTGATACGTTGCAGCTGTAGGCAGGCTGAGTGATCATGTGTCTTTCTTTGCTCTTGGGCACCTTTTCTGAGCATCAATCTCTATTGGTCCAAACATTCTGGGTCTAATGAGAAATATCATGCAGGCTTTTTCTTGTTACATGCTATAAATTTCATGATAATTTTTTAATTGCTGTGATAACTTGTTTTTTCCAGTTGGCTGATGAACTTTGGTTCAGTGTTGGGGGTCAACATCTTCCTTTTGGAGCTTCACCTCAGGTTAATATAAGTTTCTAGGAGTTAATTCTTGTATCTTTCCTGCTATTTACATGCGCTGCTAAGAAATAGGAATTAGATAGTAAGTTTTGATGTACAATGAATGAAGCTTTATATGTTAGTACAGTTGCTGTGGTGTTAGGGTAAACATTGTGTATGAATGTCATGGAACTGAAGTTGTTGCTGCTGTACTTAAACAAAACTAAAATTGTGAATGTCATAAAAAATTCCAGGAGAGGCCTCTTATAAGAACTGCGAGTTTTAACTCCAAGTAATGCTTTAACTTTACCTCACAACCACAGCCCATTTTTATGAACAAGCTTCAAGTTCAAACTCATTATTGGAAGAGATGGTATGAAAATTTTGATCAGAGATGTTTGTTATAAGTTGGAGTAATGGTTTAAACTTTAATTTCATCAGGTATTGTAAGCACAAACAATAGTGTTCTTTCATGGTGAATGTTGGCTTTAGCTGCTGTATAGTAACTTGGAAACACAAAACTAGTTGCAAGTAAAGGTGCATTTGTTTCTTAAATCTGTAATGCTGCAATGAGTAAGAGCCTCATGGGTGGTAGAAATAGTTACAATGCATTTGTGGAAAGTTCTGTAATTATTGGACTGTATAACAAAAAAACAAATCATTAACCATAAACATGACTCTGATCACATATTTCAGTTTTAAAAATGTAAAATTCATGCTATAATACCGAATTTCAGATATCAGTTCTCAACCACATTTTTTCAATGCATAATACAAAATATAGGAAATGGAACTTAGGCCATTGGGGGGACGGGTGGGGCAGGAGGATGGGGGGTGGTTTGTGGGTTTATTTACCCTAAATCTGGCTAAGTCTTTAAAAAAATCACTGGGCACTTCCCTTCATTTCGAGGATGGTTCCTAGGGTAAACCAGCAGGTTGCTATTTTGGCAACCTAAGCTGGCATGGACATTGAGTAAAGGGCCACAATTATCAGAAGCAGCCAACCTGTGGACTTGACTGCGAGATGTCCTTTTTTTAAAAGCACTCGATGACTTAAATCAACCCACTGGTGTCTCTCTCTCTCTCTCTCTCTCTCTCTCTCTCTCTCTCTCTATATATATATATATATATATATATATATATATATATATATATATATATATATATATATATATATATATATATATATATATATATATATACCTCATGTATCTAGCTGGGTTATGGTTTGTGCCCCTAATAGCGAGACACATTGGTAGGCTTACAATATTCATAGAGGCAGCCAGCCCGTGAACTTGACCCCAAGGCGTCCTTTTTGTAAAAGCACTCGGCAACTTAAGTCAACCCACTGGTCTATTTTGTTATATATATTAATGTGCACTGAAGGCCAGATAGGTCGAGACTCAAAGGAACTCAAGATTACACTAGTCATGAGAATCTCATATGAAAAAAAATGTGGGTTTGGGGGCAGGGAGAGGGGGAAGGGGTGATCCAACTTCCATGGCGCCTCAACATTAAGATGAGAACTAAAATAACTGAAATGAAATGAAAAACTAGTAAACCAACTACTGTAATTGAAACATATCTTGATTCCACCAATCAAGATGAGAAATGATACTAATAAACCAACTTCTTGCTCTTTACCTCTAGCCTAATTGAAAATGTTAGGTATGGTTAGGATATGTGGTACACTACTCAACTAGATCACCAGTGGTACGAGTTGTCATAAGTCATGATAACACTTGTCTAAGCACAATTATGTCTCTCCATGGTACACAAGACAAAATAAAAAAATCGTTATTGTTAAGATGTGTTATTAGATCATACCTAAAGTTCATTACTTTCATGACTAGTCAAGAAATCATCACATCGCGTATGGACAAGAAACCTATTTGTGAAATCATAGCTCATCATCTGAAAATATTATGCAAAGTACTATCTGTGAGAGTACATAACATCTGAGGTGTTAACTACACTTCTTTGACAAACACTTCAGACATATTCAGCAGGGTAAGTACAAGACAAAATCAGGGGATTGCTCCAATGAATGACAGCCCCAACTTTAGCATTTTACATTCATAATAGACTTAAGAAATACACAATGAAGGATAGTTGAATTACACTGATGAGAACATGTAGGATTGATATGCTATATTAATTGATATTCTGCTTCTATAACAGATATTGGAGCAATGCCAAGGAAATAAAAAATGCTCGGTAAATAACTCTCCATTTCAGAAGTTGAAAAGCTTTCTGTGTGAGAAGAAATAGTTATCTGCCAAAAAGATGATGTAAGAATTATATATTAGTAGCATTTTTTTGTAAATTAACTCCTCCCTATGTGTTTTCTTGTTAAATTTTGATGTGCAAGATAAGTATTTCTATTAAGCCTTCGACAATCAAATATGCAATGTTAAAGCCAAACACTTTATAAGTCCCCATTGATGTATTTCTGTTTTTGGTAAATTTTCTTATAGTATGTAAACAAGTCAACTTCATCGTGATCTCTTAGTGCATGCAAACAAGTCAACTTTATTGGTGTTCTAATTCTACTCTGCTATCTTTTGAAAAGGTTTCTGATTATCGATGAGATGGATTATTTGATTTCAAAAGATCAAGCTGTGCTTTATGATCTCTTTAGGCTTCCAAAATTCCCAAATTCACACTGTATGCTGATAGGTAAGCTGAAGAGTAGTGGATAAGCTAGACATCTTTTTCTTGTTTACTACTCACGGACATCATGAATTATATTTTTATTGAATGGTTTGTAAGAGAAACTCCCTGATGGATCTGTTTTTGCAGGCATTTCAAATGCAATAGACTTCACTGATCGGTTTCTTCCCAAATTACAGTCCTTAAATTGTATGAACTATTGCCCTTTGCATCATTTTATGATCAGTGTAATATGCACACATTTTTTCCAATTTCTACTTCTAAATGCAAAAATCAAGTACCTAGATAAATTCTTTACAATTCTCAAAGGATTATGAAAAACACTTGAACTATTAGATGTCATGTTATGTGTTGACATTTGCCTTAAATATTCTATTTTTGTTTAGCTGCTATCATAGAATATTTAATGAAAATCACATGTCATTTTAAACCATAACCATTTGTATATTGAAATATTTGCATGGGAGACATATGGAGATAGAAGGTGGGGTGGTGAGGGTTGTTGGCAAGTGCCTCTGCATCCACACAGTAAAAGCGATGTGGAATGTGGAGTACTTTACTGACTTTTTTTTTCTGAAAAATGAAAATACTCCTCTCCTTTAAGTTTTATAATCATGCTTGAAACGAGAATCACCTTGTCGTAATTGTAACCCATTAGAAGATGCATTTATCTGATAATAGTGATTGTGGCATTTATACACTTCTAGCCAGGTTGTTTGGTATGGTTAGACGAAATATCTTTATTTTTCCTAAGGTGGCATTAATTTCTATTCTGAAATAAAAATTGTTTATGATGGGTTTGGAACTTTGTTTCTGTTAGCCTAAAAGCCTTGGTTATTCCACACTAGATCGTGGGCACCAAATTGTTAGAATGTCGGACTGTAATATGCATGGATGTGCACCTTGAATTTCATCATCTCAAAATATAAAATTCCAGTGTTTTACACAATTTAACATTTTGGTTTGAAATTAGAACTGATGGTATGACCCTCCTGCTAATCTATTTTACTATGATAGTTTCAAGTGTTGAACAATCAATTAGAGAAGTTGCAAATCTGTCATCTTTTAAATGGTGCTAGGGCCAACAAGGTCTATCATCTTCAGAAACCATAAATGGATATGGGCCGACATATTGCATTAATGTGAATTTGAATCTTGGATATATATGTAGTTAATGGATTTTGGTTGTAAGCCATGGTAAGGGTAATTTTTTCTTATTTTCTTATTTTATATAATTTTATTTTATTTCATTTTTATCAGTTGTAGGATGTCAAGATATCTAATTTTGATATCAAACATCCTTTTTTATTATTTTGAAAATTCACCTTATATTACTCAAAATGACACCAGAATTACACCAGAGACATTAGAGTTACAATTGAGAGACATTAGAATTACATGAAGAACCCTATGCCCTAAGGGGTAAGGAGTATACATCCTTTTGAAGCGCATCAATTTTTGCATTGACACGGAGTGCTAGTTCAGTTTAAAATGCTCTGAAATCCCTCAATTGTATGCAGGACTTGTTTCTTTGAAGAGTTATTATGTATTTCCTCTTCCAAAACAAAGCACTAGCAGACATTCACATCATATGTTGGAGCTCTTTGCGAAAATCCTGGGTCATCCAAGTGTTGCCTAGAAGGGGTCATCTCCAAGCTAGGTAGTTGTGAACAAGTACTGTATTTTGCTTGAAACTATCCCCAGAACGTTCTGGCAATTGGACACTTTCAAAAACATACCCTACTGTTTCGATTAAGGGTGGGATCATAGGAGTTGGAAATTACTAGACTTGGTATAGCAAATGATAAAAAATGCGCAATAGGCATGTGTCAGTGTTGAATTTATACAAAGAGAATGAAAATATGCAGTTTCTTTAATTCTAGTAGTTGGTTAGTTTTGATATTGACTTTTTTTAAGATGCTCCCTTAATACTGCAGTGTCAAGTCTCTTCCACCTATTTAGAGGTGGGATGCTGCATACATTGTAAAATCACCTGGTTCCACTAAATGGTCCTCAGGGTAGATCAATGGTCCCTTTGCAGGTGGTGCATTGGCCACTTCTTTTGAGGATTTAACCTTGGTGTGGTCCACAGCAGTGCTTTCTTTCACTGACCTGGGTTTCCTTTCATGGTTGATATTGGAATTTTTGTTCATGAACTATTTGATGATAGAGTTGATTAGTTTGGTCATTGGTGATGAATCCCGTCAGTTGTACCTTGTGAGGTTATGTGAGTGTCAAGGATCTCATGCCTCTTGATTGGTCTAGCCGTATGATAAACAAGACACTGTTATTGCCTAAATTAATTGAAGGCTTTTCCATTTGAATTCTGGGGTGTTGGCTTTTATTTGTTTACAGTAGATAGATTTCATACCATCCTTAGATCAAAAATTTCTTTTTGGCAGGTAAACCTCTGGTTATGAAATTTCGTGCCTATTCAAAAGATCAGATACTGAAGATACTCCAGCAGAGGCTAATGGAAATTCATTATTGTTTGATTGGAGATGCCCTTTTGTAGTTGACTGAAAATATTCTTGTATACATCTTTATGGGCATAGTATGAAAAATGCAGCCAAAAATGTTGGACATTCATTTATATTTCTCATTCCTAAGGGAATTGTCTATAAGTTTTACGATTACAGTGATTTGACCTTTTCTTAGCTTACATATGGTGAAATTTCACTTGGTTTTAGGGTCTCCCATGTCAAATATTTCAACCGGAGGCATTTCCAATTGGAGCTTTGTGCAAGCGTAAGTTACTACCTGTCCAGTTAAAATTTTATTCAAGAGATTCAAGTGCTCTGCTTTTGATTTGCAAATTTATGTCTTTTATCTTTTTAACATGAACAAGGATATTTACATTAACAATACATGAAAATACAAAAATGCCCCAGTCATACATTTAAGTGCAGGAGATTCTTGATTTGTAATACATTTGTCCAAAGACATGCTGATAGCTTGATATATTCAGCCTGATATAGAGGAAAGTTAAACCTTCTGTTTCATTATAGTATATGCAAAGGTTCAATAATGTACTAAACGATGGGTAAAGAATTTAAGTTTAGAGATGAACTGCCTTTTAAAAAATTGGAAGAAGAGTTTGCATACTCGTTGTCTTCATCCAGTCCTTTTGAACTAGAAAAAGCTACAGCCAAACTGGACAATGGTATAATACACACACATATATATTAGTGTTTTTCTGCAGCCTGAGATAGTCTCGTATCCAAAATTCCATATTCTTGCCCACCCTATTCTATTCTCTGTCGGCTTCGAAGGAATATTTCCTTGCAAACTGAAACAATGACAAAATACTATAGATATACAAAACAGATTAGAAATTCTCTAAGGTTTTAGTCCCACTTGAGTCCCCATTGTTGCTTTTGTTGAGTGCATTTACATGTCAAATTGTTCCACAGGGTTGATTTCACTTGTAGGATCCTCCACTTTTGGTTTTGGAGTGTTAGATGCACAAATCCTCATCCCTGGCCATGGGAAAGTTGCAAAATGAGGAGTCCTCAACGATTTAGAAGTTGACGGGGTAGGAGATGAAACCATCTCCTATGGGAGGTAGAGGTGACTCGAGATTCTACTAACTAGGGATTTTAGAGAACCAATCTGAAACTCTAGCTTCAATCTGCATGAAGTTGGTGATCTCCTTCATTTCCTTAAGGTTCTGTAGTCAGGGTGTATTTTCCATTGCACATGGACCTTCGCCCTATTTTTGGCTTCTAATGTACTGTCACAATCCTCTTGCTATTGATTGCAGTAAATGGTGAAATTCATCACACATCATTGGGTTTGAACAACCTCAAGCTCACAACACTTAACCCCTTGTTGAACCTCTCAAAATTCATACAAGTTGCATCATTTATGCCTACAATGATAGTGGCCCATTTTTACTGAAGAGAAAGACAAGTTCTAGACTGGGTTACCCCTCACCTTAGCACTGCAAAGAGTTGCCTTGGGATTTAACAAAATTCCACCACATTATTATTAGAGAAGAATACCCTTGCTTGCTACTAGTGTTAGAATGCTGTGCAGGTCGAGAATAGGGGTGAAATCAATGGCATGGAGTCCTTCCAGAATTGACATAAAAATAAACCCACATACATTTTCCAATTCAACCATTGTATTGAACATAAGCTCACATGTCGATGAGAGAGTAGTATGGACTCTGGAGTAATGGGTGTTGGTGGAGACTTAACTCCCCATCTCTTGGAGCTTGCATGAGAGGGCACTTGTTGTTGTATGAACCCTATATATTTTGTAGCATGCCAGTTAGTGGAAACTGTTACTGCACAAGGAAAGTTGTTTATAAAGTTAACCCGCAGGATACTTTGACTAGAATAATTTCCTTTTGTAGGTCCTTAGCAGTCCCTCAGCTACTCTCTAAAGTTGCATCATGGCAATCCATGTGCAAATTGTGCTTCAGGAAGCTACAATAATATCACATTGTTGTATGAGCCCTGTATATTTTGCAGCATGCCAGTTAGTGAAAACTATTACTACACAAGGCAAGCTGTTTAGAAAGTCAACCTGCAGGGTGCTTTCACTAGAATACTTCTCTTTTGTAGGTCCTTAGCAGTCCCTCAGCTGCTCTCTACAGTTGCATCATGGAAATCCATGAGCAAATTGTGCTTCTGGAAGCTACAATAAGATCACATTGTTGTATGAGCCCTGTATATTTTGTAGCATGCCAGTTAGTGAAAACTGTGACTGCACAAGGCAAGTTGTTTAGAAAGTCAACCTGCAGGGCACTTCGACTAGAATACTTTCCTTTTGTTGGCCCTTAGCAGTCACCTCAGCTGCTCTCTACAGCTATAGAAGACAGAGCTCAATCCCTACCTACAAATGCTTTTTGCAAGTATCCCTTGGCATATTTGTATTTCTGCACTTGTACAACATGATAAAGTTGTCACCATCAATAATATGTTCATGTTGCTTCATCTAGATTAATGTGGAATGGGATCTTTAGAGTTTTCCTGTAATAATGGAAACTGATAATATTATATGAAATGCTTGAAACTGTTTTGTAGGTAAGAATTGATCATATGGCCAGAGCATTGGCAAAAACATTCTTATTCTATGTAGTTGGCATTGCCCATTCTCTTTACTAAAAAAATATTTCCATCTATAATGTGTGTTGCTTTCATTGGGAGGCTTCATGATTTTAGTTGCTAGATATTTACATCTTGGTTTTGGCAGTTTTCTAGTGTGATGCCTTGGAGTATGAGGCTTCTGCTTATTTTCTCCGCTACAGTGACGCTGAGTGCCTTTTATTGATCTACCCTTAATGATACTATAGATAACATATCATTGTATGATTTGATTGGTTGTGATTTGGATCCCCAAGACCCTTTTTCAATGACTCATGTTCGACAATACTATTCTATGATCAGTCACTAAATATTGCAAGAGTAACTACTAAAAATATTTCCCTAAGATATAAAGGACATATTGTTACTATTGAGTAAGGGATGTTTTGGCTGAGTGGGATGAAACAATTTGAACTATGGTCATAATATTTTCACTAATTTGTTGTATACAGAACCATCTGCACCATAAAATCTAAATGTTGTTTTTGATCTACTGATTTGATCGGATACTCCTTTAAAAAACTATGACTTATGACATTTACTTATAGATGGGTTTCAATGTTCGAGTTCATATGTATATGGTTGGAATTTCTCTCATCGGGATTGGTATTGGGAAGAGAAGGGTTTTTTAATGCATTATATATGTCGATACACAGTTGAGTATAGGGGTATCATAGTAAAATGTGTTTGGATGTTTTTGTTAACAATCTATGTTGAGTATGTCAAGCAGTGAGCTTGTTTTAACAGAGGACCATGAGTTAATAAAAGGACTGAATTGTGCATATACAAGGATATTTATGCTACTTGAAACTACCATAGACTCTATTGCTACATGTTTTTTTTTCAGAAATTATATAAGAGTAAAGGTTTTGGGGCTTATTTTCTAACTTGTGCTTCATGGTGAAATTATTTTTGACAATATATGTTGCAAGGTTCTAAATTACTTGATCCCATATGAAAACCATTAAACCTTTTGGATTGAAATCTGACAAGAGAATTGAGATCTGAATACTGAGAAAGATTGTTGTTTTTCTCTGCTTGGGAAATCTAGAGTAACCACATAAGTTTTAATGGATCCCCCAGGGAAATTGTCACAGATCTTGAGTTGGGTTCCCATATTTGACAGAAAAAACAGAGGACCATACTTAGTATGATGATTGGTGGTTTTCAGCATTTGGCTATATACATTTGGCCCAAAGATGAAATTGGTCCATAGGTTTTTCAGAAGCAGGAGATGGATCTATCATTGAACTCAAAAAATGTTAATTTTGAGTCTAGTATAGCTACATTGTTGAGCTATAAAGTCCTTATATTTTTCAGTTGGGTGTTAATAATCATGAAGAGCAACAATTCATGTCAATGGATCAGCAGTTCTTCAGGAAGAGCTCGAAGGATATTAGAGGATATGGTGGCATGCATGATTTGGGTTATCTTGCTACTTGATTGGATTCTGGACCTTCTTCACCACCTGTGTCATAACAAGTCAATGGATATGTAGATAAAGAACTATACAGGGACTTAAATGAGACGGTTTCTCTGGTGTATTCCTTCATGTTATGTTTGTGATCAATCTTATCCATTTTTCCATATGACCCAAGTCTTAATTTTTTATAATGAGTGGACATCAATGGGCTTTGGACTTGTGTTTTTAGTTGATATTCATGCAATTTTGATAAAATAGTAGCCCCAAATCCTTAAATGGTTGAAACCATCATTTTGTTTTCCTGAATCACAAACAGAAATGTTGCATAAGAATACAAATGAAAAAGATTATTCTTATTCTATGTAGTTGGCATTGCCCATTCTCTTTACTAAAAAAATATTTCCATCTATAATGTGTGTTGCTTTCATTGGGAGGCTTCATGATTTTAGTTTCTAGATATTTACATCTTGGTTTTGGCAGTTTTCTAGTGTGATGCCTTGGAGTATGAGGCTTCTGCTTATTTTCTCTGCTATAGTGACGTTGAGTGCCTTTTATTGATCTACCCTTAATGATACTATAGATAACATATCATTGTATGATTTGATTGGTTGTGATTTGGATCCCCAAGACCCTTTTTCAATGACTCATGTTCGACAATACTATTCTATGATCAATCACTAAATATTGCAAGAGTAACTACTAAAAAGATTTCCCTAAGATATAAAGGACATATTGCTACTATTGAGTAAGGGATGTTTTGGCTGAGTGGGATGAAACAATTTGAACTATGGTCATAATATTTTCACTAAGTTGTTGTATGTAGAACCATCTGCACCATAAAATCTAAATGTTGTTTTGATCTACTGATTTGACTGATACTCCTTTAAAAAACTATGACTTATGACATTTACTTATAGATGGGTTTCAATGTTCGAGTTCATATGTATATGGTTGGAATTTCTCTAATCAGGATTGGTATTGGAAGAGAAGGTTTTTTTAATGCATTATATATGTCTATACACAGTTGAGTATAGGGGTATCATAGTAAAATGTGTTTGGATGTTTTTGTTAACAATCTATATTGAGTATGTCAAGTAGTGAGCTTGTTTTAACAGAGGACCATGAGTCAATAAAAGGACTGAATTTTGCATATACAAGGATATTTATGCTACTTGAAACTACCATAGACTCTATTGCTACATGTTTTTTTTCAGAAATTATGTAAGAGTAAAGGTTTTGGGGCTTCTTTTCTAACTTGTGCTTCATGGTGAAATTATTTTTGACAATATATGTTGCAAGGTTCTAAATTACTTGATCCCATATGAAAACCATTAAACCTTTTGGATTGAAATATGACAAGAGAATTGAGATCTGAATACTGAGAAATATTGTTGTTTTTCTCTGCTTGGGAAATCAAGAGTAACCACATAAGTTTTAATGGATCCCCCAGGCAAAATTGTCACAGATCTTGAGTTGGGTTCCCATATTTGACAGAAAAAACAGAGGACCATACTTAGTATGATGATTGGTGGTTTTCAGAATTTGGTTGTATACATTTGGCCCAAAGATGAAATTGGTCCATAGGTTTTTCAGAAGCAGGAGATGGATCTATCATTGAACTCAAAAAATGTTAATTTTGAGTCTAGTATAGCTACATTGTTGAGCTATAAAGTCCTTAGATTTTGCAATTGGGTGTTAATAATCATGAAGAGCAACAATTCATGTCAATGGATCAGCAGTTATTCAGGAAGAGCTGGAAGGATATTAGAGGATATGGTGGCATGCATGATTTGGGTTATCTTGCTACTTGATTGGATTATGGACCTTCTTCACCACCTGTGTCATAACAAGTCAATGGATATTTGAGGAAAGATATTTTATTTCCTTTCACTTTGTGGCATGATTTTGACATCTTCACCTTTTATAATATAGTAAAATATTTTTCTTATTATAGATTTTTCTTGGAAAAGAATTATTGAGAGTTAGGTGCAAATGCACAATGTTGTGTAGCATTAGTGTGATAAATATGGGATAGTGCAAAGCATATTTTTGAAGATTAGTCTAAGTTGACTCGTACCTAATCAACTTAGTCAAGTTGATTGTTGGTTGAATGGCTAATTGTTGGTTAAATGGACAGAAGGTCTTGCAGGCACAAATACCAAAGGGAAAAATGGAGCCCATCATGGGGTACTCTTTGTAATTCTCCACCACTGCTACCTTTCCTCAAACTCCTCTCCAACCTCAATATCAGTGCTAGTAGTAGCATGACAAACAACACTACGCTTAGTAGAACTAGAAGAACGTGTTTTCCAAACTACATGAGAACTACTTCCCTCACGAGTCACCATGTGCCATGCTTGGTCTCGGTGGTTCTCTTCCTTCTACTCCTGGTTCAATTACCATATCTTCATTGGAACCAACACTTCGAACTCCACTAGACAACGATTCACCATTTTGTAGTAGTGATTCGCCATTTGTACTGGTGATTTGCCATGATTTTACAAGATAATATAATCTCGTGAGAGATTCGCCAAAAAATTATATATACATATTATATTATTAATAAAATCGCCTTCCATTTTTCCTATGTATCATGGGGATTCGCCTATTTTATATATATATAAATTTAGGGGGGTTCTTAAAATTATCCCTGAGCCTATCATGCGTTTTGCGACATTTCAGTGTCCTCCTGGTGCATGCATTTTAGTGGTCGAATCACTGTCTCTGTCATATGATGAATCTGTGTCCGTCTCCATGGTGCTGCAAGGTGTATTTCAAGTGTATGTTTGGTTTGTTGAAAATTAGAAATGAGGACTTGGTGTCTTTGTCTCCAATTTCCAACTATGTGCCAAATGTGTGCCAAATGGAAAGGACTGTGGAAAATATGGGTAGTGGGTATAGTGGGGCTTTGTCAAGTGAAAAATTTCCCTTTGGAATTTTGACAAATGTAGGAACAATGGACAATTTCTTGACTATTTGGGTAACTTAGGGTTTGGGGATTTTTATAAGCGGAATGGGAAATAGGAATGATATGGAATGAAGTGACTTGGGATATAAGGGGGAAGGGCTATATGATGATATGACAGTGAGGGGGAAGGGAACCACAGGTGGGGAATGGGTTTCGAAGTACTTGGCACCAAAATCAAACTCTAACAATAAAACTCAAACCCTAAGAGAGAAATCTTTCACAAAATGAGAGGGTTTATGATTTTCCACATTCAAATTCTTATATCCCACTTTCAAACCACACCAAACACCGTTTACTAGCACATACAAGGACTCACAAACTCACTCAGAGTGAAGAAGTTGAGTTAATTTGAAATTTGATGAAGCAGTGACAAAACTTAGCTTGTCGGCCCTGTGCGCCACGTAGTCTACCCAGTGCGCCGCGCACACTGTATGCACCACGCACGTTGTAATTTACACTGTGAAAAACTTCTCTATGCGCCGCACAGTCTGTATGCGATGCGCAGTCTGTATGCATCGCGTAGTCTGTATGTGCCGCGCAGTCTGTATGCGCTGCGCCAGTTGTCCAGTGCGCCATGCCTGCGATTTCACCCATAGTCTCGGCTTTTAACAAATTTTTTCGCTCCTCCAAACTTTGTTTTGCTCTTCCACACTTTCCTTCGGCTTCCTTGATGACTCTTGCGTGCAAATGGAGCTTGAACTTGGAAAGATCAATGCATTTTGATTTTTCATTTTGACAAGTTCACTTTTGTAGTGTTGCAGACTTTGGAACTTTCATATAACTCTATTTTTTCTTCCACTATGATTTTTTGGCTAAATGATGAATTTCTTGTCAATATTTTGCAGGGATGCTGGCATGGAATTGGCAAGGGCGACCAGGGTTGTGCCTGAAAACTTTACAACTGAATTTTTTTTGAAAATTACATGGTATTTATTACAAATGAAAAAATGACGATTTTTCTTCAAAACAGAGTTTTGAAGAAAAGTCATGATCAAGCAATATTATAACAATGAAATTTTGTGATGAAAATTTATTTTGAGCCTCCCTCTGGCCTCTTGGCATTATTGGACACTTTGAATACGAAACCCTAGACCTAATGACTAAAATTACTCTTTATTGACCAAGAAACCAAACCAAACTGTAAATGACTTTAAAATTGATGTTGATGAACTTCGATAAACAGACCTAAGCCAACAGGTATAAGGCACGAGGGGTATGAGTGACAAAACCCTTCCGTCAGAAGACCGATGCTCCTAATGGAATGCAAATGACTGAAGTGAATGAGACGCCTAAAAAATGAAATGCAACAAAGAAATTTTGATCTCTGACGGAGGGATGAACAAACCGCCTCTAACATTGGCTCCAATGGGGATGGTATCTCCTTGGAGGTGCCAAGGACTGCAGATCTTTGGAAAAGTAGACAGTGCCTTCATCCATTGGGTAATGGAGTCAAAACATGAAAACTAACATTATGTAGACTGACTCAAGGCTAAAACTAAAAACCATAATAAAACCGAACATGACTAAACAAACTGGAAAGATGCTCATAATTGATCTTATTCATCAAACCTACTCTAATTATTCTTTTCACCACCGGATCAAGTGAAATGGAATAGCCAATGCGACCATGTAAGCATCCTGGCTGCTACTTGATTTCTTCCCAAATGCTTTCTGATGCGCAAGAAAAGGGTAGAATCGAAAGGCAACTCCCATGGAAACTCGGAACCAAGTTGACTGCTGATAAACTTGCAAAACATGAATTGACTGGATGACTTCAAGAATACTGTGAAAGGATCTTCATAAACATAGCTATTGATTTCCATTAACACATTACTACTCTGATCCAGGTAATCTTCATAGCTGGATATTAAGATTTTCCTCACATCTTTGTTGTCTTTCTTTGGTGACAGCAACAGGCTGTCAAAAGGATCCTGAAATTCTTGAATAACCAAACTCTGTTGTTGATTCCAAACAAAACAAAAGTCTCCTTTATCAATCTCCTCATATAACTACAAACATTGGTGTGAGCTTTGTAATGAACAATCTATTAAAGAAGACAATGAAGGGGACTTTTGAATAAGATTATTATCAGCATTCTTTTCTGGCACATGGTTAGCTAATGGAGAAGAATTTTTACAGCAAACATCATCCAACACACAAGCAATAGGATCATCAAAAACATGAGAAGACTGTTGTGATGTATCCATTGAAACTGTATGACATCCTAGTGGCTGTTCATCTTTTTCTTTAGAGATATTACGAATATTCTGCTTCATAAACTGAAATGCTTCGAAACAAAAGAGTACATAATCCTCTTGCATCATTAAATCATGTATTTCGGATTCCACACCTTCATCTATAATCTGACCTTCAATTTCATTTGGTGGCTGCAACTCTGATGCTACGGGCTGCTCATTTCAAGATTTACTATGCAATTTACCCTTCAAAAACTGGAATGATTCAAAACAAAATGGTACGGAGTCACCTTGTATCATTTGATCATATTTGCCAGCTTCCAAGTCTTCATCTGCAACTTGACAATCAATGGCATTCGGGGGCTGCGAATCTGAATATGAGAAGTCTTGAACAAGGTTTTGATTGCCCTCAAGATGGTCCAAATCAAGACTTGTTGACAGTTGATTTCGAATTGCATGAAAGTTTTCTCTGATGAACTGAAACGAATCAAAACAAAAAGGCAAAGATCCTTCACTTACTTCAAAATTTTCTGCACTTTCCTCATCATTGTCACAGCTGATATGCATCAGTTGATCATTGTACTCGAGCTGCTGAAATTGAACTTCATCCTTACACAAACTAGTTGTTGATTTGTTTGCAAGATTAGCTTCTGTTTGGAGAACATAATCATCATCATACTGATCAAACTGAGGCAAATCATTAGTATACAACACATCATCAAGCATACATGTCATATCAACAGCTCTCTCTTCTCCAAAATGATCTATAAAACAATCACCATGACAACTGGGATAAGAAACAAAATGTTTTGGATCAGCCACTTTTTCTTCTTCAATTAGCAATTCATGGGTTTGAACATTATACTCATTCCTTGTGGTGTTCTTTTGCATCATCTCTTCTACTGCACTTACCAACATGTCAAGCTTTACCTCTAGAGATGTCAATTTCTCTGGATCCATGTTTTTCATCTCTTCTTCCTTCAACCTTGCCCTCAAGATCAAAAAATCAGCCTCTACATTTACTGCACTATTCTGTATCTCTACAAGTGTCGCAATATTCCTTTCTCTCAACTGAAATTCCATTTCTGGATCAAAAGCACCCAGGTAGTGCAAGAGAGCAGATCTAGGAGAAGGTCTTATATCAGCTGGCATCGAAAAATATATTGGTTAAATCTGGTAGAAAACTGTTGTATTGTCTCCCCTGGCAGTCTTTTCAGCTGGTTATACTCTTCTATAATCAAGAAAAGGTTATGTCTGATCACCCACCTGTCGAGGAAAACTTCGATGAACTGTTGGAAATTTGAGATGCTCGCATCAGGCAGGGCTTTAAACCAACTCTTTACTTGACCTTGCAAAGAAAGAGAAAAAGGCCTAATACTAACATCCTCTTCATCAACTTCAAAAAGATCTAGAAAAGTCTCAACATTCTGCACATGTTGCCCAGCGTTGACATTGTTACATTCACAGTCAAATCTTCGTAGATATAGGTCATAATTTTTAGGGAAAGCATGAAGAACAGAAGGTAAAACAAGAGAGGTCATCATAAGATTCGGAAGAAAGGTCTTGATCAAGCTCAAAAGCATGCAAATATTTGGTATTAACAATCTTCAAGGGGAAGGAATCAAATGCAGGTCGAGGATCTTTTCTCAAATACAATATACTTTGCAAAGCCTTCTTCATATTATCAAGAAAAGAGAATAAATAATTTATGACAAAGAACAAAATGTCTTGGATGAAATTCCAACTTGAATACCTGATCATTGCATATTGTCCTTTCATGTTTCTGTTGGTCAGGTTCATCCTCTAGTGGAGTCCTTGGATTTGATCTCGAAACTAATTTAGAATCGCCAGGTGAATGATTTCAGCCTTGCGGTGTCTGATCGTTGTCCACCATCAACCATCAGATCTAACTTGATACATATACTGGGGAAATTTATAAGTTAGATGTTACGTTTACAAACTAGACCGGAGATTGACTGAAGCAGCGTTTATCTACTTTCGCTAATGAAAAGCAAGAGCGTTTCGAAGGCTACCTGGCATAACTTCAGGCTCTGTCTGTAGATTATAAAACAAATAACACCAAGAAGAAAACCATTTTCTTCCCCAGTATGGTCGCCACTATGTTATTGCCTAAATCTACCTGAGGCTGAAGGAAGGCAGAGTTCAGGGTAACATCAAACCACTCTCAGTCTGGCAGCTAGCCCTACTAGAACAGGAGAGGGCTCTCTCCGGGTCAATCTCAGCGAAAATTAATCAATAGGGCTTGAGATGACTGAAATGAAAGCTAATTTTAAGCTAGGTATATGAATAAAGGATTTTGAGTTTGATTTTGGGGGGTTTTGTTGGAAAAAAGAGAAAGGGAGTTTTGGGTGCGGGGATAAGGCCGAGTTTTTGCATAGTTCTGATTGGGGCGAGGAAAGCAAGTGTTTTGATGTTTTAAATTGATTGAATGAAAGGATCAGACTGGTGAGGGGCTGAATAGGGCAAGAGGGTCTCAAGATTCCTCCTCAAACAGACGAAAACATGTAAAATTAAACAAAACTAAAGGCAAAGCAAAGCAAGCTACTGAATTCTACCTTTAACACTGATTTGCTTAATTTAAGAAGAAAGGAGCAGAGAAATGGTACACCAAAACATTAGTGAACTTAAAAATACATGGATAAAAACACCATCAAAACACAGAGCCACAAGGATCCCAAGGAGGGCTGCAAACCCTGGTTTATTCCTTTGCCAAAAAATTGCAGAATGAATGTACAATGAAGTGCTGAGCAATCCCAAATGTCCGACCTTTGAAAATGTCTGAGAAAATACATAATATATACAATCCTAATCCATTCCCATGCCTCTAGGGGTTGAGCTCATCATTCTAGGAGCTGTTTCAACCATATCTAAACTAAGAACTAGAAAATAGGCCATGAAACAACTTGCCTCTATATGCTAGGAAACTGATCCATTCACCCACATTTCACCTTTTGGTGAATGAATCTTCTAGAAAAATTAAAAATGTGCCAAATTACATCATGGTTATGAAATTACATCAAGATAGATCAAGAGTTACATCAAAAAGTAAAACTGGCCCAAACTAGGCAAATTTCTGAGCTGTGGAGTGAAAAATAGGCCAAAAATCTCTATGCGTCGTGCCCAAAATCTCTATGCGTAGCACAAGTTTGGAGCTGATTTTGAGGCCCTTCCTAAAGTCCAAATTGAGATCATGATAGCTTGTTGGAAAGCCCTGTCTGTCTGCTTTCCAACCCAAGTGGAATTTCTGGATTTGGTGTCCATTTTCCCCTCCAAAAGTTCATTCTCCCAAGAATGGTTCCTGCGTGTGCAAAACGTGGCAGAAAGGCCATTTTCAAGGTGTTTTTGACCCTTTAGGCCACCCAGAACTTGATGAAATCCTTAGGCCATTCCCAAGCATGCATAAATTTTCATAAAAAATCCAAAAATGTAAAGTTTTCTTCCTGCAGAGCTGCCAATCATAAGCGCGCGCAAGGTGGCGCTACGCGTAGGGCTGGAAAACTTGTTTTGTGACCAAAAAAATAAAAAATGACAACATTTTCTCCAAATTCCTTGAAATTTGGACTGAAGGTCCCTCATCAAGTACCATGCTCTGCCGAAGAAGCTTTGGTCATGATTTGGAGCCTATCATGCGTTTTGTGACATTTCAGTGTCCTCCTGGTGCATGCAGTTTAGTGGTGGAATCATTGTCTCTGTCATATGATGAATCTGTGTCTGTCTCCATGGTGCTGCAAGGTGTATGTCAAGTGTATGTTTGGTCTGTTGAAAATTAGAAATGAGGAATTGGTGTCTTTGTCTCCAATTTCCAACTATGTGCCAAATGTGTGCCAAATGGAAAGGACTGTGGAAAATATGGGCAGTGGGTATAGTGGGGCTTTCTCAAGTGAAACTTTTCCCTTTGGAATTTTGACAAATGTAGGAACAATGGACAATTTCTTGACTGTTTGGGTAACTTAGGGTTTGGGGATTTTTATAAGCGGAATGGGAAATAGGAATGATAGGGAATGAAGTGACTTAGGATATAAGGGGGAAGGGCTATATGATGATATGACAGTGAGGGGGAAGGGAACAACAGGTGGGAAATGGGTTTCGAAGTACTTGGCACCAAAATCAAACTCTAGCAATCAAACTTAAAACCTAAGAGAGCAATCTTTCACAAAATGAGAGGGTTTATGATTTTCCACATTCAAATTCTTATATCCCACTTTCAAACCACACCAAACACTGTTTACTAGCACATATAAGGGCTCACAAACTCACTCGGAGCGAGGAAGTTGAGTTAATTTGAAATTTGATGAAGCAGTGACAAAACTTAGATTGTCGGCCCTGTGCGCCACGCAGTCTGCCCAGTGCGCCGCGCACACTGTATGCATCGTGCACGTTGTAATTTACACTGTGAAAAACTTCTTTGTGCGTCACGCAGTCTGTATGCGCCACGCCAGTTGTCCTGTGCACCGCGCCTACGATTTCACCCACAGTCTTGGCTTTTAAAAAATGTTTTCGCTCCTAAAAACTTTGTTTTTCTCTTCCACACTTTCCTTTGGCTTCCTTGATGACTCTTGCATGCAAATGGAGCTTGAACTTGGAAAGATCAATGCATTTTGATTTTTCATTTTGACAAATCCACTTTTGTAGTGTTGCAGACTTTGGAACTTTCATATAACTCTGTTTTTTCTTCCACTGTGATTTTTTGGCTAAATGATGAATTTCTTGTCAATCTTTTGTAGGGATGCTGGCATGGAATTGGCAAGGGCGACCAGGGCTGTGCCTGAAAACTTTACAACCGAAATTGTTTTGAAAATTACATGGTATTTATTACAAAGGACAAAATGATGATTTTTCTTCAAAACGGAGTTTTGAAGAAAATTCATGACCAAGAAATATTATAACGATGAAATTTTGCGATGAAAATTTATTTTGAGCCTCCCTCTGGCCTGTTGGCATTATTGGACACTTTGAAGACGAAACCCTAGACCTAATGACTGAAATGACTCTTTATTGACCAAGAAACCAAACCGGACTGTAAATGACTTTAAAATTGATGTTGATGAACTTCGATAAATAGACCTAAGCTAGCAGGTATAAGGCACGAGGGGTATGAGTGACAAAACCCTTCCGTCAGAAGACCGATGCTCCTAATGGAATGCAAATTACTGAAGTGAATGAGACGCCTAAAAAATGAAATGCAACAAAGATATTTTGATCTCTGACGGAGGGATGAACAGACTGACTCTAACATTGGCTCCAATGGGGATGGTAGCTCCTTGGAGGTGCCAAGGACTGCAGATCTTTGGAAAAGCAGACAATGCCTTCATCCATTGGGAAATGGAGTCAAAACACAAAAACTAACATTATGCAGACTGACTCAAGGCTAAAACTGAAAACCATAATAAAAATTAACATGACTAAACAAACTGGAAAGATGATCATAATTGAGCTTATTCATCAAACCTACTCTAATTATTCTTTTCACCACAAGATCAAGTGAAATGGAACAGCCAATGCAACCATGTAAGCATCCTGGCTGCTACTTGATTTCTTCCCAAATGCTTTCTGATGCGCAGGAATAGGGAAGAATCAAAAGGCAACTCCCATGGAAACTCGGAATCAAGTTGAATGCTAAAAAACTTGCAAAACATGAATTTACTGGATGACTTCAAGAATACTGCGAAAGGATCTTCATAAACATAGCTATTGATTTCCATTAACACATTACTGCTCTGATCTAGGTAATCTTCATAGCTGGATATTAAGATTTTCCTCACATATGTGCTGTCTTTCTTTGGTGACAGCAACAAGCTGTCAAAAGGATCCTAAAATTCGTGAATAACCAAACTCTGTTGCTGATTCCAAAGAGAACAAAAGTCTCCTTTATCAATCTCCTCATATAACTTCAAACATTGGTGTGAGATTTGTAATGAACAATCTGTTAAAGAAGACAATGAAGGGGACTTTTGAATAAGATTATTATCAGCATTCTTTTCTGGCACATGGTTAGCTAATGGAGAAGAATTTTTATAGCAAACATCATCCAACACACGAGCAATAGGATCATCAAAAACATGAGAAGACTACTATGATGTATCCATTGAAACTGTACGACATCCTACTGGTTGTTCATCTTTTTCTTTAGAGATATTATGAAGATTCTGCTTCATAAACTGAAATGCTTCGAAACAAAAGGGTACAGAATCCTCTTGCATCATTAAATCATGTATTTCATCTTCCACGCCTTCATCTATAATCTAACCTTCAATTTCATTTGGTGGCTGCAACTCTGATGCTACGGGCTGCTCATTTCAAGATTTACTATGCAATTTACCATTCAAAAACTGGAATGATTCAAAACAAAATGGTACGGAGTCACCTTGTATCATTTGATCATATGTGCCAGCTTCCAAGTCTTCATCTGCAACATGAAAATCAATGGCATTCGGGGGCTGTGAATCTGAATATGAGAAGTCTTGAACAAGGTTTTGATTGCCCTCAAGATGGTCCAAATCAAGACTTGTTGACAGTTGATTTTTAATTGCATGAAAATTTTCTCTGATGAACTGAAACGAATCAAAACAAAAAGGCAAAGATCCTTCACTTACTTCAAAATTTGTTGCACTTTCCTCATCATTGTCACAACTGATATGAATTGGTTGATCACTGTACTCGAGCTGCTGAAACTGAACTTCCTCCTTCCACAAACTAGTTGTTGATTTGTCTGCAAGATTAGCTTCTGTTTGGAGAACATAATCCTCATCATACTGATCAAACTGAGGCAAATCATCAGTATACAACACATCATCAAGCATACATGTCATATCAACAGCTCTCTCTTCTCCAAAATGATCTATAAAACAATCACCATGACAACTGGGATAAGAAACAAAATGTTTTGGATCAGCCACTTGTTCTTCTTCAATCAGCAAGTCATGGGTTTGAACATTATACTCATTCCTTGTGGTGTTCTTTTGCATCATCTCTTCTACTGCGCTTACCAACATGTCAAGCTTTACCTCTAGAGATGTCAATTTCTCCGGATCCATTTTTTTCATCTCTTCTTCCTTCAACCTTGCCCTCAAGATCAACAAATGAGCCTCTACATTTACTGCACTGTTCTGTATCTCTACAAGTGTCTCAATATTCCTTTCTCTCAGCTGAAATTCCATTTCTAGATCAAAATCACCCAGGTAGTGCAAGAGAGAAGATCTAGGAGAAGGTCTTATATCAGCTGGCATCGAAAAATATACTTGGTTAAATCTGGCAGAAAACTGTTGTACTGTCTCCCCTGGTAGTCTTTTCAGCTGGTTATACTCTTCTATAATCAAGAAAAGGTTATGTCTGATCACCCACCTGTTGAGGAAAACTTCGATGAACTGATGGAAATCTGAGATGCTCGCATCAGGCAGGGCTTTAAACCAACTCTTCAATTGACCTTGCAAAGAAAAAGCAAAAAGCCTATTACTAACATCTTCTTCATCAACTTCAAAAATATCTAGAAAAGTCTCAACATTCTGTACATGCTGCTTAGTGTTGACATTTTTACATTCACCGTCAAATCTTTGTAGATATAGGTCATAATTTTTAGGGAAAGCATGAAGAACAGAAGGTAAAACAAGAGGTTTATACCTATCTAGGACTATAAGGTGTAGGAGTATATACAAGAGCTACGGGATCACTTTTGTTTTCTTTAGGCTCATTACTCTGAAGAGAGTCATTATAAGATTTGGAAGAAAGGTCTTGATCAAGTTCAAAAGCATGCAAATCTTTCGTATTTACAATCTTCAAAGGGAAGGAATCAAATGCAGGCCGAGGATCTTTTCTCAAATACAATATACTTTGTAAAGCCTTATTGATATTCTCGGGAAAAGAGAAGAAATAATTTATGACAAAGAACAAAATGTCTTGGATGAAATTCCAACTTGAATACCTGATCTTTGCATATTGTCCTTTCATGTTTCTGTTGGTCATGTTCATCCTCCAGTGGAGTCCTTGGATTTGATCTCGAAACTGATTTAGAATCGCCAGGTGAATGATTTCAGCCTTGCGGTGTCTGATCATTGTCCACCATCAACCATTAGATCTAACTTGATACATATACTGGGGCAATTTATAAGATAGATGTTACGTTTACAAACTAGACCGAAGATTGACTGAAGCAGCGTTTATCTACTTTCGCTAATGAAAAGCAAGAGCGTTTCGAAGGCTACCTGGCATAACTTCAGGCTCCGTCTGTAGCTTATAAAACAAATAACACCAAAAAGAAAACCATTTTCTTCCCCAGTATGGTCACCACTATGTTATTGCCTAAATCTACCTCAGGCTGAAGGAAGGCAAAGTTCAGGGTAACATCAAACCATGCTCAGTTTGGTAGCTAGCCCTACTAGAACAGGAGAGGGCTCTCTCCAGGTCAATCTTAGCGAAAATTAATCAATAGGGCTTGAGATGACTGAAATGAAAGCTAATTTTAGGCTAGGTATATGAATAAAGGAGTTTGAGTTTGATTTTGGGGGGTTTTGTTGGAAAAAAAGGAAAGGCAGTTTTGGGTGCGGGGATAAGGCCGAGTTTTTGCAGAGTTCTGATTGGGGTGAGGAAAGCAAGTGTTTTGATGTTTTAAATTGATTTAATGGAAGGATCAGACCGGTGAGGGGTTGAAGAGGGCAAGAGGGTCTCAAGAGTCCTCCTCAAACAGACGAAAACATGTAAAATTAAACAAAACTAAAGGCAGAGCAAAGCAAGCTACTGAATTCTACCTTTAACACTGATTTGATTAATTTAAGAAGAGAGGAGCAGAGAAATGGTACACCAAAACATTAGTGAACATACAAATACATGGAGAAAAACACCATCAAAACATAGAGCCACAAGGATCCCAAAGAGGGCTGCAAACCCTGGTTTATTCCTTTGCCAAAATTGCAGAATGAATGTACAATGAAGTGCTGAGCAATCCCAAATGTCCGACCTTTGAAAATGTCCGATAAAATACATAATATAGACAAGCCTAACCCATTCCCATGCCTCTAGGGGTTGAGCTCATCATTCTAGGAGCTATTTCAACCATATCTAAACTAAGAACTAGAAAATAGGCCATGAAACAACTTGCCTCTATATGCTAGGAAACTGATCCATTCACCCACATTTCACCTTTTGGTGAATGAATCTTCTAGAACAAGTAAAAATGTGCCAAAATTACATCATGGTTATGAAATTACATCAAGATATATCAAGAGTTACATTAAAAAGTAAAACTGGCCCAAACTAGGCGAATTTCTGAGCTGTGGAGTGAAAAATAGGCCAAAAATCTCTATGCGTCGCGCCCAAAATCTCTATGCGTAGCACAAATGTGGAGCTGATTTTGAGGCCCTTCCTGAAGTCCAAATTGAGCTCATGATAGCCCGTTGGAAAGCCCTACCTGTCTAATTTCCAACCCAAGTGGAATTTCTGGATTTGGTGTCCCGTTTCCCCTCCAAAAGTTCAATCTCCCAATATTGGTTCCTGCGTGTGCAAAAAGTGGCAGAAAGGCCATTTTCAAGGTGTTTTTGACCCTTTAGGCCACCCAGAACTTGACGAAATCCTCAGGCCATTCCCAAGCATGCATAAATTTTCATAAAAAATCCAAAAATGTAAATTTTTCTTCCTGCAGAGCTGCCAATCATAAGCGCGCGCAAGGTGGCGGTACGCGTAGGGCAGGAAAACCTATTTTGTGACCAAAAATATAAAAAATGACAAAATTTTCTCCAAATTCCTTGAAATTTGGACTGAAAGTCCCTCATCAAGTACCATGCTCATCCGAAGAAGCTTCGGCCAAGATTTGTAGCCTATCATGCATTTTGTGACATTTCAGAGTCCTCCTGGTGCATGCAGTTTAGTGGTGGAATCACTGTCTATGTCATATGATGAATCTGTGTCCGTCTCCATGGTGCTGCAAGGTGTATGTCAAGTGTATGTTTGGTTTGTTGAAAATGAGAAATGAGGACTTGGTGTCTTTGTCTCCAATTTCCAACTATGTGCCAAATGTGTGCCAAATGGAAAGGACTGTGGAAAATATGGGCAGTGGGTATAGTGGGGATTTGTCAAGTGAAAATTTTCCCTTTGGAATTTTGACAAATGTAGGAACAATGGACAATTGCTTGACTGTTTGGGTAACTTAGGGTTTGGGGATTTTTATAAGCGGAATGGGAAATAGGAATGATAGGGAATGAAGTGACTTGGGATATAAAGGGGAAGGGCTATATGATGATATGACAGTGAGGGGGAAGGGAAACACAGGTGGGAAATGGGTTTCGAAGTACTTGGCACCAAAATTGAACTCTAACAATCAAACTCAAACCCTAAGAGAGAAATCTTTCACAAAATGAGAGGGTTTATGATTTTCCACATTCAAATTCTTATATCCCACATTCAAACCACACCAAACACCGTTTACTAGCACATACAAGGGCTCACAAACTCACTCGGAGCGAGGAAGTTGAGTTAATTTGAAATTTGATGAAGTAGTGACAAAACTTAGCTTGTCAGCCCTGTGCGCCACGCAGTCTGCCCAGTGCGCCACGCACACTGTATGCGCCGCGCACATTGTAATTTACACTGTGAAAAACTTCTCTATGCGTCGCGCAGTATGTATGCGCCGCATCAGTTGTCCAGTGTGCCGCGCCTGCGATTTCACCCACAGTCTCAGCTTTTAACAAATGTTTTCGCTCCTCCAAACTTTGTTTTTCTCTTCCACACTTTCCTTCGGCTCCCTTGATGACTCTTGCATGCAAATGGAGCTTGAACTTGGAAAGATCAATGCATTTTGATTTTTCATTTTGACAAATCCACTTTTGTAGTGTTGCAGACTTTGGAACTTTCATATAACTCTTTTTTTTCTTCCACTGTGATTTTTTGGCTAAATGATGAATTTATTGTCAATATTTTGGAGGGATGCTAGCATGGAATTGGCAAGGGCGACCAGGGCTGCGCCTGAAAACTTTACAACTGAAAAACTTTTGAAAATTACATGGTATTTATTACAAAGGACAAAATGACAATTTTTCTTCAAAACAGAGTTTTGAAGAAAAGTCATGATCAAGCAATATAACGAAGAAATTTTGCGATGAAAATTTATTTTGAGCCTCCTTCTGGCTTGCTGGAATTATTGGACACTTTGAAGACGAAACCCTAGACCTAATGACTAAAATGACTCTTTACTGACCAAGAAACCGAACCGGACTGTAAATTACTTTAAAATTGATGTTGATGAACTTCGATAAACAGACCTAAGCCAACAAGTAGAAGGCACGAGGGGTATGAGTGACAAAACCCTTCTGTCAGAAGACCAATGCTCCTAATGGAATGCAAATGACTTAAGTGAATGAGACGCCTAAAAAATGAAATGCAACAAAGAGATTTTGATCTCTGACGGAGGGATGAACAAACCGACTCTAACAGTCACGATACGTTTTCTCATGAGAGCCATGTATCCAGTGAATCGGTTAGGAGACTGTCTCTGTCTGCGCTGTGAATTAGGAACTCCTACATTTTGTGCCGCATCAAGCTTCAGCCTCTCAGCTTTTGTGCTATGCCTTTTGCCAGTTTTTATGTTTGGCTCTACATGAGTGGACTCCTCCACTCCATTAACCTCCTCTTGTGGCTGATCCACATCTAGAGACTCATCTTTGGGAACAATCAATTCCTCCTTTGCATGCATGTCTAGCTCCTTCTAAAGCGACAACTTCATGGCTTTATCCTCATTGAATTTTATATCTCGTAGTACCACAGTCATTTGACTGTTTGGAAAATACACACGATAATTATGGGGTGTTTCTGTGTACCCCACAAATATCCCAACTTCATCATTAAATCATGTATTTTGGCTTCCACACCTTCATCTATAATCTGACCTTCAATTTCATTTGGTGGCTGTAACTCTGATGCTACGGGCTGCTCATTTCAAGATTTACTATGCAATTTACCCTTCAAAAACTGGAATGATTCAAAACAAAATGGTACAGAGTCACCTTGTATCATTTGATCATATGTGCCAGCTTCCACGTCTTCATCTGCAACTTGACAATCAATGGCATTCGGGGGCTGCGAATCTAAATCTAAGAAGTCTTGAACAAGGTTTTGATTTCCCTCAAGATGGTCCAAATCAAGACTTGTTGACAGTTGATTTCGAATTGCATGAAAATTTTCTCTGATGAACTTAAACGAATAAAAAAAAAAAGGCAAAGATCCTTCACTTACTTCAAAATTTTTTGCACTTTCCTCATCATTGTCACAACTGATATGCATCGGTTGATCACTGTACTCGAGCTGCTGAAACTGAACTTCCTCCTTCCACAAACTAGTTGTATATTTTTCTGCAATATTAGCTTCTTTTTGGAGAACATAATCATCATCATACTGATAAAACTGAGGCAAATCATCAGTATACAACACATCATCAAGCATACATGTCATATCAACAGCTCTCTCTTCTCCAAAATGATCTATAAAACAATCACCATGACAACTGGGATAAGAAACAAAATGTTTTGGATCAACCACTTGTTCTTCTTCAATCAGCAAGTCATGGGTTTGAAAATTATACTCATTCCTTGTGGTGTTATTTTGCATCATCTCTTCTATTGCGCTTACCAACATGTCAAGCTTTACCTCTAGAGATGTCAATTTCTCCAGATCCATGTTTTTCATCTCTTCTTCCTTCAACCTTGCCGTCAAGATCAGCAAATGAGCCTCTACATTTACTGCATTGTTCTGTATCTCTACAAGTGTCGAAAAATTCCTTTCTCTCAGCTGAAATTCCATTTCCGAATCAAAAGCACCTGAGTAGTGCAAGAGAGAAGATCTAGGAGAAGGTCTTATATCAGCTGGCATCGAAAAATATACTTGGTTAAATCTGGCAGAAAACTGTTGTACTGTCTCCCCTGGCAGTCTTTTCAGCTGGTTATACTCTTCTATAATCAAGAAAAGGTTCTGTCTGATCACCCACCTGTCGAGGAAAACTTCGATGAACTGATGGAAATCTGAGATGCTCGCATCAGGCAGGGCTTTAAACCAACTCTTCACTTGACCTTGCAAAGAAAGAGAAAAAAGCCTAATACTAACATCCTCTTCATCAACTTCAAAAAGATCTAGAAAAATCTCAACATTTTGCACATGTTGCTCAGCGTTGACATTGTTACATTCACTGTCAAATCTTCGTAGATATAGGTCATAATTTTTAGGGAAAGCATGAAGAACAGAAGGTAAAACAAGAGGTTTATACCTATCTGGGACTATATAAGGTGTAGGATTATATACAAGAGCTACGGGATCACTTTTGCTTTCTTTAGGCTCATTACTCTGAAGAGAGTCATCATAAGATTCGGAAGAAAGGTCTTGATCAAGCTCAAAAGCATGCAAATATTTGGTATTTACAATCTTCAAAGGGAAGGAATCAAATGCAGGCCGAGGATCTTTTCTCAAATACAATATACTTTGCAAAGACTTATTGATATTCTCGGGAAAAGAGAAGAAATAATTTATGACAAAGAAAAAAATGTCTTGGATGAAATTCCAACTTGAATACCTGATCTTTGCATATTGTCCTTTCATGTTTCTGTTGGTCATGTTCATCCTCCAGTGGAGTCCCTCGATTTGATCTCGAAACTGATTTAGAATCACCAGGTGAATGATTTCAGCCTTGCGGTGTCTGATCGTTGTCCACCATCAACCATCAGATCTAAATTGATACATATACTGGGGAAATTTATAAGTTAGATGTTACATTTACAAACTAGAACAGAGATTGACTGAAGTAGCGTTTATCTACTTTCGCTAATGCAAAGAAAGAGCGTTTCGAAGGCTATCTGGCATAACTTTAGGCTCCGTCTGTAGCTTATAAAACAAATAACACCAAGAAGCAAACCATTTTCTTCCCCAGTATGGTCGCCACTATGTTATTGCCTAAATCTACCTCAGGCTGAAGGAAGGCAGAGTTCAGGGTAACATCAAACCACGCTCAGTCTGGTAGCTAGCCCTACCAGAACAGGAGAGGGCTCTCTCCGGGTCAATCTCAGCGAAAATTAATCAATAGGGTGTGAGATGACTGAAATTAAAGCTAATTTTAGGCTAGGTATATGAATAAAGGAGTTTGAGTTTGATTTTGGGGGGTTTTGTTGGAAAAAAGGGAAAGGCAGTTTTGGGTGCGGGGATAAGGCCGAGTTTTTGCAGAGTTTTGATTGGGGCGAGGAAAGCAAGTGTTTTGATGTTTTAAATTGATTTAATGGAAGGATCAGAATGGTGAGGGGCTGAAGAGGGCAAGAGGGTCTCAAGATTCCTCCTCAAACAGACGAAAACATGTAAAATTAAGCAATACTAAAGGTAGAGCAAAGCAAGCTACTGAATTCTACCTTTAACACTGATTTGCTTAATTTAAGAAGAAAGGAGCAGAGAAATGGTACACCAAAACATTAGTGAACTTACAAATACATGGAGAAAAACACCATCAAAACACAGAGCCACAAGGATCCCAAAGAGGGCTGTAAACCCTGGTTTATTCCTTTGCCAAAAATACAGAATGAATGTACAATGAAGTGCTGAGCAATCCCAAATGTCCGACCTTTGAAAATGTCTGAGAAAATACATAATATAGACAAGCCTAACCCATTCCCATGCCTCTAGGGGTCGAGCTCATCATTCTAGGAGCTGTTTCAACCATATCTAAACTAAGAACTAGAAAATAGGCCATGAAACAACTTGCCTCTATATGCTAGGAAATTGATCCATTCACCCACATTTCACCTTTTGGTGAATGATTCTTCTAGAACAAGTAAAAATGTGCCAAAATTACATCATGGTTATGAAATTACATCAATATAGATCAAGAGTTACATTAAAAAGTAAATATGGCCCAAACTAGGAGAATTTCTGAGCTGTGGAGTGAAAAATAGGCCAAAAATCTCTATGCATCGCGCCCAAAATCTCTATGCGTAGCACAAATTTGGAGCTGATTTTGAGGCCCTTCCTGAAGTCCAAATTGAGCTCATGATAGCTCATTGGAAAGACCTGTCTGTCTAATTTCCAACCCAATTGGAATTTCAGGATTTGGTGTCCATTTTCCCCTCCAAACGTTCAATCTCCCAAGACTGGTTCCTGCGTGTGCAAAAAGTGGCAGAAAGGCCATTTTCAAGGTGTTTTTGACCCTTTAGGCCACCCAGAAGTTGATGAAATCCTTAGGCCATTCCCAAGAATGCATAAATTTTCATAAAAAATCCAAAAATGTAAATTTTTCTTCCTGCAGAGTTGCCAATCATAAGCGCACGCAAGGTGGCGCTACGCGTAGGGTAGGAAAACCTGTTTTGTGACCAAAAATATAAAAAATGACAAAATTTTCTCCAAATTCCTTGAAATTTGGATTGAAAGTCCCTCATCAAGTACCATGCTCAGCCGAAGAAGCTTCAGCCAAGATTTGCAGCCTATCATGCGTTTTGCGACATTTCAGTGTCTCGGTGCATGCAGTTTAGTGGTGGAATCACTTTCTCTGTCATATGATGAATCTGTGTCCGTCTCCATGGTCCTGCAAGGTGTATGTCAAGTGTATGTTTGGTTTGTTGAAAATGAGAAATGAGGACTTGGTGTCTTTGTCTCCAATTTCCAACTATGTGCCAAATGTGTGCCAAATGGAAAGGACTGTGGAAAATATGGGCAGTGGGTATAGTGGGGCTTTGTCAAGTGAAAATTTTCCCTTTGGAATTTTGACAAATGTAGGAACAATGGACAATTGCTTGACTATTTTGGTAACTTAGGGTTTGGGGATTTTTATAAGTGGAATGGGAAATAGGAATGATAGGGAATGAAGTAACTTGGGATATAAAGGGGAAGGGTTATATGATGATATGACAGTGAGGGGGAAGGGAACCACAGGTGGAAAATGGGTTTCGAAGTACTTGGCACCAAAATCGAACTCTAACTATCAAAATCAAACCCTAAGAGAGAAATATTTCACAAAATGAGAGGGTTTATGATTTTCCACATTCAAATTCTTATATCCCACATTCAAACCACACCAAACACCGTTTACTAGCACATACAAGGGCTCACAAAATCACTCGGAGCGAGGAAGTTGAGTTAATTTGAAATTTGTGAAGCAGTGACAAAACTTAGCTTGTCGGCCCTGTGCACCGCGCAGTCTGCCCAGTGCGCTGCACACACTGTATGTGTCGCGCACGTTGTAATTTACACTGTGAAAAACTTCTCTATGCGCCGCGTAGTCTGTATGCGCCGCACCAGTTGTCAAGTGTGCTGCGCCTGCGATTTCACCCACAGTCTCAGCTTTTAACAAATGTTTTCACTCCTCCAAACTTTGTTTTTCTCTTCCACACTTTCCTTCGGCTTCCTTGATGACTCTTGCGTGCAAATGGAGCTTGAACTTGGAAATATCAATGCATTTTGATTTTTCATTTTGACAAATCCACTTTTGTAGTGTTGTAGGCTTTGGAACTTTCATATAACTCTGTTTTTTCTTCCACTGTGATTTTTTCGCTAAATGATGAATTTCTTGTCAATATTTTGTAGGGATGCTAGCATGGAATTGGCAAGGGCGACCAGGGCTGTGCCTGAAAACTTTACAATTGAATTTTTTTTGAAAATTACATGGTATTTATTACAAAGGACAGAATGACGATTTTTCTTCAAAACAGAGTTTTGAAGAAAAGTCATGATCAAGCAATATAACGATGAAATTTTGCGATGAAAATTTATTTTGAGCCTCCCTCTGGCCTGCTGGCATTATTGGACACTTTGAAGACGAAACCCTAGACCTAATGACTGAAATGACTCTTTACTGACCAAGAAACCAAATCGGACTGTAAATGACTTTAAAATTGATGTTGATGAACTTCGATAAACAGACCTAAGCCAACAAGTAGAAGGCACGAGGGGTATGAGTGAAAAAACCCTTCCGTCAGAAGACCGATGCTCCTAATGGAATGCAAATGACTGAACTGAATGAGACGCCTAAAAAATGAAATGCAACAAAGAGATTTTGATCTCTGACAGAGGGATGAGCAGACTGACTTTAATAGTCACAATACATTTTCTCATGAGAGCCATGTATCCAGTGAATCGGTTAGGAGACTATCTCTGTCTGCGCTGTGAAGTAGGAACTCCTACATTTTGTGCCGCATCAAGCTTCAGCCTCTCAGCTTTTGTGCTACGCCTTTTGCCAGTTTTGATGTTTGGCTCTACATGAGTGGACTCCTCCACTCCATTAACCTCCTCCTGTGGCTAATCCACATCTAGAGACTCATCTTTGGGAACAATCAATTCCTCCTTTGCATGCATGTCTAGCTCCCTCTAAAGCGACAACTTCATGGATTTTTCCTCATTGAATTTTATATCTCGTAGTACCACAGTCATTTGACTGTTTGGAAAATACACACGATAATTATGGGGTGTTTCTATGTACCCCACAAATATCCCAACTTCAGCAGTCGGCTCCAGCTTCTTCTTGGCATTCTTGGTCACATGCACATAATCAAATGAGCCAAAAATCTTCAAGTGAGAAACATCCAGTTTCTTACCAGTAAAAGCTTCTTCAAGTTTACTCATGCCAAGTACTCTACGAAGACAACAGTTTTGTACATAAACCGCAGTGTTGCATGCTTCTGCCCACAAGTGAATTGGTAGGCCCTGATCATGCAGCATAGCTCATGCAGTACCCACGATCATTCTATTCTTCCTATCCATAACCCCATTTTGCTATGGGTTATGAGGCGCTATGATTTCTCTTTGAATTCCTTCTTTGCTTCAAAAGTCTTTGAATTCGTTCAAGATATATTCACCACCATTATCGTTGCGCAGAGCCTTCACTTGCTTCCCTAACTCTTTCTCCACCAAAGCTTTAAACTCATATAACTTTGAGAATGTTTGATCCTTCTTCTACATGAAGAAGATCTAACATATACAAGAATATTAATGAACAAAAATAACATAATACCTGTGTTTTGTTGTTGAAGCAACCAAGAATGGTCCACACACGTCTGTGTGAACTCTCTCCAGGATCACCGAAGCACTATTCTCCTTTTCATGAAAGGTGGTCTTCACAAACATACCCATAGTACATCCCTTGCACTGATCTAACTACACAAGTGTAACCTTGGAAATTCCAGTAGAAATCTGCTGCAAAATATTCAGGGTGCCATGGTGAATATGGCCTAATCACCTGTGCCATAATTCGCCCTCATCCTGGTTCACCACTTCTTGTTCTTTGCCCACCATTGTAGCACAACCATCTACCTCTAGCTAGTAGAGATTCTTGACTCGAATCCCTATCCTCTTGGTTTGACCCATTTTTTTATGTTGCGGGAAAGCTTTTCCATCGCTGAAAACAACATAATAACATTTGTCCTCCAACATTGTGACTGAGACCAAGTTTTTCTTAAGATGTGAAACATGCATAACATATTTCAACATAAATGGTTTACTTGACTCCCTCTCAAATGTAATGGTACCAATGATGGTCACATTTTATCATCCATCATCACCCATATCTATATGAATTTGGAGATCTTTCTCCTCCAAGTCACTGAAAAGCTCCTTATCTCTCGTCATGTGGAAGGAAGCACCACTATCAAGATACCACACTGATCCCATTGCACTTGAAACCAATCAAGTGATCAAAGAAAAATCAAGTTCAAATTGTGAGGCAAGGGTCTCACCAGTTTCAGCTCCAGTAGCCTTATTTTTCTTCTCTTTTTGTGGGCAGTTAGTGGCGAGATGCCCATGTTCATGACAGTGAAAACACTTCACCTTAGACAAATCCAACTTCTTGCCTTTAGCCTCAGATTTTGAATGGGATTTCTCCCCCTTCCCTTTCCTTGAATTGGGAGCCAAAGCACAATCCTCTTTATCATCATGCTCTGATGAAGAGCCATCTCTGGTGTTCTGAATTAACTCCTCCTACATTAGATCCGACCACAGTCATTCCCAATCCGGCAATTTTTCCTGTCCGTTGACAAAGTCTTGATAACTGTGCCAAATCTTAGGAAGTCCCAAGAGAGCCAAACTCACCAAATCATCATCAGCAACTGTGATTCCCACACTCCCCATTTCATCCTAACATTGGACAAACTTTGTAAGATACTTAGGAATATTATCGCCCTTTTCCATCTTGATCTTTCTAAGTTTATCCTTCAGCGCCAATTTCCTATGGTCATTGCTGCTTTGGAAAAGATCCATCAAAGCCTTCCAAATTGAAAATGGAGTGGATTTCCCATGAAGGATTGAGACAATATGGTCTCTCACACATTTCAAAAGAATCCTTCTTGTCTTTGCTAATTTCTTTTTCCAGGCGTCAAGTAATGCCACATCCGTCGAAGTGGGCTTAGAAACATCACCGTCGATGAATTTCGTTAAGCCATTATCTTCAAGCATCACCTCCATCCTATCCTTCCATGAAATGTAGTTCGAGTTTCCCTCGAGTGCATACTCCAACCGCAAACCATTAAAAGCCATTTCGATGTTTACTCAACTGTCACACCAAGAAATTCTTACAAAAAATTTGAATTGTTTCCACCAACAAACTCAGCTGCTGCTTCAATATTGCAATCAACTTGGCTTCGATACCATGTAGAAATTTTTAATAAAAATATGTATTACCGGATTCTCCTGATCTAACAATTATATGCCACTGTTAAATACAAAATCCTTCTACTTAAATTCTTGCGGTAATTTAATCACCAATTGCAAACACATGAAGAAAGATCAATCACACATAACACAGAGGTTTTTACCGGGAAAGAATAAAGCTAAAAATACCACTATCATATATTACGTATATATCATGGAACATGAAACAATCTCATACAAAAATCTACTCCAATAGTTCTTAGTACAATATACAATCGTCTCACGCTGTCATACAAAAATTGGCATAAGCATGCACCAATTTACTACCTCCTGATAGCCTACCTCCACTGCGCAATCCCTGAAATGAATTTGATCTTGCCTTTCCTTGAATTCACAATCCTCATTTGCATCTCCAATGTGTGTTTAGTTGAACTTGTGCACCCACTATAGTCACAACTGATACTCAAACTTTCCCTTTCACCTATCTCTCAACTAGGTCTCCACTAGATATGACATGCATGTAGTTAACAGTAGTAAATCTTCAGTTGCATGTCAGATCACTCCATGTGAATTAATTTAATATTTAATTCAGTAATCTCTCACTAGTGTATCTTTAGTTACAACCAGTTACAACTAGCACAACTGATTTTTGTTGAGAAAAATACTGAGAGGGGAGGGGTGAATCAGTATTTAGGGCTGAACAATTTTTCTTTTCTTTCTCTTAAAACCATATGTTACAGTACAGCATCCAATATGTATGTCCAGATATCTTATTATGTCATTACATAGAGCATTGCATCAGATAATAATTAAGCATGAACAGAGATAACAGAGCAAACCATCAAACATAAACAACACATATGAACACCAGGATTTAAGGTGGAAACCCAATTCGGGAGAAAACCACCGCTGCTGTAATCTCAGTCTTCAATATTTATTATTGAGAAAAATTCTTACAATATATGTTGGTGCAGACTTATACCAGCACACAGACACCCACCTGCAGAAGGCTACAACCTTCTCTCGTCTACCAGCCTCTCCTGGAAGGGAGCTACTACCCCCTTCTCTCGTTTACCAGCTACCATTGGAAGGGAGCTACAAAACCCTCTCTAAAGGCTTCGACCCTCAGCACCACTGCGGACCATGCTTTATCAATTTTCATACTGGATCCACTAGTTTCCATACAACATATTTTCCCGGTCGCCAAATTTATGTATTTTCGTATACTCACACAAGTTCTTCATAATTTCGTCTGTCATTCAAACCATAGATTCATCATCGTCAGATCATTATGTTCATGGGTGCATCGTAGTGTCGGATTTATCAGTTAAGAACAGAGCTCGCCCATTCAGATATTCTTTTATAAATTCTTATTCCCCACCCTTACCATGCACACTACGTACTCTATTACTCTTCTCCTTATATAGTTTTTGCCTTTATTAAAACCATGAGTCAAAACCACCAACTGCTAATGGTATTCCTTTGAAAATATCTCCATTATTTTGGCCCACGGGGTTTTTATTTCTTTTTAATTTATTTATCAATTGATAAATAAATATATTTACAACGTTCTAATCCCTTATGTTTAACCCTTCGGATTTTATAAACAATATCCAACGCTTTCAAATAGTTTAATATTTCAATAAACCTTTGACCCCTGGCCCACATATGCGCCCCACCGTACCAAAATAAACTTCGCGCAAGTCCATCGCCCGATCACCGTTAGATTGCGAGCCTCCAAGATCAACGGCATATATCAATATCGCTAGGCATCCTTGGTCGAACTTTAACACGCGATGGTCGATCGTTAACGTATGACAGCGCGCAGCAACGACGGTTTGTCCAGGACGCGTGTCACTCGTTCTATGGAATCGGAGCCAATCTCTTGAGTACCGCTTATCCCGCAAAAACAGTGCGATATGGGCAATCTACTTTCGCAAATCCACTAGCAGTTTTTAAACAGTAATCAACCGTCCAATCACTCCGTACCCCAAGTTCCGTATAACTTTTATTTAAAT
Organism: Pinus albicaulis; assembly: GCA_034641835.2. Lineage (NCBI taxonomy): Eukaryota > Viridiplantae > Streptophyta > Pinopsida > Pinales > Pinaceae > Pinus > Pinus albicaulis. Next base: position 1,019,489,061 of record CM076575.1, on the reverse strand, counting down.
GTTCTTCCTTCATGATTATGTTAAAGTTATATATATATATATATATATATATATATATATATATATATATATATATATAATGTGCCCTGTACATACAGAACCCTTCCAAGACTGTACAAGAATTGAACCAATCAACTGTAAAAATACGCTCGATATTCTCCACTCAATACAATATCACCAGAACTCAACCATACACAGATTTTCCTTTCTCCTTTATCAGGATGCATATATTATGTTTATACATGAATTAAATCCATAGGGACTCTAATATCCGTAAATTCAATTCAACCCTGTCTTTGGACAAGTCTCATTCAATTCACTACTTGTCTTTGCGCCATGACCGATACTGGTCTCTGTAAATGCACTCTTCCTCTGTTCCTCTCTGCTGGCCTTTGTTTTCTGAAACTTGCTTTTCTCTTTTCCTAGATACTGTTTCAGATGCTCCTTTGTTGCCAATGCCTTTGCCATCAATGACAATATTTCCAACAATCTCCCCCTTTGGCATTGATGGAAATATTCTTCCTCTGTTTGTCTTATAGAACCCCTCTTTGTGTTTCCTCCCCCTTTGACATCAATGGAAAAGGGTTGATCAATATCCTTTGTACCGACAGAACCATGCTCCCCCTGAGATCATGCTACATCTTTTTCATATGACCAATGCTCCCCCTTAGCCTGAGCATTCAGAGAAGCCCAACAACAATTCACAACCAATTTAATCTTCTGTATTTAAGTAGACCTGATCCTCTGTATGGCAGAGACTACTCCTAGTTTCTGTCTGAGATATTCGAACGCTTCCCTAGGTAGAGGTTTGGTAAATATATCAGCAACTTGTTCTTTGGAGGAAACATATTCCAATTTCACCTTTTGTTCAAGCACTTGTTCACGTAATAAGTGGTATTTTATAGGAATGTGCTTGGTCTTGGAATGCATAACAGGGTTCTTTGAGATACTTATAGCACTTGTATTATCACACATAATGGAGATAGGAGGTGAACATTTGATTTGAAAGTCTTGTAGGGTTTTCATCATCCAGAGAAGTTGAGTGCAACATGATGCAGCAACCACATATTCTACTTCTGCTGTAGATAAGGCAATGGAGCTTTGCTTCTTGCTGATCCAAGATATTAATCGAGGCCCCATATAGAATACACCACCACTAGTGCTTTTTAGATCATCAACACTTCCAGCCCAATCTGCATCAGTGTATGCATGAAGAGTAAGATCAACATTCTTTAGATACCATAGTCCAAATTCTTGAGTTCATTGTAGATATTTGAATATTATTTTCACAGCCTGAAGATGAGACTCTTTTGGATTAGCTTGAAATCTTCCAACAATCCCAACTGCATGCATGATGTCTCATCTAGTCCCAGTGAGATAAAGTAGACTTCCTATCATAGATCTATATTCAGGTTGATTCACCGTGGGGGAATCATCATTAGAACTGAGATTACATTCGGTTATCATTGGTGTACTTACAGGTTTGCAGTCTGCCATGCCATACTTCTTCAGGATTTGCTTGAGGTATTTTTCTTGTGATAAGAATATGCCATTTGTTGCTTGTTGCACTTGCAAACCAAGAAAGAATGTTAGTTCCCCAAGAAAAGACATTTCAAATTCTTGTTGCATATCAAAAGCAAATTTCTGACTCATAGACTCTTTATTACTTCCAAAAATGATATCATCAACATATACAACCACAATCAATAGTTTTTCATTTTCATTTTTTGTGTATAGGTTGCTATCAGCATATCCTTTTGAAAATCATTGTTGATGAAGATAGTTGTCAAGACGATAGTACCATGCCCTTGGAGCTTGTTTGAGACCATATAGAGCCTTTTTAAGTCTACAAACAAATTTTTCATCATTTCCCAAAATGAATCCTTCTAGTTGTTCTATATAAACTTCTTCTTCTAGATCACCATTGAGAAAAGCAGATTTAACATCCATTTGATAAACTTTGATTTGTTGGAAGCTTGAAAAAGCAAGAAACATTATTATGGCTTCAAGTCTGGATACAGGAGAAAAGGTTTCTTCAAAGTCTATACCTTCTTGTTGAGCATACCCTTTGCACATAAGTCTAGCTTTATTGCTTATAACATCCCCATTCTCATTTAACTTGTTTTTGAATATCCATTTAGTTCCAATGACATTTTTGTCATGAGGCCTTGGTACTAATTCCCAAGTGTGATTCTTTTCAATTTGATCAAGCTCTTCATTCATGGCTTGAATCCAACATTAATCTTTGCTAGCTTGACTGACACTTTGAGGTTCAATAGTGGATAGAAATGCCAGATTGCTAGAAGATCCCACAAGAGTCCTTCTTGTTTGTACACCTGATCCCTTTTCTCCCAAAATTTGAGATTATGGATGATTCTTTTGAACATATCTAGATGGAGCCTTTTCAGACAAATCCTCTTCGGGTTCTTCACTGGGTTCACTGTTTGTATCATTACTATTTGATGTAGAAGGATATGTGTCATCATCATCTTCATCTTTTGTTTGCTTTTCTTCTTTTGGAGCTGCAGGAGACTCATCAATAACAACATCAATACATTCAACAATATTCCAAAATCTTTTATTGTAACATTTATATGCCCTACTCCTAGAGGAGTAACCAAGAAATATTCCTTCATCTGCTCTGGGTTCAAACTTGCCAAGTTTTTCATCATTATTATTGATAAAGCATTTGCTCCCAAAAATTCTAAAATGCTTTATAGTGGGAGGATTACCATACCAGAGTTCATATGGAGTTTTATCACTATTTACATGAACATGTGCTTTGTTGAGAATGTTTACTGTTGTATGTGCTGCTTCTCCCCAAAATGTGTCAGGTGTTCCGGAATCATCAAGCATAGCTCTAGCCATTTGTTGAACTGTTCGGTTCATTCTTTCTGCAACGCCATTCTGTTGAGGAGTGCCAGCTACAGAGAACTGTCTTTTTATGCCATGTTGTTCACAGAAATCAAGGAATTCATTCGATGTATATTCTCCTCCTGGATCAGATCTGAGACACTTGATTTTTAGATCTAATTCATTCTCAACTAGTGCTTTGAAGATCTGAAATTTCTCAAATGCTTCATCTTTGTGTTTAAATAGCCCAATCCAACACATTCTAGAGAAATCATCAATGCATAAGATATAGTATTCCTCACCTCGTGGTGAATTTTTCCTCATAGGTCCACATATGTTAGTATGAATGAGTTCAAGAGGCCTACTTGATGATCCTTCCTTGGCATTAAATTGTACCCGGGTTTTCTTGCCGAATTGGCAAGATTTGCATATGATATTCTCAGGTAGAGTAATATTGGGAAGATCACGAACAGCTTTAAGTCTTCTTAATTTGTTGATTTGAGAGAAGCTCAGATGCCCCAACCTTCTATTCCATAGCCAATTTTCTGAAGATTTACTCAAATAACATTGTTCTTTGGGGTTCTTCAATATATACAGGTTGTTTGGAGTTCTTTTTCCTTTTATAATTTCTTTACCTGTATCAAGATCACGTACCACACATTCTTTTGAACTAAAGACAACTTCAGTTCCTTGATCACACATTTGAATTACACTTAACAAGTTATGTTTTAATCCATCCACATACATGACTTCATTAGCTTTCACCTTTTCTTTTAGGAAAACAAACCCTTTCCCCTTAATGACCGCAGGAGTATCATTTCCAAATGTAACATTTTTTTCTTTTTCTAGAGCACTATATGCAAGAATTTTGTCTTTGTCACCTGTCATGTGTCTTGAGCATCCACTATCAATGTACCATTGGTTTTCTTCATCTTCTGCAAATTACCCTATGCCACAATTTTCAACCTGTGATTCCTTCTTTTTCCATACTTTGGAGTTTGAAGGAACATGTTCTTTTGGCTGAACTTTGCTCCTGCATTCAGATTCTTCATGGCCAAAGTTATTGCAATAAGCACATTCAAATTCATTTTTAAGAGGAGAAAAGTTGTTATAAGTATTCTTCTTTGTTTCAATATCAATCCTTTTCTTTCTTACTTCTCTTGTCATGATGGTTTTATATGCAACACATTGAACAACTTTATGACCAAAATTGTGACATGAGAAACATTGTCCATTGAAGAAGAAATTTTTGTGATCATAAAATATTCTATATGAATTTACTTGTTGATTGGTGTTTCTTTGAAAGACATTCCTGTTAGTGTTCTTTGAATTGAGATGATCATGCTTTATCTGTAAAGACTCTTTATTCCCTTACTGAGTGGCATCATGTTGTACACCAGCTGTAACTGCTTTTAGATAATTTGGTGCTGAAGCCTGAGAAGATTCTCCAATATATCCAAGGCCTGTATTTATAAGAGGAGAACGTTGTACCTTGATAATTTCATCTAATGTTTCAGATCCTTTGGAAAATCTAAGATTCATAGTTTTTACTTTCTCAAGTTATTTTCTTAGACTTACTATTTCATACTCTAATTTCTCATTGTGTTTCTCCTTTTCTTCAAGCTAATTTTTCAGAGTTTCTATGATTATTTTACTTTCTTCTAAGAAAATTTTGAGTTTATTGTTTTCATCAAGAAAATCACTGTCTTCTAGAGCATCCACAAAAGTATCTTTTTCTTCTCTAGATTCTTTTTCAAATGCCATGAGAAGTCTAAGATCTTGTTCACATTCTTCCTCACTCTTAGATAACCCATCACTATCTTCATGAGTATAGTAACTCTTTCTAGTGCTAAAACGATTCTTATTTCTCTTTGCTACTTCCTTCCCCTTTTTATGTGTTTCTTTATAAGAACACTTAGCAGCATAATTACCAACTCTTCCACAATCAAAGCATTTGAAATGAAGCTTACCTCTGAACCGTCCTGTGCCAAGTTGAATTTTCTTTACAAAGTTTATCTCGTCTTTTTCTGATATATATCCTGATCCTTCTATTTTTTGTACTTCCTTCCCTTTTGTAGAAGTTCTAAAGACTGCTTCTTTGACTTTAGAAGGTCCTCCTATTCTCATTTCATATGCAGTTAGTATGCCATGAAGTTGTACCACAATGAGGTTTTGAAGATCCTGCTTTTCTTCAAGGGCAGAAACTTTTGACTCAAATTTTGTCGTTAGAGATCTTAAGACTTTCTCAACCAAGGTAGATTCGGTTATTGTTTCTCCCAGATTTCTCATACGATTTACAATATCATCAAGACGTAAAAATAAATTGGAAATGCTCTCCTCATTCTCCATTTTTAGATTCTCATATTGAATTCTAAGAGTTTGGAGTTTAGCACTTTTTACCTTTGCATTACCTTCATAACTTAGAATGATTTTGTCCCATATTTCCTTTGCAGTATTCAGCTGCATGACTTTGAAAAATTCTGATTCAGTTAGACTTCCCAATAGAGCAATGATCGCCTTTGCATTTGTTTCATAGTTCTTCCTTTCCGTCGAATCCGTTGGCACTGTAGCTGGATATTGATATCCTTGTTCAACAATTGCCCATACATCTACTCCCAGAGACTGAAGATAGGATCTCATCCTTGTTTTCCAGAAGATTAAATTGTTTCCGTTAAAGATCGGAGGCCTGATAGATGATGTTCCATCTTGGATACTCATCTTGCTTGATCTTCCTTCTAGCGGCTAAGCTTTTTCAGAAGGACCTGCTCTGATACCAATTGTTGAGAAAAATACTGAGAGGGGAGGGGTGAATCAGTATTTAGGGCTAAACAATTTTTCTTTTCTTTCTCTTAAAACCATATGTTACAGTACAACATCCAATATGTATGTCCAGATATCTTATTATGTCGTTACTTAGAGCATTGCATCAGATAATCATTAAGCATGAACAGAAATAACAGAGCAAACCATCAAACATAAACAACACATATGAACACCAGGATTTAAGGTGGAAACATAATTCGGGAGAAAACCACCACTGTTTTAATCTCAGTCTTTAATATTTATTATTGAGAAAACTTCTTACAATATATGCTGGTGCAGACTTATACCAGCACACAGACACCCACTTGCAGAAGGCTACAACCTTCTCTCGTTTACCAGCCTCTCCTGGAAGGGAGATACTACCCCCTGATCTCATTTACCAGCTACCACTGGAAGGGAGCTACAACCCCCTCTCTGAAGGCTTCGACCCTCAGCACCACTGCGGACCATGCTTTATCAATTTTCATACTAGATCCACCAGTTTCCGTACAACATATCTTCCCGGTCACCAGATTTATGTATTTTTCGTATACTCACACAAGTTCTTCATAATTTCGTCCGTCATTCAAACCAGAGATTCATCATCGTCAGATCATTATGTTCATGGGTGCATCGTAGTGTCGGATTTATCAGTTAAGAAGAGAGCTCGCCCATTCAGATATTCTTTTAGAAATTCTTATTCGCCACCCTTACCATGCACACTACGTACTCTATTCCCCTTCTCCTTATATAGTTTTTGCCTTTATTAAAACCATGAGTCAAAACCACCAACTGCTAATGGTATTCCTTTGAAAATATTTCCATTAGTTTGGCCCATGGGGTTTTTATTTCTTTTTAATTTATTTATCAATTGATAAATAAATATATTTACAACGTTTTAATCCCTTATGTTTAACCCTTCGGATTTTATAAACAATATTCAACGCTTTAAAATAGTTTAATATTTCAATAAAACTTTGACCCCTGGCCCACATATGTGCCCCACCGTACCAAAATAAACTTTGCGCAAGTCCATCGCCCGATCATCGTTAGATCGCGAGCCTCCAAGATCAATGGCATATATCAATATCGCTGGGCATCCTTGGTCGAAATTTAACGCGCGATGGTCGATCATTAACGTATGACGGCGCGCAGCAATGGCGGTTTGTCTAGGATGTGTTTCACTCGTTCTATGGAATCGAAGCCAATATTTTGAATACCACTTATCCCGCAAAAGCGGTGTGATATGGGAAATCTACTTTTTCAAATCCACTAGCAGTTTTTAAACAGTAATAAACTGTCCAATCGCTCCGTACCCCAAGTTCCGTATAAATTTGATTTAAATGTTCTTCCTTCGTGATTATGTTAAAGTTACATATATATATAATGTGCCCTGTCCATACAGAACCCGTCCAAGACTGTACGAGAATTGAACCAATCAACTGTAAAAATACGCTCGATATTCTCCACTCAACAGAATATCACCAGAACTCAACCATACATAGATTTTTCTTTCTCCTTTATCAGGATGCATATATTATGTTTATACATGAATTAAATCCATAGGAACTCTAATATCCGTCAATTCAATTCAACCCTGTCTTTAGACAAGTCTCCTTCAATTCACTGCTTGTCTCTGCGCCATGACCGATATTGGTCTCTGTCAATGTACTCTTCCTTTGTTCCTCTCTGTTGGCCTTTTTTTTCTGCAACTTGCTTTTCTCTTTTCCTAGATACTGTTGCAGATGCTCCTTTGTTTCCAATGCCTTTGCCATCAATGACAATATTTCCAACAATTTTAACTCACCTAACTAAGTTAAACTACTTTACAACTCATATAACTACACATTCAACTCTGTTACAACTTTGTATCACTCAGATACAATGAAGTCCACTAGCATGTCCCACCAAACAACCTTTGAAATCGAAATTCGTTCAGTTCACTGGTTTCCCACATCAGTTAACTGAAATCAAGTGCTTCAAGAGAATAGATTATTATTTATTGGCTAATTATGGTTAAGGGCTAACAATAATCAACATGCATTCTATTTTTAGACATGCATTCCACGAAAAAAATTCACACATGTATTCCAAAAAAATATGCCTATCCATCCATATAATTTTCTCAACCATGTATAAATAGATTACTACTAAAAATAGACTTTGATCCAAATTCTAAAAATAGACACATCACCTAAAAATAGCCTATGGGCCCCACCTAGTCTAGGTGCTAAGTTTTCACTAGGACCATCATCTTGTTGAATCTCAACAGATTAATGATGCTGAATAAATAAGGGTTCTACAAATCTGAAAATATATATGACTAAAAGCCTCAGATCTCTTTCTAAGACCGATCAATTTCTGGAAATTCTGTACTCACAGATCTATATGCAGTTTGGTGTGTAGGAAAGTGCGTATATATGTAGGTTTAGTGAAGTGAAGTAGCGTATGCATTTAAGATAATGGATGATCAGGGTTGAAATTGATTCTACATGAATCTGAACTTTGGGTTTATTACTGTGTTTTGGTTACAGTGATCTCACTATTCTGTTTGAAGCTTAGGTTAAGTCTATTGGTGTTGATATTTATGTTGAGTTGTGTTGAAGTTGTTGGATCTAGTGTGAAAATTTATGAAATGTGGTCTACAGTGGGTCTGAGGGTTGAAGCCTTCAGTGTGGAAGTAGAAGCTTCCTTCCAGTAGAAGCTAGTGCTCTAATCAAGGGGTTGTAGCTCCCTTCCAGTAGTAGCTGGTAGACGAGATAAGGTTGTTGGAGCTCCCTTCCAGTAACAACTAGAGAAAAAGATAAGGTTGCAGCCTTCTGAAGGTAGATGCTTGCGTATTGATATGAGTCTACATCAGTACAAATTTTTAAGAAGTTTTCTATATAATAAATATTGAATATAGAGATGAAAATGGTGGTAGTTTTCTCATGAATTAGGTTTCCACCTTAAATCTTGGTGTTCATGTGTGATGCTCTTGTGTGATGATTTATTTTGTTATTACTGCAAATATTTACTGCTCAACTATTTGATGCATAATTGATGAGTTGTTTTAAAGAATGTTTCTGAAAATTTATCTAAACAGTAAAGTTATCTGAGTACACACAAGTTTCTGTTAGTATAACCTTGTATATACGCTATTTGGGCTAATCAAAGTAGCGCATATAATCAGTAAGAGAAAATTTAAATATTGCGATTATTGTAAATACTGATTCAACCCCCCCCCCCCCCCCCCCCCCCCCCCCACGGCCCCCTTGAGTATTTTTCCCAACAATTGGAATCAGAGCAGGTCCTTATTAAGAAGCTTAATCACTAGAAGGAAGATCATCTAATATGAGAAATCAAGATGGGACAACATATATCAGACCTCCACTCTTCAACGGAAACAATTTAATCTTTTGGAAGACAAGGACAAGATCCTATCTCCAGTCTCTTGGAGAATATGTATGGGCTATAGTTGAAGGTGGGTATCAATATCTAGCCTCAGTTACAGTAGATCCAAAAACAAGAAATAACTATGAAACTAATGCAAAGGTTTTCAATGCATTATTGGGGAGTCTAACTGAATCAAAATTTTTCAAAGTTATGTAGTTGAATACAACAAAATAAATATGGGAAAAAATCATTCTGAGCTATGAAGGTGATGCTAAGGTAAAAAGTGCTAAACTCCAAACTCTCAGAATTGAATATGAAACACTCATAATGCATAATGATGATAGCATTTCTATTTTATTTTTACATCTAGATGAGACCGTAAATCATATGAGAAATCTGGGTGAAACTATAACCAACACCACTCTAGTAGAAAAAGTTTTAATATCTCTAACTCCTAAATTCAAGTCAAAAGTGTTTGTTGTTGAAGATAAACAAGATATACAAAATCCTACTACTGTTCAACTACATGGGATTTAGAATGTGTGTGAAATGAGGAAAGAAGGTCCATATGAAGTCAAAGGAGTTGTTTTTAGAGTTGTTGCAAAAGGCAAGGAAATGGAAGAACAAGAAGGATCGGGGTATGTTTCAGAAGAAGATGAGATAAATTTTGTAAAGAAAATACAACTTGGCACTACAATTTTTAGAGGTAAGATTCCTCTAAAATGTTTTTCTTGTGGAAGAGTTGGTCATAACGTAGCTAAATATCCCCATAAAGATAAATATGAAAAGGGAAAGGAATTGGAAAAAGGAAATAAGAAACTACTTATCAATAGAAAAAGTTACTATACTCATGAAGATAGTGATGGCCTATCAAATAGTGAAGAAGGAGAATTTGATCAAGATATTAGTCTACTCATGGCATTTGAAAAGGACACTAGTGAGACTAAAGATACATTTATGGATGATTTAGAAGAAAAATAATTTTCTTGAAGAAATTAATCAACTCAAAATATGTTTGGAAGAAAGAAAAATAACCATAGATAATCTAAATAATAAGATTATAGAAAAGGAGAAGCACAATGAGAAATTAGAATGTGAAATAGTAAGTCTCAGAAAGGAAATTGAGAAAGTAAAAACCTTAAATCTTAGATTTGCTAAAGGATCTAAAACCTTAGATGAAATTATCAAGGTTCAACACTCCTCTTGTAAAGAAAGGTCTTGGATATATTGGGGAATATTCTCAATCTTCAACACCAAGCTATCTCAATGCAACTAAAGCTAGCAAGAAACAATTCATCACTCAACAAAAGAACAAAGAGAATACCAGGTAAAGCATGACCACTTCAATTCAAGGATGAAAAATTACAGAAGTATCAATTAGTAGGTAAACATTAATAGAAGGTTTCATGATCGCAGAAATTTCTTCTTTAATGGACAATGTTTCTCATGTCATAATTTTGGTCATAAAGTTGCTCAATGTGTTGCATACAAACCCATCATGACTAGAGAAGCCAAAAAGCAAATAATTGAGGCTAGAATAAAGAAGAATTCCTATAACAACTTTTCTCCTCTTCAAGATGAAATTGAATGTACATATTGCAATAAATTTAGTCATGAAGAATCTCATTGTAGGAGAAAACTTCAACCAAAAGAATATATATCCAAAAACTCCAAGGTATGGAGAAATAAGGACTTACAGGTTGAAATATGTGGAATATCTCTATTTGTAGAAGGAGAAGAAAATAAATGGTACGTTGATAGCGGATGCTAAAAACACATGACAGGTGATAAAAATAAAATAAACTCCTTTCATACAATGCATTAGAGAAGGAAAATAATGTTACTTTTGGAAATGAATCTCCTGCTATCATTAAGGGTAAAGGTTTTGTCTTTCTAAAATAAAAGGTGAAAGAAAACAATGTTATGTATATAGATGGATTAAATCATAACTTGTTGAGTGTGAGTCAAATGTGTGATCAAGGAAATGAATTTGTCTTTAGTTCAAAAGAATGTGTAGTTTGTGAACTTGACACAGGAAAAACCATAATAAAAGGCACTATAACACCAAGAGATCTGTATATATTGAAAAGTGGCCAAGAGAAATGCTATTTAGGTAAATCTACAGAAAATTGGTTATCGCACAGAAGATTGGGACATTTGAGCTTCTCTCAAATAAGAAAAACTATCAGACTCAAAGTTGTTCGTGATCTACCCAACATCACTTTTCCTGAAAGTGCCATATGAAAATCATGCCAATTTGGTAAGCGAACCAGGGTTCAATTCAATGCCAAAGAAGGATCAGTAAGTAAGCCTCTTGAACTTATACATACTGATCTATGTGGTCCTATAAGGAAAAATCACCTCATGGAGAACAATACTATATTCTATTTATTGATGAATTTTGTAGAATGTGTTGGATCGGTTTACTTAAACATAAAGAGGAAGCATTTGAAAAATTTAAGATCTTCAAAGCTTTGGTTGAAAATGAATTATATCTAAAAATAAAATGTTTTAGATTTAACCGAGGAGGAGAGTATATATCAGATTATATGAACATTATGGCATAAAGAGATATTTTTCTATAGATGGAACTCCACAAAAAAATGGCGTGGAAGAAAGAATGAATAGAAAAGTTCAGTAGATGGCCCATGCTATTATTGATGAATCTAGAACTCCCGATACCTTTTGGGGAGAAGCAATGCATACTGTAATAAATATTCTCAACAAGGCTCATGTTCATGTCAATAGTGATAAAACTCCTTATGAGCTCTAGTATGGTAATCTTCCCACTGTGAAGCATTTTAGAGTTTTTGGAAGAAAATGTTTTATCAAGAACAATGATGAAAAACTTGGTAAGTTTGATCCTAGAGTAGATGAAGGAATATTTCTTGGTTACTCTTCTAGAAGTAAAGCATACAAATGTTACAATAAAAGACTTTGTAATATTGTTGAATGTATTGAAATTGTAATTGATGAGTCTCTCACAGCTCCTAAAAGGGAAATACCAACAAAAAATGAAGATGAAGATGATGATGATGTATATTTTCCCTCATCAAATAACAACAATATAGAAGGAGAACCCAATGAAGCACCAAAAGAAGATATATTAGAAAAGGCTCCATCCATGTATGTTCAAAAGAATCATCCAAAATCTCAAATATTGGGAGAAAAGGGATCAGGTGTCCAAACAAGAAGAACTTGTAGGAAGTGCTAGCTATCTAGCATTCTTATCCACTATTGAACCACATAATTTAAATCGAACTACTAAAGATGAACGTTGGATTCAAGCCATGAATAAATAACTTGATCAGATTGAAAAGAATCATACTTGGGAATTGGTTCCAAGATCACATGATAAAAATGTTATTGGAACAAAATTGATATTTAGAAACAAGTTAAATGAAAATGGAGATGTTATTAGAAACAAAGATAGACTTGTTTGTAAAGGGTATGCTCAACAAGAAGGTATATAATTTGAAGATGTAAAATCTCTTTTCCCCAATGGTGATCTAGAAGAAGAAGTTTATATAGAACAACTAGAAGGATTTTGTTGTAGCCTAAAAATTTATAAGATTGGAAATAATAAATGATAGAGGACAACATCAAATCACTTTGGAATCTAGGACCTAGCCTTCTTAGACTCAAAGAGGGATATGTCAATTTATGATTTAAAGTTTCCATCATATTATGAATGATGATGTTAGGCTAGTTACAGTGATGGTGGTATTGGTTGTTTTGAGTGATTTTGTTGGTTGGATGAGCAGGTCTGTAGGGAATAATCCATTGGGCTATGGAGTCAAAAGGCTGGATTGATGCATCAACTTTCAAGAGCATCACAAGGAAATCTAATTGTGCTAAATGGATATTTAGAGTAGTATAAATTATGAGGTGGAAGAAAGAGCAAGGTTCAATAGTGACTAAAGAGTAGTTAAGAATTCTTTAATTAGAATTCAGCATAAAAATTAAGATTGTAAATGCAGACAAAATCAAGGTGCTCTGACAACAAATATTAATATAAAATTTATGTTTTAAAATCAGATGAATAAATGCACAGTAAGGAAAAAAATGGAAACATTCAACACAGAGAAATAACACATCACCATTTAACACAGCTCAAGTATCCTGTAAACGGTCTTTGATTATTGATGTCCAAATCCAAAATTATAGTGCTCCAATGCAGTAGTTCTTACAATGCAGGGTCTAGCAATGTCCAACCCTTGATACTACCAATGCATGAAGTATTTAACTAAATACTAAGTCGGTTTCCCTATCTACTAGGAAACTTCTCATTAATTACAATAAAGTAAAAACTCGAAAAGTGTGGCCATGCAAGGGGCCTAACAAAAATTTCTGACAAAGCACTGCCTATGGAATTAACTTCGACAGCTCTCCATGAATCCAAAAAAAATTGGTAGCTCTTCGTGAATCCAAAATTGGGCTCGAAGTGGCTGAGGTGGTCACGAAGAGGCAATAATGGGCAGATTCAAACATCTGGCTCTACTTTTGGGCCACCTTTGCTGGATCTTTAAATATGATGCAGTGCTGGCTAATTCAGCTGATCGATGTTGTGCGGCTGTCATAATGGCCATTCTGTTTTACTTCTTTCTTCTATCTCTTATATGCAAGTTGCTGCTATAGTGGAGCTTTTAAAACGCAAAACCCAATGTTCCTTGAATGATTGGCAGAAATTCCTTTGAATGGGACTTTACCCAAACACAATAATATTCCAATAATAACCTTCTGGATGAGATGGGAGGGAAAGGAAACATGGGGTAGCAGTAACAGGGGTCTATAGGTGGACGCGATGCAGTGGTGGCGAAATTCGGTTTCTCTACGTGGAGCAATAGTGGCGATGGTCGTGGGTAAGCAGTACCGAAGGGAAAAACATATTTCGAAGGGGGTAGTGGAGTGATAGGCGGTCTTAGAGCAGGGGGGTGAAAAGTAGCCTGGGCATGCCATGTAGAGGAAATGGAGGTAAGAGATACTGCCCATTTCAAATTCCCACCCCTCCCCATGGTTAAAGATTGAAGGCTAAGGGGGGTGTGAAATGTGTGGAGATCGTCGGATGTGGAGATGGGGGGCAGAGACGGTGGAAAGGTGTGGGGAGTTTAAGTTGGAATGACATGGGATGTAATGGTGGGTTCGAGGATAAATGAATTTTGGGGTATGAGTGGATGGTGACATGGAAAGGAGGTGGGCCGCCCGAAGATCGCAAATCGACAATTTTGTTATAAGCAGAGGGAGGTAAAGGCTAAAAATCGCGAAGTTAAATGTGCAACGATGGAGGGTGATGTGGTAGGATGGAGACGGGGCCCGTTCAATACCGCAAATCACAAATATTAAGGTTTTGTTATGAGGAACGAGAGTTAAAGGCTAAAAATAGTGATGCGTGATTTGCGACGAAAAGGTAAGGATAGAGGTAAAGCGAGAAAACAATAAGGGTGAGCTTATATCACATCGGAACTTTGGAACAGTGAGAGTTGATGAAGAGCGAGAGGGTTATGTTTTTGTGATGTGATAAAGGTAAGTGGGTCCATAATATGATAAGTGTGGTGATGATACGTGATATATTTAAAAGCCTTGTTGTGGGGGGTGGAGCTGCTATAAAGTCCCAAAAGCATATATATTTGGATTTGAATGGATTTAATGGGATTTGAGCATTAGAATTAAAAATTTGAAAAATGAAGGGTAAAAGAGTGTAAATGAAATGAATGAGGACAAAAAATGAAGTTTTATCACCATTACGCTTTTCAGCAACTCTTTCCTCTTCCAACTGAACTAAAAAGGCAAATTGATTCCTTTGGATTTCTTGACAGTCAAGATTTCCTTTATTTTCTGGAAATAAATGATAGCCATGGAATTTTATTTTCAAAAGATCTGAGAAATAATCAGTCACCTTGAGCTTCTATAAATTACAGGAGTCTAACAGTGGCTCTAGCTGGGAATGGAAACTCTTTGAGGAGGTGTAAAGAACATTGTATAATAGTAGGCTGATCCATTGGGATGATCCCAACTCTTGAAACTTAATCTACTACAAAACCTATGTGGCTGGTAATATTCAAGCTGAAATAAAAAATCTCTACAAACTGAAGTCTCGAACACACGCGAACTGAAAACCTGAAAATAATATGAAACTAAAACTAGAAAACTGCTCAAAGTACTGAGCTTATTTCCACACCTACCTACCCTACCCTACTGAAATTACGGTTGTTCTAAATTATACAATAATTCCAATGCATCCAGTCAAGTAAGTACTCTAATATCTCTGTTCTTTCACTGTTTCTTACCATGTTAAAAAAAAAACCTGATAATGGTATTTGATAAAAATTCCCACCATGATCTTGTTTACACAGATCTTTGTACACTTGAAAAACAATTGACATGCTAGAAATATGTGTTGGCTTTGTAAATAAAAACTTCTCCATATAGATGGCCACTGGATCAAGATGTACTTGAATTATTTCAGGGTATCTTGACTCAGCCAACTCAACTTCACATATTTGTAATGTAGATGTGCTCTCCATGTCTTCCAACAACTCTGGACAATCTTGCATTTTATCTAATTAATTCTGTATCGATACTTCTACTGAACCAGAAAATGGGGTAGACTGTTTGATCATATCCATAACATAAAAAAATTTGAGAGCATTACGAATACATGAAGACTGCCTTTGGAAACACAAGCCATTCAATGTATCAGCTATTGGTTCATGTAGTACTTTAGATGGTTGTAGCATTGGTTCCACTGATATCTCATGTTTTCCTCTGTGATTAAAAACCAAAATGTAACCAAGAATCTCTTTCATGATCAAAAATGAATTAAAGCATAAGGGAAAAGAATCAATCTAGATCAATTCATCATCTGTTTTAGACTTTTTTATTTCGTCTGAGATTTGACATTCAAAAGGACTCAAGGGCTGAACCCCTGAATCTAAAACAGATTGTTTATCATCCATGATTTCCTCCTCTGATTGGTGAGAGGTTTCTCCAATCCTATTGTTGACCATTTGTTTATAATTTTCTCTCAGAAGTGAGGCAAACCATAGAGGAAGGAATTTTTCACTCACTTGGAAACTTTTTGCATTTCCCTCCTTAAAATATTTCTTAGTATGCCAAGTTTGATTACCATCTTTTCATTGTGATAAACGAGCTTCTTTCTCCCAAGATGATGGTGATGTTTGCTTTGAAGAATCAGCCTTAATCTCAACCACATAATATTCCTTTTGATAATCATATTTGAGAAGATTATCTTTGTATGCAAGGTCATCTAACTTGTACATTATTGCTGGATATTCTCCTACCTCCCTCTGATTTTTAGCTCCATCTTTGGCTATGTTGTGAATCGAGTACATGAAATAATCATTTTCTGCTTTAGGATGAGCTGCAAATTTCTTGGGTACATTGATCCTTATCGTTTTTGGAACCAATGGAACATGAGGTATTTGAAAAACAAGTTTCTCTTTCCTGCTAATCTTATGCATCATTTCATTGACCGTGTTAGTGTTAGTGTTTGCATAATTCCGCCGGGAATCAAGACACATTTGCATGTGCATCTTAGGTGTCCCATTCTGAATAAATGTTTTATCATTCCATTAGGCCATGACATAAAATTGTTTCGTTGGTGGATGTCTTTTTCGAATAAGTTTCTTTTTCCCTCAGAAAATCATAATGATTGACTCATTCTCATGATTCCTTGAGCATAACAATACCTATGGAAATGCTCTGTTCACTTGAAAATATTTAAAGTGAAAATCTTATTCAAATGTCAGGTCAAAAAAGCACTCCTATTAGGTCATTAGGGTTTTTCATTTCTCAAGGTCACTCCTTCATTCAGATGAGGTCAACACATATATGAGAGGGACTAAATAAGGTCATCATGATGTATTCATTATACTTTGAAAGTTGTATTTCTAGTTTAATGATGTTTTATATCAAAATGTCATTTTGATAGAAAATTCAAAATTTTAATTTATTTCAATTTTTCCAAATGTAATTTTATGTTATTATATGTAATAAATGCAATCCCAAAGCTGTCAAAGTTTAATCATGTTCAACCTAAGTGAGAAAAGAGAGCCAAAGTCCAAGTTGATCAACCTGCAGTGCCAAAAGTCAAAAAATTAAAAGAGTATCAGTGCCAAAGAAAAAGTGAACATTAGGAAAGTGGGTGATGCAAAATGAAATTTCAAATCCATTAAATCTATAAAACTTATCAAGCATTTCAAAACGAGTCATTTTTTCCATCTAGCCATCAATAATTCTTAGCAAAGGAGAAATTCTGAGTTTACTAAGCAGTTGGGGCCAAAATTTCAAGGCGTTGTGCGTTCTCAGGTTGGCGCTGCGCATTTGGAGTGGCGCTGCATGTTTACCTAGTTGTGTGGCATTTTTTCTCGAAGAAACCAGAGAAATTAACACTAGCGTTGCATGTTCTCAGAGAGGCATTCCGCGTTCGAATCAGCATTGTGCGTTTACCCAATAGCGCTATGTGCTTGCACAGTGAGGGTTGTGAAGATTTGTACCATTTATATCAAGCTCAATATTCTCCTAAAATTCTCCAAACAAATTCTAAATAGTAAGTGCACTCTAATTTAACTTTCCTCTAAGATAATGGGTGTCCATTAGAAATTTGAAGTGTTTATTCCTTATGAAACCCTAGTTTCAGCTCATTATCATTTTTCATACACCATATCCTTGTTCATATCCCTAAACTCATATCAGTCATGAGCATGGTTAATCACTAGGGTTTTCATTGAACTAGGTTTTCTATTTACACTCATTCCCTTCATTCATCTAAGCTAGCCATCTCATCTCCTTCTCCCTTCATCTCATTCTAGTTTTTACCCTAGGGTTTCCTAAGTCAAAATTCAAAGAAGTCTGAAGAAGAAGATAGATGTGTCAGTGAGGTACAAATACCAAGGAGAAGTGACCACAAAGGAGGGAAAATTAATAGATTTTAACCAATAACTACAATGGAACTCATGGCCTCTCCTATTACTGTGACTTGTTTCAAGCATGTTGGTTGTTTTGATTTTTGTGAGAGAGTGCAACAGATTTAATATCACTCTGAGTTGACAAGGTTATTCATCAAAAATCTTCATGATAGGCAAGTCACTCTTACTATGGTCACTTTTGATATGCCCACCAATTCCATTTCATCTGCTACAGGGATCCCTAGTGTGGGAAAGAAATGGTTTAAAAAAGGAAACCTTGATCTAAGCTCGTATGAACCATACCTCAAACTTAGATACAAGGATGACAAGAAGTCAATTTTCCCTTTCCCTCATCTCCTTGACCGATATGTCCCCATGATGAAAATAATCATGAAGTACTTCACTTGTGAGGGGAGTTTTTCTTGACTCTACTCATACCGTATCCGACTCCTCATGCACTTCACTAGAGTCAGAATTCTTCACATAACTTACTATCTCTTCCGCAACATTGACAAGATGACCTACATTGTGCAAAAGAGGGGTTATAATCATCAAATGTAGAGTTATTTTCACCATTCACTCATTAAGATGGTATTCATGCATCAACTTGAGCAGAAGAACATTTCATGGGATACATTCATTAACAATGAAGTTTTCACTACCCCACCTAGTCATCATGAGTAGAATATCCCTTATATATTCTCTTTCTTTAATTTACCAATACCTAAATTCACTTCACACTCCTTCATTTCATTCATCATATCCCTATGGTTTTGAATACCAAATACATCATGGAAACCTATCAGAGGTGAAATTAGCAAGCCTAAGAGGGTTGATTTGGTCACATTTTTACATACTTATCAGAGAGGTCATAGGCACGTGTTTTCTTCACTTGGAATGAAAGGGGCCATGCCTTCTTCATGAACACAGTAGGTAGATAAAGGTAAGGAAAAGGTAATATAGCCAAACACTTATGATGAGGAGGGAAAACATGAAACTGAGCAGGAGTTTCAATTTATTGAAATTGATGAGGAGGATGAAGATAGAGTCATTAGTGTATTGATCAGAAGCAAGGAAGAAAATATTAGTGAGCTTCAAGCTAATCTTGATAGAGCACAGTATGTGATTGACTTTCTTGAGCAAGAAAATCAGTAGCTGAAGACCAAGCAGATCATTAGTGAGGTCAGGACCATAACAGCTCAAAAAGAGGCAAGGAAGGCTAAGGCCTTGTTAGAGGATACCTTGGATAGATTTGGTGAGATTTATGGTGAGGAGGATCAGCCTCCAAGATAGAGACCAAAGATAATAGGGCTTAAGAGAGCTCTAGCATGTGAAAGACAGAAAGAGGCCGAGTTGGTAGAGCAGCTCACTCAAAGTGAGCTGCCTGCCCTTGAGATTAGTAGAGATAGAGAGTCATGGCTTGATTGAGCCAACTTGCATATGGAGGGTTTATTAGAGAAAGCCAAGAAGGATAATGATATTCAGAGGAAAATGGCAAAGCACCATGCCATGAGAAGCATGATTGTGAGGGCCAAGCTCAAACAAGCCAATGCAAAAAGTTGAGCTTTGACCGAGCAAAAGGAGAAGGAGAGGTTAGACATACTTTTTGATGTGTCTCTTCATGCCTCCAACCCTTGATTAGCAAGTAACCTCACAATTTTGGAAAAAAATTGGCACATTTGGCACTCTAGTGCAATTTTTGGTTTCTGGGAAATTTTGACAAACATAAATTCTGTTAAACGTGTAGCACCAATGGTGTTCATAATGTTCATAATGATGAGGATATTAACTCCAGAATTTTTCAGAATATTTGGAGGAGAAATGGTCCCTCAAAAAGGAAAAAAACCACCAACAATACATGTTTCTGCCCTTGTTTTTGCCTTGGTGCTGCGCGTTTACCAGTCTTGGGAGAACAGGCTTTTGACAGAGCAGATGGACACCATTTTGGAAACTGGAGGCTTATTTGGAAACTAGACTTAGAGATATTTCCAATGAGATATCATGGAGCTGATTTGGACATCGGGAAGGCCTCCAAAATTTTCCTATAAGAGAGGCTATTTTTTCTGTCATGGCGCTACGCGTTTACCAGGAAAATGTAGTTTTCATCATCTTCAACAAAATTTTCACTTTTTGACTTTTTACTTGGGAAAATGAGAGAATTTCTGATGTAAATGGTCATGGTGAATTTAAATTTCATTTTTTCACTTTCATATAGGATATATGCATCAGATAAGTCTTTTAGAGGTCAAATGAATCAGTTTCCTCTCTTTTAGAGCCAAATTGTTGAATTTTCCTAGTCTTCAGATTCTTGTTTGGGAGTAGGTGAAACTGATCCTTATCTCCTGGATTCGACTCCATGAAGCTAGGGAGAGTGGTTTTTAGGTATATTTGATGTATTTTATCAGTCATTGTAATGGTTGGATTCACTTGGAGCTTTGGCATCTCAAGAGACATATTTTTGTATCAGTTTTGGCCTGGACATTAAATCAAATTTGCCGTTATTTTTATGGGATCCATGCGGTATGCAGTGTTTGACATAGTTTATTATTTGTGATCAATTTTATGAATGTATTTTTAGCTCATAAACCATTTTCATGTGTATGATATGCTTAATTTCAAGTTGAAAGGCAGAATTCAAGTTTCATGCTCTGTTTTGGGAAATTTTGCATAATTTGTTTACTTTCTTCAGTTTAGGGAGAATTCATTTCAGATGCACTTCCTAACTCCTCACTAGTATTTTCACCTCACCATAATCATCCTTTGAATGTAAAACCTTCTACTTACCTTGCCCCATATAACACCCTACAAATTTTGACCTAATTTCCTTGCCCTGTCTGCTTGACTCCTCCTGATCCAGCAAAATCCTACACAAATAAAAAATCAAAACCCTCAGCTACTATACCTAGCCTAATATCTTCTTTCCTCAGTCATTTTGACTATGATGTATATGGAAAACACCCTCTTCCAACCTAGTAGGGCTAGCTACTTGGCTAAGTGTGGTTTGAGGTTACCTCATAATTTCCTTTCTCAGCCTGAGGTTCAATCTGAGTGATAACATTTTGGAAACTCTGCTAGGGAAGAAAAATTAAGATCAGATCAAACCCAGTAATAAATTTTCATTGAAATTCTTAAACTTTTGGATGATAAGTTTAGAATTTATTCAAAGGCTGAATTGAAATTTTTTTAAAGTGCATATTTGTTTTTGAAATTGGACATACTAGCTTCCTGAAGATACACCAGATCCAACCCCAATCTGAATCCTCCCACCATTGTTAGTGATCCTCATAACATTGGAAGAAAAGCTAAAGCTATTGTCGAGACTTCTAGTTCAGTTGAAAATCAATCAGAAGGAATTTCCATTCCCAGAGCTCATTCATTTCCTGAAGGGTTAGAAAACTTGCAAGACATTGAATTTGATGTAAATTCTGAGAAAAGTTTATTCCAAAGCAAATATTTGAGTTGGATTGACTAAAAAATTGTTGATTCCTCCATTCCATTTCAGAGTCCTATGGAATATTTGTTTTCACACTCCAAATCAGGGTCACAATCAGGGACACAACTTTTACATGTTCTTAAAGATCTGCAAAACTATTCTTCACAAGTAAATGCTTGGATGATAAGAAGACCTCAAATCTTAGCTTCTTCTACCAGCACTTCATCTAATGTAACCCAAAATATCCCTTTTCACCCACCTCCTTCTTTATCTATTGTTCACGCTACTCAGTCAGGGACAAGTCTTCCTTTGATCACATCAAACATCCAAATCCCTATTATAAACCCTATTATAAATCCTCCACCTCCAGCCATCATGGCTGCAATATATGCCCCCCTTGTTCTCCCTCAGAAACTGAGTGCTATGCTCATAAATTATCAAACTAAAATTCCTTTGTTTGACAATACTCAGCCTATGACAACTCAAAAGCACATAGATAAGACGAATGACTTTAACCTTCATGAAATTGATATAGAGGATGTGAAGATGAGACTGTTTGCACAAAGTCTGCGAGGGGAAGTAAGAAAATGCTTCAAAGCTCTACCACTAGCCACTATTGACACCTTAGAAGTTTTGCATCATTAGTTTGTAGAAATATGGGAAGAAAAGAAGAATCCCCTTCAAATTCTGTCCGAATATGAGAACATCAAAAGGAATTTTGGCGAGTCTGTTCAAGATTATTGTGTGAGATTTAATGTAGTGTACAATGCTCTTCCTACACATATGAAACCACCAGAGGGTATGGTTTTGGTCAAATTTCCAGATGGATTTGATGCTGATATGGCATACCAGTTGTGTGAATGTGACCCTACAAATTTGGCAGATAAGAAAAAGAATGTTATAAGTGTGCAATATAATTTGCTGGAAAAGAGAGCAAGGATAAGATCATAAAAGAGGGTGACCATCAAAGAGGAGAAATCTACTTCTGAGGAAAAAAAGGATTCATTACTCCAAACTATGGAGAGAATGGTTGGCCGATTATCTATCTCAGATATACCTAAACCACAGATCTGAAATCCAAATTTTAGAGGGCAGCAGCCTCAGTTTAGAATCAAGCAAATAGAGCAGAAATCACCTAAATAAACAGCACAACAAAAACAACATATTAGGACCTCGTTACAACATAATTATGTCCAAGGAATAGAAGAAGGGGAAGATGAAGATCCGGTGGTTGAAACAAATCATTCCTTTACAATAGATGGCTTGCCCATGTTCTTGACTGAAGATGAAGAGTATACTGAAAATATTGATTTTCCAAATGAGGAGTATATATTGGAAAATGATGATGACTTGGAAACACAATCAAATGATTAACAGCGTGGATATATGAATTATTTGAGTGCACAATAGAAACAATATTCTCTAAGGATCAGATATGTACCCGTCAATCCCATTAAGAAAATAAAAGAGGTCTAGTCAAATAATTATCTTCCTAATAATCAGAGAAAGGGTAAAGAACGTGCAGATCATAATCATAGCAATATCAAACAGCCATCAACAAGCTCAGCTACTAAAGAGAAAGACACTCAGAAAAAGGATACAAGGGATCAAAATAATAGAAGAGATGATGTTGTCAAAGAGGTAGATAAATTCACAACTTTTAATTTAGAAAATGAAATAGCTAAATTGAAAGTGTCCATTCCTTTGACATAACTAGTAAAGAATAGTCATTACAAACATCAGGTGCCTAAAATGTTGCTAGTTGATCCTTTGTTCAATATGGTTAATGTTGAAGATGAGCACCCTGAGCTCATTTTCGGTCCAGCCATAGATGGTCAATTAGAAGAGAGTGAGGTTCCTCCTTTTTATTTGAGCCTTAGACTGCATGAGTACATACTTCATAATGCTATGCTTGATTCCAATGCTTCTCACAATTTGCTGCCTAAGGCTATTATGGAAAATATGGGCATGGATATCATCCAACCATATCATGATTTGTATTCATTTGATTCTAGTAGAGTTCGATGAATTGGTCTCATCAAAGATTTAGTTGTTTCCTTGGACCAAATCCCAACCAAGAATGTTTTGATGGATGTGGTGGTGGCTTATGTACCACCTCGTTTCGGCATGCTACTGTCTAGATCATGGGGAGATAAAATCAAAGGTACTTTACAACTTGACTTCTCTTATGCTACTATTCCTGTTTTTGGGCAATTGAGGAAATCGTATCGGGAAAATAAAATGAAGTATATGATGACTAGTAAGCAGAATCCTATCAATCATCCAATATAGGTTGTACATATAGATCTAGAATCTTTTATTTTGTTTAATGATGGTGATTTGAATGATGTAAATAATCAACTAGTAGTAGTAGAAGATGTGCCAAAAGTTTCATAGAAAATATTCATAAAGAGAAAGAAATGGTGCCTTCTTCAATGGTACCTTCCTCCGAAAAGCCTCTTGAAGAACAGAAAATTAGTACAAAATAGAAAAATGAGGTGACCGTCCAAGCTAAATCAGAACCAAAAGTTAAATTTTAGCATCTAGAAGATGAAGAGGGCCTTTGGAGCATGGATTTTGATGGTGCTTTGGGTAAGGAAGGTGCAGGTATTGGTATTTGGATCCGAAGTCTAGTTTTTAAGTCAAGTGGAATTCCAAGTAATGTTAGAGAATGTTCTTATAAGTTGGCTTTTGACTATTCTAATAATGAAGTGGAGTATGAAGCATTGGTCACAGGTCTCAAGATTTTGAAGAAACTTGGTGCAAAAAGAATTTATTTTTATGGTGATTCTGAGCTTGTCATAAATAAGGTGAAAGGATAATATCAAGAAAAGCATCCACGGATGAGAGGTTATAGAAATGTAGTCTTGGATGTCTTAAAAATGTTTCCTGAGTATACATTAACAACAGTACCAAGAACTCAGAACATCATTGCAGATTATCTTGCTATGGTGGCAAGTAATCTCAAAATTTCGATGAACTCCAGTAATAAATTTGAAATTCATATCAAACATAGACCTAGTGTTCCAGATAATTTAAGGTATTGGAAATTTTTTTGGGATGACAAAGAAATTAATAGCTTTTTGCAGAATGAAGGAAAATTCAAATATGCTTTTATTGGTGATGTTTGTGATGTTGATGATCAAGACATAGAAGCCAATCAGATGACTATTTTGTAGCTGAAAGATAATATTATTCCTAGAGGTCTAATAGCTTTAGAAGATCTATTTGATCAAGATGATGTGGCCAGAAAAAAAAAAATTGACTCCTACAAAAAAGGGTGTGGAAGATGTGAACATTGGAACAACAGACAATCCCAAGATGGTTAGGTTGTCTAAGACATTGTTTCCTGAGGCGAAAGATAAGTACATCAAATTTTTATCTGAATTTTCTGATATTTTTGCATGGGATTATGCAAATTTGAAGGTCTATGACAAGAATATTGTTCAGCACACTATTCCTATCAAGCTAGATCAAAAACCCTTCAGACAGAAGTTGATAAGGATAAACCCAAGAATGTTTCCATCCATCGAGAAAGAGGTAAATCGATTGTACAAATCAGGTATCATTGTTCCAATTAGGTTTTAAAATTGGATTTCAAATTTGGTTCCAGTAAGGAAAGAGATCAGAGAGATAAGGTTATGCATAGATTTCCAGAATTTGAATAAATTAACTTTAAAGGATAATTACCCCCTTCCTTAGATGGACCATGTTCTGCAAAGGGTAGTTGGAGCATCACGGATGTCACTGCTTGACAGTTATTCAGGTTATAATTAGATTTTGGTACATGAAGAAGGCCAAGGTAAAACCGCTTTCACAACACCTTGGGGGACCTTTCAATATGTCAAAATGCCATTTGGATTCAAGAATGCAGGGGCTACTTTTCAGTGGGTGATGGATATAGCCTTTTCTAATGAGAAATATGTTTTCTTAGTTGTGTATTTAGATGATTTGACATTGTTTTTTGGTTCTGATGATCAAAATTTGTATCATTTGAGAATTATTTTTGAAAAATGCAGGGAGTTAGGAATTTCTCTAAATCCAAAGAAGATTCTTTTTTCCTTGAAGGAAGGAAAACTTCTTGGTCACATAATTTCCAAAGATGGCATTCACATTTATCCCTCCAAAGTAGAAAGCATTCAGAAGATAGATTTTTTGCAAAAAAAAAAAGAGAGATAGGCTTTCAATGGTAAGATGAACTTCTTACGCAGATTTGTTCCTAATTTAGCTGGGCATTTGAGAGAAATGACTAATATGTTGAAGAAGGAAAGTAGTGTCAAATGGACCACTGATGATATGAAGTATTTAAACTTGGTAAAGCTTGCTTTAAGCAAAACCCCTATTTTGGCTAGTCCAAATTATACTAGTGATTTCATAATATTTTCATTTGCAACTGAGCATAGCTTGGCTACAGTTTTGATGCAACAGAGAGATCAAGTTGAAAAACCTATTTCTTTCTTTAGTCAAGCCATTAGAGATGTTTCTCTTTGCTATAAAATTATTGAGAAACAAGCTTTAGCCCTAATCAAAGCTTTGAAATATTTCCGGATCTATATTCTACATTCACATACTATAGCCTATTTTCCAAATGCAACGGTAGGTGGATAGTCGATATGCTAGAGTATGATCTCGAGATCATCCCTACCAAACTAATCAAGGGGCAAGGGTTATCCAAGCTGATGGATGAATCTAACTTGCATGCTCTAAACATAAACCTTATTGCAGCAATTTCAGATGATGAAGAAGATGGCACTCTAATATAGGTATCTGAAATGTTTCTCAATTCACCATGGTATATCGATATAGTGTATGTTCTTCAGCACTTATGTCCTCCTCATAGAATGTCAAAAAGTCGGGTAGGTCTTTGAAATTGAAATCTGCTAAATACTGCATTATAGGTAGTACCCTTTATTGGAAATATCCAGGAGGTGTTCTTTTGAATTGTCTGGTTGAAGCTGAAGCTAAGCAGATAATGGATGAATTCCATTGAGGAGATTGTGGAGGTCATTTGTTTTGGAAAAAAACAACTAAAAAAGTGTTTAGAGCAGTGTATTATTGGCTGAATTTATTTTCTGATTTGTACAAAACAATAACCAACTGTCATGAATGTCAGGTTTTTCAAGGAAAAAGGAAGCTCCTTCCTCTTTCATTGAAGCCTGTTGTAGTAAATGCTCCTTTTCAACAGTGGGGACTTTATTTTATTGGGGAAATTTATCCCACATCATCGGGACAGCACAGATGGATCTTAATAAGCACTGAATACTTCACTAAGTGGATCGAGCCTATTCCTACAAGACAAACTACAGACATGGTAATCATTCAATTTTAAGAATCCAATATTTTGTCTCGTTTTGGTTGTCTTCGTAATATTATTATAGATAATGCTGCAGCATTTAAGTCAAAGAAGATGGTTGAGTTTAGTCACAAGTATAATATCAGACTGGGCCATTCCACCGCATATTATCCACAGGGCAATGGATTAGTTGAGTCCTCTAATAAATCCTTAGTGAATATCATTAAGAAAAAGTTGGAGGAGAATAATCAAAATTGGCATAGGAAGCTTACCAATGCTTTGTGGGCAGACTGAGTGAGCACCAAGAAGTCTATAGGTATGTCACCCTTTGAATTGGTTTATTGTACAGATATATTGTTTTCTACATCACATGTAGTTCTAGTTATGAGATTATTGCGGGAAGAAGATAGTGAGGAAGATGACATGCAACTTCGAATCAATCAAATGATTCATCTTCAACAAACAAGGGAGAAATTTTCTCAAACTACTTCTAAGCTTCAGGAGAAAATAAATAAGATTAATGATCGCAAGACTAAGGTAGATAATTTCAGCTGGAGGATGTAGTGCTGAGATGGGATGTAAGAAATGAAGATAAAGGTAGGCACGGGAAGTTTGAAAATCTTTGGAAGGGACCCTACAAGATCTTAGCTTATCGAGGGCATAATGGATATTTACCAAAGGAGATGAATGGACAGGGATGTTTAGGAGGACCAGTCAATGGTAGGATCCTGAAACATTATTATTTTTGATGCAACTTCTGAGAGAATGTTTCACTTTCATTGTACATACCAGTTTATATTTTCTGCAGGGAAAATTTTAAGGATGGAAAATTATTTTGAACTTTAAAAAATTGGCGAATCTCACTAGTCCCTAATGTGAAAAATATAAAATATTTATTGATGTATTTGTAAAATTATTCAAATTTATAATGATATTATATATATTTTCTATATAATGTTGGCGATTTTTAAGGTAAAATAAATATATATTGTAAAATTTGGGCGAATCACTTTTATAAAAAAATGGAAATTGGCGAATCTTTTTTTTGGAAAAACCATGTAAAATTAGCCCACCTGCGAATATTAGCCCCTAAAATTTTCCATGATTTTCTGCAAGGTTTGGATGCAGATAGATAGTCATCTAAGCTCAGGGCCCGAAGTGAAGGCTATAAATATTTTTGATTTTCTATAGTTTATAGAGTTTTGGAGTTAGTGTCAGAGTCAGTTTTGAGTCAGTTCCCAGTCACTTTAAAAGGTTTTTGAGTTAGTTTAATAATCTGCAGTCTTTTGGATTGTCTAATCCTATTTACCCAATGGTTAAGCACTTGGTCTATGGTGCTCTTAACACCTCCAAGGAGCTTCCATCCCCAATAAGGCCAATTTTAGTGTTAGTATTTGCATACTTCCACTAGGGATCAAAACACATTTGCATGTGCATCTTAGGTGTCCCATTCTGAATAAATTTTTCATCATTCCATTAGGTCATGACATAAAATTGTTTTGCTAGTGGTTGTCTTTGTTGAATAAGTTTCCTTTTCCCTCAGAATATCATATTGGCTGACTCATTCTCATGATTCCTTGAGCATAAAAACACCTATGGAAATGCTTTTTTCACTTCAAAATCTTTAAAGTCAAAATCTTATTCAAAGATTAGGTCAAAAAAGCAGTCTTATTAGGTCATTAGGGATTTTAATTTCTCAAGGTCACTCCATCATTCAGATGAGGTCAGCACATATATGAGAGGGACTAAATAATATTATCATGATGTATTCATTATAATTTCAAAGTTTTATTTTTAATTTAAGGACTTTTATATCAAAATGTCATTTTGATAGAAAAGTCAAATTTGTAATTTATTTCAATTTTTCCAAATGTAGTTTTATGTTATTATATGTAATAAATGCAATCCCAAAGTTGTCAAAGTGCAATCATGTTTAGCCTAAGTGAGAAAAGAGAACCAAACTCCATGTTGATCAACTTACAGTGCCAAAAGTCAGAAAAATAAAAGAGTATCAGTGCCAAAGGAAAAGTGAACATTAGGAAAGTGGGTGATTCAAAATGAAATTTCAAATACACTAGAACTATAAAACTTATCAAGAATTTCAAAACGAGTCACTATTTCCATCTAGCCATCAAGAATTCTCAGCAAAGGAGAAATTATGAGTTTACTAAGCAGTTGGGGCAAAAATTTCAAGGCGTTGCGCGTTTACCCAGTCGCGTTGCACGTTTGCCCAGAGAAACCAGAGTAATTAACACTGGCGTTGTGTGTTCTCAGACAGGCGTTGTGCATTTACCCAGTAGTGTTGTGTGCTTACACAGTGATGGTTGTGAATATTTGTACAAATTCTATCGATCTCAATCTTCTCCTAAACTTCTCCAAGCAGCTTCTAAACAATAAGTGCACTCTAATTTACCTTTCCTCTAAGATATTGGGTGTCTATTACAAATTTGAAGTGCTTATTCCTTATGAAACTCTAGTTTCAGTTCATTATCATTTTTCACACACCATATCCTTGTTCATCTCCCTAAACCCATGATGCAGGGAAAACCTGCAAACCCAGAATCTTCAATTCTCATGCATATAAAATGCATCTCCAATAAATCTTCATTACGGGCAATTACATGCACTATCATTTGCACACACGGAAGCTTCTTTTTGAAATCCTTATTATGGTTATAAAACCAATTAACCTCTGTATTTGGGAGTTTCCTCATTCATGCAAATTCATAACTTTTGAATTTTTCAATCAAACCCAATAACTCATTCAATGCTCACATAAATCAAACCCAAAAAAACTTCAATCTGCATTTACAATCCAAGCTCACAAGATTTTATACCCAATATCAAAATTCATTTATGTAAGGGTTTTAAATTCATTTCTTTTCCCACATCATAAGACCAAATATTTACAGAACATTAACTTGGACCAAAGCAGTTATACTCCACAATCGAATTTCTGAATTTACCATAGCTGACTTCAAAGTGACCAATATGAGCATTTCAAATGCCAAAGATCAACTCTCCTTCCATTACTATGTGTTCCCTTGCTTCTCTAAACGAGCTAGACATGGGTTAATCAACCCAACCCATATGTAGTCATTCGTTCCATTATCAAACAACTTTATAAACCCAAAATGGAATTTAAGGAAACAAACCTTGATTCCATTACGCATGCGCCTTACTTGCTCTATGATTATGATTCTGGCAATTATCTTCCACTCGATTACCTTCCTTCTTCGTTTTCTATGTGTGCAAACCATAGCGTTATATAAAAATCTGATATACAACCAAATACTTACATACCTTTTCCACTGAATTTGTCTCAATTTTGATCCAAAAAGGCGTTCCAACAGCTCCGTTCTCTTCCATCAAATCTCATTTCGATTACATGAACCTCTTCATCGTTGCACCCATTGTGCATCGATTATTCAATCTGGCATCTCGCTATTCTTTAGAATCTTAACTTCATAAACTCCGCCCTCAATTCTTCAGACTTCAACATTTGCATTGATTCAATTTATCTCCATTATTTACTCATGCTTTAGTAAGTCTGTCTCTTCATTATAAAGCAGCTCGTGAACTCCATCAAAAATGCTTTTAATCACCTCTTCGATCCACAGTTTGCCTCCTATTCAGTCGAATTTCATTCAATTGCATCCTAATCATACTTTGATTTATGCCAAAAGCATCCAACCAGTTCAATATTCCGCTTCAGCTCCTTACGCATATCCAGCATTTCAAAAATCAACTTTTGAGACTTCACTCTGCACCTCCGGTATTGTTCCATCGATTCAGAATTGACAGAGTCCAAATAAATTTCGCGCATTTATGTATCCCATGGTTTTTTTTCAGGACCTGCGTTCGACAATCTTTGACAACCCCACTGCTTGTGCGTTGCACAATGCTCGCTCACCTGCAGCATATCACACAATTAACTTGGATTCTATGTCGATCGATTAATCGATCCTCCTATAACATCGTTCGCCCATTTACAATCAACATGATCAATGTTTCATTGATACTTTCACAACTATGCGTCCACCAACTAAATGGATTTTCAGGTTAATATGAACAGTCCCATCATACGCTCTTCATATTTGAGAATACAGCTCTCCAAAGTTAAACTCGAACCCCTCTTGGTTTCTTATGAAGCTCACCGCTTCATATTCACTGGGTGCTCTTTTTTTTTCCTCACTGTCAATTAAAAATACAGATCAATATAAAATAACCCATTCATTCGACAGACATAAGCTCTCACATGGATTTATCAACACTGTTAACAATTATTATATTAATATCAATCCTTTCAACTTATACACATAAATTGATCTTACAAATTATTTTATTGCACACTTCCTTCAGTCAATCTTTCCAACACTCGATACCTCAATCATATATATATATATATATATTTACACAGAAACGTGTACAACTTTCACAATCAATCAACCAATGTAACTCTTAAAACACTCTTTTTATATTAACATGAAAATACTTACAAACTTTCACCTTTGGCCAGATATTCAAAATTCACGGCCTTTTTAATTGCCCGGAGGCTTACAACCTTGGCTATCCAAACCAGCTCCCAATCACTCTAATCTCACCTGATCTATTTTTGCCTTTGAGCTCATATCAATTTATACAAATTTTAATTGAACTAATTTTGGTTCTCATCCCTTTAATCACTCAAAAAACCCCTAAATATCTCAAAAATCCTAAAATCACTCTTGAATCCCTAAGGATCCTCTCTCACCCAAAATTTATGAAACTAATTTCTAATTAAAATCCCTTATCCCTTTACATCCTCAACTGACCAAATTCTCTCATATTTGAGAATTAATTACAATATTTAATTAAAACACATAAAACCCACTCAAATTATTTATAAAAATCTAGCTCTTTTAAAAACATAAACACCCCTAAGTTTTTAATAAAATACAAGGTATTTTCGAATCTGATGCTCCTGCATCAGACTCCCAAGGTTGAAAATGATCATGATCTCCTGATCATGCGTTTCAAATTTTTGTCCGCCTGGATCCCACATTTTGTTTTGTAACTCATCATCAATATCTGTTGTCTGCTGCTTTTCTCCAGGTCTGAATATCTTATGCTGCCTTGCTCCACTAGCTGCACTTTCACAATCTGACTTCGTCTTCATTTTGTTGCTGTTGCTTCTCCTTGTTCCTGCCGATGTCTTCCTCGGAGACACATTCAACATGATTTCTCTGATTAATTCAATTTCTTGGTCTAATAAATCTTCAGGCTGCTGATTTCTTACTGTCTGCTGAGCTAAGACTGCTTGCTCAGTTCTTACTCGCTCTATTTGTACTATCACTTGCTGACTTCTTGCTTCCTCGTTTCTTACTGCCGTCCAGTCATCCATGCCCACTTGTCTTCTACAAATGAAAACTTCTTCTTTGCCTCCTCCTATCAGCAACTTACTAGACTCGTACATTGTGTGCTTCTTTCTGCTGTCTTCATCTCTCTACATCTGCATTTCCCAATTCTACAATTGAGATTCTTCCTACACTGAATCTTGACTATTCAACATCATCTCCAGCAACATAACATATTCATTCCATGGATTAGATGTTTCCACAGAAGTCTCGTCTTTCTCCTTCATTTGACTGCTCAATTGAGCCAAATGTTCTTCAGTACCTGCAATAATACCTGCATTCACAAACCACTTGTTAGAAAAAAAATCATAAGGCCTCAGTGCCTTACTTCCTTCCGCCAGCACCTCAGTATGCTATTCTAAATTTTCCATCTCAATCAGCACATCAGTATGCTGATCCAAACTTCCCAAAGAATTCTCTGAAGAATTCTCAAGACTTTCAACCAATCCTTCCTTCACACCATCTGTTTCCATGATATCTTTTTGCTCTCGTTCACTATACTAAACTCTTCTGTCTGCAATCTCTATGTCATACTCTGAATTCTCCAATAGATATTCCAATAATGCAATTTCTCTATATAATTTCTAAAGCATACCATCATCACTTACAGTCCCTGCATTCATACAAAACTTGTCAGTTTGAAAACTACAAGTTTCAACAGTCTCAACTGTTGGTTCATATACCAGCTCTTCAAGGTGAATCTCCTCTTCGTCATTCACAAGAACTTCCTCTTGCACCGTAACAGCTTCAAGTACAAATGCATCACTACTTTCTTCTTCAAAATACTTATCTCCTGAAATATTCTTTTCCACACTTGTGACAGCTTCACAAGATTGCGCATCCTCCTCAGTAAAACCTGTAATCACATAACAATTTTCAGCTACAAAAACACAAGATTTTACATCATCCAGTTGATCTGGATCTGCCCAATAACTCAAGAAATCATCAATGATCTCCTCCTCTGTTTCATCAATGGAAACCTCCACTTTCAACTCAGCTGCTTTGAGTTGCGTACACCTCAACTGTACATCCATCATCTACTCAAACTCCCTCATCTCTTCTGTTAATTGCATGTTTATCTATTGATCTCTTCTATGTTGTAGCCTTTGCCACTTCACTGTATTTCTCATGGTCCAACCACGTCACTGGTCCTTCATACTTTCCCATAACAACTCCATCAATAACTCAAGATGAACTGCTATCTCAGCTTTCTCTTTCTCCCTCTCTCTACTGTGGCCTCTCTCTCAATCTCTGCTCTCTCCTTTCTGACTTCCAGTAGTCATCTTCTTCGCCATGAGTTCCTCACCCATGAGTTGCACCAAGCCTCTACAACAGTAAACTCTCCTGTTTCCACTTACCTCACCAATCCTTTCCTCTAGATTTGGTCTCTTGGTAATCACCAGTCCTCTGCTGGAAACTTTCGAGCATTTCTCCACTGCTCCTTCAGCTTTCACTCATCTGCAACTTTATTCAACCTCTGTTGAATCTTCAGGTTCTACCACATTCACCTAGAATCCCTTCCTGGACTCCTTCATCACTGCAATCCAGCTGTGATCTGCTTCTTCCCGCTGAGACTTTCTTCAACCTACTTGCAACCTGAACTCTACAAACAACTTTCAAACCAGATTCAAATATCATCTGACAACTCACCTTCAAGATCCTGTTGATCTTGCTTCCCTTCTTCAACTGCACTTGCATATTTGTGCTGCAATCTTCATTAGCTTCAAAATCAGATATTCATTCATCGCATGCAATTAACTCAATTCAATTTAAAAAATTAAACCTTCACACAGAGCTATTCCAGCTCTGATACCAAAAATGATGCAGGGAAAACCTGCAAACCCAGAATCTTCAATTCTCATGCATATAAAATGCATCTCCAATAAATCTTCATTACGGGAAATTACATGCACTATCATTTGCACACACAGAAGCTTCTTTTTGAAATCCTTATTATGGTTATAAAACCAATTAACCTCTGTATTTGGGAGTTTCCTCATTCATGCAAATTCATAACTTTTGAATTTTTCAATCAAACCCAATAACTCATTCAATGCTCACATAAATCAAACCCAAAAAAACTTCAATCTACATTTACAATCAAAGCTCACAAGCTTTTATACCCAATATCAACATTCATTTATGCAAGGGTTTTAAATTCATTTCTTTTCCCACATCATAAGACCAAATATTTACACAGCATTATCTTGGACCAAAGCAGTTATACTCCACAATCGAATTTCTAAATTTACCGTAGCTGACTTCAAAGTGACCAATATGAGCATTTCAAATGCCAAAGCTCAACTCTCCTTCCATTACTATGTGCGCCCTTGCTTCTCTAAACGAGCTGGACATGGGTTAATCAACCCAACCCATATGTAGTTATTTGTTCCATTATCAAACAACTTTATAAACCCAAAAAGGAATTTAAGGAACCAAACCTTGATTCCATTACACATGCGCCTCACTTGCTCTATGATTATGATTCTGGAAATTATCTTCCACTTGATTACCTTCCTTCTGCATTTTCTATGCATGCCAACCATAGCGTTATATAAAAATCTGATATACAACCAAATACTTACATACCTCTTCCACTGAATTTGTCTCAGTTTTGATCCAAAAAGGCATTCCAACAGCTCCGTTCTCTTCCATCGAATCTCATTTCGATTACATGAACCTCTTCATCGTTGCACCCATTGTGCATCGATTATTCAATCTGGAATCTCGATGTTCTTCAGAATCTTAACTTCATAAACTCCGCCCTCAATTCTTCAGACTTCAACATTTGCATTGATTCAATTTCTCTGCATTGTTTACTCGTGCTTTAGCAAGTCTATCTCTTAATTATAAAGCAGCTCGTGAACTCCATCACCAACGCTTTTAATCACCTCTTCGATCCACAGTTTTCCTCCTATTCGGTCGAATTTCATTCAATTGCATCCTAATCATACTTTGATTTATGCCAAAAGCATCCAACCAGTTCAATATTCCGCTTCAGCTCCTTACGCATCTTCGGAATTTCACTAATCGACTTTTGAGACTTCACTCTGCACCTCCGGTATTGTTCCATCGATTTAGAACTGACATAGTCCAAATAAATTTCACGCCTTTATGTATCCCACGGTTTTTTATCAGGAACTGCGTTCGACAATCTTTGACAACCCCACTGCTTGTGTGTTGCACAATGCTCGCTCACGTGCAGCGTATCACACAATTAACTTGGATTCTATGTCGATCGATTAATCGATCCTCTTGTAACATCGTTAGCCCATTTACAATCAACATGAATAGCATTTCATTGATACTTTCACAACTATGCATCCACCAACTAAATGGATTTTCAGGTTAATATGAACAGTCCCATCATACGCTCTTCATATTTGAGAATACATCTCTCCAAAGTTAGACTCGAACCCCTCTTGGTTTCTTATGAAGCTCACGGCTTCATATTCACTGGGCGCTCTTTTGTTTTCCTCATTGTCAATTAAAACTATAGATCGATATAAAATAACCCATTCATTCGACAGACATAAGCTCTCACATGGATTTATCAACACAATTAAGAATTATTATTTAATATCAATCCTTTCAACTTATACGCATAAATCGATCTTCCAAATTATTTTATTGCACACTTCCTTCAATCGATCTTTCCAACGCTCGATACCTCAAATCATATATATATATTTACACAGAAACGTATACAACTTTCACAATCAATCAACCAATGTAACTCTTAAAACACTCTTTTTATATTAACATGAAAATACTTACAAACTTTCACCTTTGGCCAGATATTCAAAATTCATGGCCCTTTTAATTGCCTGGAGGCTTACAACCTTGGCTATCCAAACCAGCTCCCAATCACTCTAATCTCACCTGATCTATTTTTGCCTTTGAGCTCATATCAATTTACACAAATTTTAATTGAACCAATTTTGGTTCTCATCCCTTTAATCACTCAAAAAACCCCTAAATATCTCAACAATCCTAAAATCACTCTTGAATCCCTAAGGATCCTCTCTCACCCAAAATTTATGAAACTAATTTCTAAATTAAAATCTCTCATCCCTTTACATCCTCAACTGACCAAATTCTCTCATATTTGAGAATTAATTACAATATTTAATTAAAACACATAAAACCCACTCAAATTATTTATAAAAATCTAGCTCTTTTAAAAACTTAAACACCCCTAAGTTTTTAATAAAATACAATGTATTTTCGAATCTGATGCTCCTGCATCAGACTCCCAAGGTTGAAAATGATCATGATCTCCTAAACATGCATTTCAAATTTTTGTCCGCCTGGATCCCACATTTTGTTCTGTAACTCATCATCAATATCTGTTGTCTGCTGCTTTTCTCCAGGTCTCCATATCTTATGCTGCCTTGCTCCACTAGCTGCACTTTCACAATCTGTCTTTGTCTTCATTTTGTTGCTGCTGCTTCTCCTTGTTCCTACTGATGTCTTCCTCGAAGACACTTTCAACATTATTTCTCTGATTAATTATATTTCTCGGTGCAATAAATCTTCAGGCTGCTGATTTCTTATTGTCTGTTGAGCTAAGACGGCTTGCTCAGTTATTACTCACTCTATTTGTACTATCACTTGCTGACTTCTTGCTTCCTCGTTTCTTACTGCCGTCCAGTCATCCATTCCCACTTGTCTTCTACAACGGAAAACTTCTTCTCTGCCTCCTCCTATCAGCAACTTACTGGACTAGTACATTGTGTGCTTCTTCTTGCTGTCTTCATCTCTCTGCATTTGCATTTCCCAATTCTACAATTGAGATTCTTCCTGCACTGAATCTTGACTATTCAGCATCATCTCCAGTAACATAGCATCTTCATTCCATGGATTAGATGTTTCCAAAGAATTCTTGTCTTTCTCCCTCATTTGACTGCTCAATTGAGTCAAATGTTCTTCAGTACCTGCAATAACACCTGCATTCACAAACCACTTGTTAGAAAAAAAATCATAAGGCCTCAGTGCCTTACTTCCTTCCGCCAACACCTCAGTATGCTGTTCTGAATTTTCCATCTCAATCAGCACATCAGTATGCTGATCCAAACTTCCCAAAGAATTCTCTGAAGAATTCTCAAGACTGTCAACCAATCCTTCCTACACACCATCTGTTTCCATGATATCTTTCTGCTCTCATTCACTGTACTGAACTCTTCTGTCTGCAATCTCTCTCTCATACTCTGAATTCTCCAACAGATATTCCAATAATGCAATTTATCTGTAGCATTTCTAAAGCATACCATCATCACTTACAGTCCCTGCATTCATACACAACTTGTCAGTTTGAAAACTACAAGTTTCAACAGTCTCAACTGTTGGTTCATATACCATCTCTTCAAGGTGAATCTCCTCTTCGTCATTCACAAGAAATTCCTCTTGCACCGTAACAGCTTCAAGTACAAACGCATCACTGCTTTCTTCTTCCGAATACTTATCTCCTGAAAGATTCTTTTCCACACTTGTGACAGCTTCACAAGATTGCACATCCTCCTCAGTAAAACCTCTAATCACATCACAATTGTCAGCGACAAAAACACAATATTTTATATCATCCATCTGATCTGGATCTGCCCAATAACTCAAGAAATCATCAATGATCTCCTCCTCTGTTTCATCAATGGAAACCTCCACTTTCAATTCAGCTGCTTTAAGTTGCGTACACCTCCACTGTACATCCATCATCTGCTCAAGCTCCCTCAGCTCTTCTGTTAATTGCATGTTTATCTGTTGATCTCTTCTCTGTTGTAGCCTCTGCCACTTCACTGTCTTTCTCATGGTCCAACCATGTCTCTGGTCCTCCATACTTTCCCATAACAACTCCATCAATAACACAAGATGAACCGCTATTTCAGATTTCTCTTTCTCATACTCTTCATCAGTCCACTCCTTCAGTATGCTATTTGCCTTGGCATCTTTATCCCTCTCTCTACTATGGCCTCTCTCTCAACCTCTGCTCTCTCCTTTCTGACTTCCAGTAGTCATATTCTTCACCATGAGTTCCTCACCCATGAGTTGCACCAAGCCTCTGCAACAGTAAACTCTCATGTTGCCACTTACCTCACCAATCCTTTCCTCTGGATCTGGTCTCTTGGTAATCACCGGTCCTCTGCTGGAACCTTTCGAGCATTTCTCCACTGCTCCTTCAGGCTTCACTCATCTGCAAATTTATTCAACCTCTATTGAATATTCAGGTTCTTCCACATTCACCTAAAATCCCTTGCTGGACTCCTTCATCACTGCACTCCAGCTGTGATCTACTTCTTCCCATTGAGACTTTCTTCAACCTACTTGCAACCTGAACTCTGCAAACAACTTTCAAACCAGAGTCAAATATCATTTGACAACTCACCTTCAAGATTCTGTTGATCTTTCTTCCCTTCTTCAACTGCACTTGCATATCTATGCTGCAATCTTCATTAGCTTCAAAATCAGATATTCATTCATCGCATGCAATTAATTCAATTCAATTTAAAAACTTAAACCTTCACATAGAGCTATTCCAGCTCTGATACCAAAAATGATGGAGGGAAAACCTGCAAACCCAGAATCTTCAATTCTCATGCATATAAAATGCATCTCCAATAAATCTTCATTATGGGCAATTACATGCACTATCATTTGCACACACGGAAGCTTCTTTTTGGAATCCTTATTATGGTTATAAAACCAATTAACCTCTGTATTTGGGAGTTTCCTCATTCATGCAAATTCATAACTTTTGAATTTTTCAATAAAACCCAATAAATCATTCAATGCTCACATAAATCAAACCCAAAATAACTTCTATCTGCATTTACAATCCAAGCTCATAAGCTTTTATACCCAATATCAACATTCATTTATGCAAGGGTTTTAAATTCATTTCTTTTCCCACATCATAAGGCCAAATATTTACACAACATTAACTTGGACCAAAGCAGTTATACTCCACAATCGAATTTCTGAATTTACCGTAGCTGACTTCAAAGTGACCAATATGAGCATTTCAAATGCCAAAGATCAACTCTCCTTCCATTACCATGTGCGCCCTTGCTTCTCTAAACGAGCTGGACATGGGTTAATCAACCCAACCCATATGTAGTTATTCATTCCATTATCAAACAACTTTATCAACCGAAAAAGGAATTTCAAGAACCAAACCTTGATTCCATTACACATGCGCCTTACTTGCTCTATGATTATGATTCTGGCAATTATGTTCCGCTCGATTACCTTCCTTCTATGTTTTTTATGCGTGCCAACCACAGCGTTATATAAAAATCTGATATACAACCAAATACTTACATACCTCTTCCACTGAATTTGTCTCAATTTTGATCCAAAAAGGCGTTCCAACAGCTCCGTTTTTTTCCATCGAATCTCATTTCGATTACATGAACCTCTTCATCATTGCACCCATTGTGCATCGATTATTCAATCTGGCATCTTGCTGTTCTTCAGAATCTTAACTTCATAAACTCCGCCCTCAACTCTTCAGACTTCAACGTTTGCATTGATTCAATTTCTCTGCATTGTTTACTTGTGCTTTAGCAAGTCCATCTCTTCATTATAAAGCAGCTCGTGAACTCCATCACCAACTCTTTTAATGACCTCTTCGATCCACAGTTTTCCTCCTACTCAGTCGAATTTCATTCAATTGCATCCTAATCATACTTTGATTTATGCAAAAAGCATCCAACCAGTTCAATATTCTGCTTCAGCTCCTTACACATCTCCAACATTTCACAAATCGACTTTTGAGACTTCACTCTGCACCTCCGGTATTGTTCCATCGATTCAGAATTGACAGAGTCCAAATAAATTTCGCGCCTTTATGTATCCCGCGGTTTTTTTTCAGGACCTGCATTCGACAATATTTGACAACCCCACTGCTTGTGCGTTGCACAATGCTCGCTCACCTGCAATGTATCACACAATTAACTTGGATTCTATGTCGATCGATTAATCGATCCTCCTGTAACATTGTTAGCCCATTTACAATCAACATGAACAGCATATCATTGATACTTTCACAACTATGAGTCCACCAACTTAATGGATTTTCAGGTTAATATGAACAGTCCCATCATACGCTCTTCATATTTGAGAATACAGCTCTCCAAAGTTAAACTCGAACCCCGCTTGGTTTCTTATGAAGCTCACGGCTTCATATTCACTGGGAGCTCTCTTTTTTTCCTCACTGTCAATTAAAACTACAGATCGATATAAAATAACCCATTCATTCGACAGACATAAGCTCTCACATGGATTTATCAACACAGTTAACAATTATTATAATAATATCAATCCTTTCAACTTATATGCATAAATCGATCTTACAAATTCTTTCATTGCACACTTCCTTCAGTTGATCTTTCCAACGCTCGATACCTCAAATAATATATATATATATATTTACACAGAAACGTATACAAATTTCAGAATCAATCAACGAATGTAACTCTTAAAACACTCTTTCTATATTAACATGAAAATACTTACAAACTTTCACCTTTGGCCAGATATTCAAAATTCATAGCCCTTTTAATTGTCCGGAGGCTTACAACCTTGGCTGTCCAAATCAGCTCCCAATCACTCTAATCTCACCTAATCTATTTTTTCCTTTGAGCTCATATCAATTTATACAAATTTTAATTGAACCAATTTTGGTTCTCATCCCTTTAATCACTCAACAAACCCCTAAATATATCAACAATCCTAAAATCACTCTTGAATCCCTAAGGATCCTCTCTCACCCAAAATTTATGAAACTAATTTCTAAATTAAAATCTCTCATCCCTTTACATCCTCAACTGACCAAATTCTCTCATATTTGAGAATTAATTACAATATTTAAGTAAAACACATAAAACCCACTCAAATTATTTATAAAAATCTAGCTCTTTTAAAAACTTAAACACCCCTAAGTTTTTAATAAGATACAAGGTATTTTCAAATCTAATTCTCCTACATCAGACTCCCAAGGTTGAAAATGATCATGATCTCCTGATCATGCGTTTCAAATTTTTGTCCGCCTGGATCCCACATTTTTTTTTGTAACTCATCATCAATATCTGTTGTCTGCTGCTTTTCTCCAGGTCTCCATATCTTATGCTGCCTTGCTCCACTAGTTGCACTTTCACAATCTGTCTCTTTCTTCATTTTGTTGTTGCTGCTTCTCCTTGTTCCTGCTGATGTCTTCGTCTGAGACACTTTCAACATGATTTTTCTGATTAATACAATTTCTTGGTCCAATAAATCTTCAGGCTGCTGATTTCTTACTGTCTGCTGAGCTAAGACGGCTTGCTCAATTCTTACTCGCTCTATTTGTACTGTCACTTGCTGACTTCTTGCTTCCAAGTTTCTTACTGTCGCCCAATCATCCATGTCCACTTGTCTTCTACAACGAAAAACTTATTCTCTGCCTCCTCCTATCAGCAACTTACTGGACTGGTACATTTTGTGCTTCTTTCTGCTGTCTTCATCTCTCTGCATCTGCATTTCCCAATTCTGCAATTGAGATTCTTCCTGCACTGAATCTTGACTATTCAACATCATCTCCAGCAACATAACATCTTCATTCCATGGATTAGATTTTTCCATAGAAGTCTCATCTTTCTTCTTAATTTGACTGCTCAATTGAGTCAAATGTTCTTCAGTACCTGCAATAACACCTGCATTCACAAACCACTTGTTAGAACAAAAATCATAAGGCCTCAGTGCCTTACTTCCTTCCACCAGCACCTCAGTATGCTGTTTTGAATTTTCCATCTCAATCAGCACATCAGTATGTTGATCCAAACTTCCCAAAGAATTCTCAAGACTATAAACCAGTCCTTCCTTCAAACCATCTGTTTCCATGATATCTTTCTTCTCTCGTTCACTGTACTAAACTCTTCCGTCTGCAATCTCTCTGTCATACTCTGAATTCTCCAAAAGATATTCCAATAATGCAATTTCTCTGTAGCATTTCTGAAGCATACCATCATCACTTACAGTCCCTGCATTCATACACAACTTGTCAGTTTGAAAACTACAAGTTTCAACAACCTCAACTGTTGGTTCATATACCAGCTCTTCAAGGTGAATCTCCTCTTCGTCATTCACAAGAACTTCTTCTTGCACCGTAACAACTTCAAGTACAAACGCATCACTGATTTCTTCTTCAGAATACTTATCTCCTGAAAGATTCTTTTCCACACTTGTGACAGCTTCACAAGATTACACATCCTCCTCAGTAAAATCTGTAATCACATCACAATTGTCAGCTACAAAAACACAAGATTTTACATCATCCAGCTGATCTGGATCTGCCCAATAACACAAGAAATCATCAATGATAGCCTCCTCTGTTTCATCAATGGAAACCTCCACTTTCAACTCAGCTACTTTGAGTTGCGTACACCTCAACTGTACATCCATCATCTGCTCAAGCTCCCTCAGCTCTTCTGTTAATTGCATGTTTATCTGTTGATCTCTTATCTTTTGTAGCCTCTGCCACTTCACTGTCTTTCTCATGGTCCAACCACGTCTCTGGTCCTTCATACTTTCCCATAACAACTCCATCAATAACTCAAGATGAACCGCTATCTCAGCTTTCTCTTTCTCATACTCTTCATCAGTACACTGCTTCAATATGCCATTTGCCTTGGCATCTTTATCCCTCTCTCTACTGTGGCCTCTCTCTGAACCTCTGCTCTCTCCTTTCTGACTTCCAGTAGTTATCTTCTTCGCCATGATTTCCTCACCCATGAGTTGCACAAAGCCTCTGCAACAGTAAACTCTCCTGT
Source organism: Pinus albicaulis (assembly GCA_034641835.2). NCBI lineage: Eukaryota > Viridiplantae > Streptophyta > Pinopsida > Pinales > Pinaceae > Pinus > Pinus albicaulis. Next base: position 1,019,446,183 of record CM076575.1, on the reverse strand, counting down.
TGCCACTTACCTCACCAATCCTTTCCTCTGGATCTGGTCTCTTGGTAATCATCGGTCCTCTGCTGGAATCTTTCGAGCATTTCTCCACTGCTCCTTCAGGCTTCACTCATCTGCAGCTTTATTCAACCTCTGTTGAATCTTCAGGTTCTGCCACATTCACCTAGAATCTCTTGCTAGAATCCTTCATCACTGCACTCCAGCTGTGATCAGCTTCTTCCCGCTGAGACTTTCTTCAACCTACTTGCAACCTGAACTCTGCAAACAAATTTCAAACCAGATTCAAATATCATCTGACAACTCACCTTCAAGATCCCGTTGATCTTTCTTCCCTTCTTCAACTGCACTTGCATATCTGTGCTAAAATCTTCATTAGCTTCAAAATCAGATATTCATTCATCGCATGCAATTAACTCAATTCAATTTAGAAACTTAAACCTTCACATAGAGCTATTCCAGCTCTGATACCAAAAATGATGCAGGGAAAACCTGCAAACCCAGAATCTTCAATTCTCATGCATATAAAATGCATCTCCAATAAATCTTCATTACGGGCAATTACATGCACTATCATTTGCACACACGGAAGCTTCTTTTTGAAATCCTTATTATGATTATAAAACCAATTAACTCTGTATTTGGGAGTTTCCTCATTCATGCAAATTCATAACTTTTGAATTTTCCAATCAAACCCAATAACTCATTCAATGCTCACATAAATCAAACCCAAAAAAACTTCAATCTGCATTTACAATCCAAGCTCATAAGCTTTTATACCCAATATCAACATTCATTTATGCAAGGGTTTTAAATTCATTTCTGTTCCCACATCATAAGACCAAATATTTACACAACATTAACTTGGACCAAAGCAGTTATACTCCACAATCAAATTTCTAAATTTACCGTAGCTGACTTCAAAGTGACCAATATGAGCATTTCAAATGCCAAAGATCAACTCTCCTTCCATTACTATGTGCGCCCTTGCTTCTCTAAACGAGCTGGACATGGGTTAATAAACCCAACCCATATGTAGTTATTCATTCCGTTATAAAAAAACTTTATAAACCCAAAAATAAATTTAAGGAACCAAACCTTGATTCCATTACACATGCGCCTTACTTGCTCTATGATTATGATTCTGGAAATTATCTTCCACTCGATTACCTTCCGTCTGCGTTTTCTATGCGTTCCAACCACAGCGTTATATAAAAATATGATATACAACCAAATACTTACATACCTCTTCCACTAAATTTGTCTCAATTTTGATCCAAAAAGGCGTTCCAACAGCTCCGTTCTCTTCCATCAAATCTCATTTCGATTACATGAACCTCTTCATCGTTGCACCCATTGTGCATCGATTATTCAATCTAGCATCTCGCTGTTCTTCATAATCTTAACTTCATAAACTCCGCCCTCCATTCTTCAGACCTCAATGTTTGCATTGATTCAATTTCTCTGCATTGTTTACTCGTGCTTTAGCAAGTCTGTCTCTTCATTATAAACCAGCTCGTGAACTCCATCACCAATGCTTTTAATCACCTCTTCTATTCACAGTTTTCCTCCTATTCAGTCGATTTTCATTCAATTGCATCCTAATCATACTTTGATTTATGCCAAAAGCATCCAACCAGTTCAATATTCTGCTTCGGCTCCTTACACATCTCCAGCATTTCAAAAATCGACTTTTGAGACTTCACTCTGCACATCCGGTATTGTTAAATCAATTCAGAATTGACAGAGTCCAAATAAATTCCGCGCCTTTATGTATCCCATGGTTTTTTTTCAGGACCTGCATTCAACAATCTTTGACAACCCCACTGCTTGTGCATTGCACAATGCTCACTCACCTGCAGCGTATCACACAATTAACTTGGATTCTATGTCGATCGATTAATCGATCCTCCTGTAACATCGTTAGCCCATTTACAATCAACATGAAAAACGTTTCATTGATACTTTCACAACTATGCATCCACCAACTAAATGGATTTTCAGGTTAGTATGAACAGTCCCATCATACGCTCTTCATATTTGAGAATACAGCTCTCCAAGGTTAAACTCGAACCCCTCTTGGTTTCTTATGAAGCTCACAGCTTCATATTCACTGGGCGCTCTCTTTTTTTCCTCACTCTTAAAACGCTCTTTTTATATTAACATGAAAATACTTACAAACTTTCACCTTTGGCCAGATATTCAAAATTCATGGCCCTTTTAATTGCCCGGAGGCTTCCAACCTTGGCTGTCCAAACCAGCTCCCAATCACTCTAATCTCAACAGATCTATTTTTTCCTTTGAGCTCATATCAATTTATACAAATTTTAATTGAACCAATTTTGGTTCTCATCCCTTTAATCACTCAACAAACCCCTAAATATCTCAACAATCCTAAAATCACTCTTGAATCACTAAGGATCCTCTCTCACCCAAAATTTATGAAACTAATTTCTAAATTAAAATATCTCATCCCTTTACATCCTCAACTGACCAAATTCTCTCATATTTGAGAATTAATTACAATAATTAACTAAAACACATAAAACCCACTCAAATTATTTATAAAAATATAGCTCTTTTAAAAACTTAAACACCCCTAAGGTTTTAATAAAATACAAGGTATTTTCGAATATGATGCTCCTGCATCAGACTCCCAAGGTTGAAAATTATCATGATCTCCTGATCATGCGTTTCAAATTTTTTTCTACCTGGATCCCACATTTTGTTCTGTAACTCATCATCAATATCTGTTGTCTGCTGCTTTTCTCCAGGTCTCCATATCTTATGTTGCCTTGCTCCACTAGCTGTACATTCACAATCTCTCTGTCTTCATTTTGTTGCTGTTGCTTCTCCTTGTTCCTGCTGATGTCTTCCTCTGAGACACTTTCAACATGATTTTTCTGATTAATTCAATTTCTTAGTCCAATAAATCTTCAGGCTGTTGATTTCTTGTTGTCTGCTGAGCTAAGACGGCTTGCTCAGTTCTTACTCGCTCTATTTTTACTGTCACTTGCTGACTTCTTGCTTCCTCGTTTCTTACTGCCGCCCAATCATCCATGCCCACTTGTCTTCTACAACGGAAAACTTCTTCTCTGCCTCCTCCTATCAGCAACTTACTAGACTGGTACATTGTGTGCTTCCTTTTGTTGTCTTCATCTCTCTGCATCTGCATTTCCCAATTCTGCAATTGAGATTCTTCCTGCACTGAATCTTGACTATTCAGCATCATCTCCAGCAACATAACATCTTCATTCCATGGATTAGATGTTTCCACAGAAGTCTCATCTTTCTCCTTCATTTGACTACTGAATTGAGTCAAATGTTCTTTAGTACCTACAATAACACCTGCATTCACAAACCACTTGTTAGAAAAAAAATCATAAGGCCTTAGTGCCTTACTTCCTTCCGCCAGCACCTCAGTATGTTGTTCTGAATTTTCCATGTCAATCAGCACATCAGTATGCTGATTTAAACTTCCCAAAGAATTCTCTGAAGAATTCTCAAGACTGTCAACCAGTCCTTCCTTCACACCATCTATTTCCATGATATCTTTCTGCTCTCGTTCACTGTACTGAACTCTTCCGTCTGCAATCTCTCTGTCATACTCTGAATTCTCCAACAGATATTCCAATAATGCAATTTCTCTGTAGCATTTCTGAAGCATAATATCATCACTTATAGTCCCTGCATTCATACACAACTTGTCAGTTTGAAAACTACAAGTTTCAACAGTCTCAACTGTTGGTTCATATACCAGCTCTTCAAGGTGAATCTCCTCTCCGTCATTCACAAGAACTTCCTCTTGCACCGTAACAGCTTCAAGTACAAACGCATCACTGCTTTCTTCTTCAGAATACTTATCTCCTGAAAGATTCTTTTCCACACTTGTGATAGCTTCACAAGATTGCGCATCCTCCTCAGTAAAACCTCTAATCACATCACAATTGTCAGCTACAAAAACACAATATTTTACATCATCCAGCTGATCTGGATCTGCCCAATAACTCAAGAAATCATCAATGATCTCCTCCTCTGTTTCATCAATGGAAACCTCCACTTTCAACTCAGCTCCTTTGAGTTGCGTACACCTCAACTGTACATCCATCATCTTCTCAAGCTCCCTCAGCTCTTCTATTAATTGCATGTTTATTTGTTGATCTCTTCCATGTTGTAGCCTCTGCCACTTCACTGTCTTTCTCATGGTCCAACCATGTCTCTGGTCCTTCATATTTTCCCATAACAACTCCACCAATAACTCAAGATGAACCGCTATCTCAGATTTCTCTTTCTCATACTCTTCATCAGTCCACTGCTTCAATATGCCATTTGCCTTGGCATCTTTCTCCCTCTCTCTACTGTGGCCTCTCTCTCAACCTCTGCTCTCTCCTTTCTAACTTCCAGTAGTCATCTTCTTCGCCATGAGTTCCTCACCCATGAGTTGCACCAAGCCTCTGCAACAGTAAACTCTCCTATTGCCACTTACCTCACCAATCCTTTCCTCTGGATTTGGTCTCTTGGTAATCACTGGTCCTCTGCTGGAACCTTTCGAGCATTTCTCCACTGCTCCTTCAGGCTTCACTCATGTGCAACTTTATTCAACCTCTGTTGAATCTTCAGGTTCTGCCACATTCACCTAGAATCCCTTGCTCGACTCCTTCATCACTGCACTCCAGCTGTGATCTACTTCTTCCCGCTGAGACTTTCTTCAACCTACTTGCAACCTGAACTCTGCAAACAACTTTCAAACCAGAGTCAAATATCATCTAACAACTCACCTTCAAGATCCCGTTGATCTTGCTTCCCTTCTTCAACTGCACTTGCATATCTGTGTTGCAATCTTCATTAGCTTCAAAATCAGATGTTCATTCATCGCATGCAATTAACTCAATTCAATTTAAAAACTTAAACCTTCACACAGAGCTATTCCAGCTATGATACCAAAAATGATGCAGGGAAAACCTGCAAAACCAGAATCTTCAATTCTCATGCATATAAAATGCATCTCCAATAAATCTTCATTATGGGCAATTACATGCACTATCATTTGCGCACATGGAAGCTTCTTTTTGAAATCCTTATTATGGTTATAAAACCAATTAACCTTTGTATTTGGGAGTTTCCTCATTCATGCAAATTCATAACTTTTGAATTTTTCAATCAAACCCAATAACTCATTCAATGCTCACATAAATCAAACCCAAAAAAACTTCAATCTGAATTTACAATCCAAGCTCAGAAGCTTTTATACCCAATATCAACATTCATTTATGCAAGGGTTTTAAATATATTTATTTTCCCACATCATAAGGCCAAATATTTACACAACATTAACTTGTACCAAAGCAGTTATACTCCACAATCGAATTTCTGAATTTACCGTAGCTGACTTCTAAGTGACCAATATGAGCATTTCAAATGCCAAAGATCAACTCTCCTTCCATTACTATGTGCGCCCTTGCTTCTCTAAACGAGCTGGACATGGGTTAATCAACCCAACCCATATGTAGTTATTTGTTCCATTATCAAACAACTTTATAAACCCAAAAAGGAATTTAAGGAACCAAACCTTGATTCCATTAGACATGCGCCTTACTTGCTCTATGATTATGATTCTGGCAATTATCTTCCACTCGATTACCTTCCTTCTGCATTTTCTATGCGTGCCAACCATAGCGTTATATAAAAATCTGATATAGAACCAAATACTTACATACCTCTTCCACTGAATTTGTCTAAATTTTGAATCAAAAAGGCGTTCCAACAGCTCCGTTCTCTTCCATCGAATCTCATTTTGATTACATGAACCTCTTCATCGTTGCACCCATTGTGCATCGATTATTCTATCTGGCATCTCGCTATTCTTCAGAATCTTAACTTCATAAACTCTGCCCTCAATTCTTCAGACTTCAACGTTTGCATTGATTCAATTTCTCTGCATTGTTTACTCGTTCTTTAGCAAGTCTATCTCTTCGTTATAAAGCAGCTCGTGAACTCCATCACTAACGCTTTTAATCACCTCTTCGATCCACAGTTTGCCTCCTATTCAGTCGAATTTCATTCAATTACATCCTAATCATACTTTGATTTATGCCAAAAGCATCCAACCAGTTCAATATTCTGCTTCAGCTCCTTATGAATCTCCGGCATTTCACAAATCGACTTTTGAGACTTCACTCTGCACCTCCGGTATTGTTCCATAAATTTAGAATTGACAGAGTCCAAATAAATTTCGCGCCTTTATGTATCCCGTGGATTTTTTTAGGACCTGCGTTCGACAATCTTTGACAACCCCACTGCTTGTGTGTTGCACAATGCTCACTCACCTGCAGCGTATCACACAATTAACTTGGATTCTATGTCGATTGATTAATCGATCCTCCTGTAACATCGTTAGCCCATTTACAATCAACATGAACATCGTTTCATTGATACTTTCACAACTATGCGTCCACCAACTAAATGGATTTTCAGGTTAATATGAACAGTCCCATCATACGCTCTTCATATTTGAGAATACAGCTCTCCAAAGTTAAACTCGAACCCCTCTTGGTTTCTTATGAAGCTCACAGCTTCATATTCACTGGGCGCTCTCTTTTTTTCCTCACTGTCAATTAAAACTAGAGATAGATATAAAATAACCCATTCATTTGACAAACATAAGCTCTCACATGGATTTATCAACACAGTTAACAATTATTATATTAATATCAATCCTTTGAACTTATACGCATAAATCCATCTTAAAAATTCTTTTATTGCACACTTCCTTCAGTCGATATTTCCAACGCTCGATACCTCAAATCATATATATATATTTACACAGAAACGTATACAACTTTCACAATCAATCAACCAATGTAACTCTTAAAACACTATTTTTATATTAACATGAAAATACTTACAAACTTTCATCTTTGGCCAAATATTCAAAATTCATGGCCCTTTTAATTGCCCGGAGGCTTACAACCTTGGCTGTCCAAACCAGCTCCCAATCACTCTAATCTCACCTGATTTATTTCTGCCTTTGAGCTCATATCAATTTATAAAAATTTTAATTGAACCAATTTTGGTTCTCATCCCTTTAATCACTCAACAAACCCCCTAAATATCTCAACAATCCTAAAATCACTCTTGAATCCCTAAGGATCCTCTCTCACCCAAAATTTATGAAACTAATTTCTAAATTAAAATCTCTCATCCCTTTACATCCTCAACTGACCAAATTCTCTCATATTTGAGAATTAATTAAAATATTTAATTAAAACACATAAAACCCACTCAAATTATTTATAAAAATCTAGCTCTTTTAAAAACTTAAACACCCCATAGTTTTTACTAAAATACAAGGTATTTTCGAATCTAATGCTCCTGCATCAGACTCCCAAGGTTGAAAATGATCATGATCTCCTGATCATGCGTTTAAAATTTTTTTTCACCTGGATCCCACATTTTGTTCTGTAACTCATCATCAATATCTGTTGTCTGCTGCCTTTCTCCAGGTCTCCATATCTTATGCTGCCTTGCTCCACTAGCTACACTTTCACAATCTGTCTCCATCTTAATTTTTTTGCTGCTGCTTCTCCTTGTTCCTGCTAATGTCTTCCTCTTAGACACTTTCAACATGATTTTTCTGATTAAATCAATTTCTTGGTCCAATAAATATTCAGGCTGCTGAATTCTTGCTGTCTGCTGAGCTAAGACGGCTTGCTCAATTCTTACTCGCTCTGTTTGTACTGTCACTTGCTGACTTCTTGCTTCCTCATTTCTTACTGCCTCCCAATCATCCATGCCCACTTGTCTTCTACAATGGAAAAATTCTTCTCTGCCTCCTCCTATCAGCAACTTACTGGACTGGTACATTGTGTGCTTTTTTCTGATGTCTTCATCTCTCTGCATCTACATTTCCCAATTCTACAATTGAGATTCTTCTTGCACTGAATCATGACTATTTAGCGTCATCTCCAGCAACATAAAATATTCATTCCATGGATTAGATGTTTCCACAAAATTCTCGTCTTTCTCCTTCATTTGACTTCTCAATTGAGTCAAATTTTCTTCAGTACCTACAATAACACCTTTATTCACAAACCACTTGTTAGAACAAAAATCATAAGGCCTCAGTGCCTTACTTCCTTCCACCAGCACCTCAGTATGTTTTTCTGAATTTTCCATCTCAATCAGCACATCAGTATGCTGATCCAAACTTCCCAAAGAATTATCTGAAGAATTCTCAAGACTGTCAACCAGTCCTTCCTTCACACAATCTGTTTCCATGATATCTTTCTGCTCTCGTTCACTGTACTGAACTCTTCCGTCTGCAATCTCTCTGTCATACTCTGAATTCTCCAACAGATATTCCAATAATGCAATTTCTCTGTAGCATTTCTAAAGCATACCATCATCACTTACAGTCCCTGCATTCATACACAACTTGTCAGTTTGAAAACTACAAGTTTCAACAGTCTCAACTGTTGGTTCATATACCAGCTCTTCAAGGTGAATCTCCTCTTCGTCATTCACAAGAACTTCCTCTTGCACCGTAACAACTTCAAGTACAAATGCATCACTACTTTCTTCTTCAGAATACTTATCTCCTGAAATATTCTTTTCCACACTTGTGACAGCTTCACAAGATTGCGCAACCTCCTCTGTAAAACATGTAATCACATCACAATTGTCAGCTACAAAAACACAAGATTTTACATCATCCAGCTGATCTGGATATGCCCAATAACTCAAGAAATCATCAATTATCCCCTCCTCTGTTTCATCAATGGAAACCTCCACTTTCAACTTAGCTGCTTTGAGTTGCATACACCTCAACTGTACATCCATCATCTACTCAAGCTCCCTCAGCTATTCTGTTAATTGCATGTTTATCTGTTGATCTCTTCTCTGTTGTAGCCTTTGCCACTTCACTGTCTTTCTCATGGTCCAACCACGTCTCTGGTCCTTCATACTTTCCCATAAAAACTCCATCAATAACTCAAGATGAACCGCTATCTCAGCTTTCTCTTTCTCATACTCTTCATCAGTCCACTGCTTCAATATGCCATTTTCCTTGGCATATTTCTCCCTCTCTCTACTGTGGCCTCTCTCTGAACCTCTGCTCTCTCCTTTCGGACTTCCAGTAGTCATCTTCTTTGCCATGAGTTCCTCACCCATGAGTTGGACCAAGCCTCTGCAACAGTAAACTCTCCTGTTGCCACTTACCTCACCAATCCTTTCCTCTAGATCTGGACTCTTGGTAATCATCGGTCCTCTGCTGGAACCTTTTGCGCATTTCTCCACTGCTCCTTCAGGCTTCACTCATCTATAAATTTATTCAACCTCTGTTGAATCTTCAGGTTCTGCCACATTCACCTAGAATCCCTTGTTGGACTCCTTCATCACTGCACTCCAGCTGTGATCTGCTTCTTCCCGCTGAGACTTTCTTCAACATACTTGCAACCTAAACTCTGCAAACAAATTTCAAACCAGAGTCAAATATCATCTGACAACTCACCTTCAAGATCCCGTTGATCTTGCTTCCCTTGTTCAACTGCACTTGCATATCTGTGCTACAATCTTCATTAGCTTCAAAATCAGATATTCATTCATCGCATGCAATTAAATCAATTCAATTTAAAAACTTAAACCTTCACACAAAGCTATTCCAACTCTGATACCAAAAATGATGCAGGGAAAACCTGCAAACCTAGAATCTTCAATTCTCATGCATATAAAATGCAGCTACAATAAATCTTCATTACGGGCAATTACATGCACTATCATTTGCACACACGAAAGCTTCTTTTTGAAATCCTTATTATGGTTATAAAACCAATTAACCTCTGTATTTGGGAGTTTCCTCATTCATGCAAATTCATAACTTTTGAATTTTGCAATCAAAACCAATAACTCACTCAATGCTCACATAAATCAAACCCAAAAGAACTTCAATCTGCATTTACAATCCAAGCTCACAAGATTTTATGCCCAATATCAACATTCATTTATGCAAGGGTTTTAAATTCATTTCTTTTCCCACATCATAAGACCAAATATTTACACAACATTAACTTGGACCAAAGTAGTTATACTCCACAATCGAATTTCTAAATTTACCGTAGCTGACTTCAAAGTGACCAATATGAGCATTTCAAATGCCAAAGATCAACTCTCCTTCCATTAATATGTGCGCCCTTGCTTCTCTAAACGAGCTAGACATGGGTTAATCAACCCAACCCATATGTAGTTATTCGTTCCATTATCAAACAACTTTATAAACCCAAAAAGGAATTTAAGGAACCAAACCTTGATTCCATTACACATGCGCCTTACTTCCTCTATGATTATGATTCTGGTAATTATCTTCCACTCAGCTACCTTCCTTCTGCGTTCTCTATGCGTGCCAACCATAGCGTTATATAAAAATCTAATATACAACCAAATACTTACATACCTCTTCCACTGAACTTGTCTCAATTTTGATCCAAAAAGGCGTTCCAACAGCTCTGTTCTCTTCCATCGAATCTCATTTCGATTACATGAACCTCTTCATCGTTGCACCCATTGTGCATCGATTATTCAATCTGGCATCTCGCTGTTCTTCAGAATCTTAACTCCATAAACTCCGCCCTCAATTATTCAGACTTCAAAGTTTGCATTGATTCAATTTCTCTACATTGTTTACTCATGCTTTACCAAGTCTGTCTCTTCATTATAAAGCAGCTCGTGAACTCCATCACTAACGCTTTTAATCACCTCTTCGATCCACAGTTTGCCTCCTATTCAGTCGAATTTCATTCAATTGCATCCTAATCATACTTTGATTTATGCCAAAAGCATCCAACCAGATCAATATTCCGCTTCAGCTCCTTACGCATCTCCGGCATTTCACAAATCGACTTTTGAGACTTCACTCTGCACCTCCGGTATTGTTCCATCGATTCAGATTTGACAGAGTCCAAATAAATTTTGCGCCTTTATGTATCCCACGGTTTTTTTCAGGACCTGCGTTCGACAATCTTTGACAACCCCACTGCTTGTGCACTGCACAATGCTCACTCACCTACAGCGTATCACACAATTAACTTGGATTCTATGTCGATCGATTAATTGATCCTCCTGTAACATCGTTAGCTCGTTTAAATTCAACATGAACTACGTTTCATTGATACTTTCACAACTATGCGTCCACCAACTAAATGGATTTTCAGGTTAATATGAACAGTCCCATCATACGCTCTTCATATTTGAGAATACAGCTCTCCAAAGTTAAACTCGAACCCCTCTTGGTTTCTTATGAAGCTCACGGCTTCATATTCACTGGGCGCTCTCTTTTTTTCCTCACTGTCAATTAAAAATACAGATCGATATAAAATAACCCATTCATTCGACAAACTTAAGCTCTCACATGGATTTATCAACACAGTTAACAATTATTATATTAATATCAATCAATTCAACTTATACGCATAAATCGATCTTACAAATTCTTTTATTGCACACTTCCTTCAATCGATCTTTCCAACGCTCGATACCTCAAATCATATATATATATATATATATATATTTACACAGAAACGTATACAACTTTCACAATCAATCAACCAATGTAACTCTTAAAACACTCTTTTTATATTAACATGAAAATACTTACAAACTTTCACCTTTGGCCATATATTCAAAATTCATGGCCCTTTTAATTGCCCGGAGGCTTACAACCTTGGCTGTCCAAACCAGCTCCCAATCACTCTAATCTCACCTGATCTATTTTTGCCTTTGAGCTCATATCAATTTATACAAATTTTAATTGAACCAATTTTGGTTCTCATCCCTTTAATCACTCAACAAACCCCTAAATATCTCAACAATCCTAAAATCACTCTTGAATCCCTACGGATCCTCTCTCACCCAAAATTTATGAAACTAATTTCTAAATTAAAATCTCTCATCCCTTTACATCCACAACTGACCAAATTCTCTCATATTTGACAATTAATTAAAATATTTAATTAAAACACATAAAAGCCACTCAAATTATTTATAAAAATCTAGCTCTTTTAAAAACTTAAACACCCCTAAATTTTTAATAAAATACAAGGTATTTTCGAATCTGATGCTCCTGAATCAGACTCCCAAGATTGAAAATGATCATGATCTCCTGATCATGCGTTTCAAATTTTTTTCCGCCTGGATCCCACATTTTGTTCTGTAACTCATCATCAATATCTGTTGTCTGCTGCTTTTCTCCAGGTCTCCATATCTTATGCTGCCTTGCTCCACTAGCTGCACTTTCACAAACTGTCTCCGTCTTCATTTTGTTGTTGCTGCTTCTCCTTGTTCTTGCTGATGTCTTCCTCTGAGACACTTTCAACATGATTTTTCTGATTAATTCAATTTCTTGGTCCAATAAATCTTCAGGCTGTTGATTTCTTGATGTCTGCTGAGCTAAGACGGCTTGCTCAGTTCTTACTCGCTCTATTTGTACTATCACTTGCTGACTTCTTGCTTCCTCGTTTCTTACTGCCACCCAATCATCCATGCCCACTTGTATTCTACAATGGAAAACTTCTTCTCTACCTCCTCCTATCAACAACTTACTGGACTGGTACATTGTGTGCTTCTTTCTGCTCTCTTCATCTCCCTGCATCTGCATTTCCCAATTCTGCAATTGAGATTCTTCCTACACTGAAGCTTGACTATTCAGCATCATCTCCAGCAACATAACATCTTCATTCCATGGATTAGATGTTTCCACAGAAGTCTCGTCTTTCTTATTCATTTGACTGCTCAATTGAGTCAAATGTTCTTCAGTACCTGCAATAACACCTGCATTCAGAAACCACTTGTTAGAACAAAAATCATAAGGCCTTAGTGCCTTACCTCCTTCCGCCAGCACCTCAGTATGCTGTTCTGAATTTTCCATCTCAATCAGCACATTAGTATGCTGATCCAAACCTCCCAAAGAATTCTCTGAAGAATTCTCAAGACTGTCAACCAGTCCTTCCTTCACACCATCTGTTTCCATGATATCTTTCTACTCTCGTTCACTGTACTGAACTCTTCCATCTGCAATCTCTCTGTCATACTCTGAATTATCCAACAGATATTCCAATAATGCAATTTCTCTGTAGCATTTCTAAAGCATAACATCATCACTTACAGTCCCTGCATTCATACACAACTTGTCAGTTTGAAAACTACAAGTTTCAATAGTCTCAACTTTTGGTTCATATACCAGCTCTTCAAGGTGAATCTCCTCTTCGTCATTCACAAGAACCTCCTCTTGCACCGTAACAGCTTCAAGTACAAATGCATCACTGCTTTCTTCTTCAGAATACTTATCTCTGGAAAGCTTCTTTTCCACACTTGTGACAGCTTCACAATATTGCGCATCCTCCTCAGTAAAACCTGTAATCACATCACAATTTTCTGCTACAAAAACATAAGATTTTACATCATCCATCTGATCTGGATATGCCCAATAACTCAAGAAATCATCAATGATCTCCTCCTCTATTTCATCAATGGAAACCTCCACTTTCAACTCAGCTGCTTTGAGTTGCATACACCTCAACTGTACATCCATCATCTACTCAAGCTCCCTCAGCTCTTCTGTTAATTGCATGTTTATCTGTTGATCTCTTCTCTATTGTAGCCTCTGCCACTTCACTGTCTTTTTCATGGTCCAACCATGTCTCTGGTCCTTCATACTTTCCCATAACAACTCCATCAATAACACAAGATGAACTACTATCTCAACTTTCTCTTTCTCATACTCTTCATCAGTCCACTACTTCAATATGCCATTTGCGTTGGCATCTTTCTCCCTCTCTCTACTGTGGCCTCTCTCTCAACCTCTGCTCTCTCCTTTCTGACTTCTAGTAGTCATCTTCTTCACCATGAGTTCCTCACCCATGAGTTGCACCAAGCCTCTGCAACAGTAAACTCTCTTGTTGCCACTTACCTCACCAATCCTTTCCTCTGGATCTGGTCTCTTGGTAATCATCGGTCCTCTCCTTCAGGCTTCACTCATCTGCAACTTTATTCAACCTCTGTTGAATCTTCAGGTTCTGCCACATTCACCTAGAATCCCTTTTTGGACTCCTTCATCAGTGCATTCCAGCTATGATATGATTCTTCCCGCTGAGACTTTCTTCAACCTACTTGCAACCTGAACTCTGCAAACAACTTTCAAACCAGAGTCAAATATCATCTGACAACTCACCTTCAAGATCCTGTTGATCTTGCTTCCCTTCTTCAACTGCACTTGCATATCTGTGTTGCAATCTTCATTAGCTTCAAAATTAGATATTCCTGAATTTTAAAAACTTAAACCTTCACACAGAGCTATTCCAGCTCTGATACCAAAAATGATGCAGGGAAAACCTGCAAACCTAGAATCTTCAATTCTCATGCATATAAAATGCATCTCCAATAAATCTTCATTGTGGGAAATTACATGCACTATCTTTTGCACACACGGAAGCTTCTTTTTGAAATCCTTATTATGGTTATAAAACCAATTAACCTCTGTATTTGGGATTTTCCTCATTCATGCAAATTCATAAATTTTGAATTTTTCAATCAAACCCAATAACTCATTCAATGCTCACATAAATCAAACCCAAAAAAACTTCAATCTGCATTTACAATCCAATCTCACAAGCTTTTATACCCAATATCAACATTCATTTATGCAAGGGTTTTAATTTCATTTCTTTTTCCACATCATAAGACCAAATATTTACACAACATTAACTTGGACCAAAGCAGTTATACTCCACAATCAAATTTCTGAATTTACCGTAGCTGACTTCAAAGTGACCAATATGAGCATTTCAAATGCCAAAGATCAACTCTCCTTCAATTACTATGTGCACCCTTGCTTCTCTAAATGAGCTGGACATGGGTTAATCAACCCAACCCATATGTAGTTATTCGTTCCATTATCAAACAACTTTATAAACCCAAAAGGGAATTTAAGGAACCAAACCTTGATTCCATTACACATGCACCTTACTTGCTCTATGATTATGATTCTGGCAATTATCTTCCACTCGATTACCTTCCTTCTGCATTTTCTATGCGTGCCAACCATAGAATTATGTAAAAATCTGATATAAAACCAAATACTTACATACCTCTTCCATTGAATTTGTCTCAATTTTGATCCAAAAGGCCGTTCCAACAACTTCGTTCTCTTCCATCGAATCTCATTTCGATTACATGAACCTCTTCATCGTTGCACCCATTGTGCATCGATTATTCAATCTGGCATCTCGTTGTTCTTCAGAATCTTAACTTCATAAACTCCGCCCTCAATTCTTCAGACTTCAACATTTGCATTGATTCAATTTCTTTGCATTGTTTACTCGTGCTTTAGCAAGTCTGTCTCTTCATTATAAAGCAGCTCGTGAACTCTATCACCAACGCTTTTAATCACCTCTTTGATCCACACTTTGCATCCTATTCAATCGAATTTCATTCAATTGCATCCTAATCATACTTTGATTTATTCCAAAAGCATCCAACCAGTTCAATATTCCGCTTCAGCTCCTTAAGCATCTCCGGCATTTCACAAATCGACTTTTGAGACTTCACTCTGCACCTTCGGTACTGTTCCATCGATTCAGAATTGACAGAGTCCAACTAAATTTCGCGCCTTTATGTATCCCACGGTTTTTTTTCAGGACCTGCGTTCGACAATCTTTGACAACCCCACTACTTGTGTGTTGCACAATGCTCGCTCACCTACAGCATATCACACAATTAACTTGGATTCTATGTCGATCGATTAATTGATCCTCTTGTAACATCGTTAGCCCATTTACAATCATAATGCGTGCCAACCATAGCATTATGTAAAAATCTGATATAAAACCAAATACTTACATACCTCTTCCATTGAATTTGTCTCAATTTTGATCCAAAAGGCCGTTCCGTTTTAATAAAATACAAGGTATTTTCGAATCTGATGCTCCTGCATCAGAGTCCCAAGGTTGAAAATGATCATGATCTCCTAATCATGCGTTTCAATTTTTTTTCCGCCTGGATCCCACATTTTGTTCTGTAACTCATCATCAATATCTGTTGTCTGCTGCTTTTCTCCAGGTCTCCATATCTTATGCTGCCTTGCTCCACTAGCTGCACTTTCACAATCTATCTCCGTCTTCATTTTGTTGTTGTTGCTTCTCCTTGTTCCTGCTGATGTCTTCCTCTAAGACACTTTCAACATGATTTTTCTTATTAATTCGATTTCTCGGTCCAATAAATCTTCAGGCTGCTGATTTCTTGCTATCTGCTAAGCTAAGACGGCTTGCTAAGTTCTTACTCACTCTATTTGTACTGTCACTTGCTGACTTCTTTCTTCCTCGTTTCTTACTGCCGCCCAATCATCCATGCCCACTTGTCTTCTAAGACGGAAACCTTCTTCTCTGCCTCCTCCTATCAGCAACTTACTGGACTGGTACATTGTGTGCTTCTTTCTGTTGTCTTCATCTCTCTGCATCAACATTTCCCAATTCTGCAATTGAGATTCTTCCTACACTAAATATTGACTATTCAGCATCATCTCCAGCAACATAACATATTCATTCCATGGATTAGATGTTTCCACAGAAGTCTCGTCTTTCTCCTTCATTTGACTGCTCAATTGAGTCAAATGTTCTTTAGTACCTGCAATAAAACTTGCATTCACAAACCACTTGTTAGAGCAAAAATCATAAGGCCTCAGTGCCTTACTTTCTTCCGCCAGCACCTCAATATGCTGTTCTAAATTTTCCATCTCAATCAGCACATCAGTATGCTAATCCAAACTTCCCAAAGAATTCTCTGAAGAATTCTCAAGACTGTCAACCAGTCCTTCCTTCACACCATCTGTTTCCATGATATATTTATGCTCTCGTTCACTGTACTGAACTCTTCCATCTGCAATCTCTCTGTCATACTCTAAATTCTCCAACAAATATTCCAATAATGCAATTTCTCTGTAGTATTTCTGAAGCATACCATCATCACTTACAGTCCCTGGATTCATACACAATTTGTCAGCTTGAAAACTACAAGTTTCAACAGTCTCAACTTTTGGTTCATATACCAACTCTTCAAGGTGAATCTCCTCTTCGTCATTCACAAGAACTTCCTCTTGCACTGTAACAGCTTCAAGTACAAACGCATCACTGCTTTCTTCCTCAGAATACTTATCTCCTGAAAGATTCTTTGCCACACTTGTGACAGCTTCACAAGATTGCGCATCCTCCTCAGTAAAACCTGTAATCACATCACAATTGTCAGCTACAAAAACACAAGATTTTACATCATCCAGCTGATTTAGATTTTCCTAATAACTCAAGAAATCATCAATGATCTCCTCCTCTGTTTCATCAATGGAAACCTCCACTTTCAATTCAATTGCTTTGAGTTGCGTACACCTCAACTGTACATCCATAATCTGCTCAAGCTCCCTCAGCTCTTCTGTTAATTGCATGTTTATTTGTTGATCTCTTCTCTGTTGTAGCCTCTGCCACTTCACTGTCTTTCTCATGGTCCAACCACGTCTCTGGTCCTTCATACTTTCCCATAACAACTCCATCAATAACTCAAGATGAACCGCTATCTCAGCTTTCTCTTTCTCATACTCTTCATCAGTCCATTGCTTCAATATTCCATTTGCCTTGACATCTTTCTCCCTCTCTCTACTATGGCCTCTCTCTCAACCTCTACTCTCTCCTTTCTAACTTCCAGTAGTCATCTTCTTCGCCATGAGTTCCTCACCCATGAGTTTCACCATGCCTCTGCAACAGTAAACTCTCCTGTTGCCACTCACCTCACCAATCCTTTCCTCTAGATCTGGTCTCTTGGTAATCACCGGTCCTCTGCTGGAACCTTTCAAGCATTTCTCCACTGCTCCTTCAGGCTTAACTCATCTGCAACTTTATTCAACCTCTGTTGAATCTTCAGGTTTTGCCACATTCACCTAGAATCCCTTGCTGGAGTCCTTCATCACTGCACTCCAGCTGTGATCTGCTTCTTCCCGCTGAGACTTTCTTCAACCTACTTGCAACCTGAACTCTGCAAACAACTTTCAAACCAGAGTCAAATATCATCTAACAACTCACCTTCAAGATCCCGTTGATCTTGCTTCCCTTCTTCAACTGCACTTGCATATCTGTGCTGCAATCTTCATTACCTTCAAAATTAGATATTCATTCATCACATGCAATTAACTCAATTCAATTTAAAAACTTAAACCTTCACACAGAGCTATTCCAGCTCTGATACCAAAAATGATGCAGGGAAAACCTGCAAACCTAGAATATTCAATTCTCATGCATATAAAATGCATCTCCAATAAATCTTCATTACGGGAAATTACATGCATTATCATTTGCACACACGGAAGCTTCTTTTTTAAATCATTATTATGGTTATAAAACCAATTAACCTCTGTATTTGGGAGTTTCCTCATTCATGCAAATTCATAACTTTCGAATTTTTCAATCAAACCCAATAACTCATTCAATGCTCACATAAATCAAACCCAAAAAAACTTCAATCTGCATTTACAATCCAAGCTCACGAGCTTTTATACCCAATATCAACATTCATTTATGCAAGGGTTTTAAATTCATTTCTTTTCCCACATCATAAGACCAAATATTTACACAACATTAACTTGGACCAAAGCAGTTATACTCTACAATCCAATTTCTGAATTTACCGTAGCTGACTTCAAAGTGACCAATATGAGCATTTCAAATGCCAAAGATCAACTCTCCTTCCATTACTATGTGCGCCCTTGCTTCTCTAAACGAGCCAGACATGGGTTAATCAACCCAACCCATATGTAGTTATTCGTTCCATTATCAAACAACTTTATAAACCCAAAAAGGAATTTAAGGAAACAAACCTTGATTCCATTACACATGCACCTTACTTTCTCTATGATTATGATTATGGCAATTATCTTCCACTCGATTACCTTCCTTCTGCGTTTGCTATGCGTGCCAACCACAGTGTTATATAAAAATCTGATATACAACCAAATACTTACATACCTCTTCCACTGAATTTGTCTCAATTTTGATCCAAAAAGGCATTCCAACAGCTCCGTTCTCTTCCATCGAATCTCATTTCGATTACATGAACCTCTTCATCGTTGCACCCATTGTGCATCGATTATTCAATCTGGCATCTCGCTGTTCTTCAAAATCTTAACTTCATAAACTCCGCCCTCAATTCTTCAGACCTCAACGTTTGCATTGATTCAATTTCTCTGCATTCTTTACTCGTGCTTCAGCAAGTCTGTCTCTTCATTATAAAGCAGCTCGTGAACTCCATCACCAATGCTTTTAATCACCTCTTCGATCCACAGTTTGCCTCCTATTTAGTCGAATTTCATTCAATTGCATCCTAATCATACTTTGATTTATGCCAAAATCATCCAACCAGTTCAACATTCCGCTTCAGCTCCTTACGCATCTCCGACATTTCACAAATCGAATTTTGAGACTTCACTCTGCACCTCTGGTATTGTTCCATCGATTCAGAATTGACAGAGTCCAAATAAATTTCACGCCTTTATGTATCTCATAGTTTTTTTTCAGGACCTGCGTTCGACAATCTTTGACAACCCCACTGCTTGTGCATTGCACAATGCTCGCTCACCTGCAGCATATCACACAATTAACTTGGATTCTATGTCGATCGATTAATCGATCCTCCTGTAACATCGTTAGCCCATTTACAATAAACATGAACAGCGTTTCATTGATACTTTCACAACTATGCGTCCACCAACTAAATGGATTTTCAGGTTAATATGAACAGTCCCATCATACACTCTTCATATTTTAGAATACAGCTCTCCAAAGTTAAACTCGAACCCCTCTTGGTTTCTTATGAAGCTCACAGCTTCATATTCACTGGGCGCTCTCTTTTTTTCCTCACTGTCAATTAAAACTACAGATCGATATAAAATAACCCATTCATTCGACAGACATAAGCTCTCACATGGATTTATCAACACAGTTAACAATTATTATATTAATATCAATCCTTTCAACTTATATGCATAAATCAATCTTACAAATTCTTTTATTGCACACTTCCTTCAGTCGATCTTTCCAACGCTCGATACCTCAAATCATATATATATATTTACACAGAAACGTATACAACTTTCACAATCAATCAATGAATGTAACTCTTAAAACACTCTTTTTATATTAACATGAAAATACTTACAAACTTTCACCTTTGGCTAGATATTCAAAATTCATGGCCCTTTTAATTGCCCGAAGGCTTACAACCTTTGCTATCCAAACCAGCTCCCAATCACTCTAATCTCACCTGATCTATTTTTTCCTTTGAGCTCATATCAATTTATACAAATTTTAATTGAACCAATTTTGGTTCTCATCCCTTTAATCACTCAACAAACCCCTAAATATCTCAACAATCCTAAAATCACTCTTGAATCCATAAGGATCCTCTCTCAACCAAAATTTATGAAACTAATTTCTAAATTAAAATCTCTCATCCCTTTACATCCTCAACTGACCAAATTCTTTCATATTTGAGAATTAATTACAATATTTAATTAAAACACATAAAACCCACTCAAATTATTTATAAAAATCTAGCTCTTTTAAAAACTTAAACACCCCTAAGTTTTTAATAAAATACAAGGTATTTTCAAATCTGATGCTCCTGCATCAGACTCCCAGGGTTGAAAATGATCATGATCTCCTAATCATGCCTTTCAAATTTTTGTCCGCCTGGATCCCACATTTTGTTATGTAACTCATCATCAATATCTGTTGTCTGCTGCTTTTCTCCAGGTCTCCATATCTTATGCTGCCTTGCTCCACTAGCTGCACTTTCACAATCTGTCTCTGTCTTCATTTTGCTGCTGCTGCTTCTCCTTGTTCCTGCTGATGTCTTCCTCTGAGACACTTTCAACATGATTTTTCTGATTAATTCAATTTCTCGGTCCAATAAATCTTCAGGCTACTGATTTCTTGTTGTCTGCTGAGCTAAGACGGCTTGTTAAGTTCTTACTCACTCTATTTGTACTGTCACTTGCTGACTTCTTGCTTCCTCGTTTCTTACTGCTGCCCAATCATCCATGCCCACTTGTCTTCTACAACGGAAAAATTCTTCTCTGCCTCCTCCTATCAGCAACTTACTGGACTGGTACATCGTGTGCTTCTTTCTGTTGTCTTCATCTCTCTGCATCTGCATTTCCCAATTCTGCAATTGAGATTCTTCCTACACTGAATCTTGACTATTCAGCATCATCTCCAGCAACATAACATCTTCATTCCATGGATTAGATGTTTCCACAGAAGTCTCGTCTTTCTCCTTTATTTGACTACTCAATTGAGTCAAATGTTCTTCAGTACCTACAATAACACCTGCATTCACAAACCACTTGTTAGAACAAAAATCATAAGGCCTCAGTGCCTTACTTCCTTCCTCCAGCACCTCAGTATGATGTTCTGAATTTTCCATCTCAATCAGGACATCAGTATGCTGATCCAAACTTCCCAAAGAATTCTCTGAAGAATTCTCAAGACTCTCAACCAGTCCTTCCTTCACACCATCTGTTTCCATGATATCTTTCTGCTCTCGTTCACTGTACTGAACTCTTCCGTCTACAATCTCTCTGTCATACTCTGAATTCTCCAACAGATATTCTAATAATGCAATTTCTCTGTAGCATTTCTGAAGCAAACCGTCATCACTTATAGTCCCTACATTCATACACAACTTGTCAGTTTGAAAACTACAAGTTTCAACAGTCTCAACTTTTGGTTCATATACCAGCTCTTCAAGGTGAATCTCCTCTTCGTCATTCACAAGAACTTCCTCTTGCACCATAACAGCTTCAAGTACAAACGCATCACTGCTTTCTTCTTCATAATACTTATCTCCTGAAATATTATTTTCAACACTTGTGACAGCTTCACAAGATTGTGCATCCTCCTCAGTAAAACCCGTAATGACATCACAATTGTCAGCTACAAAAACACAAGATTTTACATCATCCAGCGTATCTGGATCTGCCCAACAACTCAAGAAATCATCAATGATATCCTCCTCTGTTTCATCAATGGAAACCTCCACTTTCAACTCAGCTGCTTTGAGTTCCATACACCTCAACTGTACATCCATCATCTTCTCAAGCTCCCTCAGCTCTTCTGTTAATTACATGTTTATCTGTTGATCTATTCTCTGTTGTAGCCTCTGCCACTTCACTGTCTTTCTCATGGTCCAACCACGTCTCTGGTCCTTCATACTTTCCCATAACAACTCCATCAATAACTCAAGATGAACTGCTATCTCAGCTTTCTCTTTCTCATACTCTTCATCAGTCCACTGCTTCAATATGCCATTTGCCTTGGCATCTTTCTCCCTCTCTCTACTATGGCCTCTCTCTGAACCTCTGCTCTCTCCTTTCTTACTTCCAGTAGTCATCTTCTTCGCCATGAGTTCCTCACCCATGAGTTTCACCAAGCCTATGCAATAGTAAAATCTCCTGTTGCCACTTACCTCACCAATCCTTTCCTCTGGATCTGGTCTCTTGGTAATCACCGGTCCTCTGCTGGAACATTTCGAGCATTCCTCCGCTGCTCCTTCAGGCTTCACTCATCTACAAATTTATTCAACCTCTGTTTAATCTTCAGGTTCTGCCACATTCACCTAGAATCCCTTGTTGGACTCCTTCATCACTGCACTCCAGCTGTGATCTGCTTCTTCCCATTGAGACTTTCTTCAACCTACTTGCAACCTGAACTCTGCAAACAACTTTCAAAACAAATTCAAATATCATCTGACAACTGACCTTCAAGATCCCGTTGATCTTGCTTCCCTTCTTCAACTGCACTTGCATATCTGTGCTGCAATCTTCATTAGCTTCAAAATCAGATATTCATTCATCGCATGCAATTAACTCAATTCAATTTAAAAACTTAAACCTTCACACAGATCTATTCCAGCTCTGATACCAAAAATGATGCAGGGAAAACCTGCAAACCCAAAATCTTCAATTCTCATGCATATAAAATGCAGCTCCAATAAATCTTCATTACGGGGAATTACATGCACTATCATTTGGACACACGAAAGCTTCTTTTTAAAATCCTTATTATGGTTATAAAACCAATTAACCTCTGTATTTGGGAGTTTCCTCATTCATGCAAATTCATAACTTTTGAATTTTTCAATCAAACCCAATAACTCATTCAATGCTCACATAAATCAAACCCAAAAAAAATTCAATCTGCATTTACAATCCAAGCTCACAAGCTTTTATACCCAATATCAACATTCATTTATGCAAGGGTTTTAAATTCATTTCTTTTCCCACATCATAAGACCAAATATTTACACAACATTAACTTGGACCAAAGTAGTTATACTCCACAACTTCCACGATCGAATTTCAAATTGGCATTGTTGACTTCAAAGTGACCAATATGAGCATTTCAAATGCCAAAGATGTTACCTTCCATTACTATGTGTTCCTTGCTTCTTTAAGCGAGGCTGGACATGGGTTAGTGACTGACCCATATGTAGTTATTCGTTCCATTATCAAACAACTTTATAAACCCAAAAAGGAATTTAAGGAACCAAACCTTGATTCCATTACACATGCGCCTTACTTGCTCTATGATTAGGATTCTGGCAATTATCTTCCACTTGATTACCTTCCTTCTGCGTTTTCTATGTGTGCCAACCACAACGTTATGTAAAAATCTGATATACAACCAAATACTTACATACCTCTTCCACTAAATTTGTCTCAATTTTGATCCAAAAAGGCATTCCAACAGCTCTGTTCTCTTCCATCGAATCTCATTTAAATTACATGAACCTCTTCATCATTGCACCCATTGTGCATCGATTATAAAATCTAGCATCTCGGTGTTCTTCAGAATGTTAAATTCATAAACTCCGCCCTCAATTCTTCAGACTTCAACATTTGAATTGATTCAATTTCTCTACATTGTTTACTCGTGCTTTAGCAAGTCTGTCTCTTCATTATAAAGCAGCTCGTGAACTCCATCACCAATGCTTTTAATCACCTCTTCGATCCACAGTTTGCCTCCTATTCAGTCGAATTTCATTCAATTGCATCCTAATCATACTTTGATTTATGCCAAAAGCATCCAACTAGTTCAATATTCCGCTTCAGCTCCTTACGCATCTCCGGCATTTCAAAAATCGACTTTTGAGACTTCACTCTGCACCTCCGGTATTGTTCCATCAATTCAGAATTGACAGAGTCCAAACAAATTTCACGCCTTTATGTATCCCACGGTTTTTTTTTAGGACCTGCGTTCGACAATATTTGACAACCCCACTGCTTGTGCGTTGCACAATGCTCGCTCACCTCCAACTTATCACACAATTAGCTTGGATTCTATGTCGATCGATTAATCGATCCTCCTGTAACATCGTTAGCCCATTTACAATCAACATGAACAGTGTTTCATTGATACTTTCACAACTATGCATCATCCAACTAAATGGATTTTCAGGTTGATATGAACAGTCACATCATACGCTCTTCATATTTGAGAATACAGCTCTCCAAAGTTAAACTCGAACCCCTTTTGGTTTCTTATGAAGCTCACGGCTTCATATTCACTAGGCACTCTCTTTTTTTCCTCACTGTCAATTAAAACTACACATCGATATAAAATAACCCATTCATTCGACAGACATAAGCTCTCACATGGATTTATCAACACAGTTAACAATTATTATGTTAATATCAATCCTTTCAACTTATACACATAAATCGACCTTACAAATTCTTTTATTGCACACTTCCTTCAGTCGATCTTTCCAACGCTCGATACCTCAAATCATATATATATGTTTTCACAGAAACGTATACAACTTTCACAATCAATCAACCAATGTAACTCTTAAAACACTCTTTTTATATTAACATGAAAATACTTACAAACTTTCACCTTTGGCCAGATATTCACAATTCATGGCCCTTTTAATTGCCCAGAGGCTTACAACCTTGGCTGTCCAAACCAACTCCCAATCACTCTAATCTCACCTGATCTATTTTTTTCTTTGAGCTCATATCAATTTATACAAATTTTAATTGAACCAATTTTGGTTCTCATCCCTTTAATCACTCAACAAACCCCTAAATATCTCAACAATCCTAAAATCACTCTTGAATCCCGAAGGATCCTCTCTCACCCAAAATTTATGAAAATAATCTCTAAATTAAAATCTCTCATCCCTCTACATCCTCAACTGACCAAATTCTCTCATATTTAAGAATTAATTACAATATTTAATTAAAACACATAAAACCCACTCAAATTATTTATAAAAATCTAGCTCTTTTAAAAACTTAAACACCCCTAAGTTTTTAATAAAATACAAGGTATTTTCGAATTTTATGCTCCTGCATCAACCCATATCAGTCATGAGCATGATTAATCCATAGGGTTTTCATCGAAATAGGTTTTCTATTTACACTCATTCCCTTATTTCATCTAAGCTATCCATCTCATCTCCTTCTCCCTTCATCCGATTCCAATTTTTACCCTAGGGTTGCCTAAGTCAAAATTCAAATATGTCTGAAGAAGAAGATAGAGGTGTTGGTGAAGTACAAATACCAAGGAGAAGTGACCACAAAGGAGGGAAAATTAATAGATTTGAACCAATAACTACAAGGGAACTCATGGCCTCTTCTCTCACTGTGTCTTGTTTCAATCATGTTGGTTGTTTTTAGTTTTGTGAGAGGGTGCAGCAGATTCAATATCACTCAGAGTTGACAAGGTTATTCATCAAAAATGTTCATGATAGGCAGGTCACTCTTGTTGGGGTCACTTTTGATATGTCCACCCATGCCATTTCAACTGCTACAGGATCCCTTGTGTGGGAGAGAAATGGTTTAAACAGGGAAACCTTGATCTAAGTTATTATGAACCATACCTAAAACTTAGATACAAGGATGAAAAGAATTCAATTTTCCCTTTCTCTCATCTACTTGACCGTTATGTCCCCATGATGAAAATAATGATGATGTACTTCACTTGTGAGTGGAGGTTTTATCGACTCTACTCATACCATATCTGACTCCTCATGCACTTCACTAGAGTTAGAATGCTTGACATACCTTACTATCTCTTCCGCAACATTAACAAGATGGCCTACATTGTGCAAAAGAAGGATTATAATCATCAAATGTAGAGTCTTTTTCACCATTCACTCATTCATATGGTATTCATGCATCAACTTGAGTAGAATAATATTTCATGGGATACGTTCATTGCAAATGAAGTTTTCACTACCCCACCTAGTCATCATGAGCAGAATATCCCTTACATATTCCCATTTCCTTCATTTCCCCACACCTCCATTCACTTCACACTCCTTCATTTCATTCATCATCTCCCTAGGGTTTTGAATACCAAATACATCATGGTAACCTAGAAGAGGTGAAATTAGCAAGCCTAAAAGGGTTGATTTGGGAACATTGGTACATACTTATCAGAGAGGTCATAGACACATGTTTGCTTCACTTGGAGTGAAAGTTTCCATGCCATATTCATCAACACAATAGGTAGACAAAGGTAAGGAAAAGGTAATATAGCCAAACATTGATGATGAGGAGGGAAAACATGAAACTGAGCAGGAGTTTCAGTTGATTGAAATTGATGAGGAGGATGAGGATAAAGTCACTATTACAATGATAAGAAGCAAGGAATAAAATATTAGTGAGCTTCAAGCTAATCTTAACAGAGCACAGTATGTGATTGACTTTCTTGAGCAAGAAAATCAACAGCAGAAGACCAAGAAGATCATCAGTGAGGTCAGGACCATCAAAACTCAAAAAGAGGCAGGGAAGGCTAAGGCCTTGTTGGAGGAGACCTTGGATGGATTTGGTGAGATTGATGGTGAGGACGATCATCCTCCAAGACAGAGACCAAAGAAAATAGGGCTTAAGAGAGCTCTAGCCCGTGAAAGACAGAAAGAGGCCGAGTTGGCAGAGCAACTCACTCCAAGTGAGCTACTTGACCTTTAGATTAGGAGAGATAGAGAGACATGGCTTAATAGAGCCAAATTGAATCTAGAGGGTTTACTAGAGAAATCCAAGAAGGATAATGATATTCAGATGAAAATGGAAAATCACTATGCCATGAGAAACAAGATTGCAAGGGCCAAGCTCAAACGAGCCCATGCAAAAAATCAAGCTTTGACTGAGAAAAAGAAAAAGGAGAGGTTAGATATACTTTCTGAGGTGTCTCTTCATGCCTCCAACCCTTTATCAGCAAGTAACCTCACAATTTTGGACAAATTTGGGCACATTTGGCACTTTAGTGCAAAATTTTGGTTTTTGGGCAATTTTGACAAACAAAAATTCTGCTAAACACACAGCGCCACTGGCGCTACGCTCTTTTTTGGCGCATCCAATTGAAAAATCGCCACCACCATCATGTTTAGAATGATGAGGATATTAACTCCAACAATTTTCATAATATTTGGAGGAGAAATAGTCCCTCAAAAAGGAAAAAAACCACCAAAACAACATGTTTTTGCCCTTGTTTTTGCCTTGTTGTTGTGCGTTTACCAGTCTTGGGAGAACAGGTTTTTGACAGAGCATATGGACACCATTTTGGAAAAAGCAGCCATATTTGGAAATGAAACTCATAGATATTTCCAATGAGATATCCTGGAGATTATTTGGACATATATAAGGCCTCTAAAAGTTGCCTACAAGACAGGCTATTTTTTCTATCATGGTGCTGCGCGTTGACCAAGAAAATGCAGTTTTCATCATCTTCACCAAAACTTTGAATTTTTGACTTTTTACTTGGGAAAATGAGAAAATTACTAATGTAAATGGTCATGGTGAATGTAAATGTCATTTTTTGACTTTCATCTAGGGTATATGCATCAGATAAGTCTTCTAGAGGTCAAATGAATTAGTTTCCTCTCTTTTAGAGGAAAATTGTTGAATTTTCCTAGTCTTCATATTCTTCTTTGGGAGTAGGTGAAACTGATCCTTATATCATGGATTCAACTCCCTGAGGCTAGGGAGAGTGCTTTTGAGTTCTATTTGATGTATTTTCTCAGTCATTGTAATGGTTGGATTCACTTGGAGCTTTGGCATCTCAAGAGACATATTTTTGTATCAGTTTTGGCCTGGACATTAAATCAAATTTGTAGCTATTTTTATGGGATCCATGTGGTATGCAGTGTTTGACATATTTTATTCTTTGTGATAAATTGTATGAATCTATTGTTAGCTCATAAACCATTTTTTGTCTATGATATGCTTGATTTCAAGTTGAAAGGCAAAATTCATGTTTCATGCTCTGTTTTGGGAAATTTTTCATAATTTGTTTACTTTCTTCAATTTAGGGAGAATTCATTTCAGATTCTCTTGCTAACTCCTCACCAGTATTTTCACCTCACCATAATCATCCTTTAAATGTCAAACCTTCTACCTACCTTGCCCCATAGAACACCCTGCAAAGTTTGACCTAATTTCCTTGACGTAGCTGCTTGACTCGTGATCTAACAAAACCCTACACAAATCAAAAATCAAAACCCTGAGCTACTATACCTAGCCTAATATATTATTTCCTCAGTCATTTTGACTGTGATTTATACGGAGAGAGCCCTCTCCTGGCCTAGTAGGGCTAGCTACTTGGCTAAGTGTGGTTTGAGGTTACCTTGCAATTCCCTTTCTCATTCTGAGGTTCAATCCAAGTGATAACATATTGTATTTGTCAAGATATCTAGCTTTATTTATGAAGATATCAATTTCTCTTTTAAGTTGGCCTCTCTGTTCAGCAGTTTCGCTTCCACATCAACTACCATATTTTTCATTTCTTTAAGGGTTGCAGGGTCCCTTTCTCTTGACTGGAATTCCATCTCTGGATCAAAGGCATCTGGGTAGTGCGCGAGAGATAATCCTGAGGGTGGCTTTATCTTACCATCCATTGAATGGTATAACTTATTGAACTTGGCTAAAAAATGTTGTGCTGTCTCCCCTGTATGTATTTTTAAATGGTTATATTCTTCTATGATGAGGAAAACATTTCCCATGATCATCCATCTTCCAGGAAAATTTGCAAAAATTTATGAAAATTGCTAATACTTACAGCTAGAAGATTCTTAAACCAAATTTTAACTTTACCTTGTAATGATAAGAAAAATACTTTGATGCATATGTCATCTTCTTCCACCTCAAACAGATCAAGGAAATCCTCAATATTTTGAATGTGTTTTTCAGTAGTTATCTTCACATTTTCTTCATCAAATCTGGGTAGATTATTGATATAATTTGCAGGGAGGTCATGGAGGATATGAGGAAAAACCAGAGGCTTGTAACTTTTACAGGTATAGAGGATAAATCAGGAGGCTTATAACCACTCAAGAGATTTAGCAAGAGCAAGAGATGAAGCACGAGGCTCATGTCTCACTGGGTTTTCCACAAGTGTATCAGGGATGTGCACAAGTGTATGAGTATGTACATGGTCTACAATATGGGGATTAGTTTCTTGAGGCTCTTCAATTTGAAAATGATCAATGTAAACCTCAGCAGTGTACTCTTGATCAGGCTTAGAGTAAGATAGAACATAGTTACAGATAAAACCAAAAATTTCTTGAATGAAATTTGGGCTTGAATACCTTCTCTTTCCAGGATGATTGGTTATGTTTCAATTCCTTCCTCCAGTGGAGTCTTTGAATGGAATTGATCTGGATTTGGAGTTTCAAGGTGCATGATTTAAACCTTATTGTGTCTGCCTATTTGTCCACTATCAACAACTAGATGCCAATATTGGAAAATACTTCTAGCATACAATGTGTTTTTTTTAACTGGGGTTTCTAAATTCAAATGAAATTTCAATATTTCCAATAGTTCCCCAGTATGGTCACCATTATGTTGTAGCCCTATAATTTATAATATTAGAAAGAATAAACGATAGAGGAGAACATCAAACTGCTTTCGAATCTAGGACCTAGCCTTCCTAGACTCATAGAGGGCTCTCTCTATTTCTGATTTAATGTTTTATTCATATTATGAATGCCGATGTTAGCCTAGTTACAGTGATGGTGGTATTGGTTGTCTTGAGTGATTTTTTTGGTTGGATGAGCAAGTCTGCAGGGACTAATCCATTGGGCTATGGAGTCAAAAGGCTGGATTGGTGCATCAACTTTCAATAGCATCACAAGGCAAGCTAACTGTGATAAATGGATATTTAGAGTAGTATGAATTATGAGGTGGAAGAAATAGAAAGGTTCAGTAGTGACTAAAGAGCAGTTAAGAATTCCTTAATCGAAATTTTAGTAGAAAACATTAAGATTGTAAATGAAGACAAAATTAAGGTGCTCTGATAGCAAATCTTAATATAGCATTTATGTTTTACAATCATATGAATAGATGCACATTAAGGGAAACAATGGAAACATTTAACACAAAGAAATAGCACATCAACATTTAACATAGCTCAAGTATCATGTAAATGATCTTCTATTATTGATGCCCAGCTCTAAAATTATAGTGCTCCAATGTAGTAGTTCTTACAAAGCAGGGTCTAACAATGTCCAACCCTTGATATTGCCAATGCATGCAGTATTTAACTAAAGACTAAGTCGGTTGCCCTATCTACTTGGCAACTTCTCATTAATTACAATAAAGTAAAAACTAGACAAGTTTGGCCATGTAAGGGGCCTAACAAAAATCTCTGACAAAGAACCACCTATGGAATTAACTTTGACAGCTCTTCATGAATCCAAAAAAAATTGGCAGCTGGAAAATTTTAGGGGCTAATATTTGCAAGTGGGCTAATTTTCCATGGTTTTTCCAAAAAAAGATTCGCCAATTTCCATTTTTTTATAAAAATGATTTGCCCAAATTTTACAATATAAATTTATTTTACGTTAAAAATCGCCAACATTATATGGAAAATATATATAATATCATTATAAATTTGAATACTTTTACAAATACATCAAATTATATTTTATAGTTCACATATTAGGCACTAGTGAGATTCGCCAAGTTTTTAGACTTCTAGATAATTTTCCATCCTTAAAATTATCCCTAGGTAGCTCTTCCTGAATCCAAAACTAGGCTGGAAGTGGCTGAGGTGGTCATGAAGAGGAAACAATGGGTGGCTTTAGACATCTGGCTCTACTTTTGGGCCGCCATTGTTGGATCATTAAATATGATGCGTTGTTGGCTGATTCAGTTGATCTGATGTTGTATAGTTGTCATGATGGCCATTCTATTTTACTGCTTGCTTCTGTCTCTTCTGTGCTGGTTGCTGCTGCAGTGGAGCTTTTAAAATGGAAAAACCACTGTTCCTTGAATGATAGGCATAAATTCCTTTGAATGGGTGGTTACCCGAACATAACAGTGTTCCAATAAGAGCCTTATAGATGAGATGGCAGGGAAAGGTGATGGGGGTCTGTAGGTGGACGCGATGTAGTGGTGGCGGAAGTCAGTTTGTCGATGTGGAGCAATGGTGGCAGTGGTCATAGGGTAGGTGGCATCAGAGGGAAAAACTGATTTCGGGGGGAGGGTAGTGGAGTGGTAGGTGGTATTGGAGGAGGGGAGTGCAAAGAAGCCTGGGCGCACCACGTGGCGGAAATGGCAGTAATAGATATCGCCCATTTCAGAAACCCCCCCCCCCCATGGTTAAAGTTCGAAGGCCGAGGGGGGTGCGAAATGCGTGGAGATCATCGGATGTGGAGATGGGGGTGGAGACAGTGGAAAGGTGTTGGGAGTTTAAGGTGGAATGAAGTGGGATGTAACAATGGGGTTGGGGATAAATGACTGTCGGGATATGAGTGGATGGTGACGTGGCCAAGAGGTGGGCCAACTTGCAGATCACAAATCGACAATTTTGTTATAAGAACGGGGAGGTAAAAGCTAAAACTCACAAAGTGCAATGTCTAATGATGGAGGGTGATGTGGTAGGATGGAGATGGAGCCCATTCAATATCTCAAATCACAAATCTTAAGGTTTTTTTATGAGGAACGGGAGTTAAAGGCTAAAATTGGCGATGCGTGGTTTGCGACGAAAAGGTATGAGGATAGAGGTAAAGCGAGAAAACGACAAGGGATAGGTTATATAGCACTGGGACTTTGGAACAGTGAGAGTAAATGAAGAGCGACAGGGTTATGTTTTTTCGATGTGATAAAGGTAAGTGGGTCCATAATATGATAAGTGTGGTGATGATACGTGATATATTTAAAAATCTTGTTGTGGGCGGTGGAGCTACTATAAAGTCCCGAAAGCATAGATATTTGGAATTGAATGGATTTAATGGGATTTCGAGCGTTGGAATTGAGAATTGGAAAAATGAAGGGTAAAAGAGGGTAAATGAAATGAATGAGGGCAGAAAATTAAGTTTTCTCACCATTACGCTTTTCAGCAACACTTTCCTTTTCCAACTAAACTGAAAAGGTAGATTGATTCCTTTGGAATTCTTGGAAGTCAGGATTTCCTTTCTTTTCTAGAAATAAATGACAGACATGGAATATTATTTTCAAAATATATGATAAATAGTTAGTCACCTTGATATTCCGTAAATTTAAGGAGTCTAAAAGATTCATTCTCAGACATGATGAAAAACTTGGTTTCAAACTTAAAAAAGATCGATATGGTCTTAAACAGGCTCCTCGGGCATGGTACTATCATCTTGGAAAATATCTTCAACAACAAGGTTTCACAAAAGGATCTACTGATAGTAACTTATAAACAAAAATTGAAAATGATAAACTGTTAATTATTGTTGTGTATGTTGATGACATCATTTTTGGGAGTAATGAAGAGTCCATGAGTCAGAAATTTGCTTCTATTATGAAGAAAGAATTTGAAATGTCATTACTTGAGGAACTAACATATTTTATCACCTTACAAGTGCAACAAGAAACATACGGAATAATCCTATCACAAGAAAAATATCTCAAGAAAATACTGAAGAAGTATGAGATGGAAGTGTAATATCCCAAAATCGAGACAGCTCAGCAAGCTTGCACCAAAAACGCAGTTCCAGCAACTTGTGCTATAAAATAACAAAATTAACTCTTGTATACTATATATCAGAAAATATACAACTTAAATCCAAGAATTGGGGTGACACAAATCAAACTAGGTGGGTTAAACAGGTCTCCCACACTTAGGATTGCTAAAAGAGGCCAAAACCCCAATCACTGCAACATATGAATTTCTGCATAAAAGTGACTTCAAAGTATAAAAGAGAGTTTATGTAAATAAATGGCTGAGACAAATATATCTGATATTATATTAAACAATATGCTCAAAACATGAGATCTAGTCTCCTTTATACAAAATGCAAGAGAACCCAGCAAGGGTTTCTTGTCAAACACTCTGAATACAAATGTGATTTTCAGCAGTAAGACTGAATAATCACTGAAAACTGAAACACAATAGTGTGCAAGGCTTTAATAATGAATATGTAATTCATATTTGAACAAAGGTCTTCCCCCATGGAAGAACTCATCCTCCAATCATAGGAAAACTCCCCGAAAGAGCCACAAGAGTCACTGCTAAAACTTCCTTGCAGAAATAACGCAATTCCTGAGTGGAATAATGCTTTAAGTGATGAATATGAGCTGGTATGTTTCCAATGATCTGATATCAGCCCAAGGACTCTCCAAACTGATCCTCCAATGGAAGGAAACTTCCCTCCTATGAAAAATCAACTCAGACAATGGGTTTCTCAACCTTCCCTAGCAACACCCAGCAACTCAGCTCAACCTCCTGCAAAAACTACGCTGGAACTATAGAATGAAGCTTAGAAACAATGTTAGATATGAATAATAGGATCAGATATCTCCCAAGAGCTACTCAAAGGGAAGATAAGGAATTCCTGAACAGGAATCCCTTAGTGCTAAGCAGCACCGACAATCTCAACTAAACAGCTAAGGGAGAAAAAGTCTAAGAAGACATGAAAATGTAATGCATAAGCTAACCTCCAAATGGCTTCCATCCTCTTCCTTATAAGATAAGTGAGCCTTCTGACCTTGGGTCCCACTCAATAGGGTTTCCACCTTCACACAAACAATCTCCCTCCAAGATTTCATTGTTCATTCATTAGAGTCACTCCTCTAAACTGCGTTGTTTGATTTGATAAAAGTTGACCTCTTCAACTTGCTTCAGCCCTTTTCACACCTAAGGGTCTTCAATCCAGCTCACATATAGCTATCTAGGCTGAGCCTTGTTCACATTGAGCTCTTTTATTTGTTGATCCACTCCTCCTACATTTATGTTTTTGACTTGGTCAAACTTGGCCTTGTCCACATGCAAAATATCCATGTTCACACATGAGAGTGTAAAATCTAGCTGGCATTATGATCCCTTTACACAACATAAGGGATTATATCCTTATTTTTGTAATGCATGGGTCTCTTCACCCTTTTATTCATCTCCTAAGTGAAAATGGAAAAATTCAATATTCCAAATTGCTGCATGAAAATTTTGGAATATTATAGTCCTCCCCACCCAAATGTTGCTTGTCCTCAAGCAACTGCAAGGATAGGACTGAAGAGAACCCTCTTCTCCCCTGTATCAACCTCATAAGATAAAATCCTCCAAGGATCAAGGTGTTTCATCATCAATTTATCTCCAAGTTGCCCCTCCCAAGTAAACAAGCTAGCTTTTGGTGTACATCCCAAATAGCTATCATTATGTGACAGTGAGATATCAATGGAGGAAAAAATGGGTGGTCTAAAGGCCTGCTTGAGGCATGTGGTCTGATATACATTGGGATCTACCATCCCTAGATGAATCTTCCATCCCCAAGCTATCAGCCATACAAAATGAGCCACCCTCCAAAATGGTAACTCATGCAAATCACCCTCCACTTGAAACTCCTACAAAGCAGGTGGGCTGAAATTCTGAACATGGTAGGAAAAGTAGCCTACCCCACGTTTCCCTATCCTCCATGTAATGTAAGTGAAGAGATTTTTCTGATCTTGGGCTGCAATAATGTTTCTCTCAAATGGCAAGAGAGAAACTAGATCTCCAAATACCCATTGTTGAGGTATAAAAGGTATCTTTTTTACACCTATTTATCCTACATTAATTATCAATTCGAGAACGTCTTTTTGTTTCAAGAGTGTAATTTTTTTGAGACTAAAATTTATCTAAGAGTAATGCTATGAGAGATGTAGTGCAGTATTCTAGATACAAGAGTAAACAGATGCTTGTAAATAAATTTAATGAATGCAAATACTCTGAAATATTAACTACTCACCCTGCAAAGCATCAATCAAGGATATAGTAGCAATAACTCATTCCCTTAGAAATCGATGCAACTGAAATCACACTGAGATGAGGCAATCAATATGGGAACTTGGAGGCAATAACCAATGTTCTCTACAATTGATAGTCCTTGTCTTTAAGAAATCAAAGTGGAATCAAAATTGAACTACTTGTTGTTGAAAATAAACTAAGAACTTCTTTTAAAAGCAAGAATTGGAAAGGAACAAAAATTCATAAGCTATACAACAACTGTAAACAATCTCTCTAGAATCTGAACCTAACGAATTAGAAATGAACAGAAAACAGTAATTGAACAACAAACAACAGTTGAACAACAAATGTAATCTTAAAAAAATCAGATAGCAAGTCTTCTTAAACTCCAACCCTATTGACAGCAAACGCTATTAAATAGTCAATCGAAATGAACCATAATATAATGGAACAACAAATGAAGTTAATTCTGGAACAACACAGCTTTATAATAGATATCAAGATGAATAAGATAGTAATCACGATCCCTTCTAAACTAGAATAACAATGCAATCCATTAGCACACACAGCAATCCAGTACTCAATTCAACAATAATCAAACAACATTGTAATTGTAATGAATCTAAATGCAATTATCACACGATAGTAATCAAAGGATAGAAATACAAACAGTAAAGAAATTCCACCAAGTTCAGGCCCTTAGCACCAGTGAAACACTATTGGGTTACTTCAGAGCTTGAAAGATAAAATGGAAGCGCCTTTGTATTAATCGAACATAAAAGTGTTACAGTGATCGCTCTCTGAACACGAGAGTCAATAAAACATAATATTACAAAAGGAATGTTTTTAATCATCTGACTCCCTACACTCACTAAAGGCGTTGCCTTATATAACAAACTCGATGGATAAGACAAGGAACGAGATGAGGTTTGAACAGCGATCCCTCAGGATCGAAGGTTCTTGAGGGATTCGCTTCTCTTCTTTCTTTAGCTGTCATTTGATTTCCTTTGACCGAAGTCGAGCTGTCCCCTGCCTTTTCTTAGCGATGTGTTCGGATTTCCTTTTCTTTGGCAGGATTTGGTCTAACACTAGAGGAACAACAGTTGCATTTACTTTAGCCTCGCCTCTGATATAGCTATTCACCTCGCCTGATTCCTGTTTTTAGCAATAAAAGGTAGTTTTTAGTTACATTTTACAATAAACATAAATCTTCACAATTCTACCACAATTCTTGTAATAATTCACCTTTATAGAGTAAAAATAATTATGTTTAAAGTAAAATAATGGGAAAACACATAGTGAATTCATACCTTTTCCACTGCTCAACATACCCCCCTACTTACCCTTTTTCATGTCCTCATGAAAACTATAGTTCACATGCAAAGTAGTTAAAGAATAAGCTGGAGAAGGTTTTTCATCAAAAGGCCTAAAACCATGCATTGCAGCTAATGCTTCGAAGACATGACCTGTCTGTCCTTCGGGTATTTCATAAATGGCTTTATAATCTGTAGCAGGATACCATGCAATGGGGCTTCGAAACCTACACCCTAGCCAGAATGGGCCTTCCCTCAAAATGAGGTTGCTATAGAGAACCAAGCGGTCTGCAGCTAATCCAAAATTTTTATAGTTAAATGGTTCTCTATTTTGGACATTCCAATTGGAAATTCCACATTGGACCTTAGCTGCTATGTAGGCCTAGTTTCTAATAGATAGGAAATATTATATCCCATTCAAGACAACTGCTTTATGGACAAGCCCCAATGCTTGGATAACACCTTCTCTTGCCATGAAATTCTTCTGCCTAGCCCATAATTGTAACGGGTGCTTAGGTTCACTCCTAACCCACAAATCTAACTCATTTTCCTGCCTTGAAAAACATTATAGGCTTTGAGCCATTTTAACTGATTAAAAGCAAAGGAAATAAATGATTGGTATTGGATGTCACCCATAAGAGGGCTAGGATTTGTCTCACTATCATTTTTCAATATGAGGTTATGCAAATAGAACTCACATAGGAGACGCTGTACATTTACCCCATAGAGTTTGAAGAATGCTACAAAATCATCTATAGTTTTTAACTCTATAGATTTTCCTGCCCTAACTGCTTTAATATTTAACTGTAAATATCTCTCTAATAAAAATAAAGCATAATTCTTGGTAGGGCATCTACAAGCTAAAACATCTGTGTATAATGAGCAGAGAATGTCCATTCGATTCTGGGCTAATTTTAATTGATTCATTACCTTTTCAGCCTTCTCCTCTACCTTTTGACACTTCTCATGGGCTTCAACCTCTACTGCATGGATGATCTTCATCTGCTGTTGCAACTCCTGATATTTCCTTCTATGGATAGTGTCTTCTTCTAGTTTTTCCCTTTCCAGTCGAACCTATGCCAACTCCTCTTGGAGTCTGGCTAATGTAGGGTCACTAAAAGTGTTTTGACTACTAGCTTGCACATTTTCACTTGAATTTGTTCCATCTGGAACATCTGCATTTGGAACAACTGCCTGTTGTTCCATATCTTCATTATTAGGCTTAGCCATAGTTTCTGCAACTTGGGGATTCATTTTAGTGGCCACTTTCCTCTTTTTTGAGGCTCATTTGGTGACTATGATTTTTTTCTTTGGGGTTTGTTTGGGCATTTTTT
Organism: Pinus albicaulis; assembly: GCA_034641835.2. Lineage (NCBI taxonomy): Eukaryota > Viridiplantae > Streptophyta > Pinopsida > Pinales > Pinaceae > Pinus > Pinus albicaulis. The sequence continues at coordinate 1,019,408,266 of CM076575.1, read as the reverse complement.
TCATTTTAAGAACCCTAATGGTCTGCCTGAGTTGTTCCACTAGTCTCTGAAGCTTGATTCATTCCCTCCCAAGTTTTTCAAGCTTAGTTACTTTCTTCCTTTTTCTTGATGGAACAACTGTTCCTTTTTCTAGACCTACTTTCTCAATGAGGTTTTTCTCCTCATCAGCCATGCCTTCAGTTAGGCTCACTTCTTTGTTTTCTTCTTGGGGTTCTTATTCATTGTTCATATGCCCTTGGCTAAATTCTACAGGGGTTATATCCTCAATTGACTCTGTAATCCCCTGAGAATTTTTGGCTTGGGACACTACTTCAGTGTTCTCCTTTTCCTGTCCATACTTCTCAGGGGAAGTAACCCCAGCTGAGTTTACCATTTCGTTAGGGTTTTCACCTTCTGTTTCATCTGGCATTCCCTCAACGAATTATTTATTGACAACGGATTGCTCCTGCAATTGGTTGATATCAACATTAAGGTCTAGAGGGAAGTGAGGCTGCACATATTCACTCATATTGGCCAGAATTTGGGCCAATTGGTCTTCTTGAAAAGGGCTTCGTGGTGAACTTGCAGTAGTGTTTTCGGGAGGCTCTGTTCCTTCTCTTTCACTGCTATGATTTTCTTCGTCCTCCTCATAGGTATGGTAACTACCTTCTTCCTCATCAGAGTAGCGAATTTCTCCCTCTACACTAGTATGAGGGCTTCCTACTTCTCCCTCAATTTCCTCTTCTTCATTATTTCCTTCTTCCGCGCTGGTTTGTTTCTCACCACTCATGTGGTGGCTCATTTCTTCTTCACCCCCATCAGTAATGGGACTCCCAGCTTCCAATTGTGGAGGTTGTTCATTCTCTGAGCTGGGAAATTCCAAGGGCTGGCTACTGCTACACGTAAGGCCTTCTATCATTCCCCTACTTCCTTTTGAATGGGAGGAATTTCTACGTTCTGATGGCTCAGCTGCCGAGCTAGCCATTCTCTTTCATTTTTGGGTAGGTAAGGCTAATCCTCCATCAATCGAAAATATCAATTCTTCCCAACTAGTCTGTTGTTGGGCAAGACTACGAATTACTATTAATCTGATTAGGCAATGGTGGCTTACCACCATGTCTATGTGCCAAGCTTTTCTTATACTACAAGAAACATCATGCAGTAAGGAATTTAAAAATGTAGGCAAATTTACAGTACATTTTTGCTTTAATACTGCCAATAACTTAAGGTGGCAAGGTCTTAAGACGTCTTTCCTTCCATCGCATGTTATATAGGCCTGCACTACCTTTGCCAATTTTTTCCATGGTTCTCCCAATGATGCTGGTTGAACTCCTTTGCCTTTGATGACCAATGTTTGTCCTTCATCCTGAAAAATATTCATGGCTTCTTGAAGCCTGACCTTCTTCTGAGTCCATATGGTTCCTTGCGCTAGTAGACCAGAAACCTCTGCAATTATTTCATCTGTTACTGCTATTTGTATTCCTCTAACCATGGAGTATCTTTCCTACAAATTCTGTAAAAACTCAGTAGCCACTGTTTCATGGGGTTGTTGCAGCCTTGTGAAGTATGTAATCCATCCCAATTTTTCCAGAATCTCCTGTGCAGCATCAGAAACAACTAGCACTTGCGACTCACTATGAATTGGTTGACCTCCCATCTTCTCTGCACACTATTACTTCTTTCCAAACACATAGTGATGTAATGGAACAACACAACATGGTGAATTGGAATAATATCGTTAAGTTTTTGTTATTCCCTAGAATGTAGGGATTTTATCTGTGTATAGGTAAAAAAATATAGGGATTTGATCTCCATGCAGTGATTAAGAGGCATCCGCACCCCCCCTGGAGGATGATAGGTCATCCTCAACTGTAAAATAAGAGAGGAAAGTACTGCACAGTAGTTTTACAATAGGAAAAAGCATGCATACTTATGATATAATCAATAAAATTATTGCATTTACTGAAATCGATGCGTGTGATTAAATCGTAAATAGATATAGAAACATTTGTAATGATTTAAACATAAGGAAAAGGGACAGGTAAGGTGAACACAAGTACTAATGCACTTATTACCCACTCAAACTAATGTGATTTATTTATGATGATTTTCATGTATAATAGGTTCAAAATCAAGGGTTTAAGATTCATACTTTAATTTGATATTTAGATAGAGATATAGGAAAAATGGTTTAATATTACTATTGATTTGTAAAAATGTGACTCCAATACCATCAACAGAGCTCTGTTGCCCATAGGTGTCCATAACCTTGACAAAGTTGCTTTCTCACCCTTGGAACCATTACCCTTTATTTATGCCTAGGAAGGTGCTATTTAATTTCATAATGAAGGCCATTGTGCTGGCTTGGGGACCAGATGAATCACAATGCCATTCACTAGGAAGAGGTGAAAAGTGGGTAGGCCGACTCATGATGAGACCTCCTGTTCCAAGGACTTCTAAGTTTTTTTTCAATTGTCCATTAGACCATATCCCTAGTGTGGTGGCCATGATGGGAATGCCACTTCACTTGCTTCCTTATGATCATCATAGGCTGGATCTTGATGAGACCCCCTATCCTCCATCTAGCATATCATAAAATTGTTAATGAAATACATAAATATTTTTTTTCTTTTTCATATAGCACTTTCCTAGGATGGTTCAACACTCCTTAAAAGTAGGGATGGTAGAAGAAGTCTAAACATCTCAATAGAAAATAATATGCCCTTATTCCTACTCCATAAGTAAAAATCAAAGAAAGTTATAAAGATTTGGGGAAGAACCAACATGATAAAAATGATCAATCATATTAATTTTAGTGATATTAAGACAGAAAACTCATGTTATTGATTATGTCCTTTTTCCTTTTTCTTATCATTACCGAACAATTTCTTTAAAAAATGACAATTTCTTTTGATTTTCTGATTCCAATAAGCTTTAATTTGTGTGATTTTGTATTAATAGTATGTTTTCCTTTAGAAGAGTCATCATAAATCCTCAAAATGCTGGTCTAAAACAAGAAAAATAATACACTTGAAAAGTGATGTTCCTTTGGAAAGAAACAACAGAAACAATCTGCGGAAATGTTGTTCCTCTGGAAAGGAACATCAAAAAACAATTTGCGAAAAGTGTCGTTCTTTTCGAAAGGAACAGCAAAAAGAATCTGTGAAACTGTTGTTCTTTTCGAAAGGAATAGCAAAACAATCTGCAAAACAGCGAAAATAAACAGCACAACTGTTGTTCCTTTCAAAAGGAATAGCAAAAATACTCTCAAGAAAGCTGTTGTTCCTTTAGAAAGGAACAGCAAAAACTCAAAATAAGTGAAATAAACAGAGTTTGAAGAAACAGAATTCCAAAAAACAAAAAAAATAAATGGACAATCTTTATGTACAAATTTCAAAGGAAAGAAATGATTTAATGAATGGGTTCCGAGGAGGATTAATCCCCTTCAGACATAATTTTCATGGTAGAATATTCCCATTATTGTTCGTAGAAGGATTCTCGAGTAAGCGGTTTATGATACAATCATAGTCGATGACCGTTTACTTTGAAAGAATGTCCAGATCCATCAATGGTGGTTAATGTAATGGTGTCATTATCATGCACTTTTTGTATCTCATAAGGTCCAAGCCATCGTGTCTAGAGTTTCCCTGGAAAATCCTGAAACCTAGAGTCATATAGGAATTCCCAATCTCCTTCGTGGAAGATATTTTCTTTGATGAGGGTGTCGTGCCATTTTTCTCTCTGTTGTTGAATTAACGCAGTGTGATGAAGAGAAGAGAGCCTAATTTCATCTAACTCATTAATTTTCTGCAATCTTTTGGCCTGGGCTACATTTAAATCTAGACCCACCTTTTAGGTTGTTCTTAGTGTCTGAATTTCAAACTCTATTGGAAAGATGGGTTCTTTTCCAAATACCAATTTATATGGTGAATATCCCATAGTAGCTCTCCATGTTGTTCGGTATGCCCACAGGGCTTCTGGCAGTCTGTAGGCCCAATCACATCTTTGTGAGGTAACAGTTTTTGTCAATATGGATTCAATCACTTTATTCGTGCTCTCTACTTGGTCGTTTTCTTGTGGGTGGTATGGGGTTGTAATCTTGTGCTGAAAGTGGTAATTCTGTAATGTTTTAGCGAGTTTATTACCTACAAACTATGGTCCTCCATCTGTGATTATGTCCCTTGGGAGGCCATATCGCACAAATATTTGGAAAATAAATTGTATTATAGAGTCCTTTGTAGCTTTCGAAAGTGACTCTACTTCAACCCATTTAGTGACATACTCGGTTGCAACTAGGATGTATGTTTTTTGGTTTTATGGGTGGTTAATGGGGACAAAAAAATCGAGCGCCCAGCATTCAAATGGCTCAATTACTAGTTTTGGGTTCAAAGGCATTTCGTCGAACTATCCAGGGTGACCTGCCCTTTGGCAGCTATCACAGGCCTGCACAAATTTTTTGGCATCTTTAAAAATGGTAGGCCAATAATAGCCTGTCCGTAAAACCTTATGGGAAGTTCTACAATCTACAAAATGTCCGCCACACGACTCTTCATGGCATTCTTTCAAAATATCAAATACTTCGTCCTCCTGGACGCATCTCCTAATTTTCATATCTAACCCTGTATGAAACAGGTAGCCTCCAATCCAAGAGAATCAGGTACTACATTGTATTATCTACTTTCGTTCATTAAGGGTTAGATGTTTAGGTAATTTACCTATGGCCAAATAATTTGCTATATCGGCATACCATGGGGTTCTAACAGTAACAACGAACAAATGTTCATCTAGGAAGTGGTCTTCGACTGCTGCTGCATCTGTTGGCTTTGGCATTCTTGACAGAAAATCAGCTACAAGGTTCTCTTTTCCAGGTCGATATTTTATTGTAATGTCGAATTCCTGCAATAAAATCAACCATCTTGTCACTCTTCCATTTTTAACAGGTTTATTTGCTAAAAATTTAATGGAAGAGTGATCAGTATATATAACTACAAGATACCCAGTTATATAATGTCTAAACTTATTTACAACATGTACTACAACCAAAAATTGCTTCTCAGTCAGTATAATTTAGTTCAGCAGGAGATAGTTTTTTGTTGATATAATAGATTGCATATGGTTTTTTATCTTCTTCCTGCCCAAGAACTGCTCCAATCGCTATGTCTGAGGCATCAGATGAAATTTGGAATGGAAAATTCCAATTTGGGCCCCGCAGCACTAGGGCTATTGATATAAGCTTTTTCAGATCATTAAAGGCATTGTCACATTTATCTGTCCAAATAAAATCAACATTTCCTGTTAGTGCATATAAAGGTGTAGCTATTTGAGAATAATGTTCTATAAATCTCCTTTAATAACCAGAAAATCCAAGAAAGCTACATACCTCTGTTTGTGTGGTGGGTGTGGGTATTAACAAAATTATTTGAATTTTGGCTAGGTCCACCTGAATTCCAACTGCTGAAATATAATGTCCTAAGATAAGTCCTTCGGTCATCATCATATGACACTTTTCATGGCTTAAACAAAGCGAAGTGTCAATACATATTTGCAACACCTTTTCTAAATTTTCTAATGCTGGCTCAAAATCATCTCCGTAAGGTGTGAAGTCATCCATATATACTTTGAGCCCTTCATTTATTAAATCTGAAAAGATGTTGAGAATGGCCCTTTGAAATGTAGTATGGGAATTACATAGGCCAAAGGGTAAGACTCGGTAGGCAAATGTCCCCCAAGGACAGGTAAAAGTAGTTTTGTCTTGGTCTTCAGGGGCAATCTGGATTTGATTGTACCCACTGAAGCCATCAAGGAAAGAAAATAATTTCTTTCCTGCCAATGTGTCTAATACCTGGTCAATGAAAGGAAGGGGAAAGTGGTCTTTCTGGGTTGCCTAGTTGAGTTCTCGTTAATCTACACATATTCTCCACTTTCCGTTCCTCTTTGGTACCACTACTAATGGAGAGACCCACTTGCTATCAGATATTGGGTAAATGAAATTGACATCCAATAGCTTTTGTAATTCAACTTTCACAATATCTTTAAGGTGAGGGTTTAGTCTTCTTTGGGGTTGGTGAATGGGTCTCGCATCATTTTCGGTATAGATGTGGTGTGTGCATAATTGGGGGTCAATTCCCTTCACGTCTGGATAATCCCATGCAAAGGCTGCTTTATATTTCTGTAGTAATTGGACCAACTTCTCTTCTTGTTCAGCAGTCAGATTTTTGTCAATGTTTAGAGTTTTTCCTGGCTCAATATCTACAATCCTACTATTGTATACAGAAGTAGTGGGTATTACTTGATCCGGGATGTCTTTCAAAGGATCTTCTTCTTATTTATTATCAAAGGCTACCTTGATCATATGACATTGTAGATGGGATCTGATTTGTGGTTTATTAATAAAGCTATTAATGATATCACCCTCTGTTTGGTCTTTAAAATCGATGGCATATTCTATAGTCAGAGGTGATCTCATGTTTTTCCATAAGATATGATACAGGTTTCTTTCTTGTTTTCATTATTGATAGGCTTGGTTGGGCTGGGGGATATAAAGCTAAATTCTTGACATATTTTCCCCTTGTTATTGTCATGTTGCCTTGTCGGCAACCAATATAAGCATCGATAGTTGCCAACCAAGGTCTACCTATGATTAATGGGTGTCCATATAGCTGATTATTTGGGTTGATAACCAGGAAATCAATAGGGTATTCCCAAGAATCTACAGATACCATTACATCTTGTAGTGTACCTTATGATTTGACTACCGATCAGTCATCCAACTCTAATAAGGTTGTTGTTGATTCCAGTGATGTAATGCCAAGTTTTTGATAGGTGGTGGTTGTTAAGATATTCATTGCAGCTCCTAAATCAACTAAGGCATTTGGGAACAATTTCCCATTGATTTGCATTGTCACTATAGGATTTCTTGGGTCTTCATATTTTACGGGTGTTTCCATTCCCGATAATAAGTCAGATAGAGTACCGACTATTTGGACAGTTGGGTTGGTGGTTTTTCTCCCCTTTGGCTTCTTTATACACAGTTCCTTAATGGTTTTTGCATAAATAGGGATGTCTTGGATAGCTTGGAGGAGAGGGATTTTTATACACAATTTTTTTAATTCTCCCAGAAGATCAAAATCAGGATGTTCTAATGGGCGAGGTATGATTAATCATTTTGGGAATGGTGGAGAAGAGGTTGTTGCTTGTTATGGAATTTGATGTTGATTTTGTTGTTGAACCACCTTCTCTTTTTGCAATGTTTGTTCTACAGGTAACGAATCTTCAGTATGAACATTTTTGTCTCTCTTGGTTTCTACTATACGCCCAAACCTTAATTGAAGGTCATTACACTCTCTCAGTTCAGTTTCTAATTCTGGTGGTTCCATTATTTGGACAGATTGAACTGGCCTATTGTTTGGGTTTGGGTTGGGCTAGGCTGGGAGTTGTGGTCTTAAGTTGGTCTGGGGGTTTTGTAGTAATGTATAGGGATTTGGCAGTGTAGGTTGAGAGAGAGGAATTGTTCCAGCTGGCTAGTTTGTAGGTCTTTTCCAGTTTGACTTCCAGGCCTGACTCTGCGAAGTAGAAGGGGACCATTGTGTTGGATAAGCAGTGTTTTTCCAAAACGGCGGGTAGCAAGGAAAATTTGGCCAATTAGTTTGGTTTGTTTGATTTGGCCATGATGATGTAGGGAATGTATTTTGTAACCAATTCAGGAAAGGTGGTTGGTTTTTCCATATTCCATTATATTGCTGAGAATTATATTGAGGAGGCTGAAAAGGAGAAAATGGATCAGTTGGCATACCTAATTGTCGTGGCTGCCATTGTCGGCACTAATTAAGTAAGCATACCACTTCTGATTCTTCTTCTACCTCTTTATAGACTACTTTTAGGCCAGGAAGCGAGGGACATCCTTCTGTGGGGTGGTCTTTCATGAAAATGGCACAAAATTTGATTATATCCAGCGGGCACTCTTTGTGGTTATGTTTCTTCCTGCGTCTAGGACAGAATACTGCCAAATTTTGTTCTGCTTCCACTTGCTTTTGTTTGGCTTGCATAATATTGAACTGTGTTGTTAGAGTCCCTAGAATATCTATTTTAAAATCTTCCAGAAGGTATCCAATCTCTGCGCGAGTTACACCTTCATTGGAGGTCTTATTATGCCTTGTGATCATGTCACGTTCTGCTGATTTTAGTCTTATATTGCCCCTCAAACTCCTGATACACAAATCAATGGTGTTAGCATAGCTTTCTTGATATATATCACCTTTTCCCATAATATTCAATGTTTCAACCCATTGATTCCTCATCCCCCTAATTAATGTAGTTTTCAGCACATTATCAGGTAAGGGTAAAGATGCATAGGGAGATCTCTGACGATTGTATTGAAACCGTTCCACATATTCTTCCAGGGTTTCATTCGGTTTTGCTGTCATTTGAAATATTTCGTCTTTTAACTCCCGAGACCTGCAATAATCCTGATATTTCTTTAGAAATGTAGCTTTCGTCTGATCCCAATCAATTGACACCCCCACCTAGCCCCATAAACCATCGTAAGGTTGCTCCTTTTAATGTGGAAGGAAATAGTTTTAGTTTTCGGGGATCAGTGGTATAGTCATACCCCCTGCATAACACATCGAATTCAAATAGAAATGTGTATGGATCTTTCGATGTCAAGCCATGAAATGTAGGAATATGTTGAAGAGGAATGGCTTTCATAGGTGCATTAACTAAAACATCCACTATAGGATATTGCAGTGTGGAAGTTTGTTGGGTTGTTTGCTGGTTCTGGTTTTGGTTCTGATTCTGGGCCATTTGATCAAATATGTGCCAATAATCTTCTGGGATCTCAAGGGAATTCCTAGGCTGACTGGAAGGAGTAGGAATGGCCTTGACGACACTCCCTTGATCTGGAACAATAAGTATTCCTTGCTGGCCTACTGTTTGAGGAGATTCAAGTCCTTTGTTTTGAATGAGTTTGACAACACTTCCCTTATCTGGACTACTCACTGTTTGGACTATTTCAAGAGGATATTTTGGTTCTTCTGCTTCTCTTGTTTCCCCTTCTCCTTTGCGGAGATTGCTAGAGTTCCCTTCTTGTGGAGAAATTAGGCAGGGATTCTAAATTTCTTCGGAATCTTGCTCAATTCCCACTGTTTGACTATGTATCTCAACAAAGGCTTCAGATGGTGACTCTGTGGCCTGAAGGGAACTAATAGGTTGTCTAGAGATAACTTTCCCAGGTCCTACTAATGGCTGAGATTCAGTCTTCTTAAGGATTTCGTCAATGAAAGTTGTTCGCCCAAGGGTCACCGGTCCTTTAGGTTTTTTAGTTTTAGGAGGAATTTTTGTTTTGTTTAGCTGGTTTATTCATTCAAGAAAACAAGCCTTCATTCCTACCTAAAGAAAGAATTTTACCTAATTCTGCTGTGAAGCAGGCTGTGAGCAAGTATGTTTCTTGCCCAGTGCACAGGTTCTTACCTTCTGTCTTTAATACACAATTCTTCTCAAGCAGAAGGAATCAAATGTGCATCACTCCTTCGAAATGGCATATACCCTCCATGGCAACGACACCAAAATTTTGAGGTATAAAAGGTATCTTTTTAACACCTATTTATCCTACATTAATTATCAATCCGAGAACGTCTTTTTGTTTCAAGAGTGTACTATGTTTGAGACTGCAATTTAGCTAAGAGTAATGCTATGAGAGATGTAGTACAATATTCTAGATACAAGAGTAAATGGATGCTTGTAAAGAAATCTAATGAATGAAAATACTCTGAAATCTTAACTACTCACCCTGCAAAGCATCAATCAAGGATACAGTAGCAATAACTCATTCCCTTACAAATGGATGCAACTGAAATCACACTGAGACGAGGCAATCAATCTGGGAACTTGGAGGCGATCACCAATGTTCTCTATAGTTGACAGTCCTTCTCTTTAAGAAATCAAAGTGGAATCGAAATTGAACTACTTGATATTGAAAATAAACTAAGAAGAACTTCTTTTAAAAGCAATAATTGGAAAGGAACAACAATTCGTAATCTATACAGCAACTGTAAACAATCTCTCTACAATCTAAACCTAATGAATTAGAAATGAACAGCAAACAGTAATTGAATAGCAAACAGCAATTAAACAACAAATGTAATCTTAACAAAATCAGATAGCAAGTCTTCTTAAACTCCAACCCCGTCGACAGCAAACACTATTAAATAGTCAATCGAAATGAACCATAATCTAATGGAACAACAAACGAAGTTAAGTCTGGAACAACACAACTTTATAAGAGATAGCAAGATGAATAAGACAGTAATCACGATCCCTGCTAAACTAGAATAGCAATGCAATCCATTAGCGCACACAGCAATCCAGTACTCAAATCAACAGTAATCAAAAAACACTGTAATTGTAATGAATCTAAATGCAATTATCACACAACAGTAATCAACGGATAGAAATACAAACAGTACAGCAATTCCACCAGGGCCGGGCCCTTAGCACCAGTGAAACACTGCTGGGTTGCTTCAGAGCTTGAAAGATAAAATGGAACACGCCTTTGTATTAATCAAACATAAAAGTGCTACAAACATAAAAGTGCTACAGTGATCACTCTCTGAACACGAGAGTCAATAAAACAAAACATTACAAAAGGAATGTTTTTAATCAAATGATCTGACTCCGTACACTCGATAAAGGCATTGCCTTATATGACAAACTCAACGGACAAGACAAGGAATAAGATGAGGTTTGAACAGTGATCCCTCAGGATCAAAGGATCCTATGGGATTCGCTTCTCTTCTTTCTTTAGCTGTCACTTGATTTCCTTTGACCGAAGCCGATCTGTCCCCTTCCTTTTCTTAGCGATGCGTTCGAATTTCCTTTTCTTTGGCAGGATTTGGTCTAACGCTAGAGGAACAACAGTTGCATTTACTTTAGCCTTGCCTCTGATATAGATGTTCACCTCGCCTAATTCTTGTTTTTAGCAATAAAAGGTAGTTTTTAGTTACATTTTACAATAAACATAAATCTTCACAATGCTACCACAATTCTTGTAATAAGTCACCTTTCTAGATTAAAAAGAATTATGTTTAAAGTAAAAGAATGGGAAAACGCATAGTGAATTCATACCTTTTCCACTTCTCAACACCCCTCTCCCAGCGTTGCGAATCAAGCTGGCCCAAACCATCTCATGCATGATGGATAAGAAGTCACCACCATATGGAATCTCATTCATCTCACGGCCCTCCTCATAAAGAAACAAATATTTTTCTGTAGTGGCCATGTCCCTCCCCATGCTCCCTTTAGAACATGTAATGCAGAAAATGTGGGAATCCTCCTTCCCAAAGAACACATCCACCCCATGTGTTTCTCCTCCAATCATGCTCCTCATTAAAGCAAGAACAATATCAGCAAATAGGATCATGATCAGCACCATAATGAAAGAAATACTGAAGGTTTCATGTGGTTTTGGAAGGTACCAATAGTCTCCCAAGTAGTCACAGCACAGTCTTCCCCACTGCAGCTTCAAAAAATAACATGGCAAGTTGTCTCTTGACAAATAGATAGTTGTGTAAGTCATCACATCTACTAGCAAATAGTAAATGGTTGAATGTATCAACTGAACATACAAGAAGTAACCAAACACTTGCCCCAAATCATACAATAGATGGTTGTCCCCATCATAATAGCTAGCCAAAAATGGTCCATGGAGCCCAAAGATAAGCTTGCCCCTTTATGGAGAAATGCATTGCAAAATAATGGTAAGAGCATGCAAATATTGTATTGGGCAATCAAAAAATGCAAAAACAGAATTCTTACCATGTAATGAAAGTAAGATGATTATAGGATCCATAAATAAGTCCCCCATAGTGGTATGACACACTCCTATGAAGAGGAATGTACCATATGCTGCATGAAGATCCTCCTCCTTTTTCTTGGGTACCCAATTCAAGAAGAACATATCCCAGTAATAGATGAATCTGTCCACTACTCTATCAGTCTCACCTCCTCCATATCCATCAAGTGCATCAAATGTGAAGTGATCCTAGGAACACTCCTTCAAAAATTTCCTTCTCCAAAGTGACAGTGTTGTTGGCCTATGAAAAGAGGCTCCTGCCAACTCATAAGTCCATTCCTTGACATGTAAAATGTCAAAAGCTCCTCCCATAATGTTGCCATTTCCTCCTACTGCAACATCATGTAAAATGTGAGAGCAATTCTGTCATTGCTCTCTCTCAATCCTCCAAAGCAACAAAAGTATTTTTTGCCTTCTCCTACCTCCGTCATACAACCCAGGTGGTGAAAACATAATGACCATGTCATCACAATGCATCCACATTCCTTGCTTCTCCCTGATGCAAGTACCCTGCCAGGTTCTTTCCTCCCACATACCCTTGGAAAAAGGATATGTCTCATGATGGCCAAACTCTCTCAAGAGTAGCCAACGTAGTTTTGCCTCTTACTACCCAGTATCATAGATTTGCAAGTAGCTCTCTAGCTTCTTTCTCTCTATCCACATCCACTTATCCACCGATGGATGCCTCCTACCATTCTCCATCTTGGTACTCCTCCAAAGAAGACTACCATCCTCCAATATCATATTTTCCTTATTGCATTTCATGGTATGCTAAAATGCAACTCCTCGGAGATCTCTTATAAAAGATATCATACCAATGAACATCTTGAATCCATAAGGATCGAAGTGAGATGAAGGCAAAGCCTCCTCACTGCTACCCCTTGATAGCGCTGTAAATCTCCTCCATGGTATTTTGGCTGTCTCATGTCTCAATTCAAGGATGAACATAGGGATTTGTATGAGTTTGTTTGGGACAAAGTTCACCTCATCCTCCAAGAATTCACACCCCACCCTCACATGTGGTGGGAAGCCCATCAGTGACCCATTAGGATGATGTCTCAGTCCTTCCTTGATCAAACCAAGGTTGCACAGTGCAGTGCAATCATGTTGTCCCAAATGAGCAGTGTGCAATGGTACACAATCCTCCATATGATTTGTTGAAACAATAAGAGATGAAAAGTTATGAATACCTTGATGAAATTCTAAAGTATATTGTATGGATGTAAGGGCTTCTCCTCCTAATAGGTTGGCTCCTCCAACTGAAGATGTTGAGGACTGCTTCCCCACAGTTGTGATAGCGTTGGTACAAGTGTCTTCCACTGGTAGTGAGGGCTTCTTCTCCTCTGATCTTCCTTCACCAAATTTTCCAATCAAACTTTGATTAAATTCAGTAAAAGTAACCACTCATGCATGGCTCAAATGGCTGAACCACCAAATCATCACTCCTCCCTCTAGGTGCAGTGATGAAATCTCTACAGCCTCTTCCTCTACCACTGGATGCAGTAGGAAAAATGCATCAAGTTTCTTTTCCCAAACCCTTGCTGCAGTTGACCCATCAAAAGTAGACAATAGAAACCTATTTCCCTTGATCCTCTCTTGGCCACAAGGTCTTATTTATTCCTCCAAATGAGTGAATTGATGGAAAGCTAGAGTCTCTCTGAAGGCTCTCGGTTGAGATTTGTACTCAACAAGGTATTCACTTAGAATCACGTGATCCAAGTGTCCTCCATCTTCTGGAAATTTCTCCTCCATCTCAAAAGGAAAGGATATGTTCCATTGTTGTGGATCTTTCTGCAACATTGGCTTCCTCTTCTTATCATAGGAAGTGCATGGTTGTTCCTCCTCTTGAGACTTTCCAAAAGTTTCACTGCTCTTTTTCTCTTCTTCTTATTCAACCTCCTCGAAAAGGTTATTACTTGATCTGAAAAGTGATGAGAGTAAACTCATCCTCTTCATAATTCTGTCCTTTATCTTTCTCTTATATAACTTTGGCTTGAATTCCACAGACTGAGCCAAATATCTTTCTCTGATACCACTGTAATATCCCAAAATTGGGACAGCTCAGCAAGCTTGCACCAAAAATGCAGTTCCAGCAACTTGTGCTATAAAATAACAAAATTAAATCTTGGATCCTATATATTAGAAAATATAAAACTTAAATCCAAGAATTGGGGTGAAACAAATCAAACTAAGTGGGTTAAACAAGTCTCCCACACCTAGGATTGCTAAAAGAGGCCAAAACCCCAATCATTGCAACATATGAATTTCTGCATAAAAGTGATTGTGCAATATAAAAGAGGGTTTATGTAAATAAATGGATGAGACAAATAGATCTGATATTTTACTAAAAAATATGCTCAGAAAATGAGATCTAGTCTCCTTTATACAGAATGCAAGAGAACCCGACAAGGGTTTCTTGTCAAACACTCTGAATAAAAATGTGATTTTCAGCAGTAAGACTGAATAATCACTGAAAACTGAAACACGAGAGTGTAAAATGCTGTAAGAATGAATATATAATTCAAATCTTAACAAAGTTCTTCCCCCATGGAATAACTCATCCTCCAATCACAGGAAAAGTCCCCGGAAGAACCACAAGAGTCACTGTAAAACTGCCTTGCAGAAATAACGCAATTCCTGAGTGGAATAAAATTTTAAGTGATGAAGATGAGTTGGTATACTGCAAATGATCTAATATCAGCACAAGAACTCTCCAAATGGATCGTACAATGGAAGTAAACTTCCCTCCTGTGCAAAATAAACTCAGACAGTGGGTTTCTCAACCCTCCCCAGCAACACCCAGCAACTCAGGTCAACCTTGTACAGAAAGTGCGTTGGAACTATAGAATGATGCTTGGAACCAATGCAAAATATTAATAAAAATGGATCATATCTCTCCCAAGAGCTACTCAAAGGGAAGAGAAGGAATTCTTGAACAGGAATCCCTTAGTGCTAAGCAGCACTGGCAATCTCAGCTAAACAACTAAGAGAGAAAAAGTATAAGCAGACATGAAAATGTAATGCATAAGCTAACCTCCAAATGGCTTCCATCCTCTTCCTTATAAGCTAAGTGAGCCTTCTCACCTTGGGTCCCACTCAATGGGGTTTCCAACTTCACACAAACAATCTCCCTCCAAAATTGCAGTGTGCCTTCATTAGAGTCACTCCTCTAAACTGCGCTGTTTGATTTGGTCAAAGTTGACCTCTTCAACTTGCTTCAGCCCTTTTCACACCTAAGGGTCTTCAATCCAGATCACATATAGCTATCTTGGCTTAGCCTCATTCACATTGACCTATTTTATTTGCTAATCCACTCCTCCTACATTTATGTTGTTGACTTGGTCAAACTTGGCCTTGTCCACATAAAAAATATCCCTGTTCACACATGAGAGTGTAAAATCCAGCTGACATTATGATCCCTTTACACAAGATGAGGGATTCTATCTTTATTTCTATAATGCATGGGTCTCTTCACCCTTTTATTCATCTCCTAAGTGAAAATGGAAAAATTCAATATTCCAAATTTCTACATGAAAATTTTGGAATATTACAGGAAGACTGCAAACCTGTAAGTACTCCAATGGTAACTGGATGTAACCTCAGTTCTCATGATGATTCTCCCATGGTGAATTAGCTACAGTATAATTCTATGCCTGGAATTTTTCTTTATCTAACTGGGACAAGACTAGACATTATGCATGCAGTTGCGATTGTTGGACGATTCCAAACTAATCCAAAAGAGTCACACCTTGAGGATGTAAAAGGAATATCTACAAGGTAATCAAGACTTTGGTCTCCTGTTATCCAAAGAATGATGATCTTACCCTTCATGCATACACAAATGCGGATTGGGCAAGAAATTTTGATGATAAAAAAAGAACTAGTGGTGGGGCGTTCTATATGGGGCCCCGAATAGTATCTTGGTTCAGCAAGAAAAAAATTTCTATTGCCTTATCTACAACAAAAGTAGAATATGTGGCTATTGCATCATGTTGCACACAACTTCTTTGGATGATGCAGAAATTACAAGATATTCAAATCTAATGTTCACCTCCCATATCCATCCTATGTGATAATACAAGTGTCATTAGCATCTCAAAAAATCATATTATGCATTCCAAGACCAAGCACATTCCTATCAAGTATCACTTATTACATGAACAAGTGCTTGGAAAAAAGGTCAAATTGGAGTATGTTCCCTCCAAAGAACAAGTTGCTAATATATTTACTAAACCTATTCCTAGGGAAGCATTCAAATATCTCAGACAAAAGTTGGGAGTTGTCTTTGCCTCACTTATCAAATCTACCTAATCTCATAAGATTAAATTCAGTACATTGGTTGCATGAAGGTGAATCACGTATATACACGATTTTCAGTGCATAAAACCATGTATGGTTTTTTTTTGACACAAAATATATGGGATGCACAGGTTTAGGGGGAGAATTTTCCTTGCGAAAAATATTTCATTGTTGGCACTAAGTTGGTTGAGGCTATGATCTCCTATTTGAGATTATTAGGTCTTGGTTATAAAAAGTCATATTTGTAATTTTATGTAAAGGTCATGTTGAGACCTCTAATGTAAATATTTTCATGTTCAAATTGTAAACCCACTTGGATGGGAAGTTGAGTACATATATAAATCCACTCGGTTGGATTCTTGATGTAATTTTGAGTCATTGGTGATTGGAAATGTCATACTCTGTTGAGTTCAAGAGTCATGTATTTTATTGAAAATCTGAATCCTCTGCATGTGCTCAGGGGGAGCCATTATCTTCCCTTTTCTTTATGTCAAAGGGGGAGAGTATGTGTTTGAATAATGTTTATGTATCTACAGGCTGTGGTGATCAAATTCAATCATGGTTATCATGTTTTCCATCAAGTCCAAAGGGGGAGATTGTTGGAAATATGATTCTTATGGTTGCATATGTTTTCCTTGATGGAAACTCTCTTGAAAATGCTGAAGCATATATCTTTTGGTAAAGCGCTGTGATGTTACAGAAGGTTTGGAAGAAGAAAAAATTTAAATACAACAGAAGATTCCAGCAGAAGATGGTTAATATTTATAAATGAGGGTTCGATACACGAGTTCTTTCAGGCCAAGTCACGTATAAATGCGGACAAGAACGATCCAAGTTGCATATGCCTTTTATGCTCTAAAAATGATAATAACAGAGGGCATTACCATGGTTTTATCCCACAATATTGAGTGTGGTGTTGTCTATTTGATTCCTTCCAAGAATACCATCGACACTTGTGTGGTTCTGGCTCATGGTATTGATAAAGGCTACATATATAAGGAGAAGAAGATCATAATGCAAAGGGTGGGCATGAGTAACCGTTCAAACTGAATACTTCGCTCTAAAGTATATCTGCATGAAATGGGTTTTGTTTATTAGTAGATCTGAAATTATGATGCACTCATAGACATAATGTTGGATCAAGATCTCTAGACCTGAAATGACTATGTATTTACTTGATCTATTGGTGAGATGTTTGGATCTGTGATCTGGCACATGTTTGTTGAAGAGAAGTGAAGAAATCTGGGTAAATCTATAGATCTAAAACTTTGTGAAAAATAAATATTTACATATCTATATGTTGGTTCATCGCGTGGAAAGTGCGTATACACGCGGCTTTGTTTCAGAGAAAGTGCATATGGAAGTAAGGGTTTTCTGAAGCTTTATGAAGAGGTTATATGTTTATTGTTGTTATATTTTTGTTGTTTGTCAATGAATTCTTCATGTAGATCTGGGTTGTTTTAATACTGCATATGCTTCTAAGTTGAATATGTACAAATCTTATCAATAAGTGATTAAGTATGATTAATGATGTTGACAGAATAAGAGTTTTGCAAATCTAAAAAATATATGACTGAAAGCCTCAGATTTGTTTCTGAGACTAATCAATTTCTGGAAATTTAGTATTCATAGATCTATACGCAGGTTGGTGTGCAATAAAATGCGTATATATGTAGGTTCAGTGAAGTGAAGTAGCATATGAATTTAAGATAATGGATGATCAGGGTTGATATTGATTTTGCATGTTTATGAAATCTGTGTTTATTACTATGTTCTAGTTATAGTGATCTCACTGTTCTATTTGAAGCTTGGGTTAAGTCTATTATTATTGATCTTTATGTGGAGTTGTGTTGAATTTGTTGGATCTAGTGTGAAAATTTATGAAACGTGGTATGCAGTGGGTCTGAGGGTTGAAAGTTTCAGTGTGGAAGTAGAAATCTTCTTACCAGTACAAGCTGGTGTTATAATTAGGGGTTTGTATCTCACTTCCAGTAGTGGCTGGTAGACGAGATCGGGGGGTTGGAGCTCCCTTTCAGTAACAGCTGGAAAATGAGAGAAGGTTGCAGCCTTCTGAAGGTAGATGCCTTTGTACTAATATGAGTCTGCATCAGTACAACATTGTAAGAAGTTTTCTATATAATAAATATTGAAGACATAGACTACAACAACAGTGGTTTTCTCTTGAATTAGGTTTCCACCTTAAATCTTGGTGTTCATGTGTGATGATTTATTATGTTATTACTGCACATATTTACTACTTAACTATCTAATGCATAATTGATGAGTTGGGTTAAATAATGTTTCTAAAATTTTATTTAAACAGTAAAGTTATCTGAGTATACACAAGTTTCTATTAGTATAGCCATGTATATACGCTAGTTGGTCTAATCAAAGTCGCGTATAGAAATAAGTAAGATAAAAGTAAAAGATTTTGATTATTGTAAATACTGATTCACCCCCCCCCTGCCTCTCCTCTTAGTATTTTCCCCCAAAAATCTATAGGTTATGAATGCTTATCTGAGCATAAGGGTCTGAAACTTATATGAGATTCACCAAGAAGGTCCAATTCCTTCTCATAAAAGTTGAAATAACATTTTTTAGCCCATGCATTCATTAACCATCAAGTAATTATCAATTTGTGAACAAGACATAGCTGGAGTACATTGCAATTCCATGCTTATAACCAACACATAACTAGATTAATACCCATGAAATAATAACTATCAAATAATCATAATATCGAGTACAAGTACTCATAGAATACAATAGGAAAATAACACCTATTAACTTATGAGAAATCCAACCAGGTCATGGAGTTACATGTACCACTCGACCATAGATTGGGATGAACCAAATATTTTTTTCAACCAATCACTTCCATGCCATATTTCAAGAATGAATGTGCAACTCAAGACAAAAACAACTAGGGCCTTCAGGATATTAAGGGCCACCTCCACCCTCATTATCCCACGAATCTTGCCAAAAACGAACAAGAAATAACATAATAAAACCAGGACATAAACAAACAGGGCTTCCCAGAGATTAAACCACCTCCACCCTCAGGCTACCACAATCTCACCAAAACTTGTCAAGAGATCACAATTCCAAAAATAAGATTGGATGCATCAGAGTTTCTTCACCAACACATTTTGGAATTTTTTTGTCTCCACCCATCTGTTGAGGGCTTTCCAAAGATTAAATGACCCCCACCCCCAGCCCTTGGTAATTTTCTTGAGACCACCTCACTCGGTTCCAAAACGTTCCTAAAATCCAAAGCTCAACCGAGAACCTAATCCCGTCAAACCATGGCTCTCCAGAAATGGCAAGGGAAGGTTGAAACTAATGTCACACCCAACAAAACCCATGCCAATGGCAACAAAAGAACCAAATACACAAATGCAGTACCATGCATTTACAAACCAGCTAGGAAATTACTCATGCAACCTGCTACCTATAATGTCCTCCTATTGAAGCTGCTTGATCCAACCTTCCTTTCTTGTCCTTTTCTTTCCTTTTCCTTTATTTTCTTTCCTTTGCTTGTTTTATTACTTCCTCCTCTTGGAGCTCTTCCCTCTTTGAAACTAACTTCAAATCCAAAATAAGAAAAAAGTTGTGAATTGATCCTCAGAAGCCTTTTTATTATTGAGGCCTCTATTTTCTTCAATTTCCTTTAATTTTCCTTCAATTTACCTCTCATGCAAATTTGTCACCTTTCATCTCCCTTTTCACATATTTTCCTTTTTCTTCATAAAAAATTCCAATTTATGCCTCTTTTCCTTTTCAAATTCCTTTTCCAATTTCCTTAGCCATATTAAACCGAAAGTGACACCCACTAGGATTTTTTCCCAACATTCAAGTAGGAATACGTGTCCCATGACCTTGGTATTATTTTTCCTTTATTAAATTTTATTACATGAATTTGTAACCCAGGGTTGTTACAAATATGTTCTAAGATTTTTTTATGTCTTCCCAGGGTTGTTACAAATATGTTCTAAGATTTTTTTATGTCTTTCCTTTATAAGTTCGTCTTCATTGATGTATGTATGTGCATTTTTGTTTGTGGGAATTCACAATGACTGAGTGGAGAGAAAGAGAGCACTATCAAAATGACATCCAATTTGTGGCCAATCCTCTGACTTTCATGGCCCTTAGAGATTGTTACTAAATTAATTGAAAATAAAAAGTATGATGAGCCAAGTATGCTTACTGCAACAATTGGTGGATTTTTCGGATCCCCAAATTGAGAAATTTTTTTATGTAAAAAGACATTATACTATTTGAGATAGGAGAAATCTACGTTTTAACTAGGTTTTCTACGCATGGCTCCGAGTAGTTGTAAGTGGGGTAATGAGAATTTTAAAAGGTGGTGTGGATGACTATGTGGCTAGATATTTTAAGCCAGATGTGTGAAAAGTGGGTGGAAAAGTGCCCATTCAAGACATAGAAGACTTGACCCTGAACACCATTGTCCTTACTATCACCTATGTTTCTTGTTCAAGTGCAGCATAGTTGTATACCAATGCTCGTATGGACTTAGCAAGAAGATGCTTCGAGCATACTCTTTTCAACTATTGTAAGGGTATACTATAAGACATAAAATAACAACTCACCCAACGTAAAAAGGGACAATTAAACAATTTGGGTATGGGAGCTTCATAGCAAAATTATTCTTGGAGTGGGTTCCAAACATGATGCCCCAAGTTGAATATAATGATGAGCCATATATAGAGGAGCCTTATACAGGTTAATGGACAATTTAATGGTAATACAGGAAGGTGCACCCTTAGAGTGATGGTTTCAGTCAAAACAGTTCAAATGGCTAAATAATTCCATTCTAGTGATAAATGATTACACATAGTAGGGTGTGGAGTTTGGGTAGTATCGATACCTAATTCCCCCCCGATGCACAATGGAGTGCTCTTGGTAAGATTTTGTTTTGTATTTTTGGAAAAAAAAAATATTTTTCTTGTATTTTTGTGTGTTATATATATATATATATATATATATATATATATATATATATATATATATATATATAATGTTTTTAATTAGTGCACAATACTAACAATGAAAATTCATGATATGCATATGTGGGACTAACCTGACCCCCAGGCGAATCACCACTTCATCACAAAGGAGTAGCTACACATGTCTTCTTTGAAGCATCTGAAGAGGAGGAGAGGGGAGAGGAGTAGATGAGTAGTGTGAATTCACCCATAATGTAGAAGGAATGAAACTTGGGGTTTAGTCAATCTTGTTAGATTACATGTCGATAAACTTTCATAGGCACACCATAGGGATTCACTCTTCTCGTCACCAAGGACTCCTATGATGGATTGTACATGATGTGCCATGTTAACACACACACTAACATGATTAGCTTCATAAATTTTTCCTTCTAGGGTGTATTTTTTTCTAGCATATGTTTTGGCTTCATTGAGAAATATAGGGTAGAGATATTAGATGATTTCTCTTATAATGATAACTGCTTGTGAGAAATTTTTACTTTTTTTAATTAGTTTCTTCTTGTACTTGATTATTATTATGCATTCTTATTCATCAAACAACTACCAAACCATAAGAAACAATGATACAAAGGACAAAATATGTAAGCGATCAACTAGGGCCACAACCTCTCCAAACTTGAGAGGAAAAGCCAACGAATTTGTCTTCTTATAGAATCTACAATTGACAAGTTCTGAGACCTCATTAGGGGAATTTTGAGGTCTAAAATTGGTCTCCTAAGAAAAATGTACAACCAAAATAAAATTTACAAGAACCAATAAGATTCAAGATGATGATGTCAACCATGGGCAACAACTCACCATTTTTTAAGTAAAAGGGTAAAAAGATTAAGATATAATAAAATAATAAACCTACTTTTTCAACTTGTATTTTCAACTTATCTCCCAAAGTTTTTACTCAAATTTCGAGTAGGAGTACTCGTTGGATGCAAAATTTAATTCCTCATCCAAGGAGTACCTATTAGCCACCTATAAATTCTATCATACTCAATGGTGGCTAATTTTGTCTTTTAAACCTTCAAGAGATAGTTCCCTTTGAAAAAAATATCATCTTTTGAAGTTTTATGATGATAATTACCCTTTGAGTTAATCTTCACTGTTGTTTCACTATTAGTCCTAAAAAACCTGTTGTTTACCAGGAGAGAAAAAACTGCTCATTAGGCTCCTTTTTCCCTCATTACACTTTTCCATTTCATTCTCCATGTTCATTCATAAAGACCTTCATTTGACTTATAAACCATTCCAAACCCCTTTTTAAACCTTATGTCCCCCCTTCATTTGGTTTAAAAGCCCTTTTCTCCCTTATCGGAACCCTCAAAATCCTCTGAAAAACCTTCACTTTGGCCTAAAAATCCAGTTTTTCAGCATTAAGGCCTTAAGCCCCTTTCGGCCTTAAGCCCCAGCCCCTCTTCCTTATGTGACCCAGAGCCACGATTGAGCACCAAGCCTCATCACTCCATCGCAATCGAAAATCGCAAATTCCCTTTATCCTTTTCCTTTTTCCTCCGATGACCAGATCCGCCGATTTAATCTCAGCTGTCGAATCCACAAGAACCAATGGCCCAGATTCAATTGCACTCTGTCATAAGCCCTTCACCATCTCGCCCGCTGATTTGATCTAGACCATTAATCTCTCATACTGATCCTACGGCCAGCGCTTAATCACACATCGTAAACTCAAACACCCTGGTGCTTTGGCCTCTTTCCTTTTCTCTGATGTGATGTAATCCCAGCTGTTCATTCCGCTAGATCTGACGGTTCGCGCTCATCCAACGCGTGATCCTCCACTATCCCGACCTCCATATTTAATCTCCACCATACATTTGAGAGATCGAATGATCAGGACTAAACCTGATAACCCAATAAACCCATCCGTTACGTGAAAAAATCGTCGGTCCCACCATCCCTCATCTGCGCATCTTATCCCTTGTCTCTCGTTTTCCGCACCGCCAGATCTGGCGCCTCCGATCCGACGGCTTACATTGCATTTCATATAATTTTTGCACCTAAATGTTAACACTGAGAAATTGCGTGAAATGGGCGGTATTTGGAGGGACGCGTGTCAAAAGGTGTATAGAATCGCGTTTTTTTTTGTGAATACTGCCTACCCCCCAGAGCCCACACGAAAACCGCTGCCGATTTTATGCTATACCGCTTCCCCCTCTACAATGTTACTCCTGATTCGATCCTAGCCGTCAATCTCTGAATATCAGACGGTTTTGATTTAATCTCGCCCCCATTTTATTTTTCCATTTAAATTTTTCCCGAACATTTATGGTTTTGATCTTGGCAATTGATCTCCGAGATCGAACGACCCATGTTATATCGCAATCCATTTGTTTTCCTTTCATCTTTCTCCCAAGCGATGTCATCGGATGATCTCCACCGTTGATTATCCTAATCCAACAGTTCCTGTTCACTGTCTCACCCAAACTCAATTTTCACCTAGTTAGTTGTTCTGCTAGGATTTTCCTCCCTTTTTCCGCTGCATCCACGTTCTTCCTCACTGCTCCTCCACCCTCACGAGCCTCTGAAGCAGTCTTAACCAAATTCCACAGGATTTTATAATGAGTTTGTGTGTTTTGCAGGGTTTTAAACGGTGTTTTCTCTGTGTTTTTCCACAGTCACAGACAGATGACAAAAAGGCCCAGAATGATGATTCTGTGGCTTAAATCAAAGAAGAAAGGATCTTCAGGGTTTTGAAAACTGAGTTTAAATCATCTGGATCATGATCCAGGGTTTAACAGAAACCCTCCATCTGCATAAAGCCACCTGTATAAACAAAATAGCAAAGTGTATCAGTGAAGAAATTAACAGTAAAGGGATTAATGCCTAAGCCTGGAGATCAGGGTTTTAATCCACAGTTTAAAGAAACAGAGACAATATCAAAAGAATGAAGACCTAAAGCAAAGATCAAGGCTAATTAAGCCGAAAAACAGACCAAAAGCAGATTAAAAGTGTTTCAAGGAGAAAACATAGAAATTATATCAATAAAAAAAAGGCCTCCACTGCCACATCAGAGGCCAAAAATATCCTCTTCAGCTACCAAAGTGCCACCTGCAGCCTCAGTAAATCAAAAGAAGGCATAGTTATTGCCCAGTCAGTGATATTTTTATTAAAAGCAGCCAGAGTTATTGCCAGCCTGCCTAAGAGTCTTAAAGTCAACAAAATCTTCCAAGTAGCTAAAAAAATTAATGAAAACCAATTAATACAGAGAAAATATCAGAAAACTTCTCTATTGAGCCCCTAAAAGGCCAAGAAGCATTAACTTGTATTAATTGAACCTAGAGATCTTTTCTTTGATCCCACCTCCTCTTTCTTCTACAAATACTTCTGAAGAATATGAGTTGTTGGTTGGTTGATCACTAGTTGTAATACTGAAACTCCCTGAAATAATACATAGTCTGTTCGAAGTTGAAGAAGAAATTGAAGTCTTGGAAGCTTGATGATGTTTTGACATGCTTGTTCTTGAGAAGGATCTATCATTGGATCCCTGAGCTTGGCTGTTGGTGATGTATTCTGAACTTTTTTTTGTTTTTCCTGTTTTCTTTTTGTTCCATAAATTCTTACTATAGTAGGGTGAAAATTTTAGGCTAAGAAATGACTCCTTGAAGCACCTTAGACCTGTTTATCCTTCACTGTTCTATGTTTTCTTCTGCTGAGGTATTTTACAGTCTTTAGTCATTCTCTTGAACCCTTATGCTCGTTTATTTCTCAAATAGTTCAAATAGTTGGTTCCAGCATGATTTATGGTTTTCCCTACTTGTCTGCTGCCACTTGAAAGTTGTTTTTGAAGTCTGCCTTTGAAGTACCATTGTTTATAGTTTGCCAAAGAGGTTTGTTTTGATCATAGGCTTTGTTCCTACTTAAATAGTTGTTTTAAAGGTCTTTATAGTTGTAATCATGGATGTTTAGACGTTCCCTCTTCTATGACTGCAGTTATCAGTGAATTTTTCATGTTTTCTAATTCATTTGGAATAAAATCTTTGAGAAAATAGGGCATTTCCTGAATCTTAGATTTCATTTTGAAAGTTGTCTTGAAATCATTATTTGCTTAAAGTGTGGTTTGTGGAATTCATGGTTAGCCCTGTCTATCAAATACCTCTTTATGTTCAAGTTATTTTTTTAAGTTCCCTTTGTTGAGAATTCAAACTCTCTTTCAAAATCATTAATGTCCATCTCATTCACAAAACTAAAGGATCCTATGGCCAAGTTAGATTTGCCCTTTGATATCCCATATCCATTGATGAGTTTTTCATAAACCTCTTCTTGACTCCATTTCCCAATGAATCTGATATTTCTTCTTTCTATCTATACTACTTAGACCTTTCATATTCTGCTATGCCAATTCAACCAAACAAACAAATCAAACAAACACTTGCACTTAATAACTAGTCTAAAATCAATACTTAAAAGCAAACAAGACATATATTTGCAAACAATTTGAGAGATCCCTCTCTAAGAACAGGAGGACTAGATCCTGGAACTCTAAATATTGGTTCTAATGTTGCCTTGTATTTTGGTTGGCCAATCTATCAAAACACAGGACTCCAACATAATGGTGATCACGGTGGAACCTTCTAAAATTAAACACACATAGGCATCCCTTAGAAGACCCACATGCCCTTAAACGGATACTATCTGAACACTTAGAATCTGTTATCCCACCATTCACACCAACATAATGGAGATCATGGTGGGACCTATTGAATCTATGATAGCCTAGAAAACTATTATAAACTCTTTAGTCCTACAAATCTCTAATAAAGTCGGTTAGTAAGCCATAGAATAGACTCTGTTTGTTTGAGCACCTTAGATAAGTGTTGAAATCAGACATAGAACATTCTCATAACCATAGAAATATATAAAATCCAGAAATATTTCAGATTGGCTTCATAATAAACATGGTGGTGGAACCATAAAACATTTTACCTTCACAAAAGCTAAAAAGTTTCCACCTGGCGACTCCACTAGCCCCAGTAGGCCTATTAATCATATAAGTCTCCAGATATCTTTAGGACTGTGTTAACCAGCCTTGAGGAAGTTTAGAAACCTAGTCTCATACTAGAATATTCATTGTGAAAGGAAAAACTTTCAAAATAGTCCCTAAAAACTTTAGCCTCTCTCATTTTTGAAAAGCAGTCCGGCTTCACATAGGATCAACACTAGATCTCATCCATACCCTAGTCCTCCTACAATATTTGGAAATCCAGAGAGAATTTTGTGGCAGACTTCTAAGTTTGGAAAATTAGCTACTGATAGGAGCCTCTTAAGAAAAAAATCTATCCCTAAAAACCTTGTTGTCTTAGAGGATTTACACTTTGACTTACTTCATACAAAGAACATCTTCAGAACCAGGTCTCAAAGTGATTTAAACCAAACTGATCTTGAAACTGCAGATTTGCATCAGAGCTTTAGTAGAGAAGCCTCACCTTCTACTCCTCCTGATTCCCAGCTTCTTCACCACTTCAGCCTCTTCTGTAAAAAATCTTCTCAAAACCAGTTTGTTGGCCCAAGTGTTTCTTCCACTCCAATCCCTACCACCACTGTTCAAAACACCACATCTCAGCCCACTTTCCCTCTTGTGAATCCACCTCTTGTAAATCCACCTTTATTTCAAGCCATGGCAACATGGTATGCCCCACTAGTGTTAGCAGAGCCTATGGTTCCCTTACCGAATGACTATCAATCTAAAATTCCCCATTTCACTACAAATGAACCTACTACTACCCAGTAGCATGTAGACAAAATTAATGATGCATTTGATTACATGGAGATAGATGATGAGACCATTAAGATGAGAATCTTTGCCCAAAGTTTAGGAGGAGAGGTCAAGAAATGGTTCAAAAACTTAGCGCTTCATAGCATAAATGATCTCCCTTCTCTATATCAAGCTTTCATAAATAAATGGGAAATGAGAAAAAACCCTCTCCAAATCCTTTCAGACTATACTAATCTCAAAATAATACTGGGGAAAGTGTTCATGATTACTGTACTAGATTCAATAGTGTGTATAATGCACTTCCTCCAGACATGAAGCCTCCACTAGGCTTAGCCTTGGCTAAATTCCCAGAAGGCTTTGACCCTTAAATGGCCTACTAGCAAGGAGGAAAATATCTCTCAAACTTAGAAGATATGTAGAGGGGAGCCATGAGTATGGAGGAAAATCTTATTGAGAAAAGAGCTAGATTGAGAGCGGAAAAAAGAGTTACATACAAGGATGATATAATTCCATCAACTTCAGCATCAGATAATAGAATTTATAACTTAGTAAAGGTAATGGAGAGGATGCTTGAAAAGATAAATCTGAATGAGAGAGCGCCTCCTAGAGAAAACCAAAATAGAGATAGAAACCAAAATCTTAGAAGAGACCCTAATCAAGATAGAGAAAGAGATAATGACCAACAGATTAGGCCTCCCTTTCAACAAAAATATGTTGATCAAGAAGAAGAAAGGGAAGTTGAAAGGTTGGAAGAAGATCATCTAAACTTGATAGGATCTGACAGTGAGATAGATGTTCTCTCACTAAAGAAGAACAAGGATTCTTCTCTTCAGAACGAAATGAATACAATAATGAGGATTCTAAAGATTATAGATTGGGGTTTTAGAATACAATCATGGAGGTACATAAACACTATGATCTAAGAAGCAAAGGGAACCTAGATCATTCAAATGATAAAAACACTAGCACTGCTGTTAGGAAAAATACAGAAAATCAGTTTAAGAAAGTAGCAGAGAAAACCAACATTTTGGCTAAGAAAACATATTTAAACAAAGAGAAAGGCAGCCAGCCAAATGTTGAACAAAGTTGCCCTAGCACCTTAGATAGTGGCCCTAGCAAAGCTGTCCCTAATAACAGTCCAAACAAAGTTCAGCAAATAAAAATTGCTGAAAGGAATTCAATTGAAAAAACAGATGTAAATATGACAAAAACAATAGTTCCTTTCAGCCTTGAGGGAGAGATTACAAAGATAAAAATTACCATACCTCTAGTTGAACTAGTGACCCAAGAAGTGTACAAAAACCATGTTTTAAAAGCTTTAAATTTAGGAAGTGACATTGACACATTGAACTTGACAGATGATAAACTAGAGTTGTTGTTTGGTCCTGAAGTTGAAGGAAAACACCAAGAAGGAGTTGTACCTCCCTTCTATGTCAGTTTGAATATACATGATAGAATATTGCACAATGCCACGTTAGAATCTGGAGCTTCACATAATCTTATGCCTAAAGTAGTAATGGAAAGCTTAGGCTTAGAAATTACTAAACCATACAAAGATATGTATTCCTTTGATTCAAGAAGAGTCAAATGTTTGGGTTTAATCAAAGATTTATGTGTTAACTTATCTCAAATCCCTGATAAGAGTCTAGTGATGGACATTGTAGTGGCTGACATTCCCACAAGATATGGCATGCTTTTATCAAGATCATGGGAAGCCAAACTTCAGGGAAGCCTTCAAATGGACATGTCCTATGGCACCATCCCAGTGTTTAACCAAACTAGAAGACTATACAGGGAATCCCACATGAAATACATGGTGAGCAACATAGATAAACCAAACAACTCTCCAATCTATTCTATTCAATCAAGTCTAGATTCCTTTATCTTGTACAATGAAGATCAAATCACTCAACAAGAAAAGGAAAACAAAGAGGAAGTTAGTCTACCATAACACTCAAAACTTCCCTCAAATCAAATACAAAACATTAGCAATCAACAGCAACAAGAAAGTGAAAATGAGGCAGAGATACTTTGGACAATAAACTTTGATGGGTCTTGTAATAAAACAAGTGTAGGGGTAGGTGTATGGATTCAAAATACAAATCAGGGTTATTCATATAAACTAGATTTTCCATGCACCAACAATATTGCTGAATATGAAGCCCTGCTCCTTAGCTTGCAGTTGC
Organism: Pinus albicaulis; assembly: GCA_034641835.2. Classification (NCBI taxonomy): domain Eukaryota; kingdom Viridiplantae; phylum Streptophyta; class Pinopsida; order Pinales; family Pinaceae; genus Pinus; species Pinus albicaulis. The sequence continues at coordinate 1,019,379,208 of CM076575.1, read as the reverse complement.
TTAAACAATTAGAAGCCCAGAAAATATCAATACTAGGAGATTCTAAACTTATCATAAGACAAATCAAAGGATAATATTCAGCTAAAAACCCAAGACTTAGAGAATATCGAAATGTTTCCCTTGATCTCCTAAATACCTTTGAAAAATATGAACTCATTTTCATACCAAGAGCCCAAAATCATCTGCCAAATGAACTTGCCTTCACTTCTAGCAATTGCCAAGTACCTCAGATAAATGAAAATCTTAACATAAAGGTAAAAAACAGGCCTGCTGTGCCTGAAAACGAGGACCACTGGCAAGTGTTTGACACTGACAAACACATAGATGATTTCCTAAAATTAGAAAATGATTTTTCCATACCAGCATTAGAAACCAGCCATGAAGGAAACTGTTTGGAAAATGAACTAATCCCAGAAACAAAAATGACATATTTTGTTGATATGAATCACTGTGAGAATATTTTTGAAGCAGAATTAATTAACAACGCAGACCAGAAAGACTTGGAATTTTTACAATGCAAGAATGATACAATTCCGAGAGGTCTCACACCTTTAGAACACCTTTTTTACTTTAATGATGTAGCCAAAGAACCAAGAATAGAACCTATGGAAACAGATGTAGAAGAACATAACATAGGCAGCCTAGCAGAACCCAAGATGATCAAACTATCTAGCACACTCCCGGCTCATATAAAACTGCAATACATAGAGTTGTTCAAAGAATTCAGAGATGTGTTTTCTTGGGGATACAAAGATCTGAAATCTTATGAAACCAGCATCATTCAACACAAAATTCCTCTTAAGGAAAATCAGAAACCTTTCAAACAAAAACTAAAGAGAATAAACCTCATTTTATTACCTTTATTCAAGAAAGAAATTGAAAAAATGTATGATGTTGGGATTATAGTACCCCTTAGATATTCAAAATGGGTGTCAAAACTAGTTTCTGTTAGGAAGAAGATAGGGGAATTCAAGCTCTGCATTGACTTTAGAAATATAAATAGAGCCTCCCTAAAAGACAACTATCCCTTACCCAATATGGACCATATACTTCAAAGGGTAGTTGGGTCAAAAAGAATATCACTTTTGGATGGGTTCTCAGGTTACAACCAGGTGTTAGTGCTCGCAAGTGATCAACACAAAACTTCTTTTACCACACCTTGGGGCACCTTTATGTATGTCAAAATTCCATTTGTTTGATGAATTCATGGGCCACCTTCCAAAGGGCCATGGACATAGCCTTCTCAGAAGATATTGGCTATTTTATAATCATTTACCTTGATGACATAACTGTTTTCTCTAAAACTGATGAAGAACATTTGGTTCACTTAAGAAATTATTTTGAGAAATGTAGGAGATTTGGCTTATCTTTGAACCCCAAAAAGACACTCTTTGGTCTCCAAGAAGGTAAACTTCTTGGTCACATAATTTCAGAAGAGGGAATCAAAGTAGACCCTAAAAGGATTGATGGCATATTGAAAATCAACCATCCAAGAAGCCTCAAAGAATTACAATATTTCATTGGCAAGATAAATTTCTTGAGGAGGTTTACCCCCAACCTTGCTGAGATATTAAGAAACATTACAAACATGCTTAAGAAAGAGGTAGGTGTGAAATGGATTACACAAGCTAAATAATCATTTGAACTGGTTAATCAAGCTCTCACTTAAACACCAGTCTTGATTAGTCCAGATTTCACCAAAGAATTTTATATCTTTTCTTTTGCATCTGAACATACAATAGCTGCAATATTAATTCAAAAGAATGATTTGGGGCAAGGAAAACCAATATCATTTTTTAGTAGGGCCTTAAGAGATGCTCCTCTCAAATATAACATCATGGAGAAACAAGCCTTAGCATTGGTGAAAGCATTAAAAGACTTTAGAGTCTGCATTTTACACTCTCACATCATTGCTTTTGTCCCACATACTATTTTCAAGGATATTCTAAGTCAAGACCCTGAAGACCCTGATGGTAAAAGGGGAAAATGGATTGCCACTATTCTTGAATATGACTTAGAAATCAAGCCCACCAAACTAATCAAAGGGAAGGGATTAGAAAAACTCATGGATGAGTCAACCTTCGAAGCACTGGATATGAACATGGTGGATGTGTTGGAAGAAACAGAAGAATTCACTGCCCCTTTCATTGAAGAAACATTTCTGAATTCACCTTGGTATGCTGACATCATTTATATGCTTTTGTATCTAAATGCCCCTCCTTCTTTATCTAAAGATAAAGCTATATTTTTGAAACAGAAGGCTTTGAATTATTGAATATTAGATGGGGTATTATATTGGAAAAATGATGTTGGATTTTTTCTTAAATGTTTACTTGAGGATGATGCAGGAAAAATCATGCATGAGCTGCATGAAGGAGAATTTGGAGGACACCTCTACTGGAAGACCACTGCAAACAAAATCCTTAGATTTGGTCACTATTGGCCCACCCTTTTCCCAGACACTCAAAATTTAGTCATGTCTTTCCATAAGTGTCAAATTTTTTATGGCAAAAGAAAGCTCCTTCCCTTACCATTACATCCCATCAGTGTTGACGCACCCTTTCAACAATGGGGCTTGGACTTCATTGGGGAAATTCACCCATCTTCATCAGCCCAGCATAAGTGGATCCTCACTGCCACTGATTATTTTACCAAGTGGATAGAAGCCATACCATCTAGGGATTCTACTGACTCTGTCATTATCAATTTCCTTGAAACAAACATCCTATCGAGATTTGGTTTTCCTAGAAAAATCATCACAGATAATGCTGTTGCCTTCAAATATAAAAAAATGGTTGGTTTCTGTTACAAATACCACATCACCTTGGGCCACTCTACTACCTACTATCCCCAAGGAAATGGATTAGCTGAATCCTCCAATAAGAGCCGTATCAACATCATCAAAAATCTGTTGGAGTAGAATTAGAAATCAATGCATAGTAAGTTGGTCCATGCCTTATGGGCTGATAGATTAACTACTAAGAAGTCAATAAATATGTCCCCCTATCAGCTGGTTTATGGTATGGATGCAGTCTTTCCAACATCATTAGGAGTTCCAGTCATGAAAATCCTCCAAGAAGTGCAAACTGAAGAGAATGATATGCAGAGAAGAATCAACCAAACAATTCATTTACAGCAGTCCAGAGAGGAATTCTATGAAAGAACACAACTAGTCCAAGAAAATATCAAGAAACTGTTTGATAAAAGGACTAAGGAAAATAATTTCCAAGTTGGAAATATTGTTCTTAAATGGGATTCATGAAGGGAAGAAAAGGGAAAACATGGCAAGTTTGAGAACTTGTGGAAAGGACCCTATATTATTCATGCTGAGAGGGGTCACAATGCTTTCTTCCTGAAAGAATTAAATGGAGAAGATCTATATGGAGGTCCTGTCAATGGCAGGATGCTCAAGCATTACTTCTGCCAAGAGTCATGAGTTTCAAAGCTTTTTACTTTCCATTGTAAATATCATTGTTTGAACATTGCATACAAAGTTAGAAAAATAAAAATACAAAAACAATAGAAAAAGAAAAGAGGGCAAATTATAAAAACAAGAAAGGTACAACGCCATACCAAAAAACAGAAACAAAATTTGAAAGTGTGCAAGCTCAAATGCCACTCCTAAAAAAACACTTCTAGTTAGTCATACAACCTAATCATGAATAATTAGCTTTTCAATTTACTGTTGATATGTTAGTGAATTAGATCAGCCAAACAACACAATCTTGGCTTATCAGTAAGGTAGATTAGGATAGACGACATAAAGGTTCAAACCAATTCAATATCTGAACCTATCAATCTCAAAAGAAGAATGGCTCTAATCAGATTAAATCTTGAGTCAAAGAGAGAAAACAAACTGGTTCCAATATGCTCAAAACTGGAACCAAATAAGAAAGAAGACAACTCAAACAAATTCAAAACAGAGCTGAAGAAATAATGAAGGATGTTTTAATTTTCAAATCTTAAGCCTTCACACTTTTGTTTTAAATTTTCGGCAAATAAAAGTCTATGTGCATCTTGTTTTTATGCCATAGATTTGCACCAAGTCAAATTTCTTAATCTTGGCTTGGTTGTTTTAAAATTTCATGTTTTAGAATTTAGAGAATAAAGTTCTGTTGGACAGTCTAATCCTGACAAGTAGTAGTTAGGTAGAGAATTTATGAACTCAACTGTTTAAATTGAGTTCATGGAGAAATTAGAGTAGAAATAGATTAGTTTCCTCTTTTTCAAAAAAATAAAATGTTGATGAAGAGAGTTTGCTAGTCCAAATGCACTTTGAAAGAAGAAAAAAATGTTCGGATCATTAGGAATGGGTAGGTAGAGATGTTGTTTTGATAGAATTGCATTGTTCCAGATTGTTGCAGAGCTTATCAAATCAAAGAAAGGTTAGCTAAAGGAAAATAAAGTTGCTTCCCAATGGATGAAGGCACTGGTTTACTGAAAAACCAGAAATCAATAGCTAAGGTTTTGGACACCTAAAGAACTAGCTGTTCTCCCCAAGTGGAGCCACTGTTAGCCACCTATAAATTTTGTCATACTCAATGGTGGCTAATTTTGTCTTTTAAACCTTCAAGAGATAGTTCCCTTTGAAAACCTATCATATTTTGAAGTTTTATGATGATAATTACCCTTTGAGTTAATCTTCACTGTTGTTTCACTATTAGTCCTAAAAAACCTGCTTTTACCACGAGAGAAAAAACTGCTTATGAGGCTCCTTTTTCCCTCATTACACTTTTCCATTTCAATCTCCATGTTCAATTATAAATACCTTCATTTGACTTCTAAACCATTCCAAAACCCTTTTTAAACCTTATGTCCCCCTTTCATTTGGTTTAAAAAACCCTTTTCTCCCTTATCGGAACCCTCAAAATTCTCTGAAAAACCTTCATTTTGGCCTAAAAACCCAGTTTTTCAGCATTAATGCCTTAAGCCCCAGCCCCTCTTCCTTATGTGACCCGGAGCCGTGACTAAGAACCAAGCCACATCACTCCATTGCAATCGGTAATCGCAAATTCCCTTTATCCTTTTCCTTTGTCCCCCGATGGCTAGATCTGTCGATTTAATCTCAGCCATTGAATCCACAAGAACCAACGGCCCAGATTCAATCACGCTCTGCTCATAAGCCCTTCACCATCTCACCTAGCAATTTTATCTAGACCATTGATCTCTCATACCGATCCTACGACCAGCACTTAATCGCACATCGCAAACTCAAACACCCCAGTGCTTTGGCCTCTTTCTTTTTCTCCGATGCAATTTAATCCCAGCCATTCATTCTGCCAGATCCAATGGTTCTCACTTCATCGTATCACGCTCATCCATCAAGTGATCCTCCACTATCCTGACCTCCATCTTTAAATCTCCACCATCCATTTGAGAGATCGGACGATCAGGACTAAAACCAATAACCCAATAAACCCATCCGCTACGCGAAAAAATCGTTGGTCCCACCATCCCTCGTCTACACATCTTATCCCTTGTCTCGCGTTTTCCCCACCTTCAGATCTGGCGCCTCCGATCTGACGGCTTACGTTGATTTTCATGTAATTTTTGTGCCTAAACGTTAACGCCGAGAAATTACGCAAAATGGGTGGTATTCGAAGGGACACGTGTCAAAAGGTGTATGGAATCAAGATTTTTTTGTGAATACCGCCCACCCCCCAGAGCCGGCGCGAAAACCACTGCCATTTTTCCACTATACCACCCCCCCCTCCACAATGTTATTCCTGATTCAATCCTAGCCATCGATCTCCGAAGATCGGACGATTTTGATTTAATCTCGCCCCCAGTTTATTTTTCCACTTAACTTGCTCCCAAACATTTACGATTTTGATCTCAGCCGTTGATCTCTAAGATCGAATGGCCCATGTTATATCACAATCCATTCATTTTCCTTTCTTCTTTCTCCCAAGCGATGTCATCGGATGATCTCCACCATTGATTATCCTAATCCGACGGTTCCTGTTCACTATCACGCCCAAACTCAATTTTCACCTGGTTAGCTGTTTTGCCAGGGTTTTCCTCCCTTTTTCCACTGCATCCATGTTCTTCCTCACTGCTTCTCCACCCTCACGAGCCTCTGAAGTAGTCTTAACCAAATTTTGTAGGATTTCATAATGAGTTTGTGCGTTTTTTAGGGTTTTAAACGGTCTTTTCTCTGTGTTTTTCCACAATCACAGACAGGTGACAAAAAGGCCCAGAATGACGATTATGTGGCTTAAAATCAAAAAATAAAGGATCTGCAGGGTTTTGAAATACGAGTTTAAATAATCTGGATCACGATCCAGGGTTTAACAGAAACCCTCCATCTGCATAAAGCCACCTGTATAAACAAAATAGCAAAGTGTATCAGTGAAGAAATTAATAGTAAAGGGATTAATGCCTAAGCCTAGAGATCAGGGTTTTAATCCACAATTTAAAGAAACAGAGACAATATCAGAAGAATGAAGACCCGAAGTAAAGATCAAGGCTAATTAAGCCTAAACACATACCAAAAGCAGATTAAAAGTGTTTCAAGGATAAAATAGAGAAATTATATCAATCAAAGAAAGGCCTCCACTTCCACATCAGAGGCCAAAAATATCCTCTTCAGCTACCAAAGTGCCACCTGCAGCCTCAATAAATCAAAAGAAGGCATAGTTATTTCCCAGTTAGTGATATTGTTGTTAAAAATAGCCAGAGTTATTGCCAGCCTGCCTAAAGAGTCTTAAAGTCAAAAAAATCTTCAAAGTAGCTACAAAACTTAATGAAAACCAATTAATACAGAGAAAATATCAGAAAACTTCTCTATTGAGCCCCTCAAAGGCCAAGAAGCATTAACTTGTATTAATTTAACCTAGAGATCTTTTCTTTCATCCCACCTCCTCTTTCTTCTATAAATACTTCTGAAGAAGATGAGATGTTGGTTGGTTGATCACTAGTTGTAATACTGAAACTCTCTGAAATAATACATAGTCTATTCGAAGTTGAAGAAGAAATTGAATTCTTGGAAGCTTAATGATGTTTTGACATGTTTGTTCTTGAGAAGGCTCCATCATTGGATCCCTGAGCTTGGCTGTTGGTGATGTATTACGAACTTTTTGTTGTTTTTCCTGTTTTCATTTTCTTCCATAAATTCTTACTACAGTAGGGTGAAAATTTTAGGCTAAGAAATGACTCCTTGAAGCACCTTAGGCCTATTTATCCTTCACTGTTCTATGTTTTCTTCTGCTAAGGTATTTTAGAGTCTTTAATCATTCTCTTGAACCCTTATGCTCGTTTATTTCTCAAATAGTTCAAACAGTCGGTTCCAACATGATTTATGGTTTTCCCTGCTTGTCTGCTGCTACTTGAAAGTTGTTTTTGAAGTCTCTCTTTGAAGTACCATTGTTTATAGTTTTCCAAAGAGGTCTGTTTTGATCATACCCTTTGTTACTACTTAAATAGTTTTTTTAAAGGTCTTTATAGTTGTAATCATGGATGTTTAGGTGTTTCCTCTTCTATGACTGCAGTTATCAGTGAATCTTTCATGTTTTATAATTCATTTGAAATAAAATCTTTGAGGAAATAGGGCATTCCCCGAATCTTAGATTTCATTTTGAAAGTTGTCTTTAAATCATTATTTGCTTAAAGTGTGGTTTGTGGAATTCATGGTTAGCCCTGTCTATCAAATACCTCTTTATGTTCAAGTTATTTTTTTAAGTTCCCTTTGTTGAGAATTCAAACTCTCTTTCAAAATCATTAATGTCCATATCATTCACAAAACTAAAGGATCCTGTGTCCAAGTTAGATTTTCCCTTTGATATCCCATATCCATTGATGAGTTTGTCATAAACCTCTTCTTGACTCCATTGCCTAATGAATCTAATATTTCTTCTTTCTATCTATACTACTTAGACCTTTCATATTCTGCTATGCCAATTCAACCAAACAAACAAATCAAAAAAACACTTTCACTTAATAACTAGTCTAAAATCAATACTTAAAAGCAAACAAGACATATCTTTGCAAACAATTTGACAAATCCCTCTCTAAGAACATGAGGACTAGATCCTGGAACTCTAAAGATTGGTTCTAATGTTGCCTTGTCTTTTGGTTTGCCAATCTATCAAAACACAGGACCCCAATAGTACCCATGTTGCATAATTTTGATGGACCTTGCTACAAAAAAATGAGAAATACATGAAAAAACGTGATTGCAATCACATTTTTCATGTATTTATCATTTTTCGTGTAGCAGGATCCATCAAAACTATACAACATGGGTACTCCATGGATGAGGAATTAAATTTTGCATCCAACAAGTTCTCCCGCTCGAAATTTGTGTAAAAAAATTGGGATATAAGTTAAAATACGAGTTGAAAAAGTAGTTTTTTATTTTTTCCCTCTAAAATTTGATGATGTAATCAAATCTTATTTTATTATTTAATAATTTCCTTAGGAGGCCCATTTTAGACCTCAAAATTCCCCTAATGAGACCCTTGACCAAGAACCCTTCCAATACAAAGGCAATGCTTTCTCTTTAAGTATATCCTTTTTCCCGCAACTTTGACCTATCTTGAAATTGCACCTCTGACTTATCTAGAAACTGTAGCTTCGACTTTCCTAGAAACTGCAACTTCAACTTGCCCAAAAATTGAAAATTTGACTTGCCCAGAAACTGCAGCTTTGACTTTCCTAGAAACTATAACTTTTGTTGGCAATATGATTCTTATGGTTGCACATGTTGTCCTTGATGGAATCTCTCTGGAAAATAATGAAGTATATGTCTTCTGGAGATGCATAGTAGTCTGTAGAAGGTCTAGCAGAAGAAATGTGTAAAGTCTACCAGAAGTTAGTTAATATTCATAATTGAAGGTTCTAAACGCAGGTTAGTACAGGCCAAGTTGCATATACATGTGGACAAGAACTATCCAAGTCGTTTATGGCTTTTTCACTCTAAAAATTATCATACCAGGGGGAATTACCATGGTTTTAGCCCGCAATATTGAGCGATGCGTCATCTATTTGATTCCATACAAGAATACCATCGAAACTTGTGTGGTTTTGGCTCATGGTATTAGGAAAGGCTAAATATATATAAGGAGAAGAAGATCATAGTGCAAGAGAGCAAGTTCAAGGGTTGTTACTAAATACTTCTCTCTGAAGTATATCTATATGGGATAGACTCTATTGATTGGTATATCTAAAGCTATGATGCACCCTTGGATACAATGATGGATCATTATCTCTAGACCTGAAATGACTATATATTTGATCTATTTATGAGATGATGGGATCTGTAACCTGGCGCATGTTTTTTTGAACTGAAGTGAAGAAATCTGGGTAAGTCTATAGACCTGAAACTTTATGAAAAGTTAATACTTACAAAATTATACGCTAGTTCATCTCGATGAAAGCGTGTATATACGCGGCTTTGTCTCCGCTAAAGCACGTACGGAAGTTAGGGTTTTCTGAACCTTACTCGAGAGGTTATCTATTTATTGCATCTATATTTCTATTGTCTGTCAATGAAGTCTTCATGTAGATCTAGGTTGTTTGACTACTACCTATGCTGTTAAGTTGAATATGTAAAAATCTGATCAATGAGTGATTAAATATGATTAATGATGATGACTAAATAAGGGTTTTGCAAATCTAAAAATATATCTGACTGAAAGCCTCAGATCTAGTTCTGAGACCGACGATATTCTGGAAATTCAGTATTCTCATATCTCTACGTAGGTTGGTGTGAAGGAAAGTGTGTATACACACTGGTTCAATTAATTGAAGTAGTGTATGCATTTTAAGATAATGAATGATCAGGGTTGAGATTAATTATGCTTGTTGATTCTGAAATTTTTGTTTATTACTGTGTTCCGGTTACAATGATCTCATTGTTCTGATTGAATTTTGGGTTGAGTTTATTGGTGGTGATCTTTATGTTGAGTTGTGTTGAAGCTATGGGATCTAGTGTGAAAATTTATGAAACATGGTCTGCAGTGGATCTGAGGGTTGAAGCCTTCAATATGGAAGTAGAAGCTTCCTGCCAGTAGGAACTAGTGTTCTGATTAGGGGGTTGTAGCTCCCATCCAGTGGAGGCTAGTAAACGAGATCAAGGGGTTGGAGCTCCCTTCCAGTAGTTACTGGAGAACAAGAGAAGGTTGAAGCCTTCTTCAAGTAGATTTCTGCATACTAATATGAGTCTACATTAGTACAATATTATAAGCATTTTTCCATATAATGAATATTGAAAACACAGACAACAACAGCAGTGGTGTTATCCCAAATTGGGTTTCCACTTTAAATATTGGTGCTCATGTGTGATGATTTATTCTGTTATTAATGCACTCTTTTACTAGTTAACTATATGATGCATAACTGTTGGTATGGGTTAAATATTGCTTATGAATGTTTACCTAAACTGTAAAGATATCTGTGTATATGCTAGTTTCTATTTGGAATGTCGTGTACATGCACTGGTTGTGATAATCAAATTCGCGTATATAAATTAGTAAAGGGAAAAAGAAAAATACTCTAATTATTTCAAATATTGATTCACCACCCCCCCCTCTTAGTATTTTTCCCAACAATTGGTATCAAATCAGGTCCTTCTGTAGAAGCTTAATCGCTAGAAGGAAGATCATCTAAAATGGGCAATCAAGATGGGACAACATCTATCAGACCTCCACTCTTCAATGGAAACAATTTAATCTTCTGGAAGACCAGGACAAGATCTTATCTTCAGTCTCTTGGAGCAGATGTATGGGTTATAGTTGAAGGCAGTTACCAATATCTAGCCTTAGTTCCAGCAGATCCAGAAGCAAGGAAAAAATATGAAACCAATGCAAAAGTTGTCAGTGCTTTATTAGGGAGTCTGATTGAATCATAATTTTTCAAAGTTATGTAGTTAACTACAACAAAGGAGACATGGGAAAAAATCATTCTGAGCTATGAAGGTGATTCCATGGTAGAAAGTGCTAAACTCCAAACTCTCAGAATTCAACATGAAAAACTCAGAATGCATAATGATGAAAGCATTGCTATTTTTTTGTTACATCTAGATGAGATTGTAAATCATATGAGAAATCTTGGTGAAACCATAACTAACACCACTCTTGTAGAATTTTTTTTAAGATCTCCAACTCCTAAATTTGAGTCAAAAGTATTTGCTATTGAAGAGAAGCATGATCTACAAACTCTTACTGTTCTTAAACTTCATGGGATCCTAACTGCATGTGAAATGATAAAAGGAGGTCCATCTAAAGTCAAAGAAGTTGTTTTAAGAGCTACTGCAAAAGGCAGGGAAAAGGAAGGAAAAAAGGACCAGGGTATGTTTCAGAAGAAGATGAGATAAATTTTGTAAAGAAACTACCACTTGGCACTGGGAGGTTCATAGGTAACTTCCTTTCAAATTTTTTTCTTGTGGAAGAGTTGGTCATTATGATAATAAATGTCCTCATAAAGATAATCATGAAAAGGGAAAGGAATTGGCAAAAGGAAATAAGAAATGTTTCATGAATAGAAACATTTATTATACTCATGAAGATAGTGATGTTCTATCAAATAGTGAAGAAGAAGAATCTGATCAAGATATTAGACTTCTCATGGCATTTGAAAAGAACACTCGTGAGACTAAAGATAAATTTAAGGATGCTTTAGGAGAGATTGATTTTCTTGAAGAAGTCAATCAACTCAAAGTATGTTTGGAAGAAAATAAAATAGCCATAGATACTGTAAAGAATCAACTTATAGAAAAGGTGAAGCACATTGAAAAAATAGAATGTGAAATAGTAAGTATAAGAAAGGAAATTGAGAAAGTGAATACCTTAAACCTTAGATTTTCTAAAGGATCTGAAACCTTAGATGAAATGATCAAATTTCAACTCTCTCCTCTTGTAAAGATAGGTCTTGGATATATTGGAGAATATTCTCAATCTTCACCACCAGGCTATCTAAATGTAGCTAAAGCTAACCAACGACATTTCATCACTCAACAAAAGAACAAAGATAATACCTAGGTAAAGCATGACCACTTTAATTCAAGGGTGAACGATAACAGAAGTATCAATCAACAGGTAAACATCAATAGAAGGTTCCATGATCGCAGAAATTTCTTCTTTAATTGACAATGTTTCTCATGTGATAACTTTGGTCATAAAGCCGCTCAATGTGTTGCATACAAAACCATCATGACCAGAGAAGCAAGAAAGAAAGAAAAAAGAGACTATAATAAATAATAATACTTATAACAATTTTTCTCTTCTTCAAGACGAAATTGAATTTTCTTATTGCAATAACTTTGGACATGAAGAATCTGAATGGAGGAGAAAACTTCAGCCAAAAGAGCATATACCCTCAAACTCCAAGGTATGGAGAAAGAAGGACTTATAGGTTTAAAGTTGTGGCATATATTTATTTGCAGAAGGGGAAGAAAATCAATGGTACATTGATAGTAGATGCTCAAAACATATGACATGTGATAAAAATAAACTCCTTTCATACAATGCATTAGAGAAGGAAAATAATGTTGCTTTTGGAAATGACTCTCCTGCTGTCATTAAGGGTAAAGGTTATGTTTTTTATAAAATAAAAGGTGAAAGCTAACAATGTTATGTATGTGGATGGATTAAAGCATAACTTGTTGAGTGTGAGTCAAATGTGTGATCAAGGAAATTAAGTTGTCTTTAGTTCAAAAGAATGTGTAGTTCGTGAACTTCACACAGGAAAAACTGTAATAAAAGGAACTAGAACACCAAGAAATTTATATATATTGAAAAGTGGCCAAGAGCAATGCTATTTAGGTAAATCTACAGAAAATTGGTTATGGCACAAAATATTGGGAAATTTGAGCTTCTCTCAAATAAGAAAATCTAGCAGACTCAAATCTGTTCATGATCTACCCAACATCACTCTACCTAAAAGTACCATATGAAAAGCATGCCAATTTGGTAAGAAAATAAGGGTGAAATTCAATGCCAAAGAAGGATCAACAAGTAAGCCTCTTTAACTTATCCATACTGATATATGTGTTCCCGTAATGAAAAATTCACCTCATGGAGAACAATACTATATTCTATTTATTGATGACTTTTCTAGAATGTGGTGGATCAGTTTATTGAAACATAAATATGAAGCATTTGAAAATTTTAAGATCTTCAAAGCTTTGGTTGAGAATGAATTAGATCTAAAAATCAAATGTCTTAGATCTGATGAAAGGGGAGAATACATATCAGATGAATTCTTTAATTTCTGTGAAAAATATGGCATAAACAGACAGTTTTTTGTAGTTGGAACTCTACAAGAAAATGGCATGGAAGAAAGAATGAATAGAACAGTTCAGCAAATGGCTCATGTTATGCTTGATGAATCTGGAACTCCCGATACCTTTCGGGGAGAAGCAGTGCATACTACAGTAAATATTTTCAACAAGGCACATGTTCGTGTAAACAATGATAAAAATCCTTACGAGCTATAGTCTGGTAATATTCCCACTGTGAAGCATTTTAGAGTTTTTGGAAGAAAAATGATGAAAAACTTGGTAAGTGTGAGCCTAGAGCAGATGAAGGAATATTTCTTGGCTACTCTTCTAGAAGTAAAGAATATAAATGTTACAATAAAATATTTCGTAAGATTGTTGAATGTATTGATGTCGTAATTGATGAGTCTCTCACAACTCCTAGAAGGGAAATAAAAACAATTAATGAAGATGATGATGATGTATAATTTCCCTCATCAAAGAACAAAAATAGAGAAGGAGAACCCAATGAAGCAGTGGAAGAAGATATATCAAAAAAGTATCCATCCAGGTATGTTCAAAAGAATCATCCAAAATCTCAAATATTGGGAGAAAAAGGATCAGGTGTCCAAACAAGAATAACTCTTGTAGGATCCCCTAACTATCTGTCATTCTTATCCACTATTGAACCACATAATGTAAATTAAGCTAGAAAGATGAATGTTGGATTCAAGCCATGAATGAAGAACTTGATCAGATTGAAAAGAATCATACTTGGGAATTGGTTCCAAGACCTCATGATAAAAATGTTATTGGAACAAAATGGATATTCAAAAACAAGTTAAATGAAAATGGAGATGTTATTAGAAACAAAGATAGACTTGTTTGTATAGGATATGATAAAAAAGAAGTTATAGAATTTGAAGAAACATTTGCACCTGTAGCTAGACTTGAAGCCATAAGAATGTTTCTTTCTTTTTCAAGTTTTCAACAACTCAAAGCTTATCAAATGGATGTAAAATCTTCTTTCCTCAATAGTGATCTAGAAGAAGAAGTTTATATAGAACAACCAAAAGGATTCATTCTGGGAAATGATGAAAAACTTGTTTGCAAACTTAAAAAGGCTCTATATGGTCTCAAACAGGCTCCTCGGGCATGGTACCATCGTCTTGACAAATATATTCAACAACAAGGTTTCACAAAAGGATCTTCTCACAGTAGCTTATACACAAAAGTTGAGAATGATAAAATATTAATTACTTTTGTGTATGTTGATGACATCAATTTTGAGAGTAACGAAGAGTCCATGAGTCAAAAATTTGCTTCGGTTATGCATCAAGAATTTGAAATGTCATTACTTGGGGAGATAACATATTTTCTTGGCTTACAAGTGCAACAAGCAATAAATGGCATATTTCTATCACAAGAAAAATATCTCAAGAAAATCCTAAAGAAGTATGGAATGGAAAACTGTAAACCTGTAAGTACTCCAATGATAACTGGATGTAACCTCATTTCTTATGATGATTATCCCATGGTGAATCAACCAGAGTATAGATCTATGATTAGAAGTCTTCTTTATCTAATCGGGACAAGACTAGACATTATGCATGTTTTTGGGATTGTTGGACAGTTCCAAGCTAATCCAAAAGAGTTACACCTTCAGGCTCTAAAAAGAATATTCAAATATCTACAAAGGACTCAAGGCTTTGGTCTATGGTATTCAAAGAATGCTAATCTCACTCTTCATGCTTACACAGATGCAGACTAGGCTGAAAATATTAATGATCGAAAAAGTAATAGATGTGGTGCATTCTATATGGGGCCTCGATTAGTATCTTGGTACAGCAAGAAACAAAGGTCTATTCCCTTATCTACAGTAGAAGCACAATATGTGGCTGCCGCATCATGTTGCACACAACTTCTTTGAATGATGCAGACACTACAAGATATTCAAATCAAATGTTCTCCTCCCATCTCCATCTTATGTGATAATACAAGTTCCATTAGTATCTCAAAATTTTTTGATATGCATTCCAAGACCAAGCACATTCCTATCAAGTATCACTTCTTACGCGAACAAGTGCTTGAGTAAAAGGTTAATTTGGAGTATCTTCCCTCCAAAGAACAAGTTGCTGATATATTTACTAAACCTCCTCCCAGGGAAGCATTCAAATATCTCAGAGAGAATATGGGAGTTGTCTTTTCCTATCTTATCAAATATTCTTAATATCAGAAGATTAAATTTAGTACGTTGGTTTCATGTAGGTGAATTATGTATATGCGTGAGTTTCTGTAGTACATAAAACTACGTATGGCTTTTTCTGGTAGAAATTCTATGGGTCAGCTTTTAGAACAGTCTGTGTTGTTGTTGGGTAAAATTTGTTGTTCTGGTATTTATCTTACAATAAAATTCTTTGATATTTATCTCCTTAATGAATATGCTTTGATGAATTGGTTTTCAAAGGTGTTTAGGATGCACAAGTTTAGGGGGAGAATTTTCCTTGCTGAAGAGGATCTATTGTTGGCATTATGATTGGTTGTTGTATCATGATCTCCTATTTGAGATTCTTTGGTTTTATAGAGTCATATATGTTATTTGATGAAAAGGTCATGTTGAGACCAATGATGTAAATTTGTCATTTCAATTCATATCTAAGGACTTGTTCAAATTTGTAAACCCACTTGGTTGGGTAATTGAGTCAATATGTAAATCCTCTTGGTTGGATTCTTGATTTAATTTTGATGTCCTTGGTGATAGGAAAGGTCATACGTTGTTGAGTTAAAGATTCATGTATTTCATTAAAATTCTGTCCACATGTACTCAGGCGGAGCAATTGTCTGCCCTTTACGCTTGATGTCAAAGGGGGAGAATTTTTGGTAATGTTTATGTATCTTAGAATATGATGATCCATATTCATCATGGTTTCCATCAAGTCCAAAGTGGGATATTGTTGGCAATATGATTCTTATGGTTGCACATGTTGTCCTTGATGGAAACTCTCTGGCAAATAATGAGGTATATGTCTTCTAGAGAAACATAGTAGTTTGCATAAGGTCTAGCAGAAGAAATGTGTAAATTCCAGTATAATTTGGTTAATATTCATAATTGAAGGTTTTATACATGGGTTAGTACAAGCCAAGTCACGTATATACGCGGACAAGAACAATCCAAGTCGTGTATGACTTTTGCGCTCTAAAATTATCATACCAGGGGGAATTACCGTGGTTTTAGCCCACAATATTGAGCGATGTGTTGTCAGTTTGATTCCTTCCAAGAATACCATCGACATGTGTGTTTTTGGCTCATGGTATTAGGAAAGGCTAAATCTATGTAAGGAGAAGAAGATCATAGTGCAAGAGAGTAGGTTCAAGGCTTGTTACTGAATACTTTTCTATGAATTATATCTGCATGGGATGGACTCTGTTGATTGGAAGATCTAAAGCTATGATGCACCCTTGGATACAATAATGGATCAGGATCTCTACACCTGAAATGACTATATATTTGATTTATTGATGAGATGATGGGATCTGTGACTTGGCGCATGTTTTTCTGAAGTGAAGTGAAGAAATTTGGGTAAGTCGATAGATCTGAAACTTTCTGCAAAATTAATATTTGCAGATTTATATGCTAGTTCATCTTGGTGAAAGCGCGTATATACATGAATTTGTCTCCGCTAAATCACGTATGGAAGTTAGGATTTTCTAAAGCTTACTATAAAGGTTATCAGTTTATTGCTGCTATATTTCTATTGTCTGTTAATGAAGTCTTCATGTAGATCTGGGTTGTTTGAATACTGTATATGTTGCTAAGTTGAATATGTACAAATATGATCAATGAGTGATTAAACATGATTAATGATGTTGACTGAATAAGGGTTCTGCAAATCTGAAAATATATTTGACTGAAAGCCTCAAATCTGGTTCTGAGACTGATCATATTTTTGAAGTTCAGTATTATCAAATATATATGCAAGTTGGTGTGAATGAAAGTGCGTATACACGTGGGTTCAGTAAAGTGAAGTAGCATATGAATTTTAATATAATGAATGATCAGGGTTGAGATTGATTCTGCATGCTGATTCTAAAATCTATGTTTATTACTATGTTCTAGTTACAATGATCTCACTGTTCTGATTGAATTTTTGGTTGAATTTTCTGGTGGTGATATTTTTGCTGAGTTTTTTTGAAGCTATGGGATCCAATGTGAAAATTTATGAAATGTGGTCTACAGTGGGTCTGATGGTTGAAGCCTTCAATATGGAAGTAGAAGATTTCTACCAGTAGAAGATGGTGTTCTGATCAGGGGGTTGTAGCCCCCTTCCTTTAGAGGCTGGTAAATGAGGTCAGGAGGTTGGAGCTCCCTTCCAGTAGTAGTTGGAGAACGAGAGAAGGTTGCAGCCTTCTTCAGGTAGATTCCTGCGTACTGATATGAGTCTGCATCAGTACAATATTGTAAGTAGTTTTCCATATAATAAATATTGAAGACAGAGAAGACAGCAACGATGCTTTTCTCCCGAATTGGGTTTCCACCTTAAATCTTGGTGTTCATGTGTGATTCTCTTGTGTGATGATTTATTCTTTTACTACTGCACTTATTTACTAGTTAACTATCTGATGCCTAACTGATGGTCTGGGTTAAATATTGCTTCTGAATGTTTACCTAAACTGTAAAGATATATGTGTATATGTTAGTTTCTTTTTGGAAAGTCGTGTACATATGCTAGTTGTGCTAATCAAATCTGCATATAGAAACCAATAAAGGGAAAAAGAAAAATCCTCTGATTATTGAAAATACTAATTCACCCCCCCTGTAAGTATTTTTCCCAGCAACTTTTACTACGACTTCTACTGCAACTTTTATTTTAACTTATACTGTAACTTAGTTTCTCTGTTTAGGTAGATTCTTTCTCTTAGAGAACTTGTCTTTCAGAACAAATATTCTTAGTGACCAAACTTCACTCCCGCAACTTGGATTTACAACAGAAATATGTGAACTAATTCCTTTGCATGTATGGAGAGAAGTAGCCCAAAACATAACCCAAAACTTCAACTTCTCCTTCCTCCGACCTCCTCTTCTTCACACCTTTTTTTCTTCTTTATGATATAACTTGTGTGAGTGAGAGTGTGTTCTCCAAATGAGGTCGAGTGCTCTATATATAGGCTTCCTTGAGCCCCATATTAGGCCAAATGGACCTGTCCTTAGGCCAAATTAATGCTTTCATGATTGGCTTGGTATTGGAGGGTCTTTTGACTCTAATTTGACTCAAATGACTTTCTTACAATATGTAACATTCCCAAATGGGTCATTCATTCATGAAAATGACTCAATGACTCTATAACAAACTAGAAGCACTCAGTGGGTGCTTTTACCTATAAAAATAATTTCTCTTGAGAATGAAACCCATGCCTCAAGACGTAGTTTTCTATTTTCATTAAATACATAAAATCATGATTACGTTTATCATTATGAATACTAACCCTAGTTACATATTTCAACACTACCTCTTAACTAGTGAGGTATTCATAATCAGCAAAAGGTATATGGACATTCTCAATCTAAAGAATTCTAACAAGAAGAGTCAGATTGGTAACCCATTTGTATAACATCATATCTTCCAACATTGTCACATAGAAAGGCCTTGACTAACAAATATTTTTATCCAAAAGATACGAGCACAATGTTGGTGAGACAAAATTTTTATAGACACCCTCATCATTGTCTCTCTCGTAACATACCTCACCCGGGTTCTCTCAAAATATGTTCCAATAGGACTATTCTTACCTTGGATTCCTCGTCCTCAAAGAATATCTGTCTTTTATGACCACTCTTATCTTGGATTCCCTATCACATTCTCAAATAGTATTAGATTCCAATTTCTTACCCAATTCTCCTTTCTATCTTCCCAAGTGAAGACAAGAATGATGTCTCCATCTCTCCCTCTTAAATAGGGAGGGAATACCCATTCCAATGGAGGAATGTACCCATTCCTATAAAAGCAATGTACCCAAGCTCCCTCTTAATCAAGGACTTACTTCCAACAACTATTTATGTGGGGATCATGGGACAATCATCATCTTGAAGAGATCCTCCTTTTGATTTCATGAACATATTTTTATTTATTCTATAGTCTTCATCCTTTTGGGACTTATTCATTGGGCATCGACCATCCATCACTTTCTTTCATGAATCATGTCATTCATGTCATCATTCCATTGGAAAGTGATCCATTAGTCCATATCTGGCCTTTCCTTCATGCCGTTATCCCTTCTTCGCATCATGTTTCCTTAAGGATATTTCATCCTATCACATGATTGATTGTTGTATATGACATCTACAACTCTTCTTTTCATAGCCCTGCATTAGCCCATTGAGGTATTATTCAAAAAAAAAAAATGAACATTAAATCAAAAATACCTTTGCAATGGTATATCATCATGACATCTCCTCGCTTGCATCAACATCTTGCATATATATTGACACATCTCCAAAATATATATGATGTCAAGGGTCTCTTTATTTTTGAAACTTCATTAAAATATTCATATATTTACCATGGAGATATCATATATTTACAAGACATAATAATGTAAAACACAGCAACTATGAACATGTCATAAGAGGGATCAACATACATCCATAATTTTACTAAGATATCAGCAACAATATACAAAAATATCTTGAGGGTTAAGCCACTCAAGCAATAAGAACAAGCCTCCAATGATCATATCAATAAGCACATGAGTTGTTGTTACTGTATAGAATGCCGGAAAGAAATGACAGTGTTGTCTATATCAGTGTAGCTACTGCTATAAACATACATAAATGGAATATTTCTGATAGATACAAAATAAATTCCTAGAAAAGAAGATAAGGGCTCTAATACATGATGTCTAGCCAACCCGAGAAATATTGCTAGAAATACCAAGAAATATACAATGTGAAAAATAATGTTGGGGTTAATATGTCATTGCAAACTAGAACTGAATAGAATGAGGATATGACATCTGAAATGATAATCTCCTCCTCCAATGGTATTTCTCAATAGAAGGTTGATCACTCTATTCAGAAATAAACCCTCCTGATGAGCTCAATGAAGCCTTCCAACAAATGCCTTTAAAAATAATGCATATTTGGTTTACAATTGAATTTTGAGGGATGGTAGATGGCTGGCCTAATGCCAAAAATGTATAAATATGCCCAATATCCCTCTTTTCTAATCCTATAGTGGATAGGCTACCTCTCCACTGAAAAACAAGCCCAGAATTGGCTCTATGTGATCCTCCTTTGCTGCACCCTGCAACACAACCCAACTCTAAATAGAAACTGCATTGTAGCTGAAGGAGGTAGCTTGGCCAAAATGTCAGAATGAGGAAATTCATCCCAAATAAACTCTCCTTCCTTGAGGATGAGGTAGGTATTCCCGATCAGGAACACCCTTGTGCTAAACAACACAACAAACCCTGCTAAACAACAAAAGGATGCAATGTCTAAACAGACCAATATCAAAATGATAATCTAAAAAACATGAATAAAAATGGCTACCATCCCCTCCATATATAGTATGTGAGCCTTCTCACATTGGGTCCCATCCATACTTGCCACTAAGCTCATGCAAGTTGTCCTCTACTAAAACTTTATTGTCCCATCATAAATTCCAGTCCTCCATGACAACACTGTTGATTTGGTCAAAGTTGACCTATTAAACATGTATCCCCTCCAATTCACACCCAAAGGTGCTTAATGAAACTTCTTATTCTTCCTCCTTTCACATTAGAAGTGTTATTTTTCCTTCTAAGGAGATTTATGGCCTTCCATACCCACTTATTCACCTACCTAGTGATGAAACAAACTATAATATTCCATTTAGCAGAAAGCTAAATTTTTGGAATATTACAGTCCTCCCCTCCAAAATTTTGCTTGTCCTCAAGCAACTGTAAAGGTGGAGAAAAATTCCTCCCCTCCTCCTCTCTTGGCCTCCTCATCAACAATCCCAACCACTGCTCCAAATAATCTGCGATAATTCTGCCCTCTAATGGTTCCTCCAAAGTATGCAACCACACATGGCTCACACCATGAGAAAGTTGAAGGTGTAAGTGGAAACCTTCTTGCTCTCAAATGTCCTCCTCAAGGTAGGAGTGATGAAAAACATAGGGGATCTCATTCCCAATGAGAGACTCCCATACCCATGCTATCATCCAAATTAAATGAGCCATTCTAGGCAGCTCATCAAAGAAATCCTCAACCCCCGGTTCATGAAATGTATTGGGGTTGTATGGAGAGATTAGAATTTTCCACTCATGTTGTTTCTCTCTCCATTTATGATATGTAGGGGCTATTGTTGATCTTGGGTTGAAATATTATGGTCTCCAAGAATGACCCAAGTTACCCCACCAATCAAAACATCCATGAAGTGCCTCTCCCAAGAACTCCAGTTCTCCAAATGGATCCTCCCACATGAAGACAAGAGATGAAGTGTGGAAATCATGGTCTGCCCATTGTTTCTCCTAAAACATGCAACATATGAAGTATGGAGAATCATACTCCCAATTGGAACCTCCAACTCTTGTGCCATCCTCCCAAAAAATCTTCTCATAAGAACAAGAACAACATTAATATATGGAAGCAAAAGAAAATAAAAACGAGTTTCCATATGACAATCGGGAGGTGGATCATGGTCCCACTTGTGGAACCAGCGCAGTGCATCCCCTGCTTGCCTTAGAAAAAATTATAACAAGTGTCTCTTCAACTACTTGTTTTCTACCACAATCATCCTACAAGATGAGATCATAGAAGTAAAGTATGGTGCCAATGGTGCTCACCAAGAATCATGTGGCCTCTCCCACAAACCACCAATAGAATGGCCAACATCAATGCTACAAATGGCCTCAAGTACATCATAATAAAATATACAAGAAGGAATGATCCTCCTTGGTACAATATGCTGCTCACAAAAGGTAAAAGAGTACAAATCATAATGCATAAATGTACATTCTCTTCTATGTACCTTGGTCATTGAGCTGAAATGGCTCAAGTGAAAGTTCTCCCTCACTCTCAATTAGTAGGGAAGTGGTTGTTACAACCTCTCCATCATCATTTGGGCTATGCATATCTCCATATGCTGATATACATCCTGTTGGATGCCCTCCCAAGTGAACTCCTCAATCAAGGAATGATATGCATCAAGGTGCATGGAAAGGAGGTCCATAAGTGCTGCATGAAATAGCTTCTCCTTGAGCTCAGAAGCTCTAGTCAAGAAGACTCTACCATAATAATATATGACCCCATCATCTACCATGTATCTATCATATCCCTCTGGGTCATCAAGAATCATGAAAGCACCAATATCCTTGGATTACTCTACCAGAAGTTGAGATCTGAAATGTGAAGCTCCCCACATGTTGTTTTCTTTTCCTTTGACACCCCTCATGCCAAATTCATCCTCCAAAGTGCTGACATTCCCATCATGCAACTACTCATGCTTAAGTAGAAGCGGTGACTTTTGGAAGTTGGCCTCCCATGAGAAGCTACCATCCAAAAAGAACCTCATGATCTTGGCCAATGTAAGCATGAGTGACCTCCATATACTCCAATACATGGAGGATTCCTTCATCAAAGGAAGTACCCTCTTTTTATCCAAATCCATGGAGCAACTACCTTGCACCATGGTGGTGCCATCCTCCAATAGTGCGGCAACTTCTGTTAGTGTAGAATATGTAGTGAGAGTGGGTAATGTTGAAAATGGGAGAATGTATCCCTCCTCCTTGAGTCTACTCCAGAATCTCTGTGTTGTACTAGACTCTCTGTGAACCACATGGTAAGATGTCTCTCACCAACTCTAGATCTGGTGGCCTCCCAGGTGGAATGCCTCCATGTAGTGAGACATCAAGATCTAAAGCAGACTGTATATATGAGTGGACTGATTTGTTCCTCCTCTCATTGTGCAATACAGTCTCCTTATATACATAAACCTCCTAAAATAGATAAGGGTGAATTCTCATCATCCCTTCATGTTTATCCTTTTCCTCTTCTCCTCCTTCCATCTACCAAGTTTCACAATCCACAAAAACTGATGCATGCTGCTCTGGAATTGTGCTTTTGTCCCCACATGTTAGATCATTTGGAACTCCTTTCAAATACACAAGGGCTCCTCTAATGGAATCAATGGCTCCCTTTCCACCTCCATGTGGTGATGGATCTTCTCCTAATGGTACATCACTGTTAACTCTTATTTTCTCATCCTCTTCACCAATATTTGAGAATGCCTCATCATCAATGAGAGACCCTAGAACTTGGTCTTCCCTTGAAGGAGGAATCTCCATGTCTTCATCTATAGAAGAGGGCTCTTTCCCTTGGCAAGGTATTATGCATGTTTTTATCCCCTTCAATATAAATATGGAGTGGAGCTGGTAAAATAGATCTATCCAACTCATGCAAAGGTTTTGAGTTTTTGGGTTCAACAAAATATGTTTCACAATGTTTAACTTCAAATATTTTCACTAAATTCCTAGTGATCTCTGCATAAGTATTTACATTTACATGATGAAATGAAGCAGAACTATAAAACCACCAATGATGGGCCATACCCTTAAGGTGCAGCACTGCTACTCTAATGACCTCCTTTTCTGAGACCTGGTGTAGCTAAAAATAGGAATCTAGCTCATTCACCCAAGCCTTGGCTGTGCACTTTGCTAATCCATCAAAGTTAGATAGAAAGATTATACCTCTCTTACTTCTATTATGGTTGCTGGATCTTCTGTCTTCCTTGAGTTGGAAAAATCCTTGGAAGTCCAAGTGCTCTTTGAATATCCAAGAATGAGACTCATATTCCTGAAGATAGTCACTCAAGGTCTCCCCCCCAGGTGCATCTTCTTCCTCCATTTCTCTTACAGTGAATGTGGGAGATAAACTGCGTTGTGGATTTGCATGTGTGTCTGAAGGTCCACACCCACCATGTGAATATCTAGGGCTTGCTTCCCGTTCAAACCCTCTTATAAATTTTCTACACCTCTCCCCTTTCATCTCCTTGATATCTTCCTTGATAATTTTCATAGTTTGGAAAAGAAGCCAGGAGATCCTCTCTTCCTTCATTTCTCACAATAATGGAGCCTTGCCTTTGTTTCTTCTGTAAAACTTCTCCTTCTTGTGAGAAGCTTCTCCTCCTAATGGCATAATGTCTTGAATGCAAAGGCTGAGCCAAGATTATGCTCTGATGCCACTATAATATTCCAAAATGGAAATAGCAACAATAAAAGACATAATAATGTAAAACACACAACAAATATGAACATATCATAAGAGGGATCAATATGCATCCATCATTTTATTAAGATATCAGCAAAAATATACAAAAATATCTTGAGGGTTAAGCCACTCAAGCAATAAAAACAAGATTCCAATGATCATATCAATAAGCACATGAGTTGTTGCTACTATATAGAATGTCGGAAAGCAATGACAGTGTTGTCTATATTAGTGTAGTTTCTTCTGTAAACATATTTAAATGGAGTATGGCTGATAGATACAAAAGAAATTCCCAGAAAATAAGATAAGGGCACTAATACATGATTTCTAGCCAACCCGGGAAAGATTGCTAGAAATACCAAGAAATATACAATGTGACAAATAACCTTGGGGTTAATATGTCACTACAAACTGGAACTAAATAGAATGAATCTATGACAAATATGAAATGATAATTTCCTCATCCAATGTTATTTCTCAATAGAAGGTTGATCCCTCTATTCAGAAATAGAACCTCCTGATGAGCTCAATGAACCCTCCCAACAACTGCCTCTAAAAATAACGCGGATCTGGTTTGTAACTACACTATGAGGGATGGTAGATGGTTGGCCTAATGCCAAAAATTTATAAATATGCCTAGGAGCCCTACTTGCTGATCCTCCAATGGATAAGCTACCTCTCCACTAAAAAACAAGCCCAGACTTGGCTCTATGTGATCCTCCTTTGTTGCACCCTGCAACACAACCCAGCTCTGAACATAAACTGCATTGTAGCTAAAGGAGGTAGCCTGGCCAAAATTCTGGAATGAGGAAATGTAGTCCAAATAACCTCTCCTTCCTTGAGGATGTGGTAGGTATTCCCGATCAGGAACACCCTTGTGCTAAACAGCATAGACAACCCTGCTAAATAGTAAAAGGATGCAAAGTCTAAACATACCAATATAAAAGTGATAATATAAAAGAAAATGAATAACAATGGCTACCATCCCCTCCATATATAGTATGTGAGCCTTCTCACATTGGGTCCCATCCATACTTGCCACTAAGCTCATGCAATTTTTCCTCCACTAAAACTGTGTTGTCTCATCATAAATGCCACTCCTCCATGATAACGTTGTTGATTTGGTCAAATTTTACCTATTCAACATGTATCCCCTCCAATTCACACCCAAAGGTGCTTAATTCAGCTACTTATTCTTCCTCCTTTCACATTAGGAGTGTTATTTTTCCTTATAAGGAGATTTATGGGCCTCCCTACCGACTTATTCACCTACCTAGTGATGAAACAAACTATAATATTCCATTTAGTTGAAAGCTAAATTTTTATAATATTACATCCTTGGATGTTGATTTCCTTCTTCATAGTTGATGTTTTCATGATCTCTTCTTTTCTTTATTCACACATTTTCTCGCAGGAACTTCCAATAATAGTTCCTTCAACTTTTCAACCACCTCATATTTCATATGAGTACATATTATGTTGATTTGATCTAGTCAATGTGTGAGTCATTCCTTCATGCATCCTTTCACGTGAGGAGATCCTTTCTTTTGATCATTCTCTTGAGGTATAACACTCATTGCAACCATATGACTTGACTCTATTTTATCAAGGACAAGCATACATACCTCATCTCTTTATTTTTTTCATATATAATTCCTTCAAAAACTTCCTTGATTGAAAGAAATTCAATCCATTGACCTAATTCACTTATTTTGACATCATACCATCATCCCATGAATCCCATACAATTTGGAATTCCCAGTGAGACACTTGTTTCTTCTAGTAGGTGAACCTTCCAGGGACGATTCCAACGGAGGATCTTGATCATCCTCATACTGCAAATTATTCTTTTGAATGATGTGTGATGAGCTCTATAATAGATTTTTTTTTTTTCCATAAGTAGTCATTATGCTTTAGATGAGGTTACCAAGAGCTACATCCTTCTATAGGTGGCATCCAAAGACTTCTATTTCAGCTATCTTTCATTCTTCCTTATGATCATGTTACCAACTATTTCTTTCAATTGTATGATTATATGATGCCTTCTCCTAACATCATGCATCATATCATGCTTTTTATGATCCCTACCATGATATTTATACTTAAAAAAAAAGGAAACATAATCTTGAAAAGAACTAGTTTAGGAGGACCTATCTCCTCAATAGTAAAGATATTTTACTTCATCCATCTTGAATTTCTTATTTTTAGATTCTTCCACTTCTTCAATGATATGGGATTATTCCCTTCTTCATTTTTTGTTGTCCTTATTGATATTAGGAAATTATGTCTTGAGTTGAACATATTTTTTACATCCATAACATTGGATCTGCGACACATTTGATCTTCTTCTTTTTCCGAGGCCAAACTTGCCAAATATTCCTTTGCTTCTTGACATGACAAAAAATGTTTGAACCTGCTTATCTCATCCTATATCACTTTTTTCCTTCAACCTCTTTTCCTCAATCTTCCATAGTGACCACAAATTATTGAATGGGATATTTGTCTCCTCTTCATAGGCCTTTGATACAAGATTTCTTTTTTCATAAGTTAGATCATTTAGAACAATGGTAATAATTTATTTATCATATATCTTCTCTCCTATATCTTGAAGTTGATTCCTTATTTGTGATTCTTCATTAATACATGTAGATATCCCTTCATCCTTTAACACTTTCAACTTGTAAAGTTCATATATTAGTGATATGACTTGTCATGTTGAGCTTTCATAGAATAATTATGCTAGCTTATCATATATCTCTTATGATGTCTCCAATCCTTCTACATATGCAATGAGAGAATCCTTGGTGGATTCTAAGACAATCCTTTGAGCCCTTAGATCATTTCTCATATATTTAGATAGTTCTTGATCTTCAGATGATTTGGATACTTTGTCTTTCATATAATTAATAACTTCATTTTCCTTTAGGACTAGGAATATCCTCCTTTTCCATGCAACGAAGTTCAATAACCCTGTTATCACCAAGCTCGAACTAGTTGGGTTGTTCAACTAATAATCTAGCACAATTATTTCAAACCACTTTGGATTGGAAGTTAGTCCTTCCAATCAGACAGGGCTCTCTCAAAGTAGAAATTAAATTCTCACGATAAAACTTTATTGCATATGGCTAAATTTTTTATGGTTTATGTAATTTTTTAGGTGGAAGAGTGTATGAAGGCTACCATTGGGAATGGAGTCAACTAAAAGGAATTCAATTACTAGCAGATGCATTCATGGAAGTTGAAGAAAATTGGCTTAAAAACATATCATCTGAATGAAATTGGAAAATAAAATTATGAGTTACAAGTGCTCATAATACCGTGAAGCTGATGATAATATACAAACAAGAAAGAGAAAAATACATAAGCCAACAAGAAATTTCAGGTTTTGAAAGACAACTGCAGTAAATTGTATATTATCTTAATAAGAAAAAATTGTAGAATAGCATCCTCATAACATTCATAAATGCTTCCAAACTAAAAAAAACCCCTCATTTATAGAGTGAGGTCTCTTTTAAAATGGTCTACCGCCTGGACTAGACTTTGATACCCTAATCTAGAGACCAAATTCAAGTAGGATTACATCACATTGAGTTTTTAATAGGAATGTTTTCTTTTTTGATAGAGTTGGTATTCAAAAAGGATTCTATGACCATTAATAACTCCAAAAAAAACTTGAAAAACTATTCTTGTCATATTTATTGAACCAAACTGACATGATGAGGTGTTTTCTAGCTGACAAACCAGAGTTAAGCCCTCGCGAACCTAAATTGAGATGGTGAGTTGTATTGATGAGCTCAAATCATTTGTTTGCTTGATGAGTTGTCAACCACATGAAGGTTGACTGCTGATTTGTCTCCTTAAATAAGTGGCATAATAATATGTATGCAATTATCCTATGATTCATCCACTTGCTTAATGAACTGACTACCCAAAATCATCACAAACTCTTAACACTGGACAAAAACAGAGTACAGGTACTTTAGTAGCAAACTTTCGTAGCAAGTGAAAAAATCCAACTTTTTCATAATCTTTAATCTTTCTGACTATTCTAGGTTCTTCCATGAGGCTAATGGGATCAACATATGCCTTCAACCATCTTTTTTCTGAAATTTGTGTTGATCTTTACCCTCATGGAAAGTTACAACACTTTCATAGCAAATTTTGGTCTTTAAGCCCGAAAGTTGCTAAGAAAGTGCCTAAAACTTGAGATTTTTCCCTTTGTTTCTTCTATCACATCCAAAACACTTGCATCACCTCAAAAAAAAAATTACAAACCTATATATTCCTATGTAATAACTTAAGACATTATATAGCCCAAAAATGTGCAATCTTACCCTGTTTATGGAGCATCATCGTCATTAACAATGATGAATTTTAGGCCTATCTTCAAAATTTCAACTTTTATCATCTACATTTGTACTTCTAAGTCTTTGGCTTGATCCTGCAACCCTCTCCTCTCTACCTGCAACCACCTATTTCTTTTGTATAGATGCTTCATCATCATGTGTAGAGGAAATGTCTTCTTTATCATATTTCCTTATCTATCTGCCAGTTCATTGGAATAATCCAGTTGCTTAGTTATGTCTTGCTTGAATTACTCAAAAATAAATTTTAAATTTATTACCTCATTTCTTGCATCCCTTAACTGTTCTTGCAGAAGCTCTACCTTAGTGTTTTCTTGTACCTGTTCGTTACCTTTACTCCTCTTCAATGATTCTTCTTTTGCTAGAGGCTCCCCTGGAAATTTTACTTTTGATGGCAGCTTCTTCCTTAATGACTATTCAAGCCTCAATGGTTGCTCAAGCATATTATGCTTTTACTATTATGATCTTTTGAATGGTTTTATAGGCTTGAAGATAAACCCTGAGTATTTTTGTGCAAATTCCAATTTCCTCGCTCTTTTGTTTTTATTTTGAGTCTCTATCTCCTTGATCTCAATAGGTTGTACTATCAGACTCCCTTCAATTTCAATTGCCTCTAGTATGTCTACTAATTTTCCTCTTCCCTCAGTTTTAATTCTTGTAACCCTCTTATGTGTCCTTGTACATGTTTTCATTTGACTACTTGTAGAGGTCTTCTTTGGCATTGAAGTCTTCTAAATTTTTTCAACCTCCAACTCCATAGGCACTATCTCCAGCTCCATAAGCTCCATCATTGGCTACATCTTGCATCATGGTCAACCACTAGTTCTACATTAGATTTCCTATCTTTCCCTGGTGTATTGGACTTAGACCTTGGTGTTTTCCTAGGAGTAAGAACATCAAATTCATATCCACTCAAAAGAAAGAATGTAGAACAATCTCTTTTCAACTTTTTTGGTTATTCAACCACCAATTACTTTATTAGAGCATGGTGAAAATTTTATGTATCACTGGTTTTAGGTTTGGCCTGAACCTTGTCGACCATTTTCCCCAAGCTCCTAAGAAAATAAAAATGCATATCCAGGGGTTTCTTACCCATAAAGTGTAGAAATAATTTGACGTGGTATTGATATACCATATGGAATCTACCCTCACAGGTGAAATACTTCTGAATCACCATCAAAATCATAGAAAAACATTACTTAAGGCATGTTATATGGATTCCTAAAGTCATATATATGCCTCTATGCTATTCTTTCAAGAATTCATCAAAATTGTGAAATTTGAATTTCTTTAGCTTGAACTAGGACTTTCCTAACCTTGGGATCTCAGTGGCTTGGGAAATTGTGTCAGGAGATGCAAAAAAATTCAATATGCCTACTTTCGATCTCGTGCCTATAAAATTGACAACAAAGTCTTTTGAAACTTGTCCATGATGTCCCTGCAGCTTTTTGACAAAATCAAAGGCAGACCACATTTGAAAATGATTATGAGAAGGTGGGGTATTCTTTGAGTAGCCTCATGTCCATGTTCTCATACCTAAAAAAATATCCTCCTTTATACTGCTTCTTTTGTGATGTAATGGATTGAATATGCATTGAAAAGCTCCTTCCTTGACACCTGAAAAAAGTTTTTTGTGACAACACACAGAGCTGTGACACTAACAGACCCTAACCTGAGACATATAGAAAAACTAATAGACCTCCAGATTGATACTAAGATACCAAGAAGCTTAAGGAGCTCACGGGATTGAGAAAGGAGCATATTCGAAACAAGAATTTGAAATCAAAGCATGGAAAGGTAATATGATGAACAAGCAGCTATGATGCATGGATTTACAGATAATGATAAGAAGGTGCAATGATGAGCCAATATTCTCTGACAATATTCTAACCAAACTATTTATGACACTTGGTACCCTTTTTCCCACTGTTAGCGAAAAAAACAAAATTCATAGCGAATCCTATGTTCGGGAGGGCGAATTTTCTATGAAAGCTCCTAGAACTTCCATAGCAAAACCATACATGTTTAAACTGAATTTGCTATGGAAGTTTGTAAAAGTTTTAAATTCACCATAATGACCACATCAACTTAAGCACACCCAAAATTTTGGATTTTCTTGCGACTATGACATCTATAAAAACTAATGATGAGCTTTCAAACTTACTAAATGACTTTGATACATGTGAAAATTTTAAAATAATATAATTAAAAATCCTATTAAAACCTGAGACACTTAACCTAATTGACTCAAGACTAACCTAATGGTTATCATGAATAACATACCCAAGCAACTTGTTGATCTCCTTGCAAAATAAAGTCATTTTACTAGATTTAGATATAAAATTATAAATACTTATTTTTCAAGTGAATGTGAACACCTAAACTTGATGCCTTTGTTGATGATGATTAATGATCACTTCTTGATGATGCCTTGATTCTACTTGGATGATACTCTTTAAGGATGTTTGAGATAAGGATTCTATTTTGAGATGAAATCATTTTCTTTAATGAGAGGTGTTAGTCTCAATATTTGCATACTTCCACTAGGGATCAAAACACATTTGCATGTGCATCTTAGGTGTCCCATTCTGAATAAATTTTTCATCATTCCATTAGGTCATGACATAAAATTGTTCCACTAGTGGTTTTCCTTATCAAATAAGCTTCATTCTTCCTCAGAAGATCATATTGGCTAACTCATTCTCATGTCTCCTTGAGCATAACAACACCTATAGAAGTGCTTTGTTCACTTGGAAGTCTTTAAAGTCAAAATCTCATTCAAAAGTCAGGTCAAAAAATTAGTCCCATTAGGGCATTAGGGTTTTTAAATTCTGAAGGTAACTCCTTCATTTAGATGAGGTCAACACATATATGAGAGGGACTAAATAAGATCATCATGATGTAATTATTATACTTTCAAAGTTGTAAATTTTCAGTTTAATGATTTTTATATCAAAATGTCATTTTGATATAAAATTCAATATGTACGTTATTTTTATTTGTCTAAATGTAATTTCATGTTTTCATATGTAATAAATGCAATCCCGACCTATCAAAATGCAATCATGTCTGGCCCAAGTGAGCAAGGAAAGCCAAACTCCATGTTGATCAAGCCTGCAATGCCAAGAAGTAAGAAAGAAAAAAGAGTATCAGTGTTAAAGAGGAAAAGTGAACGTTAGAAAAGTGGGTAATTTAAATTAAATTTCAAATCCACTAAAGCTATAAATCCTATCAAGCACCTCAAAAGACTTCATTGTTGCCATTCAGCCATCATGAGTTTTCAGCAAAGGATAAATTTCGAGTTTTCTGAGTAGTTTGGGTCAAAATTTCAAGGCACTATGTTTTTACACCTTGGCGCTGTGTTTTTGTCCTAGTGCTGCACTAATTCCCAGCAGCGCTGTGCTAATACCTAAAAACCACAGAGGAAATTACACTGACACTGCGCTTTTGATGAGTGGCATTATGCTTTTGTTTGGGCGCTATGCTAATGCCCAGTTCGCTCTCTAAGCTTCAAAACTCATCCAAATTGCTTCAAACCTTCAAAAAATAATCTCAACACCTCTTGGAAAGTAATTAACATATAATTTCCACCTTATTGTAGTCTTCAAGAGAAATTTCATGGTGTTTTTGGTTTCTATGCAAATTTGGAAGTTTGTCTAGCTACAAAACTTAAATTCACTCTATATTCCCAAATTGGTATCCATAAACCTTGAATTCCATTCATACATCATTTTAAACCTTATTCCTTTCCCTACAACACCATATCCCTTTCCCTAAATCCCTTTTCCCCTAAACCCTAAATCCTAGGCATCTCAATTCCTAGGCAGCCACTACCTTAAACCTGTAATCCAATTATCATTTTCAACTCCCTAAATATCTTGACCTCCTATCACCTCCCAAAACTCCATAACTCCTTCTCAAATATACCTAAATTTTCATAACCCTATCCTTATTCCCTAGACCTATTTTCACTCCCCATCCCCATCTACCTTATTCCTAGGGTTTTCTTGGACATAATACACTATGGAGGATAGACAAAAGAAGGATAAGGATAAGTTAGAAATACTTGCTAAGGTTTATCTTCATGCCTCAAGCCCTCGATCAGCAAGTAACCTCACAATTTTGGCAATTTTTTGCACATTTGGCACTTTAGTGCATTTTTGGTTTTTTGAGCAATTTTGACATACATAAAATTTACTAAAAATGCAGCGTCCTTGGCACTGTGATTTTTATTGGAGCCTCCAATTGATAAATGGTCACCACCATCGTGCTCAGAATAATGAAGACATCAACCCTAGCAAGTTTCAGGAAATTTGGAGGAGAACTATTCCCTCAAAAGTGCAAAAAACTACCAAATTTTCATGTTTCTACCTCCTTTTTTAACTTGGCGCTATGCTTATACCAATATTGCGAGATTCACTTTTTGATAGGGAAAATGAGCATCATTTTGGACGCTAGAGGAATATTTGGAAACTAGACTCAGAGATATTTTCAATGAGCTATCATATAGCTGATTTGGACACCGGGAAGGCCTCCAAACGTTGTTTGGAAACGAGGTTATTTTTCCTGTCATGGCACTGCGGTTTTGCCAGGAAAATGTCATTTTCATCATCTTCAGCAAATTTTGAATTTTTGAATTTTTATCTTGGGAAATGAAAAATTAATGATGTAAAAGGTCAATATAAATTTAAGTGTCATTTTTTTATTGTTATCTATGGTAGACACATCAAATAAGTCCTCCAGAGGAAAATGAATCAGTTTCCTCTCTTTTAGAGGCAAATTGTTGGGTCTTCCTAGTCTTCAGATTCTTGTTTGGGAGTAGGTGAAACTGATCCCTCTCTTATGGATTCAACTCCTTGAGGCTAGGAAGAGTTATTTTGAGGTCTATATGATGTATTTCTTCAGTCATTGTAACGGTTGGACTCACTTAGAGCTTTGGCATCTCAAGGACACAATTTTGTATCAGTTTGGCCTGGACATTAATGATAAATTTGCAGCTATTTCTTTGGGATCCATGTGGTATGAATGGTTTGACATATTTTTTCCTTTGTGATATTTTTTATGAATGTATTGTAAGCTCATAAACCATTTTCATTTCTATGATATGCTTAATTTCAAGTTGAAAGGAAGAATTCATGTTTTCATGCTCTGTTTTGGGGAATTTTGCATAATTTGTTTATTTTCTTCAGTTTAGGGAGAATTCATCTTATATTCTCTTCCTAATTCCTCACCAATCTATTCACCTCACCATAATCATCCTTTAAATGTCAAACATTCTACCTACCTTGCCACTTAGAACACCCTATGAATTTTGACCTAATTTCCTTGCCCTAGCTGCTTCACTCCTCCTAAACCAGCAAGACCATACACAAATCAAAATGAAAAACCCTGAGCTACTATACCTAGCCTAATATCTTCGTACCTCAGACATTTTGACTATGATATATACGGAGAGAGCCCTCTTCTGGCCTAGCAGGGATAGCTACTTGGATAAGCATGGTTTGAGATTACCTTAGAATTGCCTCTCTCAGCCTGAGGTTCAATCTGAGTGATAAAATTTTTGCGACCATACTAGGGAACGAAAGATCATATCTTCCCTGGGAAAGAACGATAAAGTTCATATTTGATTGCTGATGGTGGACATAAATCATATGCATATGAAGGCTGAACTCCACCTGGCGACTCCAACTTGATGTAAAGACTCCACTGGAGGATTGACCTTGGCAGAAGGAAAATGGAAGGATCTTACACAAATGTTAGGTATTCAAAGTGGAATTATATTCAAGATCTAATATTCTTTCTTGTAAATTACTTCTTTTCTTTTCCTGAAACTATCCTGAAATTTTTTTGGAGTTTGTTGTATGATAAAGATGATCAAAATCTTGATTCTACTTATTCGAAAATTTTAAATATCGAGTTTTCCTTTGATGTTGGTCCACATCATTTTTCTGAATACTATGATGATCGTCTTCAAATTGATGAGCCTAAAGAGATCAAGACTGATCCTACAACTTATGTACATACTCCTACACCTACTATAGTCCCGGATCGATACAAACCACTCATCTTACCTCCTATACTCCATGCTTTCCCTGAAAATCATTACCTATATCTACTAAGGTTTGATGGTGAAAATGAAAACATCATTACTAAGAGACATATGTAGAATTTTGAGACTCTCCTTGAACTTTTTGAAGTTTATGAAGAGGTTGTCAGTATCAGGCTATTCGCTCTTTCTTTGCAAGGCAAAGTCAAGAGTTGGTTCAAAAAATTGCTTACCGCGAGCATCTTAGATTTCCCACAGTTCGTCAAATATTTCCTTGACAAGTGGGTGGTCAGACAAAACCCTTTCCTAATTCTAAAAAAGTATGACCAGCTGAAAAGACAGCTATGGGAGACAGTACAACGATTTTCTACCAGATTAAATCAAGTCTATTATTCGATACCTGCTGATATAAGACCCCCTCTTAGCTCAACTCTCTTACATTACCTGGATGCCTTTGGTATGGAAATGGATTTTCAGCTAAGAGAAAGGAACCTTGCAACACTTGAAGGGATGTAGAACCTTGTAGTAGATGTAGAGGCTAATTTTCTGATAAGAAGGGCAAAGTTGAAGGAAGAAGAGAAGAAGAACATTGCAGAGCACCTGGAATATTTAGAGGTAAAGCTCAAAATTTTGTTAAGTAAAATAGAGGAAATGATGTAAAGGATCACCATGAGAGATGTATTTTCTGTTCAAAATCATCATGACCCACTTATCCCAGAAAAAGAAGAGATTGCAAGCCCTAAATATTTTCCTGCTAATCCCAGCTACCATAGATTAGAAAATGGATTTGTAGATCAATCCGAGAAGAAACAATATGATAATATAATGTGTATGATTGGTGACATTACTTATATTGATGATTTTCCAAATTTTGATCAGTATCATGATGATTATGTTCTCCAAATAGAAGCTAATATTTCAGATCAATCAATAGTTGGTTTCTGGGAGGAAGTTAAATTTCAGTAGCTCGAAAATAGTGATAATTCGATGCATATTTATGATGACAGAGATGAGGAAAATGCTGAAAATTTGGAAGTAAGTGAAGGATCTTTGCCTCTTTGTTGTACTTCATTTCAGTTCATCAAAGATAACTTTCATGTAATAAAAAATCAACACTCATTGAGTTTTGATCTTGACAATCAAGAGGATAATCAAATTTTTTATTAGAGCTCCTTACCCTTGTGTCTCTCCTCATTTGCAAAAATAAGAGAAAATTATAAGAAAGCAGATAAGCGAGTGGTAAACACTATAAATGATTACATTCTCCTAAATTGGTTGAGAAAATCATTTGCGACATAGAATCTTCCTTAGCTCTAGATTCGCAGCCACCAAAAGCCATTGAATTTCAAGTTGCAAATGAAGGCTTGGAAGTTGAAACACATGATCAAATGATGCAAAATGATTTTTTACCATTATATTTTGAAGCATTTCAGTTTTTAAAGGAAAAATTTCATAATATCTCTAAAGCAAAGGATGATCAACCTATAGAAAGTCATGCAGTCCCATTAAAACCGATGGATATGTTTCATCAATCTTTTCAAGTTTTTCATGACCCAATAGCTGATGTGTTGGATGATATCTGCAATAAAATTCCTTCTCCATTAGCTAATTGTGAGCTTGAAAATAATGTTGATATAAACTTGATCTGACAGTCGATTTCATTGTCTTGTTCAATAGGTGTTTCATTACAAACCTCATACCAAGATCTGCAGTCATATCAGGAGAGTAATGAAGAATATTTTTGTTTTATTTTTGACCATCAGGAAAAAATAGTTATTCACGAGTTTTAGGATCCTTTTGTCAACTTGGTGCAATCATCAAAGAAAGAAAGCACAGATGTTAGGAAAATTTTAAAACCAAGGTACAAAGACTACCTAGAGCAGAGCAATAACGTATTAGATTGGCTGGAAATAAATATATATTCATATGAAGATCCTTTCACAACATTCTTGAGGTTAGTCAGTGGGCTCGTGCTTTGAAATTTCATCCAGATTCGATCTGTTCAAGTTTTCATGGGATTTTCCTTTTAGTAGATCTTTCTTTCTCATAAGAAAGTACTTGCGGAAAATTCGAACATCAGACATAATGCTTACATGGCTTCATTGGTTGTTCCCTTTCACTTGATCAAGTGATGAATGGATCAGTTAGAGTAGGTTTTGATGAATAAGCTCAATTTTGAGCGTCTTTTTCAGTTTGTTAGTTGTGTTTTAGTCTAAGTTAGTTTAGTTTATTGAGTCAAGTTTCTTTCAGTATTTAGTTTGGTTTTTAGATATTGACTCCATGCGAAACGGATAGGCACTTGGTCTACAGTGTTCTTGACACCTCCAAGGAGCTACCATCCCCATCTGGAGCCAATGTTAGAGTCAGTATTTGCATACTTCCACTAGGGATCAAAACACATTTGCATGTGCATCTTAGGTGTCCCATTCCGAATAAAATTTTCATCATTCCATTAGGTCATGACATAAAATTGTTCCACTGGTGGTTTTCTTGTCAAATAAGCTTCATTCTCCCTCAGAAGATCATATTGGCTGACTCATTCTCATGTCTCCTTGAGCATAACCACACCTATGGAAATGCTCTATTCACTTGGAAGTCTTTAAATTCAAAATCTCATTGAAAAGTCAGCTCAAAAAAGCAGTCCCATTAGGTCATTAGGGTTTTTCATTTCTCAAGGTCACTCCTTCGTTTAGATGAGGTTAACACATATATGAGAGGGACTAAATAAAATCATCATGATGTAATTATTATACTTTCAAAGTTGTATTTTTTCAGTTTAATGATTTTTATATCAAAATGTCATTTTGATATAAAATTAAATATATAAGTTATTTCTGTTTGTCCAAATTTAATTTCATGTTTTCATATGTAATAAATGCAATTCTGAGTTGTCAAAATGCAATCATGTCTAGCCCAAATGAGCAAGGAAAGCCAAACTCCATGTTGATCAAGCCTGCAATGTCAAGAAGTAAGAAATAAAAAAGTGTATCAGTGTTAAAGAGGAAAAGTGAACATTAGAAAAGTGGGTAATTTAAATTAAATTTCAAATCCACTAAAGCTATAAAGCCTATCAAGCACCTCAAAATAAGTTATTGTTTCCATTCAGCCATCAAGAGTTTTCAGCAAAGGAGAAATTTCAAGTTTTATGAGCAGTTTGTGTCAAAATTTCAAGGCACTGCATTTTTACACCTTGGCGCTGCGTTTTTGTCCTAGTGCTGCACTAATGCCCAGCGGCGCTGCGCTAATGCCTGAAAACCACGGAGAAAATTACACTGGCGCTGCGCTTTTGTTTGGGTGTTGCGCTAATGCCTAGTTCGCTCTCTAAGATTCAAAACTCATCCAAATTGCTTCAAACCTTCAGTAAAGAATCTCAACACCACTTGGCAAGTAAGTAACATGTAATTTTCACCTCCTTGCAGTCTTCAAGAGAAATTTCATGGTGTTTTTGGTTTCTATGCAAATTTGGAAGTTTGTCTAGCTACAAACCTTAAATTCACTCTTTATTCCCTACTTGGTATCCCTAAACCTCACATTCTATTCCTACATCATTTTAAACCTTATTCCTTTCCCTATAACACCATATCCCTTTCCTCAAATCCCTTTTCCCCTAAACCCTATGTCCTAGGCATCTCAATTCCTAGGCAGCCACTACCTCAAACCTGTAATCCAATTATCATTTTCAACTCCCTAATATCTTGACCTCCTATCACCTCCCAAAGCTCCATAACTCCTTCCCCCATCTACCTTAATTGTCATAACCCTATCCATATTCCCTACACCTATTTTCACTCCCCATCCCCATCTACCCTATTCCTAAGGTTTTCTTGGACATAATACACTATGGGAAATAGACAAAAGAAGGATAAGGATAAGTTAGACATACTTGCTGAGGTGTCTATTCATGCCTCAAGCCCTTTATCAGCAAGTAACCTCACAATTTTGTGAAGTTTTGGCACATTTGGAACTATAGTGCATTTGGTTTTTTGAGCAATTTTGTCACACATAAAATCTGCTAAAAACATAGCGCCCTTGGCGCTGCACTTTTTATTGGAGACTCCAATGGATAAATGGTCACCACCATCATCTTTAGAATTATTAAGAAATCAAACCGAGCAAGTTTCAAAAAATTTGGAGGAGAATGGGTCCCTCAAAAGTGCAAAAAACTGCCAAATTTTCATGTTTCTGCCTCCTTTTTTACCTTGGCACTACGCTTATACCAGTCTTGGGAAATTCACTTTTTGACAGGTCAAATGATCATAATTTGGAAACTGGAGGCATATTTGGAAAACAGACTCAGAGATATTTCCAATGAGCTATCATGGATCTGATTTGGACACTGGGACGACCTCCAAAAGTTGTTTGCAAAAGAGGTTATTTTTCCTGTCATGGTGTTGCAGTTTTGCCGGTAAAATGTCATTTTCATCATCTTCAGCAAATTTTGAATTTTTGACTTTTTATCTTGGGAAATGAAAAATTAATGATTTAAAAGGTCAATATAAATTTAAATGTCATGTTTTTATTGCTATCTAGGGTAGATACATCATATAAGTCCTCTAGAGGTCAAATGAATCAGTTTCCTCTCTTTTAGAGGAAAATTGTTGGGTCTTCCTAGTCTTCAGATTTTTATTTGGGAGTAGGTGAAACTAATCCCTATCTTATGGATTCGACTCCCTAAGGCTAGGAAGAGTGGTTTTGTGGTCTACATGATGTATTTCCTCAGTCATTGTAATGTTTGGACTCACTTGGAGCTTTGGCATCTCAAGGACACAATTTTGTATCAGTTTGGCCTGGACATTAATGATAAATTTGCAGCTATTTCTTTGGGATCCATGTGTTATGAATGGTTTGACATATTTTTTCCTTTGTGATGATTTTTATGAATATATTGTAAGCTCATAAACCATTTTCATGTCTATGATATGCTTAATTCCAAGTTCAAAGGCAGAATTCATGTTTTCATGCTCTCTTTTTGGGAATTTTGCATAATTTGTTTATTTTCTTTAGTTTAGGGAGAATTCATATTATATGCTCTTCCTAACTCCTCACCATTATATTCACCTCACCATAATCATACTTTAAATGTCAAACATTATACCTACCTTTCCCCTTAGAAAACCCTGCGAATTTTGACCTAATTTCCTTGCCCTAGCTTCTTCACTCCTCATGATCTAGAAAAACCCTACACAAATCAAAATAAAAAACCTTGAGCTACTATACCTATCCTAATATCTTCTTACCTCAGTCATTTTTACTGTGATCTATACGGAGAGAGCCCTCTCCTAGCCTATTAGGGCTAGCTACTTGGCTAAGTGTGGTTTGTGGTTACCTCGGAATTTCCTCTCTCAGCTTGAGGTTCAATATGAGTGATAAACTAATGATGACCTTTAAAACT
The DNA here is from genome assembly GCA_034641835.2 of Pinus albicaulis. Classification (NCBI taxonomy): domain Eukaryota; kingdom Viridiplantae; phylum Streptophyta; class Pinopsida; order Pinales; family Pinaceae; genus Pinus; species Pinus albicaulis. The sequence continues at coordinate 1,019,338,963 of CM076575.1, read as the reverse complement.
CACTAAATGACCTTGATACATGTGAAATTTTTAAAATCATAAATTTTAAAATCCTATTAAAACCTAAGACATGTAACCTAATTGACTCAAGACAAACCTAATGGTTATCATGAATAACAGACCCAACGAACTTGTTGATATCCTTGCAAAATAAAGTCATTTTACTAGATTTTGATATAAAAGTATAAATATTTATTTGTCAAGTGAATATGAAAACGTCAAATTTATGCCTTTGTTGATGATTATTAATGATCACTTCTTGATGATGCCTTGATTCTACTTGGATGATACTCTTTAAGGATGTTTGAGATAAGGATTCTCTTTTGAGATGAAATAATTTTATTTAATGAGAGGGATGTTTCTTCGATATATTTGATGATAATGAAAATATCTTTATTATTTTACCTTTGAATGTGAAAACTTCAATATGATTGAAATTCCTTTGTTTCCCTTTGATTATTGATAGAGCGAGGATCCCAAGAATTTTTTAAGGGTAGATGCCCTTTTGCATGAACTAGGGTTTTGAATTTCTTTATGATGATAATGTAGCATTTTTATTCAAAATGCCTTGGAGATGAGAGGATCTTATTGATTCTTTGAAGCCCTTGATATCCTTCTAAGACCTTCATATTTGAGAGCTTCAATGTCCTTTGTTGAACTTCCCTTCCTTGATTTGTCACCTTAGCTCTGATACCATGTTGAGAAATATAGGGAATATATATTAGATTATTTCTTTTATAATGATAATTGTTTGTGAGTACTTTTTAATTTTCTTAATTAGGTTATTCTTGTACTTGATTATTATTATTTGTTCTTGTTCATCAAACTGTTGTGGTTCCTGTGTTTTGGCTAGATTGGCAAGACCAAAAGACAAGACAACATCAAACCACTTTGGGATCCTAGGATCTAGCCCTCCTGGATCCAGAGAGGGATCTCTCTATAAATGAAAATAATGATATATCTTTAAGGTCAGATTATGGTATTAGGCTAGGTATGAAGCACCAAGGTTTTTTTGTTTGTTTGTTTGGTTGGAGATCATTAACTGAGAAGGTTATGTGAAGTGAAAAAGGAAAAAAGTAGAAGGATGTTTCAGCATGGGAAGATGGGTCAAGAGAAGTGTCAATCCATTGGGCTATGGAGTCATAAAAGGGGTTTACTTTCATAGCAACTATCCAAGGGTTTCCATAGGGAAAGTCATCTATACCAAATTATCTTTTAGATAGATGGTGAGATGGAACATTAAGAGATGGGATGAAGGAAAGAAACCAAAGTGCAGCCTAAGATCAGGTAAGGACTTTTAACCTATCCTGTTTTTGACATACTTTCAAAGGAAACTCTCAGTAAAGACACAAAGGGTAGCTTAAGATCAGGTAAAGACTTTTAACTTATCCTACTTTCAGCATACTCTTAAGGAAGACAATACAACAGTCCTCATAACCGCTTTTAGAAGGTAGAAAACATTTAAAATTAAACACTGAAAAAGGCCTAAGATCAAAGAAATACCTTTAACCTTCTCTGCTTTGGACACTGACTCAAAGGGATCTTAGAAAGGCTAACTGTTGGAAAAGGAACCTAGTGGGATAGGGCTAGCTCTAATCTCCCAGTTTCCTAATTCTTTCAACTGAAACCAAACAAGAACATCTAAGAAAAAAAATCTAAAATCATACATCAGTAAGCATGGACAAGCCAACTTCTATACTGGTTAAATTATGTTGAATTTGTTCTTAGATACAGAAATAGCAGAAAACATAAAGATAAATATTTATAGTGAGACTTAGGGTACTTCCAGCACTATGTCCTAATCTATGTTTGCTATTCTTTATCAGAGAATAATGGATAGTATGAAAACATGAAAGGAGACAATTACAATAACGAGAACATCACCAATAATATAGACCAAGATCCTGTGAATCTGCTTGTTCAATTGATGTGCAAAACCAGTCACATACTTTGAGCCCAGTGACTTTTTTACAGTCAATAATTTTCTTCCCAGCCTACTATATTACAAACTACTTAGCTACTTCCCCTCAATAACAGTTCAAACAATCAATAAAATCCCAACAACCAACCCTTTACAATGAATCTTCAATGAATACTTATAGGTGAGTGAGGAGGTGGAGTAGTAGATATGAACTTGAACGATCCATTAAGAAAGAGGGGAGGAAGAATTCGAATGCCCACTCTGCATAATGGCTTTTCATTAACTTTTTTGTATCCTTTAGGCTGGTTTAGAAGTTTTTGTCAGGCTGAAAATAACTTCAGGTATGTTCTTTGAAGTATTCTGGCTGCTTGTACTCTGTTTTGTCTTATGAGACAAGTAAGGTGGATAATTTGGCTTGCAGGTCTTCCATGCTTCCATAACTACTGTCCTGACAGTTTTTAGAGCCTCTGTCAGTGTAATAATTATCCTGGTGATCGATGGAAGATGGAAGAAGTCATGTAGCTAGTCCTTCTAGGGGAAAGAATACTCTGCTGATATTAAATCACTGATATGGCTTGATTGTGTGCTTTAGGCTTCATTAAGCCTTCTTGATCATTTTATGGTATTCATTTGTGTCCCTATCCTTCTGAACATTGGATTATAATCATTAAGTCTTCTACATTAGGCATTAATCCTTTAATTTTCCTTCTGATACTCTTTTTTGCTTCTGCTGACCTGTTTGTGTGAATATACAGGTTATGGAGGCGCTGGAGGGTTTGAATCAGGGTTAGTGACCCGATATTTAATGAAAAACATGCTATTAACCCCTCTTAGGGATGTCTTCTCTATGTTTTTCAGCATCTGTGATGGTCTTTCACCATGATTGTGATTGCGAAAATATTGTGAATTTGTCATGATTTGAAACCTGCAAAAGATGAGAAACATGTTATGAAATCCAGAGGGAGTGGGGGAGGACTTCTTTAGAGGGTTTAGGAGAATGGAAGGGTATTGAGGGAAAATGTGAGCACAATAGAAAACAGGATGAAAAACATGCTGGAAAGCGAAAAATAGGTCTGATGGGAGCTTGGTGTGAGGATGAATGTAGACCGTCGGATTAGATCAATTAACGGTGATCTACGGTTGAGGTTAGTCGATGTAGTCGTTTGGGTGAATGGAGAAAGGATGGGGTGAGATTAAATGTGGGTCGTTCGATTAGAATAATCGACGATGGAGATCTGCAGATGGAGTCATTGGGGAAATAGATGAATGGTGAGTGAACGGAGTTGTGACATAATGTGAGCCATCCGATCTCAAAGATCGACGGCCAAGATCAAAAGGTGAAGTGACTCTTGCGAAGGACAAGAGGTAAGGTGGAAAATCGGCAGCAGTTTTTGTAAAATGTTTGAGTGGTAAGTGTTTTTCCCAAAAAAATGTGATACGATACAAAGTTTGACACCCATCCCTTTGAAAATCGCCGGTTTCGGAAAATTTTCGGGGATTAAACTCTGGGCATGAAAATTTTTCAAAATGGAACTTCATCCATCGGATCGAAGGGCCTAGATCTGATGATGCAGAAAGATTGTGATGGGAAAGATGCACAGATGAGAGGAGTGGTGGGCCCAACATTAATTTTGTCGTGTAGCGGGGTGTTTGAAAGGTGGATGGGGAAGATCGGGTCAGATCTTTATCGTTGGATTCTACGATCAGACGACGGAGATCAAAGAGGAGACGGGTTATATGAATAAAGGAAAAGGCAAGGCGGGGGGTAATGCAGAGAATGGATAACCCGATGACTATTTATCAATACATATTGATGGTCCGGATTAATCTAGACCAAAACGTCGGGATAAATGAAAAATAGAGGAAAGTAAGGTTTGGGAAGAGTTTTTGAGCCCTTTAGCACCCGATTGTGGGGCTTCGGGTCACATGATGTGGAGAGCTAATGAACATAAGCCCTTGGGGGCTTAAGGGTATTATAATGTAAAAAGGTTGTTTTAGGCCTAAACTTAGTGCTTTTTAAGCCAAATGAGGGGTTCCAGTAGGTACAAAGGAGGATTTTTAAACCAAATAAAGGGAACTATAAGGCTTAAAAAGGGGGTTTAGGAAGATTTAGAGGTTAAATGAAGGGTTATATAGGAGTTTTGTGAAGGAATTAAGGATGGAAAATGGGGAATTTTGTGGGAATGAAATGGAGAAAATGGAGGCCCTTTTGAGAACAACCTCTTTTACAAACAGCAGGGTTCATTAATGGAAATAGTAGTGAAGATTCTTTGAAGGATAGAAGACACATGGAGGCTTCAAGAATGAGATATTTACAAAGGAAATGTTTCTCTTGAAGACTCAGAAACATATTTAGCCGCCTATTTGCTTTGCCAAAATTTTATAGGTGGCTAACAAAAACAACAACCAAACCATAAAGAACAATGATACAAAGGACACAAGATGTAAGTGATCATCTAGGGCTAAAACCTCTCCAAGCTTGATAGGAGCAACCAATGAATTATTCTTCTTATAGAATATTAAAATGACAAATTCCAAGACCTAGACCCTTCACAAAGAACCCTTCCAATACAAAGTCAATGATTCTTCTTTGAGTATATTATCTTTCCAAAAACTTTGACCTATCTTGCAACTGCACCTTCGACTTTCCTGCAAACTAAAACTTCGACATGCCTAGAAACCGTAACTTCGATTGTACCATAAATTGTTTCTACTTTCCCACAAACTGCAACTTCTACTGCTACTTTTATTGCAACTTCTACTGCAGCCTCGACTGCAACTTCGATTCTCTGCTTAGGTATATTATTTCCCTTAGAGAAATAAACTTTCAGAACAACTCTTCTTAGTGACCAAACTTCACTCTTGTAGCTCATCTTTATAGCAAAAATATGTGCCCTAATTCCTTTGCAAGTGCGGAGAGAAGTAGCCAAAAACAAAACCTAAAGCTTCAACTTCTTCTACTTCCTTTGACCTCTTCTTCTTCGAACTTATTTTTCTTCTTTATGATCAAACTTGTGTGAGTGAGACTGTGTTCTCCAAATGAGGTTGAGCTCCCTATATACAGGCTTCCTTGAGCCTCCTATTAACTAGACTTATTTCTCCATTAGACCAAATTAATGCTTGCATGATTGACTTGGTCTTTGAGGGTCTTTTGAATCTAATTTTACACAAATAATTTTCTTACAATATATAGTATGCCCAAATGGGTCATTCATACATGAAAATGAACCAATTACTTTATAAGAAACATAGAAGCACTCAATGGGTCATTTGAACTATAAAAATAAATTCTCTTGAGCATGAAACCCATGCCTCAAGAATCACAATAATACAATTATTTTTCTCTTTTCATTAAATACATAAAATCATGATTATGTCTGTCATTATGAAGAATAAACCTAGTTACATATTTCAACAAGCTTGATAATTTGGGCCTCATATGCCATATTTTTACCTATGTACTCATGATTCTATGTACTCAAAATGTCATTCCAAGATACATATATTCAAGTAGTAACATAGTAACATAGGATTCCTCATAGATTAAACATGGCTCGAATGAGATACTACAAGTTGCAAGTCAAGTTGGATTATCAAGTGGCAGATCCCAAAGGAAATGGCATTGGTTAAGAGCTCAATCGTGGCACTATACTCCACCACATTATTGGTTACCAGGAAAATAAAAATTCTCCCTAAACCCACAAGCTCATTAGTGGGTGAAAGAGGACCCAAGCGGTGAAATCTATGTTATGATTTCTATGACCAGCACTTTCTACAAATCTTACATAGTTTTGAGAGGGTATTGACATATACAAATCAAGAACCATGCAAACGTTTTATTCAAGGAAAATTTTAACACACATAAACTAATAAGAAAAAAAATCACACGCACTCCTATGTACAATATGTACAAGACATTATGCATACACTATGCATAGTGTTATTTCAGGTAGAGCCCATTACATGGCTCCGATGGTGGTTTCCCATCATAATAAACTAGCTCATAGGCCCCTTTATTTAGAAGTAATTTAAAAATATAGGTCTCACAGTAAAGAGGTTAAATTTTCCTATCTCCTACTTATCATGATCTTGATCATTGACCAAAACTAGATCACCTTTTGCAAAAACACAAGGTCAAATAGACTCATCATACTAAGATTTGATATGCTTTTTATGAGTTCCATTGGAAATATTGGCATAACTACATTTTTCATATAGATGAGCTAAGTGTAACAAACTTTCTTTTTCAATGGAAGTGTTAGGTAATAGTCTAAAAACTAGTTTTAAGGATGGGATCTCATATTTGACAAGAAGAAAAAAATCCACTCCATAAACCAAATAGAAAGGAGTGACACCTATAGAGTTTTTGACTAAGGTTTGGTATGCCCAAAGAATAAGGTACCAATTTGACTTGAAATACCACACCATCATACACACCATAGTTTTCAAGACTCGATTAATGGTCTCTACTTTCCAATTAGCTTGGGGATGATATGGGGATGAATGTTCATGAAAAAAACCCAACTTGGAAGCTAAATTGCATCATATTATTAGGAAAATATTCACCATGGATAGTGATAATCATTATGGGCACATGAAACCTAGCAAAGACATAGTACAATAGAAATAATGTCATGTTGGTGCCATATTTAGAAAAGTTTGGCATAGCCTCATCCCAATTGGTGAACTAATATACAACAAAAATTATGTAATAGTTACCACGATTTGAGGTGGGGTTACATTGCATGAATTCAACAACTTATTTGGTGAAAGTTTAACAACAACCATAAGGTGAAGTAGAGTATGGTGAGTGCATATATTCATACAAAATATTTGACATAAGCACAACTTCTAGAATATAGCAATACAATATTTAAAGATCAATGGCCAGAAATAATTGATGCACAAGATTTTCTAACCATTGATAAGCATATACAAATTAATTCCACAAGGTCCAATGTAACAATCATTAAGAACTTAGTTGACCTCATCATGAGTGAGACATCGACATAATACCACATCAACTTCATGATGATACCATGTATAATTCATAATAATATAACTCATATATTGGTGGAATATATGGAAACACTCATCAAAAGGTACTTCATACTGAAAACATTAAGTCTAGAGATACAACAAGACATCTCCATACCATGGATGAGAGGATATTGTTGGTATAATTTATTGGGTTAAATTAGAGCATATGTTTTACTTATCAATCCAAGTTGGTAAACTTAGAAGCACACCAAGGTATATGGATCTTAGATTAAACTAGTGTAGGATGTAGTTGTTTATGTGTAGATAATGGAAATGCATATTACAAATATAAATTTTTGAAAAGAAAACACTAAAATTCTAATATAGAAGCAAGAGTGCAATGAATCTTTGTGGATCATAGCCAACAAGGAATAGGCCATAACTTATATTCCTTGGTTTTCCTTCCTCATTATCTGTATTCCAACAAGATTAATTCCACCATAAAGCATAACATAATCAAATTAAGAAAGCAATGAATGCATAAACACAATTTCCAATTCAATGCTCAATTCATAAGGAAGAGGATCTAATTTAGATGCCTTAGTTTTCCTTCCCTAGCTAAACCAATTACTGAAAGGAAATCATTTCAGAAAACATAAGTAATGATGGCATACAATGAATCTACTCATAAAAATATTCACAAGAAAATGAATTTTTTAACAATCTAAGATATTCACAACTATGCACAAATATACAATCTAGTGCACTTAGCTTGGAATAGGGGCCCTCCACCCTTTTCTTAGCACACTTGAAGGCTATCAGCTACTATAGATCAACAATCACATCCCACAGTAATAATAACAATAAGTAGAAGGAAATTTCTTTAAATTATATTTAGAAATAGAGAAGTCTCGATAGTCATAATACATGTTCATAAGTGTTGAATGGTTGTGCTTAAATAAGCCAAAAATATAACAAACTAAGCTAAAATAATTGTAACAACCTATAATATTCCTAATATATCTAATAAGGTTGAAATCATCCTTTTGGTTGTAGAAAATATGGTAAAATCCTACTAAATCACAAAACTACCCCTTTTAGTTAGGGATTTATGGATGATTGGTCAAGTTTGACCAACGTTGACTAGGCCTGTTCAGAGTCAATTGGATTGTGCCAATAAGAGTTTCTTAATCCTTGATTCCCATGCTTCTGGAATATATATTTAGTTTCCATTCAAGTGTCCTGCACATACGACTTCAATGGAGACATTACGAGAAATTATGTTCTAGTAAAAAATAAATTTTAATACCCAACTTTTTACTAAAAAATCTAAAATTTAAAAGACTAATTAATTTACCTTAATGTATCATAAGAGGAAAAAATATGGCAAATATAACCATAGTATGATGGTAAAGGATGATGGATACATGGATTATGCATGGAAAAAAGGGTCAAAACTGAGGGCCAATAGAGATAACGAGGAATAAGGACTCATTAGGAAGTGGGCCCTCAACCACAATTTCTTCATCAAATCAGGGTAACTCAGACATTAACTTAGCGAATGATATGGATTTCTTACACTTAACAACCACAATTTCCAAATTAAAACCATAAATTATAACAATCCAATTATATTACTTGCCCCCAATGATTTTACAACTAAGTATTTTTATCATGGGGTTGGATTTAGTGATTGTAGTGGTCTTTCACAAGAGTAGGTAATGTTGTAAAAATTGGACAATGACAATAATTTTGAAAATTAACTTCTGAACATTGGAATAAAAATTCTCAAGATCGATAAGGTCTTTACCATGGAAAATTTTAGGGGCTAATATTCGCAAGTGGGCTAATTTTCCATGGTTTTTCCAAAAAAAGATTCGCCAATTTCCATTTTTTTATAAAAATGATTTGCCCAAATTTTACAATATAAAATTATTTTACGTTAAAAATCGCCAACATTATATGGAAAATATATATAATATCATTATAAACTTGAATACTTTTACAAATACATCAAATTATATTTTATAGTTCACATATTAGGCACTAGTGAGATTCGCCAAGTTTTTAGACTTCAAGATAATTTTCCATCCTTAAAATTATCCCTAGTCTTTACTAAGATAGTAAATAGGGTGTTCATCGTGAATCTCGTACTCCAGGACAATAGCCATAAAAATGGTGGATTTGGAGGTCACCAAATATAATAAGAAGTAAAAAATGAAGTTAAGAGGACTGAGTATGGGGAAGATAAAAAAATCATATTTGAAAGCATCAAAACATATTTGGGCTTGGTCATCCCATATAAAAGGTACTATAGTTTTACAAAAATGCATAAAACCTTTGGTGATCTTCACATAATTGGAAATAAACCTACGTAATAAATTATCCTTTCCCTCAAGTGCTTGAAGTTGGAAAAAAATGTGTAGAGGAGGAAAATTGATTATGGCATCAACCTTAGAGGATCAACACAAATCACTTCCTTGGAGACAATAAAACCTAGAAACCTCCTAGATCATACGAAAAAGATGTATTATAAGATTTTATCGAGATTTTGTAATAATGACATCAAAGAAACACTTCCCTAATATGGTTGATATTATCCTAACAAAGAAAATATCAAGAAAGATAAACTTCAATGATGTGATTTATATCGTGAAAAGCATAAGACATGGCCTGCTCAAAGGTAGCACCAACATTTTTGAGACCAAAAGATAATTTATGATATGTGAATGTTCCCCATGGGTAGATAAAATCAGTATTATGTTGATTCTCTAGTCTGATTTGGATTTTAATATAGCCATAGATTCCATCCATAAAGGAAAATATAGAATTTATGGCACATTTGTAAAGAATTTGGTCGATAAATTATTGTTGTCTCAAGGGGTCCTAACCCAGGTTCAGAGTGTTTTGCGCAACCAACAAAACCCTTCAACTACTGGCCCTTTCAACAGTGATCTACTCGCATAGACCAAAGTCTCACCCAAATCAGTATGAGGGGGTGTTGGAACTAGGTTTACGCACCCTAAGGGAAAAATATGTCATGGATCTAACCCGTCCCGATATGATCTAATCAATATTGTTCTGCACAAGTTCTTTTAACCCGATTCAGATCTCACTTTAAGAATCCCTTAATGCAAATGCATATATTGTGCAGCACAGAGATCTATTATTATTCAGACTTAACTTGACAAAAACTATTAACAGAAACTGATATAAATATTTCGCAATTATATAATTAACTCAAGCAAATATGCATCAATAATGTAAACTGCAACAAATCTATAATTAAATCAACACATAAACATGTAAACATAAATCATGCAAGTAAAACAATACTTTTGGAAAACTTCTCTTTATTAGTATATCTTCAATGATTACAATTCTTCTCTTGTGCACAAAGCCATAGAGTCCTTGCACACATCCCATGACTTAGGTCTCCACATACACAACCGCAGGATCCTATCTCTAATCATATTTATCACAAAAATTTCCCAAATCACATAAAAATAAGATCATCTATGACTCAATTGTCTTCAATTATTTTCTTCTTGACTTGAATCTTACATGCCTTTTTATATGACTTACACGTGCTAAAATCATAGACTGAAACTATGGTTTGAGCCCCATGTTACACCCTTTTTACCCATTAAAAAAATAAGGAGCTTTGACTCACCCCAATGAAACATGACCTGCATGCTGTGATTTAACAAAATTGACAAACATTACTTAACTTGACCCTAGGGGACCCTAGCCCAATAGCCCCCCAACACAAACTTGCTAATCATCCTTGAGTCACTCTAATATGTATTCTTGCATCTTGATTTTAAGTGCTTGGATGGATTCTTTTAGAGTATGGGTGTCCTTGGAACTCTGTGTGGCATCACTCTACGCTTATTCAACTAATTTCTCTGTGGTTGGCCCATCCATTGCTAAGTCGATGTCGCGTTGAGTCTGGAAGAGTCCCTTCAACACACCCTCAATTTTTTGTGACAACTGTAGTGCTTCATCTGCCCAAGGTTGGGTCCTTTCTTCCAAGAGCTTCTCCTTGCAGTGCAGTGTATCCATTTAATCCTAAATATTCCAGCTCTCCTGCAACTGGGCTAATATTTGTGGAGAAACAAGGGTCTGCATCGTAACCCAAATTTCATCAAACTATAGATGCTTATCCTAAATGTCTACTCGCAGCTACTGCAACACTGGATCTTCTTGAATAGAGGACCATATCCCCAACGCATCTTCAAACTGATTGATGCATTTATCTATTGCGGCAGTAATGCTGGTTGTGGCCTCCTAAAAAATGGAAGCTCCTTGTACGTGGACTTATAGTGGCGTCTTTGGTTGCAACTTCATCTGTAGGTCGATAATATTTTTCTCAAGTTCCGTGTGCACTGTCTCTATTTTTTTCTTTGAAGCTTTTAGTGCGGCTACAAGATTCTTTAGCTTTGTAGTGGTAGCAACGTCATTTTATATTGGAAACCATCGAAGCTTAGAACAAAGCTAGTTGATGAGTGTTTCTAGTTGTGCGTGTTGGCTCTTTGTGCCACTTTGTGCTTGTTCAGATATCTTCTGAATCTGATGTAACTTTCAGCCCACTTTTGATTTTCGGTTGTGGAACACAATGCACAGTACTCCCAGTATTGTAACTAATCAATTATCATCGTGTGCATTGTGTTCAACTAGGCACTAGGAAATGCGGCCAAGTTGACTCCAATCTCTACCCACGACATGGAGCACTGCACCCAAAATATGAACTAATCTACTTTCCACAGTTAACTCGGTGACTGGGGTGTTGAATTTTAGCGCACTTGCTTGAACTGCACTCGCTTTATGTATACTCACCGAAATCATGCTTGCTTTAACCTTTAGCTACTGGAGTCCCACTGGATGGATGCTCCAACGCCTGAGATTCTTCAGTAGTCAACTGAACAGATGCCCCAACACCCAATGAGATACAACTCACCCTAGCACCACCCTACCACCCTATAGAAGAATAAAAAAATGAATGGATTCCCGTACCAGGGAAAATGGTCCACTTTACAATGATATAGAATGATGTAGAAGAAGAGGATATACTATACCATAACCCCAACTTTGACACAAACACCTAATGATGATCCTAGACCTCCCAACGCTGCCTCTTCAACCCTTGGCAGATAGATACTAGTACAATTTGTACAATAATGTATTTACAATGACTAGGTACAATGATACCTTTACAATGATTGTATGCAGTGTTGCCCACTTGAAGACTTCATATGATGAACTTCTTGCTATTGTTATGCACCTTGGTTGCTGCTCTTGTCATGCTACCCTCTGTTGCACCTTGTTTTGCTTTTTTGCCATAGAAATTCTGGTCCTTTGCAATCCTTGACAACACATGATCTAGCTTTTTCTTTCCTTCTAGGAGCTCGATATTGAATTTGGTGTATCTCTGTTATTTCATATCCTCAATATCTAATTTTGTCTCTCACCGTGAGGAGCTAGTTTTGAGTTCAGGGTCTTGCGTGGAGTCCTCTTGGTACACAAAGTTTGACCTTTCTTCTGTTGTTGCATGCCACTGGAACGAGGTACGTGCAGCTCAATAGGGGTAGGATTAGTGGTAGTCATGGTTTCAGGAATAAAATTTCCTAAGCCTTGTTGGCGCAACATCTCTTCAAGTGGTTCCCAAGCTGCGGACATAAAAAATAACAAAGAGAGTGAGAGCAAAGGGAATAATTCAATCAAATCACTCATAAATCAAAGGGGACTTGTGCAGACCTTCATGGCATATTTATATTGATTCCGCGACCTAAACAGCCTTATTTCCATTTAAATAGCTCCACTAATGCTCAAACAACACCAAATATGGTGTAATATCCTCATTCAATGTAGGTTACCCGCTCCTCCAAATGGTAATAAAGTTGTCATATCCAGTTTTACTATTCCAACAACTAGTTTTTGGCTTCCCTGTAACTGCAATATCCTTTCAGCGTAGCCATTTGTGTTGGCCTAAAAAATATATGCGCACCTTCACTTCATCGCTCAAACGTTTGACAATAATTTTCATACCCTCTGACAGACTTCTTTACATTCCTACACCCTCTCGCAATAGTCTGGAGCGCTAATACGTTATTCCAGCCATATAGTCATCTAGTGAGTGCAAGGCTGGGATCATCCCTATAAGGTTTTAGGTGACTACCATTAACACATCCTGGAAGGAATTCACCATTTAAGGTATCCAAATGAACCAAACCTCCTTTTGTGATTTCCTTGATAATATAGGGTCCAATCCAATGCATATAGAAATTCCATGGAAAGCGCACAAACTTACTATCATAAAGTAATACCAAATCCTCCTTAAAAATCTTTTGTCTGATATGTCGATCATGCCAAGCCTTCTTGTGCCCCTTCTACACTTATTAGTTAAAAATATCAATGAATCTAACCTCTTTCAGTGCAACAAACTGTGATAACCGCTCTCCATAATGTCTAAATCAGCCATGTTGGTGACTTATATGATGTGCAGGCTAGGGAAAATGTATTCCATCGGCTTCACGACCTCCTATCCTTAGAACATCCTGAAAGGTGTTTTTCCCATCATATTCTTGCACGTGGTATTATATGCCCATAGAAAAATAGGTATGCACACATCCCAGTCATTACGATTGGCATTTCATATCCTTGTGAGCACATTTTACAATATCTTATTGAATGCTTCAATGACTCCATTCTTTTGAAGATGATAGGGCATGCTCTTTTGCTGATGTTTTCTAAATTCTATTGTCAGTGCTTGAATGGTCTCATTTAGAAAATTTCTACCTTCATCACTCAGCAAAATTTTGGGACACCCAAACCTTGTTAGAATATTCTCAAATATAAAGTGTACATCCGTCTCTGAATTGCAATATTTCACAGGTTGATCCGACGCCCACCTGGTAAAGTAATATGTAGCAGCGATGATATATCGAGCTCCTTTCTTCTTCCGCGGTGGGTTAGTTGATCCAAAAAAATCGATTGCCCGCTTGTCAAAGGCCTGCAAATGTACCTATGGTTGTAGTGCCATCTCGTCCTTGCACAAGAGCCTTCCATCCTCTAACACACATCGCAAGCATGACAATATTACTTTAATCAAAGTGCACCATAGGCCACCACAACCCAGCCCTTAAGACCTTTTACGTGGTTATTTTTCCAGCGTAATGACCACTCCATTTCCTTTAAAGAATAAACTAGGTCTTTCAAACTCAGGAACATATTGCCTCAAAAGTTCATCAACTCCCATGTTATATAATTGACCCGCGATTAAGGTGAATTATACTATGTGCATGACCAAATATTTATTTTTCTTAGTTTAATAATCGACAGTTATAGTTACAACTGCACGTCTGGTAATCCCTCCTTCAAATTAGTTGGTTCTTCACAATTTTCAATGCATGATAAGTCATAAGGTCCTGCATTCAACATTCTTTGCTTTACAGTCCCCTCGAAATCATATTCTTAGAGAAAAAGGATCAATATACAGATCTTCCCCCACAACACAAGCTTGTTCACCAGGTATTTCAATTTGTGAACATCTTGAAATGACCTCTAAGAAAATAATGACGGAACTTTTGCAGCACATACACCATGGCTATCCCTTCTCGTTCTATGGTTGAATAATTGCGCTTAGCAGTTTACAGCTTCCAACTTTCAAATGCAATCAGACTATCAATATCTCGAACAGTTAGATGTGCTAATACAACTCCTAGTGAGATACAAGAAGCATCAACATGTACATGGAATTATTTTGACCAATCCAAGAATACCAAGATATAAGCACTTTCCATCTTTTCCCTTAGTATGCCAAAACTCTTCTAACAGTCCTTATCCCAACAGAAACTCGCATCCTTCTTCAGCAACTTCTCCATCGGCGTAGTTATCTTCGCATAATCTTGAATAAACTTCTGATAATATCCAGTATATCCCATGATCGAGCACATCTTATTCACATTAGTTGGGGGATCTAGATTAATAATGACAAAAAAATTGGCTAGATCAACCATCAGTCCTTGTTGACATCTAATATGTCCCAGCAAGATACCAAAGGGAACGTAGAATATACACTTCTTCAAGTTTAGAGAAATCTGGTACTGTCGCCATGTGTCTAGCATCAAATGCAGGCTAGAGACATGTTTCTTCAATAGTCCAAAGATATTCCAAACATCAAATTAAAATTCTAAGAACTTGTGAATATAGTGTTTGAAAGCAACAACTACCATGTGTGAAAAATATGGCTGGTGCATTCTTCAATCCAAATGGCATCACAGTATATTGGAACGACCCCCATTCTATTGCAAAGCTAGTCTTGCTCTAGTATTCAGGTGTGATCCTTATCTGATGATATCCTAAAAATCCATCAGTGAAACACCTCATCTGAGAATGGGGTCAGAAAAGGATCATGCACACTAGAATCACTGAACTGTGCACTGAATGTTTCTTGGATCTTCTTCGTTGTCTTCAGCGGTCACATTCAACATTTAACTACAACCTCTATCTGTGCATTCCATTCTAGTGGTACCCATACCACCGATTCCTTTGGCATATCAAGATAACATCTCGAGTCTCTTGTAATGCCTCATCAATGCTCTAGAACCAACTTTTAAAGTTTAAAGTCAAAATGAAGCTTTCTTTTAGAGCAGTCCATTCAACAATACCATGTCACAGCTTCGTTTCCAAGTACCAATTTATGGGTACCCTGTCTAATGTATGGATTAATATGTGAACCCATTTTGGTTGTGACTCTTCTCCCAAAAATATAGTCCAACTAGCTAAATGAATGTGCAGATCCTCTATGCTTGAATATGTTCCTTTCATTTGCATGTTTGGGCTACCAAATTGTAGTTGTAGAATTCGATGGCATTCCTTCCAAGTAGCAATATTCTGTTTGTGAGTTCCCCATCAACACATTGGGCTTGAGCGCAGAGCTAGATCACATGGGCGGAACCATTGTTCCTCTGGAACATCCCTTTCAATTGAACCTAAGAACATATTGAAATCTCCTATACCATCATAATGGGGTAGTTCAGATACCTTATAGGATATACAATGCAGAGATATGGTAACCTGATTACACCACAATGTGGATACTTCGTGTAAGTGGTTATGCCAGTTTTCCAATTCTTCATCTCAGTCAGATAAGCATGAACTATCCTTCTCCCAACTAAGTCAGCCATTTTTTGTGGGACTGATCCAATCCTCATCCCTCACAGTCATTTTGTAGACATGATCAAAATCATTGTCGGCATATTCATCGCGCACCAAATCTCTGTATCTTTATCCTTCTTCAGGATCTAGCAGGACCACAACCCTTGTCCCATTGCTTTCAAATACCATCCTCCTACATTTGAGGTTAATAATAGCATCCATGTTGAAAGCCGAGTCTAAACATAACAGCGCAGGATACCGATTTGTATCATCAACAATTTCGATGACTTCAAAATTAGCAAACACCTTGACTCTTTGATCCAAGAGAATTCTCCAATTGTTCCAAGATTATAGGTTTCAGTTGTTTCCAGAAATGGTGACAAAATATATAGTTCATTGTTTTGAATCTAAAACTTCTTATGGTTTCTCATTTTTTCTTTGAATCAAGGATAAATCATCCGTTGAAGTTGTATGGCGAACAGGTGCAAAAGAGGCAATGCGGTGTTTCTGTAGTTCGACACGTGGCATCAAATCAAATATTATCTCCATTGAAGATTAGTTGATGGTGAAATTGTTGGGTTATGGTTGATGTTTCAAAGCATAGTGAATTAATATGGTAATGACACGTTTTTTAACCTAAGCTACAACCTTATATTAAAAACCATTCAAGAAGTTGATATGTTAAGTAAGGTTCATGGTGCAAAAGGAGCAGAAATACATTACAATGTGGGCATGGTAATAAAATATGGAACAAAACCTAAGTGAAAATGTTATAATTCAAGTCATGATTTATATACCTAAGTTATATAAAACATGAAGGGAACATATTAATCAACGATGATATTAAAACTTTGGAGCGCAATGTTTCAACCTATGACAAAACCTTTAACTGGATATAAAAATTGGTCTTATTAAACCATGTAAAGGCAGATATATGTTTATGGCATATTTCAAAGTCTAAGGTAAAAAATGGTGGACTTAATATATGCTATCAAAGAATGAGGAGTCACCATGTGACACAGAGGTCACACAGTGCAGCGGTGGTACATCCAACCAACACGACCACCATCACGGTCGGGGGTAGGTACCACGTCACTATCAGGTATCAAAATTTCGGTCCAATGAAACTTTGGTTAAACTGTGTATGCTCTAATTATTAAACAATGTGCATATAATTAAGGTTTTGGTTTATACATACCATATCCACCGTTGGAGCATTAAAAATTCAGGTTGTATTAAACTATGGTCTGATATGTATTAAATATCCAACAGTTTTCATATTCGCGGAGAGTTATGCAGTCCAATAAAGTTTTACAATATAGGTTTTAAAAAACTATATTTGTTACCTATATTAAAACACCACATTATGTAGTTGCACCACCATGACGTTTGTTCGACCACCCAAAACCATATGCAAATTTTAGTCTAGGAGGTTTGATCCTGGAATCTAACCGAGACTTATAAAATATTTTACCACTGCATCAATTTGGAGGGAGATGAAATGTGATTTGTAGGAAAAACTTTTGTTCATGACAACAGAAGTTCATTTGTGCGTATTTTCGGCATCGTTGAGAAAAATTGGAAATAGAGACATGAATTGGAAAGTTGAGACAAAGGGATTTGATTTTACAGTAACCAATAGTGCCTGCATGCATAGTTCAATTGGTGAATTTTGATGTAAATAAACTCTTGGATAATTTCCTAATAAAACAGATGCCCACACGAAAATAGACCTGGAGATATAGTCTAGGAGGGACAAACTCGATAATAAATTTTTCTTGTGTTTGCATCTTTCTTTGTCACTATTTAATTCTTCATTTCAGTTCTCTAACATTTTATTTAAGGCATAAAAATAACTCATTTCCTTCGTTCATTCACATAAACTCTTCCTTAGTCAAATGTGCAAGTAATCAATCCTGACATTTTCAGATCATATATTTAAAGTATCAGAGTGAGGTTGATCATGTTAAGCATGATATTTTTAAGTGAATTTTGACTAGATCCAGGTTTCGACATGGAGAAAGGAATCTTGAGGAGACAGATCCAGATATTGGAAAGAGGAAAGGTTCTCAAAAGATGGCAGGTGAAACTAAAGGAGAAACCATTGTTTGGTCAATTTAGTGTGTCCTAAATTGCTACATTAATCTATCAATCCGGGATTCATAAGGTGACGAAGTGTGGCGCACTATATGTGCAAGATAACCTATCTCTTACTTTTGTCGTTTTTAGTATTTTTTTTTATTTTTATTTTATTATTATCTTGATTGGTATCCTAATGTGAGATGGAAATTTTAAAAGACAAGTATGGATATAAA
Organism: Pinus albicaulis; assembly: GCA_034641835.2. Taxonomy (NCBI): domain Eukaryota; kingdom Viridiplantae; phylum Streptophyta; class Pinopsida; order Pinales; family Pinaceae; genus Pinus; species Pinus albicaulis. The sequence continues at coordinate 1,019,320,588 of CM076575.1, read as the reverse complement.
TGTTCAAGGCAATGATGTCCTTTATAATGATTTCCCAAACTTCAAACTTCAAAAGGGCTTTAAACATGCAATTGACAAAATTAATTCTTGAAAGAAAATGAAAATGTGCCACTATACTAGTTAAACAAAGTTAAACAAACAGTGAACTATTGAGCATGAAACTCATTACCCTTGCTGCTGTCTAAATGCAAAAAGAAACTGTGCTCAAAGAAATTCAAGAATTGCAAGCAAAGTAAAGCTAAATCAAATTACATCAACTCATATTCTGACCTCTCACCATTAGTCTTGCTATGGCTTTCGAAGATAATCATAAACAACTTGAGCAATCTGATATCTAATTTGCAGAAAAATAAACTAATATCAAATCACACACTCATACTTCAATCCCTCACCATTAGTCTCGCTATGGCTTTCGGAGGTAACTGAAAATGACATGAGCAATTTAATATCTAATTTGCAGAAAAATAAACTAATATCAAATCACACACTCATACTTCAATCCCTCACCATTAGTCTCGCTATGGCTTTCGGAGGTAACTGAAAATGACATGAGCAATTTAATATCTAATTTGCAGAAAAATAACTAATATCAAACTACACACTCATACTTCAATCCCTCACCATTAGTCTCGCTATGGCTTTCGGAGGTAACTGATAATGACATAAGCAATTTAATATCTAATCTAACTAATAAAGCAAATGTACAAAACTGAGATAAATAAAACAGTGCTGGAATGAAAAGCTAAGAAAAATAAATCAGCAGAAGGACAAGAGTGATTCCATGTTATTAGTCATCATAAAACTATATGCAAATGCTCGGGCTGCCTATTGTAATCTGGAACAAAAACACTGGTCAGTTAACAACAGTATAAAACATGAAAAATTATAGACAGAAGTGAAACGTTAATACCATGAGAGATGCAGTATATACATGTGAATAACTATGGCATAATACACGTAAAGAAATAAAGCATGCAACTATACAATAATAAACAAAACCTCAGCGTGTGCAGGGGCCCTCTGCACAAACCTCGGACAACAGCTATCAACCACGAATTACGGTGATGAACAGAGTCTTCTCATATATTCAAAATGCAATTACAACAATGGAAAAAAATGTGACGGCACAGTGGCTTTCTTTACAGCAGAATTACATCACAAGAAATAACTATTATGCGTATGAGAACGCATTATTTATAGCAGAATATGACATAACTAATTCCCTACAGTCTGCGCTGATAGAAGACACGTGAACAACCACGTCCAGAAATCTAGCATCATGGCTGCCGTGAAGATTAAATCTATGGAGAGTGGTTGTTGGATTCGGCTTATGGAGCCGTTTACAAGTGTTGATTTGTCCGCTGAGACTAAGGAACGGTCACGCAAGTCTTCACGTGGTGAAAAACAGAGTTCTGTCACCGTAGGACTCTTACGTTGACCACCGCTTGCCTTCCTTTGACCATGGCCTTCTTTGGTGAATTCGACTGAGCCAATAGGACTCGGTCCATATCCACGTCATTTCCAACTTGCCCATGTGGCTCGATTTTCCTGAAGACACCTTCAATATAGAATTTAACAAAATGGCTGTGGAAAGTTGAAGCAGATGCGGAAAGTGACAAGAAGCGACTGCGGAAAGTGACAAGATTCCGCAGCTCAAATGAGCAAAAATATAATTCAAACAGCAGAAACAAAACATAGTTAAAAACCACTTTAAATGCTCTTTTTGATTAATATGCAATGATGTTGATGACTTAGGAGGTCCAGGTAAAGGGAAAAAGTCTAGAGAGGTGTATAGAAAAGATGCAAGTTTGGGACTCAACATACCCCCACTGTGAAGGTGTTGCATGTCCTCATGCAACCAAAATTTTGATCATCATCCTTTAATTCATATGCTCTGATACCTCTACCAATACATCCAGTCCTCTTCTCCTCTTCCTTGGTGCTGCTAACATCCTGGGCTTCTTCATCAAGCATCTGAATTTGAGATTAATCAGTGCTCTACTTAACTTCTGGCATTTCTTCTTCAATTTTCTGTTCTTTTTCTGCCATAGTCCCAGATGTAGCATAGTGTTATCATGAATGATCTTGTCCAATTTACTTTGCTCCTTTAATGCTTCATTTTCATTTTTAATATGTCTATTTAAGACCTCTAGCTCAAAGACTTATTGTTTTAACGATTGGACTAGATCTTCTTGTGCTGTGTGAGGCTGAGTGGATGAAGTGCTGGGGCCCGTGGCTATTCTTTCCAAAGATTCTATATAATCATACACCTCTTTCTGCCTTGGATCTATCTCGGGTGTTGTTTTCCTTGGGCTGTCCCCAAAATGCTGTGGAGGAGAATTGGCTTTAAAATCTAGCCGAAAAGGACTCATGTCAATATCTTGAGGACTAGTTTCAACATTTGGATAAGAATGAGATGGACTATGTTCAATGTTTGACTGAGAATGAGATGGACTATGGCCAGCTGGAATTTTTTCAGGTGTTACTTCTCCCAAATCAATAAAATGGGGTCCTTTTGTTTGTGTTTTCCTCAATTTTCCTTTAAGCCTATTGCTTCTTCTTACATGCTGTGGACTACTATCTTTTTCCTTTTGTTTTTCCTTTCCTTTCTTTTTGACCATAGCTGACTGTTCTTGAAGATGAACTAATCTCTCAGATAATACTTAATGTTCTTCTTCTGAGGAAGGGGTTTGATGCACAGCTTCAGTGCTTCTTTTCTCTTTTAGTTTTGTGGGCTTTTTACCCTCGGTCTTTTCCTTCCTTCTTTTAGATAGTCTTTCTTCCCTACTAGTTTCTTCAACTGTATTAGTAGGAGTGCTTTGGGTTTTATCATCTGTTCTCTTTCTCCTACTCATTTTTGGTGTACTGCCTTCAGGATTTTCTTGGGTTTCTTCAAAGAAATTCCTAATTAAAAACTGCTCCCAGGTATCCTTTTTCTCTTTTAATTGTTTTTCTATCAGGATTTTTACAAGACCATGGTGATAAAAATGGGGTTCTATGTCCCCCAGATGTTTTTGGATGGTTACGGCCATATTTTTCAAACTATTGAGTAAAAATTATGGAAGATTGAGGGTCTGGTTTTCTAGAAAATTCATCAATAGACGGGTATGATACATGTACATTGACCCAAAACATCCTTCACAAGTGATAAACTTTTGAATAACCAACAGTAAAGTGGCCCATTCTTCTTTCAAAGCATGAACAGGAATTCCCTTTTTGAAAATGGTGATATCCATACCTGGGTTACGTAGGATCACTCTCCAGACTTCATCTCCAATGCTCTTGTTCTTGAACCAGCATTCACCTCCTTGAGGGAGTTCTGTAGCAGCTGCTATGGATGCCTCAGTCACCGTAAATTTGAGGTCCCCAATTTCTACCTCCAGACTGTTGAAAGACCTTGCAAAAGCTTTCGTTGCCTCTTTATTGTGACCTTTAAATTTTTGAATAAACCGAAGCCATTTTACTTTTTTCAATCTGTCTTTGACTTGCGGGTATCCTTCAATGAATTTGGGTCCCTCTGGTTCTGTCCTTAACAACTGACCCATCCTTCCTTCTGCTTTTCAAAACTCTTCTGCGTGAGGAGGGTTTAACGGAGGTAAGACAGCTGAATTAGCGGAAATGAGCACGGTTTATGAAGGAGACCAGTGACTGTAAGCGGATCTCAGAGAATGGGTACACGGAATGTAGCGTAACAGAGAACAAAATGGGATGAAGCGGAACAGAGAAAGGTTATGTGAGCACGGTGGAAATGCAGCCATGAGATCAATAGAAAAGTAAGGGGAGTAAAATGTATCCGGAAATATTTAAAATTGGGTGCACGTTTATGAAACGACTACGGATTTTGTGCGGATGAAAGAAGCCGTATTCAAATCAACCACGTTTCATAATTACATGTGGAGTATCAAAGTACGAGTGAAGATCGGAGGCTTGATTATGAGACCGTTTGAAAATGAATGCAAGGATTATGGGGGGATTGTATAGAGATCGTGGAATGGTTACGGAGTTGTCAACACAATCATTGCATATAATGGAGCTATGGTTTATAACTATATAAAAATGTGCTTGAATACCATTTGAAATAAATTTTTACTCATACCTTGGAATTCTTGCCATTTTTCATTAATATTCAATCAGTTGCTCCTTGTTAATGCCTTTAAATGCCTCATGTCTTCATACCTGCATTTGATTTCATGATTTTTGAACTAACATCTGGCTGTACATTTTTTAAAAATAGAGTGGTGGCTGCGGAAACTGCTTCTGGCTGCGGAAACTGGTGTCAGCTGCGGAAACTGACATAACAATTATTTGGGTGAATGAAGATGGATGGATGATAATTGACTGAGTGAAAATGGTTATGAAAGAAAATTTTTATTGGTGAAATGAAATGGAATGGAGTGAAATGAAATGAAATGGAGTGGAATGAAATGAAATGAAGTGGAATGAAATGGAGTGAGTTGTCATAAAACTTATGAAATGAGAGAGAGAGAATTTTTTTTTATTTTTTTGGAAAATATAGGGTGTCAGGTGTTCCTGATTTTCACCCTACATTTTCTGTATAAGACTGCCAATCAGTGATTGGTTTTTAGGCTTATACAATTTTTTTTTTTTTTTTTTTTAACACTTGAAAAGAACAAAAGCTAGGCTGGTGGAGAAGAAGGATTCTTCTTCACCAGCCTTATTGCAGAATTATCTTGAAACATTTTGAAAAATTCCTCTTTTGAGAGTGGCCTATGATAGATCTTTAATCTGTGGCCATTCACAATAAGAGGAGTTTGAGATTCATCAATGGTCTTGATTCTTACCGCTCCATTGCTAAAGATCTTGTCAATCTCATATGGCCCAAGCCAATGAGTCTAAAATTTTCCTTTAAAATATTTAAACTTGGAATCAAATAGCAATGCCCAATCTCCTTCTTGAAACTTCTTCTCTTTGATGTATTTGTCATGCCATTTAGCTCTTTGATATTGAACTAGATCAGTTCTTAAAATTGCCTCTTGTCTGATCTCATCTAGCTCATTCAACTGCTCCATTCTATGCTTTTGGGCTTCTGATAAGTCCATCCCCAATTGAACTGCTATCTTGAAGGTCTTGACTTGGAACTCAATGGGGAGCAAGACTTCTTTCCCATAAACAAGTTCATAGGGAGAATGTCCCGTTGTATTTCTCCATGTAGTTCTGTAGGCCCACAAGGCTTCAGGAAGCCTTTCTGCCCAATCTCTTCTATGTAGATGAACAATTTTGGTGATGATACTTTCAAGAAATTTATTTGTGGACTCCACTTGACCATTTGCTTGCGGATGGTAAGGAGTAGATCTTCCGTGCTTGATTTTGTATTCTTCCATCAACTTCTCCACCAAGTTGGATGTAAATTGGCTCCCCTGATCTGTCACAATTTCTCTTGGAACACCAAAGCGAGTAAAAATATCCTCATAAAGAAAATGAACAACTGAATTTTCAGTAGCAGATACTAATGCTTTGGCTTCTACCCATTTAGCAACATAATCAGTACAAACCAATATATACTTCTTTTTCATAGATGGTGGATTAATAGGTTCAATGAAATCTAAAGCCCATTTTTCAAAGGGTTCAATGAGTACCTGTGGTTGCAATGGCATTTCATTTGAAAGGGTAGGTTTCCCTACTCTTTGGCAGTTGTCACACCTTTTGACATATTGTTTTGCATCTTTGAAGAGGGAAGGCCAATAATATCCTAAAGAGAGGATTTTATAGGCTGTCCTTTTGTCAGCAAAGTGCCCGCCGCATGGTTCATCATGACATGCCTTAAGGATATCAAGCATTTCATCTTCCCTGACACATCTTCTGATCACAAGATCTGGCCCTGTTTTAAACAATTCGTTAGAAATCCATGAATATTTTGAACTCTCCTGAATAATTTTTCGTTTTTCACTTGGAAATAAATGTGAAGGCAGTTTCCCTGTAACCAAATAGTTAGCAATATCCGCATACCAAGGAGTCTTAATAGTTACTGCAAACAAGTATTCATCAGGAAACTTATCCTCTACAGGAGAATCTTCTTTAGTATTCTGAATCCTAGACAAGAAATCAGCTACTGTATTTTGTTTCCTTGGTCTATCCAACACAGTAATATTGAATTCCTGCAAAATTAGGAGCCATCTTGTCACTCTGCCATTAGTAACAGGTTTGTTCATTAGATATCTAATCGCAGAATGATCAGTATGAATAAAAGTTTCATAGCCCGTTATATAATGTCTAAACTTATTGATTGCATGAACAACAACTAAAAACTCTTTTTCAGTTACAGTAGAGTTCAACTCAGTGGGAGTCAAATTTTTACTGGTATAGTAAATGGCATAAGGGACTAAATCCTTTTGACCCAACACAGCTCCTAGAGCTGTATCTGAAGCATCTGTAGAAATATGGAAAGGGAGTTTCCAATTTGGTCCTCTCAAGATAGATGCTTCAGATATTCTTGTTTTCAAAGTTTCAAAGGTTGATTGACAATCAGGATCCCATTTAAATTCACAGTCTTTTGTAAGCAATTTGAAGAGTGGAGATGCTATTTTAGTGAAGTTTTCTATAAATCTTCTATAGTAACCAGTAAATCCTAGAAAACTTCTAACATCTCTTCGACAATTTGGAATAGGCAACTTGGAGATGACTTCAACTTTTGATCTATCAACCTTAATCCCATCTCCTGAAATATGATGCCCCAAAACAATACCTTCAGTAAACATCATAAAGCATTTTTCATGGCTTAATGAAAGGTTTGTTTCTTTACATCTTATAATGAATTTTTCCAAATTTTCTAATTTCTCTTCAAATGAATTACCATAAACTGTAAAATCATCCATATAAACCTCTACACAATCATGGATTAGATCAGAAAAAAATCCTAGTACTGGTCTTTGGAATGTTGCGGGTGCATTACATAACCCAAAAGGAAGTACTCGATAAGAAAAAGTTCCCCATGGACAGGTAAATCTGGTCTTATCTTGATCTTCAGGTGCTACCTGAATTTGATTATAGCCACTAAAACCATCCAAAAATGAAAAGTACTTTTTGCCTGCTAATGTATCTAATACCTGATCGATAAAGGGCAAAGGAAAGTGATCCTTCAAAGTTGCTTTGTTCAATTCCATGTAATCAATGCATAACCTCCATTTACCATTCTTTTTAGGTACTATAACCAAAGGAGAAACCCATCGGCTGTCTGAAATTGGATAAATGAAGTTTACATTGAGTAGTTTTTGGAGCTCTTCTTTCACTATCTCTCTAAGATTTGGATTCATCCTTCTTTGAGGTTGTCTGATTGGTCTACTGTTTTCCTCAATATAGATATGATGAATGCAAGTCTTAGGATCAATACCTTTCATATCAGTATACTCCCATGCAAATGCAGTAGAATGTTTTTGCAAGATTTTGGTTAGTTCTTCCTGTTGTGATTTTTCCAAATTTTTGTTGATATTCAATGTTTTTCCTGGAAAAATTTCAATGGTAGAACTACTGAACTCTTCCATAGAGTAAAGAGACATTTGTCTTGATGATAAATATTCAATGTTAGATACCAAATGAAATTGTGTGGGGTCATATTCTGAAGATATCTCAAAATTTTCTAATGTGTTCAGAATTTGACTATCCTCACTAATTTCAGAAATGGTAAAGACAGGTTGTATAGTGTCCTCATCATCGACCCATTCATGGTCTCCTACTTCTGTGATTGCTTTTGCTGGAGGATAAAAATTGAATTTATTTGTCGAATTACCATTAGAAATGTACATATCCCCAGATCTACAACTAATGAAAGCATCAGCTGTGGCTAGCCAAGGTCTTCCTAAGATAAGTGGGTGCCCTCCTAGATTACTCTTGGGAGTCAAAATCATAAAATCTACTGGATATTCCCAAGAATATAGGGAGACTGAAATATCTTCTAATACACCATCTAGTTTGATAACTGATCGATCTGCAAGTTGCAGTAATGTAGGTGTAAAAAGAAGATTAGGAAGTTTTAGTTGTTCCATAGTCTGTCTACTCATAATGTTGATAGCAGCCCCTAAGTCAATCAATGTGTTTGGAATTTCTATCCCATTTATATGTGTCTTGAAAATTGGACTACCTGGATCTACATACTTCTACATGGTAATTTTTCCCATCATGATATCTGCAATTTTTCCTACCAGGTGGATTATTCTTGTATCTCTTAGTTTCCTTCCTGGTATTTTGAGACTCAACTCCTTTATTGTTTTTGCTAGAATAGGAATCTCTCTAATGGATTGTAGCAAGGGAATCTTGATACAAACATTCTTTAATTCATCTAGAAAATCATAGTTAGGCAACAAGATTTGTTTTTCCACCCCTTTATCAATTTGTAATCTTTTAGGAAAAGGAGGTGTGGATGAAGATGCAGGTTGCTCAACTATAGGAGTTGTGGGGGTTAACTTTTCTTTCTCTTTTTGAATGTTTGAGTTTTGAAGAGATGCTTCCTTAGAACCCTTATTGACTTTAAGAGAGTCCTCCTTAGAGGTATCTTGCTCTTGGACATCTATAGAAGGTTTTTCTAAAACTCTACCAGACCTGAGTTGTACATCATTGAGAGGAAAAATCATATAGGTAGGAAATTGTTGTCCTTCTATCATGTAAGTATTCTGAGGATTTTTATTGTTAGGATTTGGCAATGGCTGAGCTAGAAGTTGATTTTTCTTTTGTTGGAATGGAAGCATGAGTTGAGGATTTGGATTTTTTTGAGAAGATTGTTGTTGTGGAAATGGAAATGGAAGTTGTAGATTTGGGTTTGGAAGTTGTGGAGCTTGTTGATTTTGAAAAGATGGAGGATATTGATAAAATTGAGAAAATCTCCCATAAGGATTTTGCATACCTTGTACCCATGACTGATATTAATTTTGAGGTTGGGGCCAAGGTTGTTGCCAAGGATTCCAATTTGGTGGGGGTTGAAAATTCATAGGGTTGTTAAACCCTTGAGTTTGTTGCCCCTGCCAAGGTCTTCTTGCAACAAAACAGAGAGATTCTACCGAATTTGGATCTTCTTGAAAGACAACTTTGAGTCCAGGAATTGAAGGAAAATCCTTGGTCTCATGATTCTCTGAGCAAATCATACATGTTTCTACAACTTTTGCATCCAAGGGACATTCCCTTAAAGCATGTTTCTTCCTACATTTTGGACAAAAGATGGCTAGAGCATCAGTTTCTGCTTTCTGCTTGTTTTGAATTTTAAGGGTGTCTAGTTGTTCACTAAGGCTCCCTAAAATATCAGTTTTGAATTCATCAAGAATATTGCCAATCTCTGCCCTACTTACTGATCCAGTTGCAGATTTGTTTGCCCTGATAAGAGAAGGATCTCTAAGCCCTCTTCCCGTTTTAGATTTTCCTCTTGAGAGATGGATACATAGTTCTGTTATGTCATGAAGTGGAAGTTGAGAAATTTCTCCTTTCCCCGTCATGTTTAAAGTATCTATCCATTCATCTCTAATGGATTTTAATAGAATGGCTTTCAAAGTTTCCTCATCTAAGTTTCTCATCTTTTCTCTTTTTAAGTTGTATTGAAATCTTTCAAGTAAATCCTCTAGATTTTCATCTTCTTTCTACACCATTTTGAATACCTCATCCTTGTGATTGGTGGGCATACAATAGTCCAGGTATCTATCCAAAAATGTTTGTTTCATATCATTCCAAGTCCTAATAGATTGGGGGTCTAATCCCATAAACCATTTCAAAGCAGCTCCCTTCAATGTTGAAGGAAATAGTTTGAGTTTTTGAGAGTCTTCCATATAGTCATAAGTTCGTCACACAACTTCAAACTCAAACAGAAAGGTTTCAGGATCCTCGCTTCGCAATCCATAAAAGTTGGGGAGGACAGATGGTGAGATTTTTTTCATTGTTGTATGAGTTTCCTCATCAACTATAGGGAATCCAAACGAGTTGTCTCCTTCCCTATTTCTTCCATTATTACCTCCACCATTGTTGTCTCCATTATTTCCTCCTCCTCTACCTCTACCTCTACCTCCGAATCCATCTACTACTTCCTCTGTCATGATAATTTCTTCAGAGTTCTTTGGTTATTCTATCAAGGGAGGATGAGAGGGAGTTTCTTCCTTTTCTTTTTTAGGTGAAATTACAATAAAGAAAGGGTCTCCTTCTAAATGAGATTTGGTAGATGGTGTAGGAGAATCCTCTAATTCAACTGCTTCTTGCATTCCAGGAATATTAAGGCTAGGGGTAGATGGTGGTGAATCTTGTCTAAGCCTTGAAGAAGATGGAGTTGTGAAAATCGAACTCTTGGCTCTAGCTATAAACCTTCCCCTAGAATCTCTTGCTCTATGCATGTCATTTTTTTATTTTTTAAGTTGGGCTAATAATTCTCTTTCTAATCTTCCAGGTCACACTAGGTGCAAGAAGAGAGCATACTTAAGAAATTATTGAACCAATAACTCTCTTTTCTGATCCTCCAGATCAAACTAGGTGCAAGAGGAGAGCATACTTCAAGAAGTTACCAATTTTTCCCTTCTTTTTATTGTTTTTTTTTTTTAAGAAATTGGCTACCTAGTTACAGTTCCCCGGCAACGGTGCCAAAATGTTTGGTCAATTTAGTGTGTCCTAAATTTCTACATTAATTTTTCAATCCGGGATTCGTAAGCTGACGAAGTGTGGCGCACTATATGTGCAAGATAACCGATCTCTTACTTTTGTCGTTTTTTTTTTTTCTTTTTTCTTTTTTTTTATCTTGAATGGTTTCCTAATGTGAGATGGAAAATTTAAAAGACAAGTATGGATATAAATGTTCAAGGCAATGATGTCCTTTATAATGATTTCCCAAACTTCAAACTTCAAAAGGGCTTTAAACAAGCAATTGACAAAATTAATTCTTGAAAGAAAATGAAAATGTGCCACTATACTAGTTAAACAAAGTTAAACAAACAGTGAACTATTGAGCATGAAACTAATTACCCTTGCTGCTGTCTAAATGCAAAAAGAAACTGTGCTCAAAGAAATTCAATAATTGCAAGCAAAGTAAAGCTAAATCAAATTACATCAACTCATATTCTGACCTCTCACCATTAGTCTCGCTATGGCTTTCGGAGATAATCATAAACAACTTGAGCAATCTGATATCTAATTTTCAGAAAAATAAAATAATATCAAATTACACACTCATACTTCAATCCCTCACCATTAGTCTTGCTATGGCTTTCGGAGGTAACTGAAAATGACATGAGAAATTTAATATCTAATTTGCAGAAAAAAAAAATAAACTAATATCAAATCACACACTCATACTTCAATCCCTCACCATTAGTCTCGCTATGGCTTTCGAAGGTAACTGAAAATGACATGAGCAATTTAATATCTAATTTGCAAAAAAAAAAAAACTAATATCAAATCACACACTCATACTTCAATCCCTTACCATTAGTCTCGCTATGGCTTTCGGAGGTAACTGAAAATGACATGAGCAATTTAATATCTAATCTAACTGATTAGAGTAAATGTACAAAACTGAAATAAATAAAACAGTGCTGGAATGAAAAGCTAAGAAAATAAATCAACAGAAGGACAAGAGTGATTCCATGTCATTAGTCATCATAAAACTATATGCAAATGCTCGGGCTGCCTATTGTAATCTAGAACAAAAACACTGGTCAGTTAACAACAGTATAAAACATGAAAAATCATAGACAGAAGTGAAACGTTAATACCATGAGAGATGCAGTATATACATGTGAATAACTATGGCATAATACACGTAAAGAAATAAAGCATGCAACTATACAATAATAAACAAAACCTCAGCGTGTGCAGGGGCCCTCTGCACAAACCTCGGACAACAGCTATCAACCACGAATTATGCTGATGAACAGAGTCTTCTCATATATTCAAAATGTAGTTACAACAATGGAAAAAGTCTTACGGAACAGTGGCTTTCTTTACAGTAGAATTACATTACAATAACTAACTATTATGCGTATGAGAATGCATTATTTATAGTATAATATGACATAACTAATTCCCTACAGTCTACACTGATAGAAGACACGTGAACAACCACGTCCAGAAATCTAGCATCATGTCTGTCGTGAAGATTAAATCTATGGAGAGTGGCTGTTGGATTCGGCTTATGGAGCCGTTTACAGGTGTTGATTTGTCCCCTGAGACTAAGGAACGGTCACGCAAGTCTTCACGTGGTGAAAAATAGAGTTCTGTCACCGTAGGACTCTTACGTTGACCACCGCTTGCCTTCCTTTGACCACGGCCTTCTTTGGTGAATTCGACTGAGCCAATAGGACTCGGTCCATATCCACGTCATTTCCAACTTGCCCATGTGGCTCGATTTGCCTGAAGACACCTACAATATAGACTTTAACAAAATGGCTGCGGAAAGTGACAAGATTCCGCAGCTCAAATGAGCAAAATCTAATTCAAACAAAAGACACAAAACATAGTTAAAAACCACTTTAAATGCTCTTTTTGATTAATATGAAATGATTTTGATGACTTAGGAGGTCCAGGTAAAGGGAAAAAGTCTAGAGAGGTGTATAGAAAAGATTCAAGTTTGGGACTCAACAACCATCAAGCCCAAGAATGATGAGAAATTTCAGCAAATGTTTCTCAGTATGCAGAGGATGATTGCAAAACTCTATGAGGATAAGAAGAATAGATATGCAACCTCTGTTGATCAACGGTTGTCATTGATGTCAACCTAAGTAGCACCAGGGGCTACCAAAATGTTGCATGGGAATTTTGACCTACCAAATTAATATATTATGGGTCAAGAATTATCTTTATGGTTTCTACTTGTCGAGATGTTTCTTTTGATATATGGCACGCGACATAATTCTTCACGGTTTGAGAGATATTCATGTTTGAAGTTTGTACACCCAGTTAGTGGGCTAAAACCCCATGGGGTTGTGGCATGGGTCATTGAAAAGTCATAATTAATATTTTTTAAGCTCCTAAAATCCCTCCCATGTTCACTTGTTTAAGCCCCTCTCAACCTAAGCATTTATATAAATTGTGATCCTCATATCCTCCTTATGTAAGGGATTTCTCCATCTGAAATAGGTTATCGTGGAATATTCTCTCTAACTTTTTTTATACGAAGGTTCAAAAGCTGAAATTTTTATGAGGCGAAGCCAAAATCCTAAGGAAAATCCTGTAAACATTTTAGATCAAGGTGCATAATATTTGCAGATATATGATCTGTGGAAGTCAATGTTTTTGCAGACTCTTGAAATTCATCTCAAAGAAGTGACCTTGGGAAAATTGTCATAACTCTCTCTCTAAGTATTAGATTGGAATTATGTAAAAAGTGGTAGATAGTGAAGGACTGTAGTTTTTTCTATATCAATTTCAGAGCCAAATGAAGAAAAAGTGAGACATGGCATGTCGTACAATTTCGCTCTATTGAAATAGTCCATAATTAGGGCATTGTGAGAGATTGGACACAACACTCTCTTGAAGAATCCAAATTGGGTTAGACATGTGGAATTGGAAAGATGACGTATAAGACTACTACAAGACTGAAAATCACATATTGGGGATCTGAAAAAATAGAGATACACCAGATTCAATATCGAGCTCCTAGAATGCAAGAAAAAGCTAGATCATGTGTTGTCAAGGGCTGCAAAGGACCAGACTTTCTAGGGCAGCAAAGAAAAGAAAGGTGCGAAAGAGGGTAGCATGACAAGAGCAAAAATTAAGGTGCATAACATCAATAATAAGTTCATCACATGAAGTCTTCAAGTGGGCAACACTGCATATAGTCACTGTAAAGGAATCATTGTACTAAGTCATTTTAAATACATTGTTGTAAAAATTGTACTAGTGTCTATCTACCAAGAGTTGAAGAGGTAGTGTTGGGAGGTCTAGGAACATCATTAGGTGGTTGTGAAATAGTTGGGGTTATGTTCTAGTGTGTCTTATTCTTCTACATCATTCTATATCATTGTAAAGTGGACCATTTTCCCTAGTACGGGAGTCCATTCATCTTTTATTTTTCTACAGGGTGGTAGGGTGGTGCTAGGGTGAGCTGTAGCTCATTGGGTGTTGGAGCATCCGTTCAGTTGACTACTGAATAATCTCGGGTGTTGGAGCGTCCATCTAGTGGGAGCTGGAGAAGAATTCTTTTCTAGATTCTAGGAAGTTGGAGATATATTTTCAATTGGAGTTGAATATTAAAGAATTGTTAGAAAAGCATTAGGTGGTTTTTTTTCCTGTAGTGGGTTTCCACCTTAAATACTGTGTGCATTTGTGTTCCTTTTTTTTACTAATATCATTGTACAAATATTGATAATAATATAAGATTAACTAATGCTCTAATTGAAAGGAATACTGATTCACCCCCCCTCTCAGTATTTCCAAAAATTGGTTTCAGAGCTTGGTTCCTTCAATAACAGTTTAACAACTAGAAGGAGGTCATGGATCATACCAAGAATGGTGTACCTCTATTCAATGAAAATAATTATGTACTCTGGAAAGGAAGAATGGAGGTCTATCTCTTTGCACAAGGTTACAAATTATGGGAAACTGTTCAAAATGGGTTTACATCAACCGCGGATGAACAAGGTAAGAAGAATTTGGTAAATAATGCAAAAGAAAATAATATTATTATCAGTGGACTTACTAAATATACTTATCATAAGGTGTTGGGTTGTAAAACTTCCAAAAATGTATGGGACAAGCTTGAGAATATGTATGTAGGTGACTCAAATGTCAAAGAAGAAAAGCTTCAAATCTATAGAGAAAAATTTGAGCAACTCAAAATGAAAGAATATTGCAACATTGTTGCATACTTCCAATACGTTGATGAAATAACCAATACTCTAGAAGGATTGGGAGAGCTAGTTGACGAGAAGACTATTATAGGAAAGATTCTTAGAATGTTACAAAGGAGATTCAACCCAAAGGTATCAATCTTAGAATACAGTGAAAATCTGGACAAACTTAGAAAAGAGGAATTACATGGAGTTCTCATAGCATATGAAATGAGACTTGATGAAGAAGAGGGTACTTCACATCTAGAAACTAATTTCATTGCATCTAAGAAAACCAATAAGGAAGAACAACCTTCAATTGAAAAGACATGCACCTGCAAGTGTGAAGAAAAGGGAGATGATGGAGAAGGTCTTTCAGATGGATAATATTCTTACTTTACGAGAAAACTAAAAATTGGTAAAGGAAAATTCAAATGTAAACTTCCATTGATATGTTTCGACTGTGGTGAGGTTGGAAATTTCGCAACAAATGTCCGAACAAAAGTAATGGAAACTCAAAAGGAAAGAAAGGCTTTAAGAAATTCAACAAGCAAGAAAAAAGGAAAGGATCCAAAAGGAAATTTCTCTCTAAAGAAGATAGCTCATCGTCCGATGAAGACAGTAATAATGAAGAAGAAGCCAATGAGAGAGTATTGTTTATGGCCAAGCACAATAAACAAGAGGTATCAAACAATGAAGAAGAAGGGTTGACCATAGAAGAATTTTCTAAGGAGGCAATCAGGCTTATAAAAGAGCTCAAGGCAGAGAAGATCCGTTCCAATACTCTTAAAGAACAAGTTCAAGGTCTCAAAATTGAAGTTGAAGAACACAAATGCATTGAAGAGTCACTTCAAAAGAAGTTGGAAGAAAGCAACCAAGAAAGGGAAGAATTAGAAGCCGAAGTAGTCTCGCTGTGTGAGGAAGTGAAGAAAGGAAAAACTATCCAAAACTATGCCAACAACTCAAGGGCATTGGAAGAAATCATCAACAATCAACGATCTTACAATGACAAAACTGGCATCGGTTACAAAGAAGAAGAAGCAGGACCTTCTACAACAAAATACAATGAACCTATGAGATCTAACATGCATGTAGACTTCATTGGACAAGATTCGCAAGAACAGCCTTGGAAGACAATTCCTCGACGAAGATTTCCATCCAGGTACCAACATATTTTTTATGGCTATTGTTATTCATGTGGAAAATTTGGTCATAAAGTTGTAGAATGTCGCACGTACCCTAGGAACCAATACAATTCCAGGAGATCCTTCAAATATGAACCTCCCAGGGCTCAACGAAACATCAATAGATTTGAACATTTAAGAAATAATATGGAATGTTACAAATGTCAAAACTTTGGACACATAGCCAGAGACTGCAGACTTGAAAATCCTCCAGAAGAATCTTCGAAGCCGCCGAATGAATGAACATGGAAGGAGAAGAAGACTGATAATTATGCTCTCGCTCTCAAGGCTCAAAAAAACAAAGATGTGTGGTATGTTGACAGCGGTTGCTCAACACATATGACTGGAGATAGAAGGAAATTTGTATCTCTGAAAGAGAAGAAGGATGGAACTATATCCTTTGGAAATGATGGATCTTCAAATGTTATAGGATTAGGTACCATCAATCTCGGAATCAAAGATGTTATAGCCAAGAATGTTCTATTGGTTGAAAACATGAATCACAATCTGCTCAGTGTTGGAAAAATGTGTGATTAACGACACACAATGCTATTCAACTCCACAAAATGTGAAATCAGGAAAGGCATGTATGTTAAAATAGTGGCTATAGCAAGTCAAGCTCCAAATGACATATATGTTCTAGATGAAGCAACTAAAGCATGTCTACTAGCTCAAGAAGATGAAAGATGGTTATGGCACAAAATAATGGGTCACATAAACTTTGACAATCTTGTCAGGATAAGCAAAAAGGAAGTAGTATGAGAAATTCCAAAAATATCAAAACCTTCCAACACACTATGTGAGGCCTTTCGGCATGGCAAGCAGACAAAAGTCCAATTTAAAACAAAAGAACAATTGCATCACATCCATTGAATTGATACATATTGATCTATGTGGTCCTGTGAGAACAAAAGGCTTAGATGGAGAATTATATGTCATGTTAATGATTGATGACTATACTAGGATGTTAGCCGTTAGTTTCCTAAAGAAAAAATCTAAAGCAATTGAGTGCATTAAGATCTACAGGGAGTTGGTTGAAAATGAAATTGATTTGAAAATAAAGTTTCTAAAATCAGATAATGGTGGAGAATTCACTTCCAAATTATTTCAGCAATACTTTGACGAAAATGGAATAAAAAGACAATTTTCAACAGCACGAACACCTCAGAAAAATGGAGTTGCTGAAAGAAAGAATAGAACCATACAGGAAATGGGAAGAACAATGTTGAAGGACTCAAAATTGGATAAAAATTTCTGGGTTCAAGAAATTGATACAACAGTCTTCATTATCAACTGAAGTCTTCCTAGAAAACATTGCAACAAGACCCCATATGAATTATGGAAAGGAAAACCAACTAATGTAAAATATTTCAGAATCTTCAGAAGCAAATGTTATATCAAAAGAGAAGATTAAAATTGGGTAAGTTTGAATCACGTGTTGATGAAGGTATCTTTGTTGGTTACTCATGCAAAAGAAAGGCCTACAAATGTTATAATATAAGACGAAAAAAGATAGTGGAGAGCATAAATGTTACATTTGATGAAGATGGTGTTCTAACGAATAATGATCAGGATCTAGAATCTTTGAAACTTAAGACAGAGGCTGAAAAAGGCACAGATAAAAGTCTAGAACAAGAAGCAACTATCAACTAGGAATAAGTAAATAATGATCATCAAGATATACCTAAACAACAACAAGAAGCTCCTCCAAAGAGAACAAAGGAATGGATTCAAAAGAACCATCCATCAAATCAAATCATTAGTGACATAAATGAAGGTCAATAGCTTTGTTCGTTGCAAAAAGCTCACATTGTTTTTCTAGCAACCTTTGAGCCTATTATTTTTGAGGAAGCCAGCCAGAATGAACATTGGGTAGCAGCTATGAATGAAGAATTGGATCAAATCGAGAAGAATAACACCTGTGAATTGGTTCCATGACCAAAAGATAAAAATGTCATTGGGACTAAATGGGTGTTTAGGAACAAAGTGAATGAAGATGGATAGGTTACCAGAAACAAAGCAAGATTGGTTTGCAAAGGTTATGCACAAGTGGAAGGAATTTATTTCAACGAAACATTTGCACCAGTTGCCATAATGGAAGCCATCCGAATGTTTCTCACCTATGCATGTTCAAGAAATATAAAAGTCTACCAAATGGATGTTAAGTCGGCATTTTTGAATGGAGAATTAGAAGAAGAAGTTTACATCAAACAACCTGAAGGTTTTCTACTATCAGAAAAAGAATACTATGTTTTCAGGTAAAAGAAGCCTCTATATGGTCTCAAGCAGGCTCCTAGAGCATGGTATGCTCATCTTGATGGATATCTACATCAACAAGGTTCAAGAAAGGTATTGTTGATAGAAATATTTATGTACAAATAGATAAAGATAATTTAACAATCGTTGAGGTATATGTGGATGATATAATATTTGGTAGCAATGATGATCGATTAAGTAAGAAATTTTATACAAAGACGAAAAGTGAGTTCGAGATGTCTTTACTTGGTGAGCTGACATACTTCTTAAGGCTTCAAATATCTCAGCAAGAGAAAGGAATATGTATATTTCAAGCCAAGTACATCAAGGAAACGCTCAAGAAATTCAAAATGGAAGATTTCAAACCCATCCTTACTCCGATGGTAACAGGTTGCAAATTGAGCATAGACGACTCATCTAAGGATGTGTATTAGAGGTTGTACAGATCTATGATTGGTAGTCTTCTATATGTAATAGCCTCCCGGCCAGATGTTATGCAAGCAGTTGGACAAGTAGCAAGATTCCAAGTAGCACCAAAAGAATCACATATTATTGTTGTCAAAAGAATTCTTCGATATCTAAAGGGAATAGAAGAATATGGCTTGTGGTATCCCAAGGGTAACAATCTCATTATTCAAGCCTTTACTGATGCATATTGGGCAGGAAGCGTTGGTGATCGTAAGAGTACTAGTGGAGCAGCATTCTATCTAGGTGGTTGTCTTGTATCATGGTTGAGAAAAAAGTAAACCTCAGTCTCGTTATCTACAGTAGAAGCAAAATACATTGTAGCGACAACATGTTGTACTCAATTCCTTTGGATAAAACAAAATTTGCAATATATTCAAGTACAATTCAGTGATCCTATTCCCATATTTTATGACAACACTAGTGCCATCAGCATCTCCAAGAATCCTGTCATGCATTAAAAAATGCAACACATTCCGATCAAATATCATTTTGTTATAGAACAAGTCACTGAAAATAATATCAAACTTTAATATTTTGGCACAAAAGAAAAAATTGTTGATATCTTCACTAAACCTTTACCTCATGAAGCATTTGAATATCTTCGCTAGAAGCTTGGGATTCTCCGAAGTTCTCATTAGATTTTCCTTATTTAGAATATAAAGGGGGAGTGGAAGTGTGTGCAGGTCTGCAGGATGGTTGTGTCTCAGGGGGAGTTACGATTTTCCATTGATGTCAAAGGGGGAGATAATGTTGTAGTAAGAGGTGTCATGATCACAAGGGGAGTACTTGTGTTGCCATCAATGCTAAAGGGGGAGATTGTTGATCAGTGGTTGTCATTGATGTCAACCTAAGCAGCACTAGGCGATACCCCAATATTGCATGGGAATTTTGACCTACCAAACTAATATATTCTAGGTCAAGAATTCTTTTGATGGTTTCTACTTGTCGAGATGTTTCTGTTGATATATGGCACGCCACGTAATTCGTCACAGTTTGAGAGATATTCATGTTTGAAGTTTGTACACCCAGTTAGTAGGATAAAACCACATGGAGTTCTGGCATGGGTCATTGAAAAGTCATAATTAATATTTTTTAAGCTCCTAAAATCCCTCCCACGCTCACTTGTTGAAGCCCCTCTCAACCTAAGCATTTATATAAATTGTGATCCTCATATCCTCCTTATGTAAGGGATTTCGCCAACTGAAATAGGTTATCATGGAATTTTCACTGTAAATTGTTTTATATGAAGTTTCAAAAGCTGAAATTTTTATGAGGCGAAGAAGAAATTCTGAGGAAGCTCCTATAAAAATTTCATATCAAGGTGCGCAATATTTACTGAGATATGATCTGTGGAATTTAGTGTTTTTGCAGGCTCCTAAAATTCATCTCAAAGAAGTGACCTTGGGAAAATTGTCATAACTCTCTCTCTGAGTATCAGAGTGGAATTCTGTAAAAAGTGGAAGATAGTGCATATACTGTAGTTTTCGCTCTATAAATTTAAGCATTGAATGAAGAAACAGTGACACATGGCACGCCGTACAAGTTTGCTCTACTGAAATAGTCCATAATTAGGGCATTATGATATATTGGGCATAAATCTCTCTTGAAGAATCCAAATTGGGTTAGACCTATGGCATTGGAAAGACGACTCAGAAGAATACTACAAGACTGAAAAATCACATATTGGCAATCTGAAATAATAGAGATACACCAGATTCAATAGCAAGCTCCTAGAAGGCAAGGAAAAGCTAGATCATGTGTTGTCAAGGGCTAAAGAGGACTAGACTTTCTAGGGTAGAAAAGCAAAGCAAGGTGCAATAGAGGGTAGCATGACAAGAGCAGCAACCAAGGTGCATAACAGCAGCAAGAAGTTCATCTCATGAAGTCTTCAAGTGGGCATCATTGCATACAGTCACTGTAAAGGTATCATTGTACTAAGTCATTGTAAATACATTATTGTAAAAATTGTACTAGTGTCTATCTGCCAAGAGTTGATGAGTCAGTGTTGGGAGGTCTAGGATCATCATTAGGTGGTTGTGTCATAGTTGGGGTTATGGTCTAGTGTGTCTTCTTCTTCTACATCATTCTATATCATTGTAAATTGGACCATTTTCCCTAGTACGAGATTCCATTCTTCTTTTATTCTTCTACAAGGTGGTGGGGTGGTGCTAGGGTGAGTTGTAGCTCATTGGGTGTTGGGGCATCTGTTCAATTGACTACTAAAGAATCTCGGGCTTTGGAGTGTCCATCCAGTGGGAGCTGGAGAAGAATGCTTCTCTAGAGTGTAGGAAGTTGGAGCTTTATTTTCAATTAGAGTTGAATATTAAAGAATTATTAGAAAAGCATTAGGTGTTTTTTGTCCAGGACTGGGTTTCCATGTTAAATACTGTGTTCATTTGTGTTCCTTTTGTTTTCTTTTATCATTGTACAAACACTAATAATAATTGAAGATTAACTAATTCTCTAATTGAAAGGAATACTGATTCACCCCCCTCTCTCAGTATTTCCAACAACCTCCTCTTTTAAGGCATCAAAAGAGATAAAAGGAAAGGTAAAATCATATGGTAATGGCTCTCCTTCTTCTCCATCTTTGCCTTCTTCTTCGCTATTCACTTATATATCTAATTCAAATTTAGATTCTGAATTAAAGGAGAAACATAAGAAATATCATTTTCTGAAGCTTGATGTTAAGTTTGAACTTCCCATATATGATGGTGGAATGAATCCCGAAAAGTTTGATAACTAGATACAGCAACTTGAAGTTTATTATAGAATTCAGAATATTATTGACGATTCTACAAAGCTTCAATTATCTACACTTAGAATGAATGGTACAACCTAGATCTGGTGGGAGAGTAAAACTCATTCAGATTTAAAGCATAAAGGCAAAATTATTTCCTCATGTTCTAAGTTTATTAAATCTCTTAAAAATAAATTATATCCTTTAGGACACATGCAGAAGGTTGTAATAGAATGATAGCATTTGAGGCAAGGTAGAGGAAAAAGTGTGTAAGTGTTTACATAGGAATTCAAGGAAAATATTTAGCACTTGATATTCCATTGAACACACGGGAAACTTTGTTAAAGTATGTTGGAATTTTTCATTCTTATTTGCAGCATACATTTCTTATGTTTAATCCAAATGAATTTGATGAAGTATGTTTGTAATTTGTTCATGTTGAATCAGGTGGCAGACCCTTTTAGTTTTCAAAGAAACCAATCAAGCATTCATAGAACAAGGATTACAAAGCAGACAATAGAAAGAAATCAACAATAGATAAGAAAGAAGGATAGATGCCTACGTGTACTCATTTTTA
Organism: Pinus albicaulis; assembly: GCA_034641835.2. Lineage (NCBI taxonomy): Eukaryota > Viridiplantae > Streptophyta > Pinopsida > Pinales > Pinaceae > Pinus > Pinus albicaulis. The sequence continues at coordinate 1,019,298,619 of CM076575.1, read as the reverse complement.
GAGGGTTGGACATGATGAATCCAAGCGTTGGAAGCTTCATCTAGAACTCAAGCCAAATAAGTTCCTTGAGAAGAAGGGTGTAATGAAGGCTAATGCACCAGTCCAACAAGATTTAGCATCTGACTCCAGTGATGAAAGGAAGATAATCACTATGGGTCTGACAGGTAATACAGCTTCTAAAGCTAGTTGTTCTATCTCTACTGGTTCTACATCTTCTTATAAATCAAATAATGTGGTTGAAGATAAGAAAATGTTTGAATTGTTTCATATAAGGATAATATCCAAGCACACTAAAATTGACACATTACTTGACAGTGGATCATAAGAAAACTTAATATCTAAACAATTAGCAAGGAAATTGGAATTGGAAACCAAAGCTCATCCAAAACCTTACCCTTTAGGTGGTTAAAGGAAAACACTCATATGCATGTCACAAAAGACTGACGGTTAAAGTTTGCAATCACAGCTAATTGTTTTGATGAATTTGATTTAGATGTGATTCCTTTGGACATAATTGGATTTGTGTTGGGTATTCCTTGTCTTTATGATCGAGATTCCATATTATATAGAAAGGAAAATAAGTATCATATATTTAAAGAAGGAATCGAATACATTTTCAGGGCACACATAAGTAAGACAAACTTGGATTTAATCAATGTTGGTCAAATGAAACTCCTCATAAGTTCAAGTAAAAAGTATTTTATCATGTTTGTTAAGAAACAACCTAACAATAAGTATCATGCTTTTCAAGGATGTGATTCTTATTTTAAGGACAATTTGGTTGAAATAGTTGATTCTTATGAATAATTGTTTAAAGAACCAAAAAGTCTCATTCCAAAATGAGAAATACAACATGAGATTCAATTACTATCTGTTGCACTTCTTATGAATATTGGCACGAATCATATATCAGTCATTAAACTAGAATTAAGAAATGGATATCATCATATGTGTATTGCAGAGAATGATGTTTTGAAAACTGCATGTGAGACTAGATAGGGACTTGATGAATGGTTGGTTATGCCATTTGAATTATGTGATGCTCCAACATGATGTGTTTCTTTCTTTTCTTGATACGCTTGTCATAGTATATTGGGATGGTATTCTTACTTTCATTTCAAGTTGGGAAGTTAGAAGTTTCGTGGGTGTAGATCAGTATTGGAGGAACTTTGTTTGTCATTTTTCTTTTATTGCATCACAACCTCATGCTTTAACAAGTTTTAAATCTTCCTTTCAATGGGGAGGAAAAAAAAAACATGTGAAACTTTGAAGCAGAAAATTGTAAAAACTCCACCAAACCTTCTACAATAATTTGAAACCTAAAATGATGCTAGTAGGTATGCAAAATTAATATGGATTCATACATATCATCAGCCATTTCAATTCCTTCAAACTCAAACTAAGTTACAAGAATCTCAACATCATCGATAGATGGGAAATTTGTGGCAGGTCCACTTAGTAATTTAGTATAAGGAAGGTACAACAAACAAAGTAGTTGATATGTTTTCAAGCTCTTATTTGAATATTTCAATTAATTTTCAAAAAAATTCTTTATCCCATGAAATTTTCAATGAAAGTTTTATTGCGGGTATTGTTTTCAAAGAATTTTATGAATCACTAACTTATAATGCTCAGGTGGAAGAAGAGAATTATCATGTTTATGACAGGTTATTATACTGTCTTCGAAAGTGGTGCATGCCATAGGGATAAAGAGTGCATGTTGGTGTTCGAAATACAGTGGTACAACTACAATGGTTTTGCTATTTGTCATAGTTGAACGAAACAATTCACAAGTTCAAAATGCATCATTATAAGCATTAGAAGGGTCATTACTTTCCGGTTGGTGATCAGATATGGCTTTACATTAACAGAGTAAGGATTAAAGGTGAAGGTAAGGCGAAGGTCCGCACTTCTAGGTGGATGGAGATCGAAAAGGTGAGGGAGTTGTACCCTCACCTCATGTGTGATTAAAACCAACTTTTGGTGGTCCAAACATTTCCAGTGGAGAGGAATGATCCAAGATAATTCTCCAATTGTTCCAACATTACAAGTTTCAGTTGTTTCCAGAAATGGTGACAAATTGTAGAGTCTGTCATTCTAAATCTGATACTTATTATGGTTTCTCATTTTGTCTTTGAAAGAAGAAGGAATCATCTGTTGAAGTTGTATGGCGAACAAGTGTAGAAGATGAAATGTGGCATTTATACAGTTTGACACATGGCATCAATTCAAATCTTATCTCTAGTGCAGATCATTTGATGGTGAAATTTTCGGGTTATGGTTTATGTTTCAAAGTAGGGTGCAATATACTTGGGGTAAAATGTACGAGTGGTAGTTGGAGTAAATCCCTCTCCGGTATTCCCAGAACCCAAGGCAGACAGTCAGATTAGTTGTATAGTTCACAAAGACGTTGCATACATGTTCATACTAATTCTTAATTGACAAAGTGATATATTGAAGGATTGCCTCTTTGTAGACAACAGATTTGTTGGAGAGCGCTAGGTCGTGTGGCATAAGTCCTCTTCATTGGCTCCAAGTCTCGATCCTACAAACAAACAAAGAACACATGTAATATTCACGGTTGTATCACTATTAACAACTAAACAAGTATATAATCAGCATTTAACTATGCAAATCTGAGTCGTTTATATCATGATTCATAAACAAATAAACAATAAATGTGACACTAAAACATCGAATGGACAAAACAGATATATTTCTATGAATAAGAGAAGGAAGATTACAACCATTGGTTTGACCAAGCTTCCCTCAGTATTCTGACTCCTCTCTCTCTTTCTTCTATATCCGAGTGTAATGATACTTAGGCTAAGAGTTCTCAATGAACCTTGCCAATCATTAAGCCTCACACTCAACAAAAAAGTTAAGCTTATTACACCAATTTTTGGTCATCTAACCTGTTACTATTAGATGGACCAAAGTACACCATGTAAGACCAATTTTACCCTAAGTAAAATTTCATTCACTATGAAAAATTACATATTAATCCATAATTTATTAAGTTGTTTATGGTCTAAACAGGAAACCCCTTGAGGAATAATTGAATATATCCTTATTTTTTAAATTTTCCTCAAGGGATAATTAGTTAAACATCATTTTAATTAATATTCATGGTCATATTTAACCCAAAATAGGAAAATTAATTATATGAATCATTATTTATCTTATTATTTTCTAGGAATAATTATTTAAACATTATTTAAATAATATTCATTGTTAAATTTGACTAAATCGTTTATAAATAATTGAATAAATCACTATTTATTTAATTATTGCTCAACCACACTCTTAAAATAATAAATAAATCCTTTATTTATTTATTATTTACAAATAAAGGGATTTGACCAAATTCAAATTCTTTTTCCCTCCAACAAATATAATAAAATATTCCATAAAAGTTGGATCGATATTTGGTCAATAATATTTTAATTATGCACCAATATCTAGACTAACTCAATATTTTGTTATAAATAGAAGGGTTTTTCCATTCATTCACTACCTTTTGTTGCCTAAAGATCACTTTGGATCTATACTTTTGGTCTGACATTGATCCTCCATCATTGTCATATTTTTCTATCTGTTTGCTTGTGAGCTCCCTTTGAGTTCTATTTTTGTCTAGGTTTTCTATGCCATCAAGAGAGAGAGAACTTAGATATGAAGTGTTGAGGACATACAAGAACCCATCCCATTGAGGGGGATTGGTAACATCTTTCTATGTTCCCTTCACAGGTGTCATAAATACAAAAATTCTTTAAAATTATTCTTGTCTTGTCTATTGGATGCATGGAGAAACTCTTGCTTTTATTTACTTCTTAATGTCTTTAACTGCATAGATCTGGATTTTGTAGCATTTCTCTTGGTCAACTAACTGTAGATCGAAAGAAATTGGCATCCATCTTTGATGTTAGGGCTATTTTTATGCATAAGTAAAGTGGTTTTTTTCAACGCATGCGATTAGAATTCGCACTAACATCTAATGACTCCACAAGGGTTTATAATTATGATCGTTGTCATTTTTCAGATCCCTGCATGACCAGCTACTTCAAACCCTAGGTTTTTTCTTCGGTGTTTTGTTTTTCTTCTCTTGATGTTGTTTTTAACCTTTAAAACCCTAAAACAATAAAAATTATAACTTTCATGTGTTTCTAGACCTATTGCACAGGTGACAGGTTCAGTCGTAGCTGAGATGACACTTTTTTTCTGAAACCTGCTCTCGAGAGTGCCGGAAGTGCAGGTTGCACTTTTTGGGCCAAAACCCACAAACTCAACCTTCAAGATGCAGAAAATAACCTCAAACCTATGACCTCTGCTAAAAATAGGTCAGAAACTACGACCTGTACTTTTTGCGGGAAATTTTCTGTGATTTTTTTGGGGTTTTCTGGGCTACTATTCAGGGTTTTCTAACCTCCGTATCCACCCATATTGGACCTACACTTGCTATGTTTTACTCATCAAAGTAGGAAACAAGCCCCCTAGGGCTTTAGTACGCTTTCACCTTTCTAGGAGGAGTTTAGTTGAAGCAAGTCATATGAGATTTTAGTCTGTTCAACCATTTTTTAGATCTGATCCTGTATCTTTAGATCCATTTTAGATTGGTTATTCATCCATCCAAAACACCTATTTTTAGTTTTTTTTGGTCCTCCTCTAGGGTCCCATCCATTTCCCTCTAGGTTGTAACCTTTCACCACCTCATTTGCAGCGCTTTTGTCTCTGGTTTTTTGCTGTTTTTTGCACCTATTTCCAGCAAATCTGATCTTTAGATCCCTGTCCCTCTCAAATTTAGATCCATTGGCCATTTTTTGTGTGTTTTGACTAGATTTTTCCCACCCAAAGACTATTTGTTGGAAGCCAGCCTCCTTGGGTTTAGATTAATGCATCTTTAGCTGTTTATTTTCTGTCATATTCCATTTACTTTATTGTTATTTGCATATTCATTTACAATTATACAACAGATTTTTTATTTTTCTCTACACACATCTGAGTTTAAAAATTAAAATTAACACACTTAACATGCACACCCTAAGTGAAGAGCGTCTGGTTTACACCGCCAGTCCAAGACTATAACATTGTAATTAATTGATCCCACACCTCTCTGCCCTTGTTTTGACATTGTAATCATTTAATTCTGCTCCTCCTTTCCCTTGTTCGTCTATCTTCCTTCTATGATCCATGTCTATTCTTCCATCATTGCACCCCCAGGGCGTTTATTCTAGAGACTTCTTGGCCTTCATCCTTAGTTTCTGTTAGGAAGACTTACTCCTCAGCGTAGAATTCGAGTTAGTCCTCCACCGAGTCCCCATTCTAATTCCGCTTCTGGTTCATCGGGTTCCCCTTCTGGTTCTATCCCTGTTTCTCCTCTTGTCATCATCACCATGTCTGGTTCAGGACCTAACATTGGTGGTATCCCCTGCCCTAATTCTGGGAATACTACTAGTGGGACCATAACAGGAACTATCCCAGTTGCTCCCTTGATCCCTTATATGGCAGGTCTTAGTCTTCCCAATTTTAACTAGGTTATCAATGACCCCATACACCATGATCCTGGTTGGCCTGCTATGCCAACCAAGCTCCCTTCTGACATCCCCAAGTTTGAAGGTCTTGTTGGAGAAGATCCTACAAACCATGTTAGATCTTTCCACATGTGGTGTTCATCCAACTCCATCACCGATGACTCTATTCGTCTTCAGTTGTTCCAGCGTACGCTTACTAGAGAAGCTTCCAAGTGGTATGTTGACCAGGCCTCCTCATCTCATACTACCTTTGCGACTCTTGCAAGGGCTTTTCTATCTTACTTCTAGCTTCCCCTTCATTATGACACTGGTACTGAACTTTTGACCTCTTTTCATCAATCGTTTGCAACCCGCCTATCCGATCATGTCCAGGAATAGCGGAGAAGAAAGAACCAATGTCGAGCCCCTACCTTCAAATATTATGTCTACATGGACTGGTTTCTTAGATCCCTTTTTCCTGCTATTGGCAAAGATGTCGCATCTCATTTCCCTCAGACTCAAGAATATGTTCTCTAGGTTGCATTGAAATATGACTTGGTCTACGCTCAGTCTGGTTATGTTTATACCGTCTTACCTATCCTCCCTAGAGTCGGTGGTGCCAACACATCGGAGGCATCCCATGGCACCAATGCTATCGTTGGAGCCCTTTCTCATTCGTACACTCATCCTCCCATGGGTTATGGTTTCCCTCAGGGAGGGGCTAGCTCCTCCAGCATTTTTCCCCCTCCCAGTAGCATGTATCCAGGATATGGCATGCCTCCTCCTTTTTCTAAATCTGTTTATCACAATATTACCCAACCTTCTTATTATCTGTATTCGCAGCCTGGTGCTCCAGCTCCTCCAGAATTATCACCTCAGCCTCCCTTTCCTTCTCAACCTCCACAATAGCAGCCACCACCCCCCCCAGGGGAAAGTGTATGCACAACAGGGCGCGAATAATCCTCCTACTTCCAAAAAGAATATGAAATGCAACCAAAACCAATCCACCCCAGGTAATCCAAGACCTAATACCTAAGGGAATATACCTAAAATGACTAACTAGCAATAGGGCACTCAGCCCAAGCAGGACAGGATTGTTCACATGAACAAACCTTGTTCTTGTTGCATTTTCTATGGTCACTATACCCATGATTGTCCTCTTTTACCTCAGATGTAGTAGATGTGGGAAGCTCAAGAAACATCCCAAGCACAACAAGCCTCCCCTTCGGTTCCTCCCCATGTTGCACCTATCCAGCTAGCTGTGCTTACCAATCCTTTCCCCCAGCAAGGATTCGTGGCTACCCAATCCCCTAAAGATCAGGCGACCACTCAAAATCCTCCATCTGGTACCTCGGATTACTAGATTCTCATGATGAACTCTGACCAACCCATTACTTTTGATCTTAACCTTTAGACTTGGTCCCATCAATACAACAAGCCTCCCACTATGTCTACCCCTGAGCCCCCTTCTTCAGGTTCCATAGAGCCTCTTTTGACAACCAATGGTCCTTTACTGATCCCTTAGCCTAAGGCAGAGGTTCATACCAAGATCCCCAAGGGACCATTACGCTGAAACACTACTTCTAGTAAAGTTTCCCATTTTTATAATATGTTAGATGATTTGGCGCAATCCCCTACTGCCATCTCAACGGTGGAAATACCCCAGTCGTGCGCTTCACAATGAAAATTTATACTAACTACCATGGGCGCTATGGATCCTTTAGATTATCGTTTCATTGTCTTCGATGTTGACCGGTCAAAATATCCTCCCCTTCCTTCTTCCATCGCCTTCCAAATCCCTGTCAAGATCTGGAATGCCAACATCTCTCATTGTATCATTGACAAGGGGGCATCCACCTGTGTGATGTCTGCTTGGGTTTGGAAGAAAATTGGATCTCCACAGCTGGCCCCTTCCACTATCACCCTCTGAGTGTGGGATGGCCACTCTTCCCAACCCACAGGCCTATTCCGCAATTGTCCTATTACTCTTGCGGGCAAGACTATTTTTTGTTGACATAGAAGTCATTGATGCCCCCTTAGATTACAACATTGTATTGGGTCATAGCTACACTTATGCAATGTCTGTTGTCCCATCTATGGTTCACCGTAAGATGTGGTTTCCTCACAATGGAAATATTATCATCATCGACCAGCTGACATATTACGAAATGAGGTCTCAGACCTCCACTGAGTCCATCACCTCTTTGATGGCCAATAAATAGATAGTCAAACCTTTGACTAGTGTTTCACCTAGAGTCTACAAAGACTCCTCTTTGCTTCATTCTTTCCTTAGTATTTCTCCTCTTGTCTCTGATCCTAGCTCGTCAAACATTTGCATGATGAAATCATCCTAGTCCAACCTCAAGCGGACTAGTTTGAATAGTTAGCATCCCCACCCTCTACAACTTGCTCCTAGCACCTCGAATCAGCCTTCAAGATCCCCTCCTCAAGGCCCCTCATCTGCATCTGGTATCTATGAGCCTATCTACCCTCCTGGCACGGTTCCTCCTGGCCTTAAACATTTCGGAGCTGTCCCACTTGGCCATTACCCCTCCGGTCAGATATTGTTTCTAGCTCACCCTCTTAGAGTATTTTTGATACCTGTTATGGCTACCTTATCCCTTCATAACATGACCCTGAGGATCCTAGTCTGGTACATTGATCCCCCAACCACTATCCTGCCTAGTCAGCCAAATCCTTATCTTGCTTTGACCCTAGTTCAACTAGTCCCCATGACCCCTCCCTTTACTTCCGTGCCTCTGCCACCTTAACAGGAACCTACTCCTATTGTGACAGCTTCCAGTGAGGGGCGTAAAGCACACAAAAAGGCACCTAAATACAAGGTCTCCCCAACAAACCCTGCTCCTCCTCAGCCCCCAAAGTGCACCGCCCCATGTGCTTTGTGTGATGTTATCGGTCATGGCACCCATCATTTTCCTAAATTGCCTCACATCAAGCCCATGGTTGATGTCGCATTCCGTAATTCCATGGCACCGAAAACCTTTGTTCCTCCCTCAACTATACCCAAGAACCCCAAGAATATTTACACCAACCACCCTGGTGATTTGTGTGATCTCCATGGCCGTTATAACCACCCTTTTCCCCGCATCATGCACTACCGTGCCTCCTTAGAGGTAGTTTGGGAATACCAGACTGAACATAACTAGTACGCCTCTCCCATCCTTGCATAATTTGGACCAGCCTGAGGATACCTCTACTCCCATTGACATTCCCCTCCCGATATTGAGATGACAGAGTCTTCGGCCACCATCCTCTACCTGTCATTATCCATGAGATCCATAGTGGAAGCTGTCTCTGAGACTTCCCCTTCTGTTTTGCTTGACCTTCCTTTAGTGATCACCCTAGGCTTAACATCAATGGAACCCTTATCTTCTTGTTCTTTCATCACCTCCTGTGATGATGTGCATGTGAACCTTTCTTCTCATGATGATGAGTCAGGTAGCTTTGCCGCGTCATGTGGTTCCCCTTCCACCATTCACCCCATATTTTACTGTGATGATGACATCATGGAAGCCTTTTCCACCCTTGACTTCATATTTCTTGCCCATAGGAGGAATGGCACCATTTTGTTTTATGGTGACTTCCACAAACTTAGCACAAGCTACCCCCAAGGCAGCTCTCACACACCACTTACCCGTTGGTGTGCGGGTGGTAGACATCCTACCTAGAGCACTCCCTCTAGTAGTGTTTGTTTGATTTCTACCTCGCATTCAGGTTGCCAGCATTGTTCCTCATCCTCTCATTTGTTGTCTTGTGGCAGCTTTCATATGGACCCACATCCACACCTTATATCGGTTATGCCAATGGTGCAAGTCGCTACTCCCAGAATCTAGCCTTGGCAGGTTGGGCCATTTTTACCCCCTTACGTTCGCGTGTTCTCTCGAACGGCGTATGCTTTGGTAATGCCACCAATAACCAGGCCAAATATGATGCAGTGTGAGTTTTATTAGATGATTCCCTTTCCCATCACATCCTTCACCTTCATGTTCATTCGAACTCCTTGCTTCTTGTCATGCAATTGAATGGTGTCTATCACGTGCATAATCTTACCATTTTTAGAAGATATTTACAAGTGAATATTTTGATGCGTGAATTTTGTTGGGTTTTTGTTATATTATTTCCATAACTAGTCACGCATGGGGGGGTCACAGGGGAGGTAGTAGCCCCCCTTGTCGAGGTCTGGGGTAGCGCCCCGAAAAAAAAAATTGGTCCTTATTTTCTAGTGGGTGGACCCACCCATGGTTTTGTGCATGGGTTTGCACATTGTTTTGGGGTATGATGGTTTTCGACCCTTGGTATTTTGTAGATCCGGTCAAGGGAACTATGGTTATGTTCTAATCTAGGGTTAATGGATTGGGGTTTATGTATGCTTCGGCATGTATATATATGTGTTGTAACACTAAAAGGAATATAATGAAAAATCAAGTTGGTCGTCCCGATTTGGAATCCTAGGGAAAATCTCTGTGTTTAATTGTTTTATGTTTTATGCCCTCGCTATTGTTTATTTTCTATTTTAAGATTCGTTTGTAGATAATTTCTATACAAGGTTAAAACCTACATTTGATATCAGAGTAGTTTCGGCTTCAAGGAGATGCCTTTACTGCTGAGGGATTTTTTGCTCGGGCTTGAGGTAGACCCTGTTCAGTGGGAGATCTATAGGATCAATTCTTGTGGTGAAAGAAGATGGCAAGTGGCGGGAAGATTGAGATCAAGAAATTTAATGGTCAGAGTTTTAATTTGTGAAAGCTCAAGATGGAGGATTTGCTGGTGGATAAAGATCAGTGGATCGCGGTAGATCCAGGTACTAAACCAATGACAATGTCAGATGAATACTGGAAGAAGATGGATCAGAAGGAAAAGAGCACAATACAGTTGTGTGCCTCAGCTTCAGTATTGTTGAATGTATTTGGGGAAGCTACGGTGAAGGCCTTGTGGGACAAACTAGGGACTTTGTACCAATCTAAGTCTCTAGTGAATAAATTTCTCCTGCGGAAAAAGTTGTATAACTTGAGGATGAAGGATGGAGACTTGGTGACAAAGCATCTGAACACCTTCAATATTGTGGTAAGTCAGCTATCATCTGTTGATATTAAAATCTCAGATGAAGATAAGTGCATCAGTTTTTTGTGTTCTCAACCAGATTCATGGGATAGTCTAGTTATTGCAATAGGTAGCAATACAACTACCTTGAATTTTGATGACATTGCCTCAGCCTTGCTGTCGGAGGAAATGAGACAGAGAAATATGGAGGGCTAGAATGGAGATGTCTTATATATATGAGGAAGGTCCCAGAATAGAAACAAGAATAAGGTTTCGAGTGGGAGATCTAAATCTCCTGGAAAGTTTGTAAAGGTGTGCTGGAAATGCGGAAAGGAAGGGCACTACAAAAAGGACTGCAGATCTAAAGCTCCTCAGAAAGGAAAGGGATCTGATGATGCTCCTTTTGCAGAATCAAAAACCACCTTGGATGAAGGTGGGGATGTGTATTTGGCTTCTTCTTCAAATACACATGTAGATCATGAGTCATGGTTGATTGAATCGGGTGCATCCTTTCACTTCACTCCCCATAGGGAGTGGTTCTGCGAGTATGAGAAATATGATGTCGGTGATATCTTCTTAGGTGATGATAGGAAGGCCAAAATCGTCAGACGTGAAAAATTCAAGCTAAAGCTGCAAGGTGGAAGGATTAGAACACTTCTTGGTGTTCTGCACATTCCTGCATTGGCCAGAAATCTGATTTTTGTAAGCAAGATGGATGATGCAGGTGTAAAAAAAATGTTCAAGAAACATGCCTATATGATGGTTCAGGGAGAACTGGTATTAATGCAAGGAGTTTGGATTGGAACTATGTACAAGCTTCAGGTCAGCATTGTTATTGATGGGTGAAACATTTATGTGGTTCCTGAAGGTGGAGCGGAAAGCCTAGCAGTCTCTAGAGAAAATACCATGCTATGGCATCAAAGGCTTGGACATATTGGAGAGAAGGGACTTCAGATACTGCATGGAAATGTTATGGTAGAAGGTATGTCTGATAGCTCTCTGGATTTTGATTTCTGTGAACATTGTGTATATGGGAAGCAGAATCGGGTGAGTTTTCCTTCTGGTGCTAAGAGGGCGGACAAGATATTAGAGCTTGTGCACAGTGATGTGTTTGGACCTGTGTCGGTTCCTTCACTGGGTAAGTCTGTGTACTATGTTTCATTCATAGATGACTTCTCAAGGAATACATGGATATATTTCTTGAGGAAGAAATCTGAAGTCTTTGACAAATTTAAAGAATTTAAGGCTCTGGTGGAAAACCAGACAGAGAAGAAGATAAAGGCATTGAGGAGATATAATGGCGGGGAGTTCTACAAGAAGGAATTTGAAGAGTTCTGTAAGAATTGTGGTATAGCACGGTAGAAGACTACTCCATACACACCTCAGCAAAACATATTTGCGGAAAGAATGAACAAAACGATGATGGAAAAGGAAAGAATCATGCTCAATGGTTCCGGTTTAGGACAAGAATTCTGGGCAGAGGCAGTGGAGACTACATGTTACTTGGTTAACATATCACCTTCATCAGTGTCGGAGGATAAGACTCCACATGAGGTATGGACTGGTAAGAAACCCTCTCTTTCACATCTGAGGGTATTTGGATGTGATGCATATGTACATGTTCCAAAGGAGAAAAGGAGCAAGTTGGATAATAAATCTGAACGGTGCATATTTATTGGGTATAAGGATGGTTTAAAGGGTTACAAGCTTTGGAACCCAGAAACAAGGAAGTTTGTGTATAACCGAGATGTGGTGTTGAGAGAGGTGAAAGATGTTGTTAAACATGAAGTCCTACCAAAGGAACCTGAGAAGATAGAGTTTGAGCTAAAGGAGGATGAATCAGACTCTACAACATAAGAAGACTTAGAAGAGGAAGAGCCACAAACTCCAGCTGTGAGAAGATAAACTCAGGAAAGAAGACAACCAGAAAGGTATAGTCCATCTGCTTTCTATTCAAAATTTTCTTTAACTATAACTGATGATGATCCCAGAACTATCAGGAAGGTAGTAGATTCAGAGGATGGAAAACTCTGGAAGGAGGCCATGGTTGATGAAATGACATGTTTGCATAAAAATTAGGCATGCGATCTGGTGGAGTTGCCAGCTGGAAGGAAGCCCATCGGGAGAAAATGGGTGTTTAAGAAGAAGATGAATGTAGAAGGCGAGGGTGAGAAATACAAAGCTCGGTTGGTAGCAAAAGGTTATTCCCAGGTGCCAGGAATTGATTTTGGTGATATTTTTTCTCCTGTTGCCAAAGTTACTTCTATTAGATTACTTTTATCTGTTTCTTCTGCTACATTTGATTTTGAGGTAGAACAGATGGATGTGAAGACAACATTTCTTCACGGGGATCTGGAAGAGGAGATCTACATGAAACAACCCGAAGGCTTTATGGTGAAGGAGAAGAAATAACTAGTATGTAGGTTAAAGAAGTCTATGTATGAGTTAAAATAGTCACCAAGGATGTGGTATCAGAAATATGATACCTACATACGGGGACTTGGCTTCACCAGAAGAAAACATGATCACTGTGTTTATTTTAAATTAATTTGTGATCGTGTTATTTATTTGGTCTTGTATGTGGATGATATGTTGTTGATTGGAAATGACAAAGAAATTATCCAAGATTTGAAGACCCAACTGTTCTCAAAATTTGACATGAATGATCTTGGTGCTGCAAACTATATTTTGGGCATGGAAATTAAGAGAGATCGGGCAAAAAGGAAGCTCTAGTTAAACCAGAGGAAGTATGTCAAGACTATATTGTAGAGGTTCAATATGTAGGATAGTAAAACAGTGAATGTTCCGATTCCTATAGGTACAAAGTTGTTTGCTAAATAGTGTCCCAAGAAACAAGAAGAAGAGGAGGATATGTCCCATGTTCCATATGCAAGTCCAGTGGGTAGCCTAATGTATGCAATGGTCTGTACTAGACCAGACATTGCACATGCAGTGGGAGTATTGAGCAGGTTTATGTCCAACCCAGGGGAGGAGCATTGGACAGCAGTGAAGTGGGTTTTTTGCGTGGCACTAGTGATTATGGCTTGTCCTACCAGGGAAGAACAGGTTTGGAAAGAGTGTTGGACATTCATGGTTTTGTTGATGCAGATTGGGCAGGAGATCTGGACCAAAGAATATCTACAAGTGGGTATGTGTTTAGCCTATTTGGAGGTGCAGTCAGTTGGATGAGTAAAAGACAGTCTCTAGTGGCTCTTTCAACTACAGAGGCAAAATACATGGCTCCCACTCATGCAAGCAAGGAAGCTATTTGGTTGAAGATATTGTGTTCAAGTATGGGGTTGGTGTAGCAAGCTATAAGGATAGGCTGTGATAGCCAAAGTGAAATTTTCTTGGCTAAGAACCTTGCTTATCATTCAAAGAAAAAGCAAATTGATGTTCAATATCACTTTGTGAGATATATGGTTGAAGCTAAAAGGGTGTTGCTGGTAAAGGTGGGCACTTTGAATAATGTTACAGATGGATTGAAAAATTCTGTGAGCACTCAGAAGCTCTCTTGGTGTAGAGAAACAATGGGTGTTGCAAAGCTGGGCTAATGACTCAGCTCTCCTATGGCCCCCTGCAGAAAGAAAACAACAAGTGGGAGAATGTTTGGTTTGTGTTATATTCTTTCCACGACTAGTCACACGCAGGGGGTTCATAGGAGGGGCAGTAGCCCCCCCTGTCGGGGTCCGGGGCAGCACCCCGGGAAATTTTTTTGGTCCTTATTTTCAAGTGGGCGGACCCGCCCATGGTTTTGTGCATGGGTTTGCACATGGTTTTTGGGTACGATGGTTTTCGGCCCTTGGTATTTGTAGATCTGGTCAAGGGAACTACGGTTATGTTCTAATCTAGGGTTAATGGATTGGGGTTTATGTATGCTTCAACATGTATATATATGTGTTGTAACACTAAAAGGAATATAATGAAAAATCAAACTGGTCATCCCGATTTGGGATCCAGGGGAAAATATCTATGTTTATATGTTCTATGTTTTATGCTCTCGCTATTGTTTATTTTCTATTTTAATATTATTTTGTAGATAATTTTTGTACAGGGTTAAAACCTACATTTGGTGTCATAGCAGTTTCGTTTTCAAGGGGACGCCTTTGCCACTGAGGGATTTTTTGCTCGGGCTTGAGTAGACCCTATTCAGTGGGAGATTTACGGGATCAATTCTTGTGGTGAAAGAAGATGGTGAGCGGCGGATATTGAGAAATTTAATGGTCATAGTTTTGAGCTATGGAAGCTCAAGATGGAGGATTTGCTGGTGGATAAAGATCATTGGATTGCAGTAGATCCAGGTACTAAACCAACGACAATGTCAGATGAAGACTAGAAGAAGTTGGATCAGAAAGCAAAGAGCACAATACGGTTGTGTGTCTCAGATTCAGTATTGTTGAATGTATCTAGGGAAGCTACAGCGAAGACCTTGTGGGACAAGCTAGGGACTTCGTACCAATCTAAGTCTCTGTTGAATAAATTGTTCTTGTGGAAAAAACTGTATAACCTGAGGATGAAGGATGGAGATTTGGTGACAGATCATTTGAACGCCTTCAATACTGTGTTAAGTCAGCTATCATCTGTTGATATTAAAATCTTAGATGAATATAAGTGCATCAGTTTTTTTTTGTTCTCTACGAGATTTGTGGGACAGTCTGGTTATTGCAATAGGTAGCAATACAACTACCTTGAATTTTTATGACATTGTCTCAGCCTTGCTTTCGAAGGAAATGAGACAGAGAAATATGGAGGGTCATAATGGAGATGCCTCATCTCTGCTAGGAAGGTCCCAGAACAGAAATAAGAATAAGGTTTCGAGTGGGAGATCTAAATCTCCTGGAAAGTTTGTAAAGGTGTGCTAGAAATGCGGAAAGGAAGGGCACTACAAAAAGGACTGCAGATCTAAAGCTCCTCAGAAAGGAAAGGGATCTGATGATGCTCCTTTTGCAGAAGCAAAAGCCACCTCGGATGAAGGTGGGGATGTGTATTTGGCTTCTTCTTCAAATACACATGTAGATCATGAGTCATGGTTGATTGAATCGGGTGCATCCTTTCACTTCACTCCCCATAGGGAGTGCTTCTGCGAGTATGAGAAATATGATGGCGGTGATGTCTTCTTAGGTGATGATAGGAAGGCCAGAATCGTCGAACAAGGAAAATTCAAGCTGAAGCTGCAAGGTGGAAGGATTAGAACACTTCCTGGTGTTCTACACATTCCTATATTGGCCAGAACTCTAATTTTTGTAAGCAAGATGGATGATGCAGGTGTAAAAAAAATGTTCGAGAAACATGCCTATAAGATGGTTCGGGGAGCACTGGTATTAATGCAGGGAATTCTGATTGGAACTCTATACAAGATTCAAGGCAGCACTGTTATTGATGGGTGCAACAGTTATGCGGTTCCTGAAGGTGGAGCGGAAAGCCTAGCGGTCTCTTGAGAAAAGACCATGCTATGGCATCAAAGGCTTGGACATATTGGAGAGAAGGGCCTTTAGATACTGCATGGAAATGGTATGGTAGAAGGTATGTCTAATAGCTCTTTGGATTTTGATTTCTGTGAACATTGTGTATATGGGAAGCAGAATCGGGTGAGTTTTCCTTCTGGTGCTAAGAGGGCGAACAAGATATTAGATCTTATGCACAGTGATGTGTTTGGACCTGTGTCGGTTCCATCACTGGGTAAGTCTGTGTACTATGTTTCATTCATAGATGACTTCTCAAGGAATACATGGATATATTTCTTAAAGAATAAATCTGAATTATTTGACAGTTTTAAAGAATTTAAGGCTCTGGTGGAAAACCAGACAAAGAAGAAGATAAAGGTGTTGAGGACAGATAATGGTGGGGAGTTCCGCATGAAGGAATTTGAAGAGTTCTGTAAGAAGTGTGGTATAACACGACAAAATACTACTCCATACACACCTCAAAGAAACGGATTTGCAGAAAGAATGAACAGAACGCTGATGGAAAATGCAAGAAGCATGCTCAGTGGTACCGGGCTAGGAAAATAATTCTAGGCAGAGGCAGTGGAGACTGCATGTTACTTGGTTAACAGATCACCTTCATCAGCGTTGGAGGATAAGACTCCACATGAGGTATGGACTGGTAAGAAACCCTCTCTTTCACATCTGAGGGTATTTGGATGTGATTCATATGTACATGTTCCAAAGGAGAAAAGGACCAAGTTGGATAATAAATCTGAACGGTGCATCTTTATCGGGTATAAGGATGGTTTAAAGGTTTACAAGCTTTGGAACCCAGAAACAAGAAAGGTTGTGTACAAATGAGATGCGATGTTTAAAGAGGTGAAAGATGTTGTTAAACATGAATTCCTACCAAATTAACCTGAGAAGATAGAGTTTGAGCTAAAGGAGGATGAATCAAACTCTACAACAGAAGAAGACTCAGAAGAGGAAGAGCCACAAACTCCAGCTGTGAGAAGATCAGCTCGTGAAAGAAGACAACCAGAAAGGTATTTTCCATCTACTTTCTATTCAAATTTTACTTTAACTATAACTAATGATGATCCCGGAACTGTCAGGGAGGCAATATATTTAGAGGGTGGAAAACTATAGAAGGAGGCCATGGTTGATGAAATGGCATCCTTGCATAAAAATGAGCCATGGGATCTGGTGGAGTTTCCGGCTGGAAGGAAGCCCATCGGGAGAAAATGGGTGTTTAAGAAGAAGATGAATGTAGAAGGCAAGGTGGAGAAATACAAAGATCGTTTGGTAGCAAAAGGTTATTCCCAGGTGCCGGGAATTGATTTTGGTGATATTTTTTCTCCTGTTGCCAAATTTACTTCTATTAAATTACTTTTATTTGTTGCTGCTGCTACATTTGATTTTGAGGTAGAACAGATGGATGTGAAGACAAAATTTCTTCATGGGGATCTGGAAGAGGAGATCTACAGGAAACAACCTGAAGACTTTATGGTGAAGGGGAAGAAAGAACTAGTATGGAGGTTAAAGAAGTCTATGTGTGGGTTAAAGCAGTCACCGAGGATGTGGTATCAGAAATTTGATACCTACATACGGGGACTTGGCTTCACCAGAAGCAAGGAGGATCACTGTGTTTATTTTAAATTAATTGGTGATCGTGTTATTTATTTGGTCTTGTATGTGGATGATATGTCATTGATTGGAAATGACAAAGAAACTATCCAAGATTTGAAGACCCAATTGTTCTCCAAATTTGACATGAAGGATCTTGGTGCTGCAAACTATATTTTGGGCATGGAAATTAAGAGAGATTGGGCAAAGAGGAAGCTCTGGTTAAACCATAAGAAGTATGTCAAGACTATATTACAGAGGTTCAATATGGATGATAGTAAACTAGTGAATGCTCTGATTCCTGTAGGTACAAAGTTGTCTGTTGAACAGTGTCCCAAGACACAAGAAGAAGAGGAGGATATGTCCCGTGTTCCATATGCAAGTGCAGTGGGTAGCCTGATGTATGCAATGGTTTGTACTAGACCAGACATTGCACATGTTGTGGGAGTATTGAGCAGGTTTATGTCCAACCCAGGGAAGGAGAATTGGACAACAGTGAAGCGGGTTTTTAGATATTTGGTGGCACTAGTGATTATGGCTTGTGCTACCAGGGAAGACCAGGTTTGGAAAGAGTGTTCGACATTCGTGGTTTTGTTGATGTAGAATGGGTTGGAGATCTGGACCAAAGAAGATATATAAGTGGGTATGTGTTTATCCTATTTGGAGGTGCAGTCAGTTGGATGAGTAAAATACAATCTATAGTGGCTCTTTCAACTACAGAGGTAGAATACATGGCAACCACTCATGCAAGCAAGGAAGAAGTTTGGTTGCTGAGATTGTGTTCAAGTATGGGGTTGGTGCAGCAAGCTATAAGGATAGACTATGATAGCCAAAGTGCAATTTTCTTGCCTAAGAACCCTACTTATCATTCAAAGACAAAGCACATTTATGTTCAATATCAATTTGTGAGATATATGGTTGAAGCTAAAAGGGTGTTGCTGGTAAAGGTGGACACTTTGAAGAATGTTGTAGATGCATTGACAAAGTCTGTGAGCACTCAGAAGTTCTCTTGGTGTAGAGAAACAATGGGTGTTGCAAAGCTAGGCTAATGAATCAACTCTCCTATGGCCCCCTGCAAAAAGAAAACAACAAGTGGGAGAATGTTGGGTTTGTATTATATTCTTTCCATGACTAGTCACATGTGGGGGGTTTATAGGGGGGGCGGTAGCCCCCCTTGTCAGGGTCCAGGGCAGCACCCCGGAAATTTTTTTTGGTCCTTATTTTCTGGTGGGCGAACCTGCCCATGGTTTTGTGCATGGGTTTGCACATGGTTTTGGGGTACGATTATTTTTGGCCCCTAGTATTTTGTAGATCCGGTCAAGGGAACTACGGTTATGTTATAATCCAGGGTTAATGGATTGGGGTTTATGTATGCTTTGGCATGTATATATATATGTGTTGTAACACTAAAAGTAATATAATGAAAAATCAAGTTGGTCGTCCCGATTTGGGATGCAAGGGAAAATCTCTGTGTTTATATGTTTTATGTTTTATGCCCTCGCTATTGTTTATTTTCTATTTCAAGATTCGTTTGTAGATAATTTTTGTACAGGGTTAAGACCTACAAATTTGAAATCATTACATTAATTCATGTACCTAGAGCACAAAATCACTATGTAGATAGCATTGCAAACAATATTCTATATTGGCACTTATCACACACATTTAACACAAGAAAATAACATAAACCATCAAAATGATGCATATCCATTATATGTGTCATTCAAAAAGTTTTAGAGTCCATCAACTCTGATACATTTGACATGCCCACAGCATGTTACAAAAACTCAAAACTAGGGGCACCACATGCCCCTACACCTAATAACTATGTGGAGGACCCCGAGCCAATGGCTCTTCTCCTGCAACTCGTAGATCATGCATTCCCTATCCAGCCATCACCATGCGCCACATGACCCCTCGCCACTCCAAGGGTAGACCAACACATGGCTCTATGTACTGGTCATCCAAGTCTTGCCAGATGTGCTCTGAAATTTCGGTCATAAGCCTCTCACATCTACAATGGATGTCCTTTAGGAGGGTTGCTGCATCCTCATTTTGTAGTGCTCTCAACCCACTAGGTCCTGCAGCTCATGCTACTGCAGGTTGTCTCATGTACCTGGCCGGTTTCACCGGTGTTATATCTGCATACCATAAGTGAATGAATCAGTACCACGTACAATATTCTGAAACTTTAAAATGCACATAAAATATTAGAAGCTTGTCACTTACTATCGGGCCCCCATACTTGACCAGATGGCAGTGACAAGCTTGGGTCCCCACAATAACTCATCCCACTATAGGGATAGTCATCTATGTACAGTGGCATATGGTCCAAATGAGCAAAAAAATTGGGTCGGAACACCCACCTGACTGCCGCACCTCCCCCTCTACACAGTAGCTACTCACAGGGGTGCATCTTGGGCTCTCTCGAGCCCCCATCTTGCATCTGTATGCAGGGTCAGAGTGTTAGGATCTTCTCAAAGAAGAGCGAGCACAACACTATGCCATATGCACAGTCATGGTTCACTTGTCGCTTGCATAGCGAAAACTATCGTTTCAACGATGAGAACAAAATTTTTGCCCACCCATAGTAGGTCCCACTCATCACACTCTCAGGAAGCATCATCTAACCCCCAGTGATGTGGTGGAGTGTCTAGTTTCTTAGGATCCGCAGCACCGCTGTAGCCACATCAAGGGTCTCTAGCCTCTCTAGATCCCCGATCGGTATCAGTGTCCCCTTCACATGGAGGCCTGGTCGGCAATGACACTCTAAAATCTCCATGATGTTTCACCCTCATGGTAACACTGGATGTTTATTCCCCACCATTTCAAGTGATGGGAGACCAGTCAAGAAATATATATCCTAGACATTCAACTCAATCCGGTGCCCCTGCACTATAAAGATCTCATGATCGAGGTCCCAATAGTTTACAATCTGGGCCAACAAGGACTCCCCAGCTCTCATCAAAGGGTTATCCACCAACTTCAAGACCCCAAACCTATCCAATGCACTGCAGACACCATGATCCTCTCGGATATTTGACTGTAATGTGTCCAGGTCTCTCTCTCTCTAGTTGATCCTCAGTTCTGCCATATCTGCACAAAATCATCACATTTGTCAGTGTAAATAAAGGAAAGACTGCATTCAACCATAAAAACCCATCTCTCAGCCAAGAAATAACACCAAAAATGCCCTTCTCTAATAGGTCGCACTTTTCAGGTAAATCCTGGGATAGATCACAGTTTTCTGCCCAAAACCTGCTACCTAGGTCATAAATATTGCCCCAAAAAATGTGACCCGTCCATGAAGAAGAGCAGGGGTATATTCCTGAGCTCTGGGTGCCTAAACTGAACTTTCAATCCACTGAAATGAAATAGTAGTGTTAGGCCTCTTACCTACAACTGACATATTTCGATTCAAATGGTCGGTTTGTCCGCTACGATCACTGCAAGATTTAGGGCCTTTTCTCCTCTCTACATTCACAACAGCTACACTTGCAAATGAATTAAATTGGAGGGAAAATTCCTTATTAAAAGAGAAACCCCATATTTTTCTTTTGTCATTTGATAGACTGTCAGCACCATTGGAAAGCTCTCACCAAGCTCTCAAATGGGCATCCTTTAGCTTTTTGTGATTTGATACTTCACCTGGACACCTTTTTCCAAGAAGGGTCACTTCACCACTCCTCAAAACCAAATTTTTTCACTTGCAACACTTGTACTTGGGGCACCACTTTTCCTCCATACTTGTCCATGCTCGTGTCGATTTTCTTCCTGAGTAGCCTTCTTGTACTCATGTTTTTATGGTCCCCACTGAACCTTTTATGTGTGGTAGCATCATCAAGTCACCCTTTTTTAGAGCATTCAAGTTGAGTCATCATCGCATCCATGGAGTCTATCTCGAGTCCCATTATATCCCACTATAATCCTCCACCATTCATTGCTTGGTTCCTCTCTCATGTCGCACATTGTGGCCTTCAGTCATACCGTCCCCTATCCCCTTTAATATTGTGTCAGTTGTTTCCATGTCATCCATGCCCCTCATGCTCTAACAAGGGAAGTCGTCAACCTGCTACTGAGTACCCCCATTCCATCATCATTCGTGGTGTTAGTCTGTCAGTCGCTCTACTATTATCTCTCATGCCTTAGTTGAGGATCCCTATTGTCTCACCTATGGCAGACCTCCTTCTATCGACATCATCTCATGCATTCTAGAAGATAGGTCTAGAGGGTGGTGTACCTTGGTTCCAACTTCCACTCTTTTTCGGCGCCTCGGATCAGGCAAAGGGACTCTTTATTTCCCTTTGACTTGATTTTTTCTCAGCTCCAGCTCCTTACGAAATTTTTGAGATCTGTATACTTAATGGTCAATGATGCAGTGGATTGTACTAGTGATTCCTGGGTGTATGTGAGACGTTTCAGACCTCATGAAGGGGTGGCCCTTCAGGTAGACCCCCACATGCTCAGATGACTGCTCTATTACAACCTTGATGCAGCTCCATATATTTGATGGTTTCGACCTCAACCGCTTGCAGTGCCTTTTATTTTGCATGTATCATTCAGATTTTCAGAGCCCTCTTCTGTTTTATAGGGCCTCTTTGGTTGTACTTATATCTCATGTACTCAAATATTATTGTATAAGTCTTGGTTGTTATCCCAGGCACAATATGTATGTGGGATCCATTATCATTTTTTTCTCTAGTCCACATTTATGCCAACATGTACTATATAGTTAAGTCCCTTATTTACTGGACACATTATTCTTTGTACTTTTTTATCTAGGTGGGCATAGATATGCCTCCCCCGCCTCTTGTAGAACAGGTACTCACTCATAAAAGAGACTTGTTGCACCTATAAGTATCGCCTCCTCGGAGTCTTCTCCTCTAGCGCTTTAGTCTACCTTATATTTTTCTGTCTCTGACTCCCCCTTCGGTGTTTGGTGATTGAGTTCTTACAACGTAATTTGGTCATATGATTAGCTCCTAACGCTCACACGCTGGGGGGAAATCTGTTACACCAATTTTTGGTCATCTAACCTGTTACTATTAGATGGACCAAAGTACACCATGTAAGACCAATTTTACCCTATGTAAAATTGCTTTCACTATGAAAAAAAACTTAGTAATCCATAATTGATTAAGTTGTTTATGGTCTAAACAGGAAACCCCATGAGGAATAATTGAATAAATCCTTTTTTTTTTAATTTTCCTCAAGGGATAATTAGATATTCCTAGTCATATTTAACCCAAAACAGAAAAATTAATTAGATAAATCACTATTTATCTTATTATTTTCTAGGAATAATTATTTAAACATTACTTAAATAATATTCCTTGTTAAATTTGATTAAATCATTTAAAAATAATTGAATAAATCATTATTTATTTAATTATTACTCAACCACACTCTTAAAATAATAAATAAATTATTTATTTATTTATTATTTACAAATAAAGGGATTTGACCAATTTCAAATTATTTTTTCCTCCAACAAATATAATAAAATATTACATAAAAGTTGGATCTAGATTTGGTTAATAATATTTTGATTATGCACCAATATCTAGACTAACTCAATATTTTGTTATAAATAGAAGGGTTTTTCCATTCATTCACTATCTTTTGTTGCCTAAAGGTCACTCTGGATCTATATTTTTGGTCTGACGTTGATCCTCCATCATTGTCATATTTTTCCATCTTTCTGCTTGTGAGCTCCCTTTCAGTTCCATTTTTGTCTGGGTTTTCTACACCATCAAGAGAGATAGATCTTAGATCTGAAGCGCTGAGGAAATAAAAGAACCCATCCCATTGAGGGGGACTGGTAACATCTTTCTATGTTCCCTTCCAAGGTGTCATAAATACAAAAATTCTTTAAAGATATTTGTCTTGTCCATTGGCTGCATGGATTAAATCTTGCTTTTAGTTACTGCTTAATGCTTGAACTACATAGATATGGATTTTGCAGCATTTGTGTTGGTCAAATAACTGCGGATCTAAAGAAATTGGCAGCCACCTTTGATGTTAGGGTTGTTTGTTATGCACAACTAAAGTGAGATTTTTTTCATATGCTTGCAATTAGAATTCACACTAACAATGCTATGCAGATGATCAACCTTCCGACCTTCGACAATGAGCCCTAGCCTTCAATTTATATGAATTTGGGAGGACAAATCTTTCCAATCTTCTCCATCAGTTCAAATAGGGAAAATTCACTTTCTTTTTGTTGCTTTTGCCCTCTTTGGATGTTTAGTTGGGTTTAGTAATGTCTAATCAGAGGCCTGCACCGTAGGTTTCTACTTTTTGGATGGACTCCTTTGAGAAAAATAAGGAAATGTCAGTCAGTTACCACGAGATTTGTCCCTTTTCTTCATGAAAACATGGTTAACGATACCCCTTGGGAAATACAACGCATTGACCTACGCACTATTTCTCCCTCTGAAAGGATAAGATGTGTTATAACTCAACTTGGTTGTCTCTAGGGTGTGCTACCTTGCAAAAATGGGTCTTTGTCTAGGTCATTTTATTCCTTCCATGTTTCCTTCTCCTCTGAGCTGAAAAGGAGGTCATTTGTCCTGTAACAAATTCCCCCTAAAGTGTGAGGCCGGAGGCGAATACAATGGCTGAAATACTTTATAATATGTGTAGTAGAGCAAGAGGAGTTGGAGGATCAAGGAAAACCTAAAACAAATAACATATGTCATAAATATAAGTATCTGTCTTGAGTCGGGCATTTCCATGCTCAGTAGATTAATCAAAATTATTTCTCCAGGAAGAGACATGACCAGTATTTCCACCGATAAGCACAATGTGGAAGCTTGTGTCATGACAAGATCAATATGATAAGCTGTCTCTAAAAAAAATATCGTAGCTTGGGAGAGGAAACAAAGCTAAATGATGTAAGCCTCAACCCAAGGTCTTGGTCACCGCTTCACTAAACTACATATTTCCACACATGTGAATGAAGGAGTTGTAGTTGAAAAAACGATAAATCAGCTGATTACGAGTCAATGATGAAAATTTTTAACAGACTTGAGGATGGCCATTGATGAGGATAATGGTCTCCAATATGCACAGTACAATATAGCAAGTGTGAATGAATGGTGTTGATGTCGAACATTCATAGAATCATTCGACTGGGAGCCAGTGACGAAAACCCCCAATCAAACACAAGGTAACCTGCCACTGAGGTCTACAAGTTCCAGGGTACTAATATGTTTCTGGATCAACTTCCTAGACAAGATGTTGAAGTCGATAGGAAGAGATTTGTCAAAAGGTAGGCAATGAGGTGTCCTACATTAGTTGACATGAAATGGGAAAACATGATTTTGTTTTGAATATATTCAAGAGAAAATGGTAGTAATTGATGACGACAAATGATTTATGTCATATGATGGCTTAGCTAATACATGAAGCAGTAAATAGTAAGATCTTCTTGAATAATAGAAGGCACAGTAATAGGGTAATAGGTAGCTTAGGCTTATGAACACCAAAGAGTTTTAGGATTCACCAATGTAGGGACATCGATATACGAAAGATAAACTCATAGAATGGTAGGGTTTAGCTAATTGCGAGAGAATTTTATGGGAAGTGCCATGTTCAAGGTTTTGCTGCCAAATCGACTTTCAAATCATAACATAATAAGTATCCACTTTGTCCAAATTTTTTACCCATCTGATTAAGTTTAATGAGTCCAAAAGGGAAAACTTGGTGATCTTTTCATATTTAGGGAGTCTAGAAAACATCGTAAAAGAAAACTCCAGGAAGGTACCTTTGTCATGGTTGATAACCAGGTGCGACAAAGGGAGAATAATATGCCCAACATAGTTCCTTTTCCGTAAGTTAGTCCATTGAATCCAGATAAAGTGATAAACCTATGTTCAACGGATGTCTACTTCATTTTGTCATGAGTACAAGGTGATGAAGTAAACTAAATATTCTTCATCAAGTTTTAACGAGTCAGATGAAGAAAAACTCGATCAGCTCTATGAAATTTTTAGCGATTCTGATGGAGAAAAACTTGGTGTCCTTTTCGGTTTATTAACGAGCTAGAAAAATATGGAAAATAATGGCTCATAGTTCTTCACCATGGTAGTTTAACCAACTAGACAAAGGAAACTCGGGGGTTTTTCAGTTTCACAAACTAGAAAAAATCCTCTAAAAAGAAGGCTCATTCTGGGTTGAGCATAGTCAAATTTGCATATAAACACTGACAATACATCAAGCATCAGAGACTTCTATAAACCAACAATTGAAACAGAAAATAGTGGAAATTTACCAATTTTAACTGAATAGCTGAGTGTTTCATACCTCTAGAATGTCTATAATAAGGAAAAATACCTTCATTTTCACTGTTTGAGTGTTGTGAAAAATCTTTGGAGCGAAAAAAGAGGTGAAACTTCTACTATCGATTGTGGGCGATCTAAGCAACAGTTTTCGATTCTGCGAGTTCCAAGTAAGAGCTTAAGCATTTATCTTTCTTTCAATTGGTTTTTTTACTATTTTTAATGGCTACAAATTGAATTTTGAGCAAGCCATAAATATTTTAGGCTAATAATGTAGGTGCCTAGTGCTAGGGACGCATTACACGCACTGTCCGTTAAGGGACAGTGCGTTAGCACACCCTGTTCTGCATTGGGCCCCACGTTAGCTAGCCCAAACAAAATTTAAGCTTGTTTTACTCAATCATGCAGTGATTTGGCCTACAACTGATCCATTGAAAACTTGATTTGTGTAGGTGTAAAGCTGTTACCATGAGTATTTGGCGTGAGAGAGAGCATGAAAGAGAGGAACATGGAATGCTCACTCATCAGGCAACTTTTCTTGTTCTCTGGAGATGCGGATTACTAAAATATGTCAGATTATAGATGATGAGAGGGTAGGAAGACCTTTTGAGCTAGATAATCCAGTGGTACGATGACCAGCAACATGTTTTCGGCTTCGAGGGTTGTGAACTAACTATAGAGAAGCAAGACATCTACTTTCTATCCAACCTATCATGCAGAGGGTCGAGGCCCAATCTGACAGGTTTGAGAGATAATCCTCGCACCACTATGGGGATGATCTAGGCTCACTGTACGAATAATATTGTGCCAGTAAGTAACCAGATTCCTATAGTATGGGTTACCTCGAGACCAATGAGGTCTATTATATGGATGATCGTTCGCTTGGCGGGGGAAAAGAGTCAGCACATGGCCACCAAGACCTAGGTATTACTAGTTTTGGATTGCCTACAACCACAGATATTTGA
Organism: Pinus albicaulis; assembly: GCA_034641835.2. Lineage (NCBI taxonomy): Eukaryota > Viridiplantae > Streptophyta > Pinopsida > Pinales > Pinaceae > Pinus > Pinus albicaulis. The sequence continues at coordinate 1,019,271,752 of CM076575.1, read as the reverse complement.
TTGGTGTGAAGGCATTTTCCGCTGAGTTCGAGAAGAATTGATAGCATGTAAGACTCAGTCCCAAAGAGAGTTTGGGTTTGGCATACTGAATGTTTCTTTCATACTAGAGAGAGTGCCCGTTATGAGGTGTAGGATGATCATGGATGCTGTGGGACCACGAGAGCCTAGACAAGGTCGTTGGTCTTCCTTGATACCATGGACTGGAGAGGGTCTGATCTGCCATTTCTTCAATGATGCATTATTTGAGTGGTTGAACGGCCGGATCCTAATGATCAAAGATTATCCCTATGCAGGGATGAACTTCATAGGAGATCTGGAGATGAGATTGCCACCATGCACTCAGTGGGGGCCAATAGGTAAGAAGAAAATTCATTTTCTTAATTATTTTTTGTCTTTTGAATGTTTATGCAATTTTTTTTTAATGGGTGAAAAATATTTTGACATGAAGCTTATTGGTTGACACAGATGCAAAACCCGTCCGTCAAGTTGGAGCCCCTCGCTGTGAACGACGAGGAATTCAGCTACCTAGGGCTAGAGCAGTAGCAGAGGCCACAGAAGTCATCGAAGAGGGTGATGATACATGGATTTTTCACGAGATGTCCAGGAACCTCGAAGGATTGAGCATGGGCATGCCGCCTCTTCTGATGATGAAGATCCCTATTCATCTACAACGACACACAGTGGGTGTGCCGGAGAGATTCTTGGTGCCTCTAAGAAGGTTAGCCAGAGCAGTTATCTACTACCATGAGTAGCAGGCTCAGTAGGATTAGATTATAGATGTATATATGTCAAAGCGAGGCTTAACAGAGCCAATATTTGTAAAAGACCCGTGTTTTGAATAGTTTTTTGATGTAACTTGACTAGACACTACATATATATACATATACATATTTTGGCGATTTTGATTTGTATTTTTTAATTTTTATGTATTTTTTATGATGAAGAAATATACACTCATGCATGACTCTTTCTATAATAAATGCAACAAATGCCATTCTAACACATAATTTTCTAAGGAATCAGCTAATGCATTAGATTCTCTAGGAATGTGCTCAAAAGTAATGAATTGAAATTGACATTCTAGAAGTCGTACCCTCAAGTAATAATGTAACAAGACCGGATGTTAGATGTGATAAAAGTTGTTCAAATGCATAATGACTAGCTGGGAATCTAACCTGACCACTAGATTGGAGATGCAGCTTCCGTGAGGAGTTGTATCACTGGAATGTACTCAACAATACTATTGGTGTCATTGCCAAGAAACATTCCCTCGGAACCAAGTAGTTCTGACTCAGGTGTATAAAGGACCCCAGTAGTTGATGCAATGCATCGTGTGTGATGACTGGCACCATCCGCATATCCAACATATGGAAAGGATGACGAAGACATCTATGTAAAAGAAGAGAGCCTATACGAGGAAAACACTCAAAAACCCAAAATATTCCAGACACACCAAAAAAATACAAAACTTATATACATAAAATTACAAGGCCCTGTGGGACACTTGGCGAAAAATTCTTCAAATAGAGCCCACTGCAGGGCTTGGTGAGTTGAATCCCGTTATAGCTTGGTGAGTTGAATCCCGTTATAGTCCTGAAGTTCATAAGCCACTTTAGAAAGGACTTTTGTGACAATGTATGGACGAAGCCATAATGGATGAAGTGTTCTTGCCCCCAAGAGGTTGTGCCTATGATCGTAGAGTAGAACGAGATCGCCTTCTTGGACAAAACGAGGCTTGACAGATTTTTCGTATTGAGCCTTTGTTGTGCACTTGTGGGCTTCGAGTGCTAGCATGGAATCTCGACGAGTTTCGTCCAATTGATTGAGTGAGAAATATCTCTTCTTCGACAATGGCGTTGGGTAGGAGTTCAACGACAAGTTTAAGTGTTGGAATCTCACACTCAATTGGAAGAACTGCTTCCAAACTGTATGCTAATTGGAATGGCGTGAAGCATGTAGCAGTCTTCACTGACATTCGGTATGCCCATAATATGGAGTATACATTCCAATGCCATGTATTTTTATGATTTTCGACTAACCCATGTATCATGGTATTGAGGACACCATTTATAGCTTTGACTTGACCATTATCTTGTGGATAGTAGGATGAAGACTGATCGTGTTGAAAACCTAGCATGGAAGTTAACTCCATCATCATTTGGTTCTAAAATTGTGAACCATGATTTGTGACAATCGAGCGGGGTACACTGAAATGGCAGATGACCTGATTGAACAGGAAGAGAGAAGAGTTTTATCCATCAAACTGAAAAGGGGGAATGGCTTCATACCATTTTGTGAAGTAGTCGACCGCAACTATGATGTAGTTGTGTCTGTCAGAAGAAGTGGGATTGCATGTGATGAAATCTATTCCCCATTTAGCGAAAGGACTGATAGAGATAACCAAATGTAGAGGGGAAGGATGGGCACGCATTTTCTTGGCAAAAATTTGACACAGATGACACTTTTGGACCGTTGTGACACACTTTTTAAACAAAGTGGGCCAGTAGTATCCTGCACGCAAGATTTTCTTGGCATAAGCTATGCCAAAAAGACAAACACTGCACGCCCCAGCGTGGAATTCATTTAAAACACATTCTTCCTCGGTAAGAGTGAGACAACGTCGAAGAACTATATCGACACCACGATGATATAGAGTATCGTTCAGTACGAGATAGTGTTTTGGTCGGTGACAAATGTGATGACAGTCATCTAATGTGAGAGTTGGGCAGAACTGTTGAGTTTGGAGGTAGAAAATAATGTCCCTGTACCAAGGATCAGTAGAATCGACCAGATAGACGGATTCATCAAGAAATGGATCATGAGATAATTCCTATGGGTAAATTCTGGGAAGATCCGATAGTAATTCGATGAAGAATAGAGATTTCTTATCTTTGGCAGTAGGAAAAACCAAATCAAAATGTTGGAGGATTACAATCTATTTGTAATATTTTCCTCCATTGATCTGATGAGACAATATGTGTCACATGGGATTCTTCAAAGAAATTACAGTAGTCTGCAGTACCAATATATAGTGTCAGGGGCGGGTGACAGCGAAGACCACCACGAGAGATAGTTTCTCCACATGTGAATATCATAATTCAAGTCCGATGAGACCTTTTGACAAATAATAAATAATTAGATGCTCACTATCATCATCGTGAACTTGAACCAAAACCATACCTAGAGAGGATGGTGAGGCTGCCAGGTAAAGGAGAAATTCGCATGAATATTTTGGGGCACTAAGAAGTGGGGTGAAAACGAGTGCCCGTTTCAGTGCGTCAAACGACAATTGAGCTTGATCATCCCACAGATATGGTACCTCTTTCTTGAGTAAGGGCATGAAGCCTTTCGTCATATCGGCATAGTTTATGATGAAGTGACATAAGAAGTTTTCCTTCCCTTGCAAACGTTGGAGTTACAGAATGGATTGTGGTGCAGGTACTTCAACATTTGCCTTTACCTTATCTGGATCAACCCTAATCCCCTGCTTAGAGACAATGAATCCAAGAAGACATCCAAACTTGAAAAAACATATGCACTTATGCACATTCAGACATATGTTGTAGAACCTACACTGAGCAAAGATTTATTTAATATGCACAAGGTGATGGGCTCGTTTCATGGAGTGAGACGGAAGGTCATCCAATAAAGCTTGTCCAATGTGTCTGATATCGTGAAATGCATAGTCTATGGCCCTTTGAAAATATGCTTCCACATTCTTCAGACCGAATGCGATTTTATGATACACAAATGTGCCCCAAGGAAAAATGAAGGCAGTTTTATGTTGGTCATCCTTTTTAATCGCTATCTAGTTATATCTCGAAAATCCATCCATGAAGGAGAAAGATTCACATCCGGTGCAATCGTCGATAATCTGACCTATAAACAGAGTAGGATAATTGTCTTTTTGAAAAGCGGCATTCACATCATGATAGTTAAGACATACTCGAATGGTGCCTTGTTTCTTATCTAGGCAGCTGGATTGGATACCCATTCCATCATAGGAATGGGATAGATGAAACCAACGTGTAAGATTTTTTTGACTTCTATCTTGATAGCTGCTACTTTGAGAGGGTGGACAGGTCGGAGCCTTTGTGGGACAGGCATGGCATTGTCATAAATCTTGATTTTGTGCTAAACTATAGAAGGATCTATGCCGATCATTTCATCATAATACCAAGAAAAAACATTGTGGAACTCCTTAAAAAGGGATGTGAAGTCTGAAATTTTCTCCGAACTGCAATATGCTCCAATCTGTATATTTTCCACGATACCTATTTTGACTGAGATATCTATGAGCATGTTTTTGGAAATATTTCCCATGTTCCCTTTCGCATCGATAGTTTTTAAAATCGTGTAAGTGGAGGGAACATAAAAGACGGTATTTGAATAGTGGTCACGTCTGAATTAGACATCGAAGCATGATGATGAAACTCTTTGCAAGTTCGTTCCTATAGAGACATGATCTCTTAGATATCTTTTTCCGTAAGCATGCCTTCATCAAAGAGATCCTTATAAGGAACTATGGTGGGTGAGAGGGTGGTACCATTGGTCGAGACCAAAGCAGTGGAGGGTTCAGATGCTGATTGGATGGCTTTATAAGCCAACTCAACTGGTGATAGTGGCATCCAATCTCCATAGGAATCAATTTCTAAAGGCGCCGGTCGGATCCAGGGATTGATAGAGTGATCCGAGATGGTGGATATCCTTGAAATTGTGTGTGGAACCTCAGGCAGTGGGAGAGGAAAACAACCCATCAGGGAAGATTCCTTCAAAATATCGGTATCGACATTGATGTAAGAGTCAGGAACTCCTCCTACTGAGGGAATAATGCTACTAGGTAATGTAGAATAAACAGGGGTGCAAAAGGATAGCTGGTCCACTATAATTATCTTCCCATCCAATGGAAAAAGGATGAGTCAAAAAACCGAAGAGACAATGGCAATCATCATGTAAGACCAACTGCGATCCAACAAAAGATTATAGTTTATATGACGATATACGATGTCTATGTCCATAGTTATCGTTTTCCCACTAAGTTTAATGGGGTAGCTAGCAAGGTAGCCTTTTTGGAGGAAGGTGTCGTCGTCGAAAAATTTGAGGGAATTCTATGGTGGAGACAAATTAGGAGAACCCAAAGCGAGCCAACATGTAGTTGACATTACGCAGTTTGAAGCACCTTCATCTATGAGAATGCGATGGATTGGTCTCCCTTTTGACACAAATTCAACCTGTAAAGCAAGTTGGTGTGAAAGGTGAGGTTTGCATTTTTCCATGTCGAAGATGGCTAGCATAGAATCCTGGGGGTCAATTCCACCAATGGTTGAAACCAAGGCTTTCCTTTGTTTTGGCCAGGTTTGCAACACTTCAAGTGTAGACATGGCTGATGGTGCTTGTGCCAAATATTCTACAATGTTGTAGTTTTGGGTAGCACGTGAAAAGGTGTTATGAGTCATGCATTGAAGGGTACCTTTGGGGGGACGAATGACAGGGTCAAGAACATGCCTTTCGATATGTAGATCGTTATGTGGTGGTGGAGTCAGACTTGAACTAGGTTTGTGAGCCTCAATGACTGGATTCCCATAAATTGTAGCTTGGGTTTGGAGTTCAACAGTATCCATGCCATAAATGGCAGATGATCCTTCACCGAAAGCATAAGTACCACCATTGCCCCTTTGGGGGGGGTTGTGGTGGGTTCGCAACTATGTGTTATTACTGCTGCGGATTAAGAAAGGGATTGTGAATGACAACATGTGTCCTTCTAGAGTCCTTTTGCATGATAAAATATGTGCATTCCTACAACCGAGGACATTTATATGTCAATTTGTCCTCCACATAAATTTTGCAATGGAATCTCAAATGTTTCTCCTTTCCTTCGCCGTTTTTAGAAATTTTTCTCTGATTGGGAATTTTCTGAGTGTTGGGCTGCTCTTCAGAAGGAGCGGTATTTTTCTTATTCTTCTTGTTCTTGCTGCTAGTTTTTTGTGTAGACTGCATAGAATTTACGTCAGCGGTAGGAAGAGCAGCCGATTAGGTAGGTGCACTGGAAACCGAAGATGGTTAGGAAGCTTGCCCACTGAGTTGTTTTACAACTACACCGAAATTTGTGCCAACAAGGCCATCAGCATGCGCTTCGAGTAACTGAGTAGTAGGAGGATTCAGGTTGCCAGGGGAATAGAGGAGTAACTCATACAGTATGCCAGATTGCGAATAAATGAGCTCTGGATGTTATTCACGATGGATGGATTGATCTTTCGTGACCGCACTAGACAAGCAAACGTCTTTAGCAAGGGGTGGTAAGAGTGACTTACAAAAATAGTTTGATAATATATGGTATGAGATTGGCGCTTTGACTAACCTCCTCCTACATCTACATTCATGAATGTGATCAAAGATATGGGTGGTGTTGTCTTGGCATAGTGAGGTTAAGAGTTCAGTTTCAGTTTCATATTGGATAGCTAGTTCAAAGTTCTTAAGAAATTTTTTTGCAAAGGCACCAAAAGTATTGATTGCAGCACGTGGTAACTCGATGTACCATTTGGAAGCGTTGCATGTGAGAGTGCAGGGGAGAAGTCTGAGCTAGATACTATCGTCCACCATGGAGTTAGAAACATACCATAGATGAAAGGTGGTGATGTTCGTAGCTAGATCCTCCCCTTATTTCCCTTTGAACTTAGGGATGTAAGATCTAATCTTGTGAAGTACTGGAGGCCAAAGCAAGTTATGGTTGATAGGATCATTGGTCAATTTATATAGATCAAGGATGTCTAAAGCTGCCAAGAATGGAAATTGTGTGGTTTCCCCTGATTCTAACCAAGGAGGTGTTGGCTGACCATTTGGACCGTAGGGTCCTCCCATCAAAGTGTTTCCAACAGGATAAGTAGGATTATACTGATAAAAAATTTCAGTGAGTGGAGGTCTAGGGATGTAGGGTTGTTGTCCATAGTGGATGTTGTACTCGGAGACAAATGACTGGTTTCCCCCTTACCCCAACTGGTTTTGGGGAAGGGTCACCCATATAGACGCGATATAGTTAGCTTGTGGCATACTTCTATTCGCATAATTTACCATTGGCATAGACCCTACACCATAAGGTTGACCACTAAGAGGAATGGAATTAACAATCGATGGACATGCTTGTCCCATAGAATGTAGGGGTACCAAAGTGCCCCCTGGCATGTAAGTGTTCATAACACTGCCCCCTAGCATAGTGCAAAAGGGGTTCGAACTCAACAATGGATTCCAACTGAAAGGGTTGCTAAAAGGAACTGACGTAGCCCCACTAGCGGGAGCAGAATCCTGGTGTCCATGTGTAAACATGATAGGAGCGGATACCGAAGGGTTCATAATTCCACTCGCAGTTTTTGTGACCAAATTGCTAGTACTAGGCACATGCTGGCTACTGGGGTTTCTAATCAGTTTTTTACAACTGACAACTGGCGGGGAAGATGGTGGTGGAAACGAGTTGGCCACCAACGACACCGACCCAATGGTCGCTGATTGTGAAGAGGGTGTGGGTGCAGCTGAAGACATGGCTGGTATCAGTGCAACTTGAATCAACAATGGCCCCAATGGGTCAGTGAGAGGAGGATTGTAAGGAGGTATGACTCCTTAAGTGAAAGGATCCTCAGGAAACTCCATAGTGTAAGGAGCAATGTGAAAATCAGGGGTCAACATTGGAGACTGCTCTTCTGGAGAAGGCACTGGGTCACCGAGACTCGACTCCTCCCATAGTGTCAATGGAGGGATACCTTACTGTCACTTAGAAAGACGATGAGGGTCAAAAGACGCCATGATGACCAGTTAATTTTATCAAAAATTATTGTGATGTATTATTAAATCTTATTAATAATAGAACTACACACCTAAAAAAAAAAAACTAAAGTCAATCAATCAAGAAACTAGAGAGGTAAGACCTTGTCTGAGTACTACCGTTTGTTGGATATGAAACCCAGTATCACGATAGCATACAAAGAGAGTTGGTCAAATGTACTGTTATGGTTACTCTTGAGCTTTACCCGAACCTCAGACAATGGTTAAAAGAACTCTTGTGGAGATGAGTACCCTCCCAAATATCGAAGACAGAGTAGGTCCGTCTATGTCAGGTACGAGGGAAGCTCGTCCTAGTCACCTTGTGTGTAATTTCCCTAGAAGTATGTAAGCTAAATATACCTCAAATCACAGACACTATCAAGGGGGTCACTGTCGTAGACAACACACTATATGGGCAGAACACCTAGATCCCCAATCTAGTTTCGAAATCCCCAAGGGGAACCCCAATATATAGAATGCCCATTGTTATGCGATCGAAGGTAGGCTACCTTCTCACACACCCTAGTGTTGTCTCGCACTTAACTTTGGTAGTAATGGAGCGGTCCTAATAGTATGAGTGCAACAGGATTTTCACTCTTTAATGACACTAGTCTCAAGTTTTGTGATCTTGGGAAGTTTTCTCACTCTACCTATCCCAAGATCCTATCCTAAACTAATGTTGGTGTAAGCTCCAAAAAAGAGTTATTTGATTGATTTTATTAGTGCCTGATTTTAGTGTACTTTCTTATAAGTCTCGAAAGGGGGATTAGACATATGAAATTTGATGATACTCTGACTCAAACCATGCAGAAAATTATTTTAATATTCAATTCGATGAAGAGTTTGTTCTACAGGGAGAAATATTTCACACATCCATGCAGCAGCAAACATCCAAATAATTCAGTCCAGCCAAAAAAGATTCAGACATTTATCTATCCTCACTAACAGCTATTTAATGCAAAAAATTCAGAATGAAATTAGCTATGTCTAGAAAAACTAAAAAAAAACTTTTCCTTTTCAAAAAGTAAATGCAACTAACACCAAATTTTCGAATAAGAAAGCTAAAACGCTAGCAGGAAACCAAGCACATAGATCCAAAACACAGAAGCTAAACTGACAGCCAGCAAGTCAACAGCCAGGGAAATCACATCAGGGGGGTAATAACAAGTTTTTGGCTGGGTAACATAGGCTAGAAAGGGCTACAGAGCGTTAATAGCAGGACTAACACACTGTTCCCAAGCATCAACATCATTATAACGCTCTGGAACACACATAGGGGGTGCATTACTGAGGGAAAATTTGTAAAAAATGGCTAGGTAGGGTCTGTTCTGGACATTGTGAGCTACTGGGATGGTCACAGAGCATATGAAATGATCAAAAAGGGATGTGAGCAAAATGGGAAGTGACAGAGGGAAAGAACCAAAGGCTCAAATAAGGATTAGTCCCCAGTGGAGTCACCAATTCTACTTAGGGGTAAAATGTATGGGTGGTAGCTGGAGTAAATCTGTCTCGGGTCTTCCCGGAACCTGAGGCAGACAATCAGATTAGCTGTATAGTTCACAAATACATTGCATACATGTTCATAATAATGCTTAAATGAAAAAGTGAGATATTGAAGGATTACCTCTTTGTAGACAACAGATCTGTTGGAGAGCGCTAGGTGGTGTGGCGGAAGTCCTCTTCACCAACTCCAAGTCTGGATCCTACAAACAAACAAAGCACACATGTAATATTCACAGTTGTATCACTACTAACAACTAAACGAGTATATAATCGACATTTTAACTATAAAAATATGAGCCATTTATATCACGCTTCATAGACAAACAAATAATAAATATGACACTAAAACATCAAATGGACAAAATAGATACAATTCTATTAATGAGAGAAGGAAGATTACAACCGTTGGTTTGACCAATCTTCCCTCAGTCTTCTTACTCCTCTCTATCTCTCCTCTATATCCAAGTGTAATGATACTTGGGATAAGAGTTCTCAATGAAACTTGCAAATCATTATGCCTCACACTCAACAAAAATGTTACGATTTTCACATGATCAACCTTCCGACCTTCGACAATGAGCCCTAGCCTTCAATTTATAAGAATTTGGGAGGACAAATCTTGCCAATCTTCTCCATCAGTTTGAATAGGGAAAAATCATGATGTTTCCTTGCTTTCCTTGATTTTTCCCTCTTTGGATGCTCAGTTGGTTTTAGTAATGTCCAATCAAAGGCCTGCACCATACGTTGCTACTTTTTGGGCTAACTCCTTAGAAAAAGAAGGAAATGTCAGTCAGTTACCGTGGGATTTGTCCCTTTTCTTCATCAAAAAATGGGTAACACTACCCCTTAGGCAAGACAGTGCATTAACCTAGGCACTAACGCTCCCTCTGAAAGGCTTGGACACGTTATAACTCAACCTGGCTGTCTCTACGGTGCGTTACCTTGGCAAAATGGGTTTTTTTATAGGTCATTTTCTTCCTTCCATGTTTCCTTCTCCTTTGCGCTGATGAGGAGATCATTTGTCTTGTAACACATTAATATGGTAAGGACACATTTTTTAACCTAAGTTACAACCTTATATTAAAAACCATGCTACAATTTGACATGTTAACTAAGGTTCATGGTGCGAAAGGAGTGGAAATACATTACAAGGTAGGCATGGTAATAAACTATGAAACAAAACCTAAGTTCAAATGGTATAATTCAAGTCATGATTTATATACCTAAGTTCTATGCAGCGGAATATATGAATACAAACCTATGGTCTAAACCATGAAATGAACATATTAATCAACCCTGATATTAAACCTTTGGAGCAGACTGTTTCAACCTATGGTAAAACCTTTAAGCGGATCTAACAATTGGTCTTATTAAACCATGGTAAAGGCCAATATATGTTTATGGTATATTGCAAAGTCCCAAGTAAAAAATGGCGGAGTTAATATATGTAAGCACCGAATGCGGAGTCACCATGTGACACGGAGGTCACACAGTGCAGCGGTGCTACATCCAGTTAGCACGACCGCCATCACGGTCGGGGGTAGGTAACACTTCACTGTCGGGTATCAGAGTTTTAGTTTAATGAAACTTTTGTTAACACTATGTATGCGCCTATTATTAAACACTATACATATATATTAAGGTTTTGGTTTATACATACCATATCCATCGGTGGTTAATTAAAAATTTAGGTTATATTAAACTATGGATTGATATGCAATAAATATCCAACATATTTTGGATTGGCGCGGAGTTATGTGGTCCAACAAAGTTTTACAATATATTTTTTTTTAAACTATATTTGTTACGTATATTAAAACACCGCGTTATGTAGTTTCTCCACCATGACATTTGTTCAACCACCCAAAACCATATGCCAATTTTAGTCCAATAGGTTCAATCCTGGAACCTTCTCGAGACTCATAAAATATTTTACCACTACATCAGTGTGGAGGGATATGAAATGTGATTTGTAGGACATAATTTTGTTCATGACAACAGAAGTTCATTTGGGCATATTTTCAACGTCGTTGAGCCAAATTGGGAATAGAGTCAGGCGTTAGAAAGTTAAGACAGAGGGCTTTAATTTTACTGTAACCAATAGTTCCTAAGTGCACGGTTAAAGTGGTGAATTTTGATGTAAAGAAACTCTTGGATAATTTCCTAATAAAATGGATGCCCCCTTGGAAGCGAACCTGGAGATGTAGTCCAGGTGGGACGAACTCTGTAATCAGTGTTTGTTGTGTCCGCGTCTTTCTTTGTTGTTGTTTAATTATTCATTTCAGTTCTCTAAGTTTATGTTTAAGGCATAAAAATAGCTCATTTCTTTCGTCACTCACATAAACGCTTCCTTAGTCAAATGTGCAAGCAAACAATCATGATGTTTTCATAACACTTCTCCAATGTCAACTACTAACCTAGGGAGTCTGCCCATTGGGATAATCTTATTCTGGTTAGCTATGCACAGTTGAACTGTGAACCATTCAAGCTTAGGTTCTCCCATTCGCTTCCATTTTTGTTTAGGTAGTACATTTGGATCAGACCCCATGTCTATAATGACTTGATCCATCTCAAAGTCTCTTGCCTGAGTGGTCAAGCGCATTTCCCACCCAATCCTTCTCTTGCTTTTGTATATTTTTTTGACAACCCTCTGTTCCTTTTGGGGTTGTTCCTTCTCAAGAAAATTATTAATTAATGTTTGAAGGTTTTCAACCGCCTTCTTATTGCATAGAAGCTTAATACAAGCTTGTTGAAACACTTTAAGTTTAGCTAGATCGGTCATCTCTGTGGTATCAACAAGCCTAATCGATACTTTTGATGTCGACGCACTGGGTTACATAAATTTTTTCTTTGATTCATTAAAGGTATCCATTTCCTTCTGCAAGTTAAATCCTTCCTTTGAGAAGACTATAAACAAAATCTCCATCTGGGTCGGTGTTATAAATTTTTCCACTGTGCGTAGAGCTAGATTGACCTCTTCTGAACATTCACTCAGAATGGCTGCATAGAGTACCATTTTCACATAAGAAATTTTTAATATAAAACTTTAAAGAGTGTAGGAACTTACCTGGAGGGCCTTTGAAAAGCCTTCTTTCAGCTTCAAAATATGACACAAAGGCTTCAATATCAAATTCAGGGACAAATCCACCCAGAATGTTGTCGATCTAGTAATCTACTACACAGGTGATCTTATTGCTATATTTTTCCAATTTTTGAATGAACTGAGGAGTCCACTTGGTGATTGCATTATCCTTCGTGTAGGTCTAAAACTCAACAAGCCGAGATAACCACTCATGTAGTTTTGTTAAAAAGGATGCAATTTTTTTTTGTGTTCTTTTGTATAAATAAATCTTTGCTCCCACTCTTCAGTAGATAATCACTGATTCTAGTTCTCTAGGATCGCGAACTCGTGCACCTTTCTATCCAACCAGTCTCATAATTCAGGATGATTTTGATGCTAGAACATCGAAGCTCTCTCAAACATATCCTGGTCCAAACAAAAGAACCATTTGTTGGCTCAAGGGGTCTTGAACCAGGTTCATATTATTCTGCGTAACCAACAAAACCCTACAACTATAGGCCCTTTTAGTAGTGATCTGCTCACATAGACCAAAGTCTCACCAGAAGCACTGTGGGGGGGTGTTGGAACAAGGTTTCCACACCTTGAGGGAGAGATATGTCATGGATCTAACCTTTCCTGATCCGATCTAATCAATATTTTTCTGCACAACTGCTTTTAACCTGATTCATATCTCACTTATGCAAATATTATGAAACACAAAGATCTATTCTTATTCATACTTAATTTGACATAAAACGTTCCTAGAAGTTGATATAAATATTTCACAATTATATAATTAGCTCAAAAAAATATGCATCAATAATGTAAACAGTAGCAGATCTATAAGTAAATCAACACATCAACATGCAAACAAAATCATGCAAGTAAAATAGTACTTTCGTAAAAATTCTCTTTGTTATTAGATCTTCAATGGTTATAATTTTTCTCTTGTTCACACTGTTGCAAAGTCTTCACACACAATCTAGGACTTAGGTCTCCGTGCACACAGTCGTGAGAGCCTATCTCTACTCATACTTATCACAAAACTTTACCAAATCACATAAACATCAGATTATCTACAAATCAGTTGTCTTTAGTTAATTTCTTCTTCACTCGACTCTTACATGAATTTTTATATGACTTAGGCACACTAAAACCACGGACTCAAATTGTGGTTTGAGCCCCATGTTTAACCCTTTTATCCATTACCAAAAGAAGGAGATTTTACCCACCCCAAATCCCCTTGACCTGCATGCTGTGCTTTAACAAAATATATAGAATTGACTTAACTTGACCCTAGGGGACCCTATCCCAACAATTATGTGGGATAATTATCTTTGGGATAAGAAAAATTCAAGTCTCTATAGTCCACACAAACCCTCATTTTCCCTTGATTCTTATCAACTGGAATAGGATTAGAAACCCACTTTGTCAAAGTTACAAGGTAAATTAAACCAACATCTAATAATTTTTGAACCTCTAATTTAATAGAAAATACTTTCTAGGGATTAACAAGCTGAAGCTTTTGTCGAATACACTTAGATCCATGGTATGTTTTTATCTCATGTTGAAAAATATGGGGGTCATTACCATGCATCTCTTCATAAGACCAATCAAATACATTGCAGGATTTTTTGAAGAGGTTAATGAAGTTTCAACCTCTTGAGGGGTGAAATTCCCTTCAATCATGATATTTTTGATGACACCAGGTTTCATAGTAATGTTAATGGGTATATTTTTTGATATCTTCACCATGTTCATCTTTGAGGAGAAAAATTAAATCAAGATGGGGGACTCAGATCTCTCATCATTACTAGAGGAAGATAACATTTTAGATGATTCATTGAAGTTATCTTCTTGAGGGAGAAAATAAGATCAATGATGAAGATCCCCCCAAGGGTGATATGAGATTTACATGAAATCCATAGTGGATTCATTAGTAATAATTTGCGTATCGAAAAATTCCTAAGAAGGTGGATGGTCAACCACCCAAATTAGCATAAGATAATCATCGAGTGGTTCACGAGGTGTTTCACTCGATTGAAAAGAAATATATGATAAATGAATGCATTAATAAGAAAGCTCAACTAGACTTAAATGAATTTTCTCACCATACTGATTTATTTATGAAGGATAAAGCACAACCCAAGGGTGAAGAGAGAAATAGGGTTTTCAAGTGATGGAATAGATCATGTGAATATCATAAACCAAAGAAGGAGTGTTGAGTAGGGATAAAGGAAATATACCAATAAGTGATGGGATTTTAAACATACCCACACCAACACTCTCATAACCTAAAGGATTATCTCCAACATATGGAATTATTTGGTAGGTGTTGGAGGGCTCTTTGATAATAGGGCCATTTTGCTAAAAAAAATTCCACAAGGAGGATCTAAATCTATTCCTTTTAGGTTAAATCCCACTTTGCTAGAGGAAGGATGCTACTAGGAACTGGTATGAATTTTATGGAGACCCCTATTTCAATCATATATATTTCCTCCTATATGTGTTAGTTTGTTAATAAATTTTATTCTACTAAGCAATATTCCAAGGTTTGGTATAAGGATTTCAATGTGAAGGTTACAACTCATCTCACACAAATGGAGACTCAAATTGAAGAATTACATAAAGAATTTGAATCCTATAATGTCTCTTCATATTATTTATCTAAATTAAATTTATTAAAGAGGATCCCCATTCTCTACTTCTTAGAGAGGAGGATTAGTGGAGGTTGAATATTTTTAAATTAATTATAAGTGCATATTGGGCATGAATTTTCTAAAATATCATGATATAAGAAATCCTAGAAATTAGAAAATCAATAATTTATTGACTATGGGAAAATATCTTGAGTGAACTTCACAAATTTTCATTGTGAAAGGGTCTAATTAAATGTTCCTCGACTGGAATGATGTAATGAAAAAATTATTTTCATTTATGGAAAAGGGATTATATCATTGATGTTATATATAAGTAGCTAAGCATATTAAAAAGGGGGTTCTTGTGAAAAGGATAATCAAAAGGTGAAATGGTGACTTCAAACCCATGGTTCAGAAAACCCATAGTATTTGCCCATGGTATTTGGAAAAATGAAATAAAAATAGGAATTGGTTATTTACTTAATGAATTGAAGTAACTTTTTTAATTCACATGTATTTTCATGAAGTGTTATGATAATGCATAAAGGGAGAAAGGATTTGAGGGAAATTTTGTGAGAGAAAAAAATGAATGAGTCATCTTGTTATTTTGGATATAACATTTTTGGCTTCAAATGGTGAAATTTTGATTATATCGATGAGAGAAAGAGGAAAACATATGGTTAAAAATTTAGATCTTGGTTCACTATAATTCATAGATACACATAGTGGAAGTCAAGGTTTGTGATTGGTCCCAAAATCTTCTTCAAATGAATCATAATGGTTTTTTCACTATAACTTACTTTCTTGAATATTTAAAATTGTGAACTTCTGAGGAGGAGCATAAATATCTAGGTACGTATGAAAAAAAAATAGAAATTGGTTCATTATGATTTATAATATATGCCCTGTGGAAGTTAGGGTTCTTGAAAACTCTAGTAATTAGTTTCAAACACATCAATTTGGAATTTTCTCTATAAGTTATTGTTTGAGATGTTTCAAACTATGAAAATTTCGGAGATCTATGGAGACATATACTGGTACCTCAAATAAAAAATTTAGACATTGTTTTTCTATGATTTGGATAGATTCATTGTGGAAGTTAGGGTTTTTGAATGGTCCTAAAATAATTTTCAAACATTTCATCTTGGAATTTTTGTTTTAACTTCATTTTTGGGACCTTTTAAACAATAAAATTTTCAAATATATAAGGAGACATACAAAGGTTCCTTAGGTATAATTTGCATAATCATATTTGAAAAATTGGAAATATGATATTATATATAATTTTGTTCCTGGGAATCACCAAACACGACAAGCTTTGGGATATTTATCGTAAATTTCTTTTGGAGATTCAAATTTTCGTCAGACTTGGTGAAGCCAAAAGTAGTGAGCATGCATAATGAAGAATAAATAAGAAAACTTAGTGAATAAAAGAATAATAATAAGACCTAATGAAGGAAGAAGTAGCAAGAAAACTTGAAGAAGGAAATGTGAATGTTATAATCTTTTGAGGAAATTATATGCACTAAAGAGGAGTTGTAATTTGTTAGCCACCTATAAAATTTGTTATACCAAAAGGTGGCTAAATCATTTTTGGAGCGTTCAAGAAACAAGTTTTATTGCTAAAAAATGTTATCTCTTGAAGACTCTTGAAGGCCTCATGCCTCTGTCCAAAATCTTCCCTACTGTGCCCATTTTACGCTATGGAATTCTGCTGATTTCATGAGGAAAGACTACTGCAAAATCCCTTTTTCCCCCTCCTCCATTAAGAAATCTAACCTTCATTTTTCTCCCCTTTTTCTCCATAAAACTCTATTTTTATGACCCCCCTTCTGCCATTCATGAAAATCATTTTAAATAAGTTTAAAACTCATTTTAAACTATGCCGAAACCCCCAAAACCCTTGGAAAACCAGAAAAAATCATAAAAAAACATATTTTTGTATAAAGGCTTAAGCTTCCTTGGGCCAAAGTCTTAGCCACTTCCCTTCCATATGCGTAGGTGCTAAAACCATTCCAGCGCTTAATTGCATCGCAAAGTTTGAATGGTTAGATTGAAAGACCAAGACCGAAGTCCCGATTGCAATTAGCCCCTTTTTGTATGTGCCCTAGGCATGTTATATTACATAAAGACCATGGGCCCTGCAGACAGGCACCAAGCCATATTATAAATTTACATCCTGCCCCCGAAGCATCATAAATTTGTATTTTATTGAAATTTTGGGTTTTTCAGGTATCACCCTGGTCCCCACGGCCACAACAGCAGCCAACAATCCCACAGAACCGGTGGTCCCCAATGCCTAGTCAACACACGCAGTAGCAATTGATTGCAGCAGGTATTGTTTGGTTGCTCACATGGTCAAGAAATCCAGACCCGATATGCCTTAGGGAGAATTTTATAAAATTTCGGGTCACAAACACCTTGACGTCAGCAAGCCCCAATACGGACCTGAGGAACTTTACATGACGGATTTCATAAAAATTTTGGGTCACACTTGTGCGGACATTAGTAGGCCCCAATCCGGACCCGGGGAACTTTATATGATGGATTTCATAAAAAATTTAGGTCACACTTGTGCTGACATCAACAGGCCCCAATCCAGACCCATGGAACTTTATATGGCATATTTTATAAAATTTCGGGTCATAAACACCCTGACATCAGCAAGCTCCTTTTGTGACCCGAAATGGTTATACAGCTTGGTTTTATCAAAATTTTTGAAGTCAGGATATATTATTTGGTAAGGGTGATTATATGGTTTTTCCATTATATACTGAAGAAAGGCCGAAGGCTGGGGTTTAATTCTCACGCCTTCGATTCTTTGAAAGGAATCCATCCATGGGTTCAAATTTTCGCGCCTCATCAATACTCCAAAGGCACTGATGCCTCACGATCCCTGCGTAGCACTGCACACCAACAAAACACAGTGAATCAATCACAAATCAAAGAGTATCAGTGTCAGTGATAGAACGCACTAGAATGGAAGATTGAAGACAGATCTGTGGGGAATTACGTCTAAGATTGATTATCAAAAGCCTAATCCTCCCAATTAAGACACAGTTAAAAGAAAATCATAAGTGTTTTATCATAAATGAAAGCCTTCACTGCCACATCTGAGGCAAATTAATTCTTCCCAGCTACCACAGTGCCACCTATGCCTCAAAGCATTCAAGCAGAGGCCGAAGTTATTGATTAAGATCAGATATTTGCCTCAGCACAGCCAGAGAGTTATTTCTGCAGATAAACTTAATTACAAAATATCAGCAGAATTAATTTAATATAACACAGAGCCTCAAAAGTCAACAAAGCTCCCATCGAGCTTAATCTTAGATGTAAAACAATTAATACAGATAGAAAACATCTGTAAACTTCTCCATTGAGCCCTACAAAGGCTGAGAAGTCATTAATCTATATTAATTATCTTGGGAGATCTTTTATCAGATCCCACCTCCTCATTCTTCTATAAATACTACAGGAGAAGATGAGAGAAGAGTTGGTTGCTGAATTTTGAAATATACTTGAGCTTGAAACTCCTACTTGTAAATAGTGTTCACTGGCTCTTGGAGCTCTGCTTGTGATAGATAAGTTAGTCTGGGAAGTGTAGATGATTGCTAAACTAAAGCATTGGACTTAAAGTTGTAACTGTTTTGGAGCATCAATACAAGCTGATTTATGCGATCCTGGTCTATGTCGATGGTGATGTTATTTATTATCATAAATTGTTATTTTACTTCTGTTTTCACTATTTTCATCTTCTCTTATAAAGAAAAACATGCATAGAGTTAGGACCTACTGTATATCAGTACCCTTCTCTAACTAAAAATCTTTATCTAAATGTTTTCTTCCAATCTGTGTTATTTGGAAATGATTTAATTCAGTTCTAAGCATAGGAATGCTGGCATTCCCTCGTCCTATTGCCTTAACTAATTGTTATTCTTAAATGTTATTTTCAGTATATGTTAAGTAGAGATGAACTAAGGAAGATATGGTGTGCCCTGGTCCTAGTTTTATCCCAAAAGACTGTCTGAAAGTTTCCCTTGGAACATGTTAAAAGCTGGCTAGTTTCAAAGTACTTACCAAATCTTAGGCCATTCTGTGTTATCTTTGTGTTTTTCTTGAAAGTAACCAAGTAAATCAGAGCTAGGAGAGGATTTGTGGTGAGCCCGACCCGCTAGTTTCTACTCCAATAGTTGCCTTCAAGTTTCCCTCTGTTTTGATATGTTTTCTATGGAAAGTATATCAAAGGCTGGTTGGTTTCGAAGTACTTACCAAATCTTGGATTTCTTTTATGTCTTTCTTAAGTGTTTGTCAAAGGCTGGCTAGTTTCAAAGTACTTACCAGATCTTGGGTTGTTCTTTGTTCTTCATCTGTTTATTTCCCCTTCTTATTGTTTCATGTCATTCCATAAATCAAACTTTGAAGAGATCCTTAGACATAGATGACTTGCCCCATGGACCACTCTTGAACCTGATTGTTTCAATTAAACCCTATTATGACTCCATAGCCTAATGGACTAAAACCTACAATTATCTATCTTCTTGGTCAAATCTTGTTCTATTTGCTTGCAACTTCACACCTTTGGACCTCTTTGCATTTAGAACTTTCCACCTCAAATAATAATCATGCTCAACCATCCAGAAAACAAACAAAACCCTCAGCCTTCATAACTAGCCTAACATCATTACTATAAACTTCAAAGACAAATCCATCTTTGAACTTATTGGAGAGATCCCTCTCTAGATTCAGGAGGGCTAGATCCTAGAATCCCAAAGTGGTTGAAACAATGTTGTTTCTGTGATTGGACTTTGCCAATCTTGTTGATTATAGATTCCTAACATTTCTAGTGACTCCACTGGGGATCGAACCCAGAATATCTAGTTCCCCTTAAAATTTCATACAAACATTGTTTAGAGAGTAAAAATCAGCCTTTTCAAGCACTACCAAGAAATGGTAATCATGATGAAGCTTGTTTGAATCAGTGAAAAACTAGGCAAAACCTAGGATTCTCATAAGAGTTTGTCTAACCTTGAAAGATCAGCTAGCTTAGCCATAAGAGTAGACTGTCTTTGTCTCATAACCATAGCTAAGTTGTGAAATAGATTTAGGACACTCTTCGAAACCACACAACTGAAAAATAACTCAGAAAACCCAAAAATATTTCAGATTGGTATCCAATAAACATGGTAGTGGACCATAAAACCTTTTACCTCTGAAAAAAGCTAAAAAATTCCACTTGGCGACTCCACAATCCTGAAACAGACCTTAAGACTCCACTAGGAAGAACCCTTATCATTATAATATCATTCAAACTCAGTTAGAGGACTGTAGGATTAAAATTTGTGTAAACAGATTAGTTGACCTTTTAAAGACTGTCATACCTGGTCGAACTTGTCTGGTTTATTTGGGTCTGAAAAACACAACATAGTGGCTCCTAGAAAGATTCACACTAGAGCCTATCCTAACCCTGATCCACCTGAGATAGTTGATAACCCAGAAAGTATCCTTAGGAAGTCTCCTAGGATTAAATTATCAACTGTTTTTAGATCACCCTTGAGAGCTAATTCAGTTCCTAGAAATCTTTCAACTCTACAAAAATCACAAGATGACTTAGTAAATCCCTTTAGAACTAGGTCATTTGATGATATAACTCAGCTAGATTCTGAGTCTTCACTTTCATCTCCTGAAACAAGTGAACATCCTGGTAGCAAAGAGACCACACCTCCTGATTTACATTTCCTTCACAACTTAGGTGTCTCTCATCCAAGATCAGCTCAACAATCTACTCCTGGTCCATCCACTTCTGCTCACCCTACATCCATTGTTCAAACCACTCCATTCCAGCCCACTCTCCCTCTGGTTAATCCACCTCCACCCCCTGCCATGGCAGCGTGGTATGCTCCCTTAGTCCTTCCTATACCATTAGTCAATATTCCACAGGACTATCAGTCTAAAATTCCATTGTATGATGCTAGTAATGCTACAACTGCATCACAACATGTGGATAAGATGAATGACTACTTTGACATAAATGAAATTGATGATGATTTTGTCAAGCTTAGATTATTTGCTCAGAGTCTAGGGGGAGAAGTAAGAAAATGGTTTAAAGGCTTAACCCCCCATAGTATCAATGATCTCCAAGCCTTCCATCAGACATTCTTAAACAAATGGGAAGTAAAGAAGAATCTTCTCTAAGTCCTTTCTGATTACAATAGCCTCCATAGAAACACGGGGGAAAGTGTACAAGCTTATTGTACCAGATTTAACAGTGTATATAATGCACTTTCCCCAGATCTAAAACCTCCACAAGGTTCAGCTTTAAAAAAGTTTCCTGAAGGGTTTGACCATGAAATGGCCTATCAGCTGAGAGAGAGGGATCCTGCAACTCTTGAAGAGATGAAAAAAGGTGCTCTTGCTGTGGAAGTCAACTTTATGGAGAAGAGAGCAAGAATGAAAAATGAGAAGAGAGTGTCCTTTAGAGAAGAAAACACACCCTCTACTTCCAACTCAAAGATGGAGAGAATGATGGAGGAGATAATGAAGAAAATGAGCATCCTTGTGAGAGCACAAGCCAGTGAAAACCAAATTTCTCCTCAAAACAGAAACCAGAACCAGAATCAAAATTTTAGAAGGAACCAACCTCCAAACAGACCTAGGGAAGATGATCAATAGATCACTCCTCCCTTTCATCAAAACTATGTAAGTGAGGTTGAGGAAACAGCTGAGATAACAGAAGAAGATGATATCAACATGCTGGGGGTAGACAATGATGACTTTGAGATTCATTATGATAGAAAACAAGGTCTATACACACCTTATGATGAAAAAAGAGATGATGATGAAAATTATTATCAAGACATGGAAAATGTCATCATAGAGTCTCAAAGAGAATATGACCTTAGAAGAAAAACCAGTCAACAAACCCCCAACACCAGAACCTCTAACAAATCTTCACAAAACAGCACCGCAACCAAGCCTAAAGTTGTCAAACAAAAGGACAAAACACTGGCTGTTAATTCGGATAAAAGCATAGAGAAAGGCACTCAAAACAATGAAAAATAGAGTGCAGACATTAGTATTACTAATACTTCAGCTAGTACTCCTGCTAAGACCATTTTGTCAAATGTAAATAGAACAAATCAGCAAGCTGATGTTGCTGATAGACTGGAAGCTAGTAAGGCTGAGACAAGTTCTTTGAAGAACCAAATTCCTTTCAGCCTAGAGCAGGAAATTTCAAAGATCAAAATATCTGTTCCCCTGATTGAGTTAGCTGCCCAGAATGTATATAGAACCCAAATTTTGAAGGATTTAAACATAGAGGACCATAATGACATAATCAATCTTATCGATGACTAGCAAGAGCTCATTTTTGGTCCTAAGATTGAAGGTAGATATCAAGAGGGACCTGTTCCTCCCTTTTATGTAAGTTTAAATGTTCATGAAAAGATTTTTCATAACACTATGCATGATTCTGTGGCTTCTCATAATTTAATGCCTAAAGCTGTAATGGAGAGCCTTGGCCTAGAAATCACCAGACCTTATAAATACCTTTACTCCTTTGACTCAAGCACAGTAAAATGTTTAGGATTAATTAAATACCTCTTTGTTAACCTAGCCCAGATTCCAACCAAATGCTTAGTAATGGATATTGTTGTGGCTGATGTGCCCCCAAAGTATGGAATGCTATTATCAAGATCTTGGGGGGCTAAGTTACAAGGGAATATGCAGATGGACATGACCTATGCGACCATCCCTTTTTTCAATCAGACAAGAAGAATTTATAGGGAGTCTCATATGCAATACACAGTTACAAGACAAGACAGACCACAAAACTCTCCTCTGTACTCTGTAAATACAGGCCTTGATTCTTTTATTATGTTTAACGATGAAACACTCAGTGAAAAAGTCACTTTAAATGAACTAATGGCCGATAGGGAGGAGGAGGAACACAACACATCAGTGTCACAACAGTTTGTTGCTTTTGAAAATATTAGCAAACCCAACACAGGCCTTGAGCTACAAGTCATGTGTCCATTGCTCTTAAACTGGGACAATCAAGAAAACCACACTCAACACAACGAAAAACCTGCGGAGTTGAAACAAATCCAAGTAATTGCTGATATTCAAGAAACATCTGAAAGCACTTTAGCTAGAAAGGACAGACACCAAATGGACGAAATCGAAAATAGTCCTCTGTGGAGTATGTATTTTGATGGGGCATGCACTAGAACTAACGCGGGTGCAGGTGTCTGGATCTGCAACACTGAAAACAACCATACAGAAAGTATTTCCTATAAATTAACTTTTCAGTATTCAAATAACATAGCGGAATATGAATCCCTTCTCTTAGGCTTACGTTTGTTGAAAACGTTAGGAGCCAAGAGAATCAAAGTGTATGGGGATTCAGATTTATTCATTAGGCAAGTCAATGGGGAATATAACACAAATCATCCCAGACTTAGGGCCTACCAAAACGATGTCATGGACCTTTTAAAATATTTTGAGGAGTACCAAATTATTTTTGTCCCAAGAAAAAGAAATATTGCGGCCCACAATTTAGCCTTTGCAGCTAGAACATGCTTAACGCCATATGAAACCAAAGACTGTACAACTCAAATAAAATTTAGACCAGCCGTGCCTGATAATGAAAACTATTGGCAAGTGTTTGATGGAGACAAACAAATAGAAGACTTCATGCAATTCAGAAATGAATTCGAACTAAATATTTCAGACTCAGATTATGATACAGACTGCAGTGAAGAAAATTTCTTGGTGAAGAAGAACTGTCTCCTAAACTTGCCAATATGAATCTACTATCTAGAAAACTTGAAAACAAAACAGATCTGAATGCAGAGTTAGAAACAGAGGAGTTAGAAACTTTGCACTCTAAAGATCAGAGTTTTCCTACGGGTCTGGCCCCTTTAGAAGAGTTGTTCGATTTTAACGATGTGGCCAAGAAGCCAAAACTGGAACCTGTAGAGACTGAAGTGGAAGAGTGCAATATAGGCAGTGAACTTAAACCTATGATGATTAAACTATCTAAAA
The DNA here is from genome assembly GCA_034641835.2 of Pinus albicaulis. Classification (NCBI taxonomy): domain Eukaryota; kingdom Viridiplantae; phylum Streptophyta; class Pinopsida; order Pinales; family Pinaceae; genus Pinus; species Pinus albicaulis. The sequence goes on along the minus strand of CM076575.1, from coordinate 1,019,247,695 downwards.
CTTTACCAGCTCACATTAAACTCAAATACATAGAGTTGTTTAAATAATTTTCTGATGTTTTTGCGTGGAGTTACGAAGATCTGAAATCCTATGACACTGAAATAATACAACACAAAATTCCTCTCAAAGAAAACCAAAAACCATTCAAACAGAAACTGCGCAGAATAAACCCTGTTTAGCTGCCTCTGGTTGAGAAGGAAATCAGGAAAATGTATGAAGCTAGTATTATTCTCCCTATCAGATATTCTGAGTGGGTGTCTAATCTGGTGTCAGTTAGGAACAAAACTAGAGATATCAGGCTTTGTATAGGCTTTAGAGACTTAAACAAAGCTTCATTAAAATACAACTACCCTTTACCTAAGATGGATCATATTTTACAAAGGGTGGTAGGGTCTAGAAGAATTTCTTTGCTTGATGGCTACTCACGGTACAATTAGATCTTAGTTCACCCTACTGATCAATTAAAGACAACCTTTACTACACCATGGGGCACTTTCATGTATGTGAAAATGCCCTTTGGTCTAATGAATGCTGGAGCAACTTTTTAGCTAGCCATGGACATAGCATTCTCGGAAGAACTGGGATACTTCATCATTATATACCTTGATGATGTCACTGTGTTTTCAAAAATAGATGAAGAGCACTTAGCACACTTAAGAAAAGTTTTCGATAAATGCAGAAAGTTTGGGATATCTTTAAACCCTAAGAAAACACTATTTGGGCTCCAAGAAGGTAAACTTCTCAGGCACATTATTTCAGAAGAGGGTATTAAGATAGATCCCAAAAGGATTGAGGCCATATTGCAAATCTCTCATCCTCGAAACATCAAGGAGTTACAATCTTTCATTGGAAAGATTAATTTTTGAGAAGTTTCATCCCCAACTTGGCTGAGCTTCTTAGAAATATCACAAACATTTTGAAGAAGGAGAAAGGGGTAAAATGGACCTTGGAAGCAAAGAAATCCTTTGAGCTGGTGAAGCAAGCATTAACCAAAACACCAGTTCTAATAAGTCCTGATTTTTCAAAATATTTTTATATTTTTTAGTTTGCATCAGAACACACCATAGCTGTTGTCCTTTTACAGAAAAATCCACAAGGACAAGAGAAACCTATTGCATTATTTAGCAAGGCTTTGAGAGATTCTCCTCTGAAGTATAACATTATGGAGAAGCAAGCTTTTGCTTTGGTTAAAGCTTTGAAAGACTTCAGAGTATATATCTTGCACTCACACATCATTTCCTTTGTCCCAAACTCAGTTGTTAAAGAAATTCTAACACAGGACCCAGATGGTAAGAGAGGTAAGTGGATTGTTATTATTCTTGAATATGATTTAGAGATAAAACCCACTAAACTCATCAAAGGCCAAGGTCTAGCTAGATTAATGGTTGAATCCAATTTTGAGGTTCTCGATATTAATATGATTAATGCTTTGGATGTACAAGAGGAAATCTCAACTCCCATTGTTGAAGATGTTAGACTCCTATACCAATAGGTTTCATCTTTCATGATTGTCTTGATTGAATTATGGAATATGTTCAAACCTTTTTTCTTGAGCAAAGGTGTTCCATATTCTTGAAAAACCAAAAAATCAAAAAATTTAAAAAATGTAAAGAGGGTATACCCTAAAAGAAAGATCAAAGGGTAAAAAGAATAAAATGGTCAAAAAAGTAAAAGAAATGAACCCCAAGCAAAAAATAGACCAAGGAAAGTGTGCAAATCCAAATGCCACTACTACTTCATTTTTGTAAATAAAAGATTGTGTGCAGCTTGTTAAACTTTGCCACAATTCATGAATAAGTCAAAATGTTTAAACTTGACTTACTCATATTTCAATTTCATGTTATAGATTAGAGAATAAATATCTAGCCAAACAGTTTAATCTTAGCAGATAAGTAGATAGGTAGAGTTAATAAAAGGTGCTCAACAGCTTAATCTGAGCCCTTGGATGTAATAATGGTAGAATTAGATAGATTTGCCTTGTAAAAAAGAAAAGATTGATAAGGGTTTGCAAGTCTAAATGCACCCTAATAAAGAAGAGAAAATGGTAGTGTTAAGTAGATAGGGTAGGTAGATGGTGCTGCAAAGTGTTATTTGATGAATGTGCTGCTATATGTTGTTGATCCTTTACTTTCATCACAAGTACTAAAGCAGGAAATATACTGGAAAATCACAGCAAGCAAAGTCAAACTCATTAACCTCCCTCATCACTTTCCCCTCAAAGGTTTTACTAATTTCCCCCAAAGTACTAAGGTATTTGGAGATCAAAAGGGCTCAAGGCATTTCCTTGACTTCTGGAGGGACCGGACCCTTGGCCTAATGATCAAAAAGACCTAAGTACTTGAAATAATTCATCATTATAATCATTCACCTTCAATTTTTTCCTAAGTAAAATCCCATTTTGCTTAGGAAAATCATGCAAAATTTCCATAAAAATCCCTCAAAATAACTTACTATTCTAAGTTTAAGTGTTGAAGATAAAATGTTGCAATTTCCTTCAGAAGTTATCACTTTCTTAGATGTGCCAAGTGTTTTGAGTTCCCTTGTCCCTTTTTCATATTAATATTTAACTTTATTTTACTAAATCCCTAGTAAAATGCCCTATCCTAAGTATATAATTCCTTTTTTATAAATACCCCAAAAACCCTTCTATTATAAAGTTTAACCAAAGTAATTATTTTCCCAAATACTCATTAAAAACCCCGCTTCACAAACCCTTTGGTTAAATATATCTTTATATTATAATCCCGCCCTTATGGTAATTAAATAATCTTTATTTGTTACCATATAATAAAAACATATATACAAAAACTTTAAACATGCGATATGTATGTTTAAACAAAAAAATATGAATAAAACTAAAGTTTTAATTCCAAATAAAACTTCGGAAAATCCTCGTGCCACCGTGGTTTGTCCACATGGCATTCCACTTAACCAAGCCCCGCCGCAACCCCTTTCTTTACACATAAAGGGATTAATTAGTCATCAGGACTAATTAATAACCTTTCTCCGCCTATTAGATATCTCCCAGGGTGATTAGATTAAACCTTAAATTGTTTTAAAGCCCGACGGGCCCACACCTGAATCCTTCGCTTATTCCCCCATCACTTCAACCGTCGGATCAACCCTCCGCAGATCAACGATCCACGTGAACCCCGCTACCCATCCTTTGTGAGAACTTTAACGAGCGGGAAACGGGTGGTATTTGAACAGTTCACCTTCCACGTGGCGATCACTTTGTGGAATCGCTGCTCTTCCGACTAATACCACCCTCGACCAAAAGCGGTGCGGGGTTACCGCTTACCACTTACCGCCCGACCTTCGCTCACGTCAGCCCGTACGTCGATGACGTCACTCCTCGGAAAAATAAAAAACCCTTTTAACTTGTAAATAAAGCCATTTTTCCTTGTTTTCTGTTATTTTCGTTATTGAAAACGACAGCGCTCCCTGCTACAATTTTTCGAATTTCCACTGAAATTGACTGTGCTATTCGATTCACTCCAAGATTCCGCTGCACCCATGTTCGAGTACATTCCCGCCATCACCTGTTACCTGTTACGAACCAGCTTTCTTCTAAAAAACAGGTATTTATCCCGTTCCGCCCCGACTGCAAGTAAAACTCGGTTTTCTTTGTTTTTCGCTGAATTAGTGATTAAAAATCATCACTGAATTCCTCCCCTGAGGTTTTAAAACTGTGTAATTGCTCCTTGAACCTACAAATTGTGCCAATTTCCTTCATTTTAGAAATCTCGCCCGGCCTGTGAGGAAAACCAAAAACCTCCATTTTGAATCCACAAGAACCAAAATGGAGGTCCCGGCAGCTCTAAATATCACTCCACTGAATGCTCCTCACCGTGAATTGGAATATTTACCTTTGATAGATGAAGATTTCCAAATTAAAGACTTGCATTTTGATGAAAGTCCCCTATTGAGTTATTGTCGCTGCAGAGACGAATACTCAAAGGGGCAAGATCTTATAGGGTTGTGGGAATCAAATCTCCCAAGGTATCTCATCCCTTCAGTCATTTATTTCCCAGAAATCATCCATTATTGCCATTCAAACTATGATCCCACACGGAGGGTTGTAATAGCTCCTGATCAAAGTATTCTGTTTCCCATCACTCCCCAGGCTATCAATGCAATGTTACACTTTGAACCAGACCAAGAATTAGCACCATTGTCCATGGAAGGATCGATTGAGAAAACCAGGCAATTAACCCCAGAAAAGCTAAAATCCATGTGTCAGAATTTCATGTTACGTGAGCATCAGCCAAAAGGGTCTCCTCCCTATGGTTTTTACTATTTCAATACATTGGGAAGGCTCATTGTAAATATGATATCTTTTGTCTTGGGATTCAATACTAGTGAATATGTGGATGAGATAACCTTGGCTTTGCTATCCATTTTTACTCCGGGGCAACCTCCTGAGATTAAATATGATTTTGCTTCCTTCATAGCCAACAAGATCCATGATCAATTCATAAGGCTAGATATTGAAAAAGTTTTTAAGTACTCCTCAGTCATCTATCATCTCATTATCTACTATCAGTCAGAAAGGTTCCCTTTCCCTGTTCAAAAACTTGATGCCAAGGGAAACCCCAGGTCAGTCATATTTTGGTCCCCCATAATTCATTCTTCCTCTGATTCTCCCTATTCCTACACTGAATTCATTGATCAGTTTGTATATCCTGCAACAACTTTGTTAACAGGAATTCCTCCCCCAAGACTCAGTAATGAAATTAGAAATACCTTGCAACTGTCAAAGAGTTATAAAGTTGGGGATTGGTATTTGTATCAAAACCATACAGTCATCAGGATTTATGGATGTGAATTACGTCCATTCAGGTTACCCAGGTATGTGCCCATGAGGATTTTTGCCCTGGAATACTTCAGGCAGATGAACAATTCAAATGTGATCCATTTTTGTAATGTAAAGAAGAAAGCTCAGTTAAGGATCAAAAGCCAATTAGGTCCTTTCATCTGCAACTCTAGGGAGGCCGAGAGAGAGGCAGAAAATATATTACAGAGAAAGTTCCAAACATCTTTCCGTTGGGTTCCTTATGACCCAGTTGGTTTTATTTGTGAAAAGAGATTAAAGAATAAATCATCCCCTTATATACACCACAAGATTCCTGATATAGAACAGTATGCCAATCAAGATGAATGGATTGAAGGAACACTTGTTGAAGAAGAAAGTGAAGCTGACAAAATGAATAAAATTATGAAAGATGTTGAGAAGAACTTTGACCTAGAATCTTATGGTCAAGTGCAGGTACCCTACATTGGCACTTCTTCAACAGCAACCCTACAGCAAGCATTACAGGAAAGCAGTTCATCAGTTGCGGCAGAATCAAAGGGCAAAGGAAAAGAACCTGCAATCCAGGTTATTGAAACTTTGGTCATGGCAAAGAAACCACAAACTTCTAAAGCACTTGAACAATCACAGGTTTCTCCCACTCAGGTACAACATCCAGAGGTTCCAGAGTTACAGACTCCATCAAATGTGGAAATAGGAAAGAAAAGGCTGGTTTCAGACACCACTCCTCCAAAAGAAACCTCACAGGTACATCAGGTCAAGAAACAGAAACCAAATCCACCTCCAGATGTGGAAATTATAGATGAAGTATTTGATGATGGAAGGGAAGATAGTCAGCAAACTGGCACAGCAAGTGAAACAAACATAAGCCAGAAAGGGAAAGCTTTATAAAAGCAATTGAGTACTGAAGTATCCTCTTTCAGACCACCAAAGACAGACACAGGGGATATTAAAAGAACCTTCATTAATATTAAAGCAAAGAATGATCCATTGAAAATGAAGGTATATGATCAGTATATGAAGATGGCTCCCCATAATCAAGAAAGGTTAATGTCAGCGTTTGACCTTTCACAAGGCAAAATTCTGATGAGCCACTTCAAGACAAAGGTGCCAAAGCCCACTTCAGCAGCTGATTACATCAGAACAAATTTTGAAGTTTTGGCAAAAGATATCCATCCTCTGGACCAGATAGAGCTACACAGACAAACTGGGGAAATGGTCTATTCTACTCTTACCAACAAGGCCATGGCAGCTATAACGCTACAGGATTCTTTGAATAACACTACTGCACAATTGCAAATTGAGAAGGCCTCTTCACAGGCCAAAGATAATAGAATAAAGTCTTTAGAAGAAATAATCATCGGTTTGGGTCACAATCCCAAAGACATTAAAAGTATTGAGGCATTAATAAAGAATAAAGATGATGACATAGCTGCACTCAGAAAGCAGCTAAAATTACCAGCCTCAAGGCACCCTCAGACCCAAGAAGTTCTAAAAGGGAATTCACAGGAAGAAATAATGGAGTTGCTCCTAAATATGACTGAGCGACTAAGTGAAACGGAGAAGGAATTGGAAAAAGCTTTGCAGGAACAGGAAACTATCAGGCAGACATCAACAACAGGGCAGCAGATACAGCCATCCCAGGTAAACACTTCTGGTTTGAATTCTGATGAATTAATAAAGCAGATGGAAAGTATACAACTAAGGGTCACAGAACTCCAAGAAAAGAAATTGCAATTAGTAAAATTGGAGGAAAAATATGATACATCTAAAAAGACAGCTGCTGATAACACCAGGGAGATAAAAAGGTTGGAAAAATTGGTTCAGGCTTTGGAAAAAGATCTTTCATTGGAGAAGCCTTTAAACGAAATAAATGACATTCTTTGGGGTAACATCATTGAGTTAATAAAGGGTATTTGGCCCTCTATTCAAGCTATTTTTGAACAAAATGAGTTGGTTAAAATAGCCCAAGAAGAAATAAACAGAATCAGACATGAATTAAGAGGCAGGCCTGAGCAGGCCAATCAACTCATTCAATTTTTGAACACCAGGACAAAGCAACAGCTTGCAGTGTTAGGGATTGATGACAGGATAGGCACAGTTTTGGAAATAAAGAGAGTTTTCATCAAGAGAACTTTCATGCAGAATTTAGAAAGGAAGTGCACAGATATTTTGGTTGATATCAACATTTTCAGAGAGAAATTTCAAGCTTTGTTAGATAGTGGGTTACCAAGTCCTATGCTCATAGAGGATCAAATAATGGACTTAGAAACCTATATAAAGAAAATAAATGCTCATGCTCAAAATACAGCTGCTTGTTCTCCTAGTTTACCACAATCAACATTACCAACAGGGAGAAATATCTATGATAGAGTAAGGAATTTATTTCATCTGGAACATGAAATAAGGTATTTGTTTCCTAATGAGCCCACCTTCTACAAACTCACAGAAGCAGATGAAACATTGAGAAAACTCAAAAGGACCATGATACCAGATAATCAATGGTGGAAGGAAATGTTGGAAATTCTATAAAAGTTATTTTCAGGATGAGAATTTATCTTTACTATCAAGTAAATGGTAAAAATGAGTACAGATGAAAGAGCATCAGTTACACAGGTTAAAGAGTATCCGTAAAGACAAAGAGTATCAAGCAAGCAAATAAATTACTCCAAAAGACAGCAACGAGCCCTTTTTCAGCACTTACCTCCAGCACATCCACAAAGAAAGGGAACAACACATCAGCAGTTACTTATTATGCCATCTACGAGACCATTTGTCTTCTGTTTACTTGTAAATTAATCCTTAGTCACCCCAAAATATGGGCTAGGATAGTGTGAGATATTTTCAATTATTTAGTGTATAAATAAACCCTCAAAGAGAGTGTTGAGGGTGGATTCTATTACTCTGTTGTAACATTGAGATTTTCGGAATAAAAGCATTTTGGAGAAATTTTTCGTGGCTTACTGGATGACGATTTAAAGCACTGGAATTGTTGCATGATTCATGTGTTGGACTACAGTTCAATAAGTCTTTCTACCCTTTGTCTGAAGTTTTATATTAGTTTATAATATCATCATATCCATTTCTGAATAATTTACATAAAGGATTGAATCAGAATTTGCTTAATTGTACTCTGATTTCAAATGTGGTTGTTCTTAATGTTTTCTTCTAAATTAGTTATAAGCATGAATTCTTGAATGCTATTGCTTTGCTAATTTAAACATTGTTGATTACTATAATAAAGAATTCTTCATTGCTCTTTGTTTGTATTCATCTCTTTTCTTTCCTTTGAAACATGGTGAAAGATTCTTAGCTGCCTTTCATCCCTTCAAGATCATCCCATCCACTTTAAATTTTAATGATTGTTCTCTGTCTAGCTATCTTGCCCTGTAATACCATCTTGTGTTTAGAATAGAAATCCAGTAAAGCCATCCTTTGACTCCATAGCCCAATGGACTGAAAGCTCTCAACCTTGCCCTTAGTTTGTAGATTCCACCATTTTCCAAAACAAACTTTGAATCTATAACTAGCCTAAAACCTTCTAAGAACAAAGATAAATTATAAAGAGAGAGCCCTCTTTGGATGCAGATTGGCTAGATTCTGTATCTAAAAGGTTGGTTTGTGGTTACCTCGGGTATACTTTCCTCTTACACAACTTCTAGGAAAACCTGAGTGATAACATAGTGGCGACCATACTGGGGATCTGAATCATTTTATTGATACTATTGTTTGATTTATAAGCTATGGACAGAGTCTGAAGATCAGCCAGGAAGCCTTTGAAATTGCTTTTGCTCTGCAATTGCAAAATTAAATAAATGCTGTTTCAGTCTATCTCTGATTTAGCTTATATACTGAACCTTAGTTTCAAAAAATTTTAATCAGACTCTCTAGTTTAAACAGATCTTTGAGGAAATCTTAATCACATATCATTATTTCTTAAAGAATTTGTAGAAGTTGTATTTATTTTTCAATTAAAATCCAAAAATCCAAAAACACATAGTCTAAGAAAACTGGCTTCAGAAAGGATTCGACATACTAGGTCAAACCCCGACCCCAATCCACCACCAATATTTGAAAATCCAAATCTGATCCCTAGGATTCTTAGAAGACAAGGAAGTCAAGAAAGTTCTGAAAGAGGAAGTCAGGAGAGTACAGGAAGTTCTAGACCACTTTCTAGATCTGCATCTTGTCCTGTGAAAATTATATATATTGATGACATTCCTTTGATGCACGATTTGAAACATCTTTGTTTGTGAATTTTTCCAAAAATGAATTATTTAGATTAGTTCCAGATCCATTGTTCTTTGAAGATTTTCAATACAGATTTGTTTCACATCATCTTGATAGAGAATTGCATAACTCTATTCAGTCTGAACAAACCTTTGAAGAAAGTTCAAACATTTCTGTGATTACTGAAGCATCTCCAAGTTCAGTCACTTTTTCTCAAACTTTTCAAACACCTGTTATCCCTTCTACTCCTCCATCTCCTCCTGCCAGATCATCAACTCCTATTACCTCACTTTATCTTCCAATGGCTAATCGATATGCCCCTCTACAGTTACCAGCCAACCCTCCAGCTTTACCTCAGGACTACCAGAGTAAGATCACACCTTTTGATGGATCGGGTACTTATACAGCTCAACAACACACCAAAAGAATGACTTATTACTTTGAGTTTTATGAGATTGATACTGATAATATCCGAATGAGAATTTTCGTTCAGAGTCTTACTGGAGAAGTTAGAACTTGGTTTATGGCTCTTACCCCGAACAGTATTGCTGATTTAGAAGCTTTGTATAGGGCATTTTTGAACAGATGGGAGAAAAAGAAGGATCCTCTTCAGATCCTATCAGAATTTGAGAAATTAAGAAGAAGACCTAACGAAACCGTGCAAGATTACATCATAAGATTCAATGAAGCATATAATGCAGTTCCTCAAAACCTAAGACCCCCACCTGACTCTGTGTTGGTTAAATTTCCAGATGGTTTTGACTCTGATATAGCTTATTCCCTGAGGGAAAGAGCTCCTCAAACATTAGAGGAAATGCAAAGCATAGTGGTGAGTGTAGAAGCAAATCTGATTGAAAAACGAGCCAGAGCTAGGGCAGAAAGAAGAATGCCTATGAATGAAGAACCTTCAGCTTTTGAAAAGAAGTTGGATGTAATCATTAAAGGTATGGAAAGATTAGGAGACAAAGTGGAAACCATTGAAAGAAAGTCTTCTACCGACAATCAGAATGTTGCAAGAAACCCGAACTTTAGGAGGAATTTGAATCAAAATAGTGGAAAGAATGTTCCTGACCAGAACATTAGGCCACCCTTCCAAGAAAACTTTGTTGAAGGCTCAACTTCTGAAGAACCTACAGAAGATGTAGAAATAAACAATGTAACTGATGACAAAAATGAACCAGAAGTCTACCTATCACAGGATGACCAAGAGAATCACATCCTTGAAACATTCCAAACTCATTCAGGTGAGACTTTTGATTTCAAGGAAGGCTATGACACAGCAATCTATGAGGTTCATAAACAGTATAACTTGAGAAGTAGGCGGATTGAGGTGCCAGAGAATACCAAACAGAAAACAACAAAACAAAATGTCAAAGGTAAAGTCAACATTCCCCCTGTACAAAACAGTCCCCAAGTACAAATTTTGTCTATAATAACTCCCAACCCTTCAAATCCAATAATTGAAGATGTCTCGGACAACCAACCAAACAACAAACAACAGTCTAATACATTTCCTCCTGTAGGAAATGTAGAAGAAACAATAGAAGTTAGTCCAGAAACATCTTCAAAACAAAACTTCATTCATGAAAAAGAGAAAAACATTGAAGACCCAAAAAACAGAGAAAACCCAACTGTGCAAAACACTAAAACTCAAACGGAAAAACCTTTTAATCTAGAGGCTGAAATAGGCAAACTCAAGATAGCTGTTCCTTTATCAGAATTGGCTAAACATGATGTCTATAGGAGTCAGATTACCAAGTCCCTAAACATTAAGATTACTGGATTAGATGATTCAGTAAACATTCTTGATGATCAACCCAAACTTCTTTTTGGCCCTGAGGTTAATGGCAAACCAGAAAGTGGAGGAACTCCTCCATTTTATGTAAGCCTGAATGTTCATGACAAGATACTCCATAATGCAATGCTTGACTCTCGAGCATCTCACAATTTGATGCCAAAAGCAGTAATGGAAAGATTGAATCTAGATATTACCAGACCGTACAAAGATTTGTTTTCATTTGATTCCAGTCAGGTAAAATGTTTAGGTTTGATTAAAGATCCGTGTGTCACTTTGGTACAATACCCTGCTAAGTCTGTTTTAATGGACATAGTAGTTGCTGATATTCCACCTAAATATGGTATGTTATTGTCTAGATCTTGGGGTGCTAAACTTGGAGGATCTATTCAACTAGACATGTCATATGCAACTATTTCAGTATTTGGTCAGCCTAAAAGATTATATAGAGAAACCTTGATGAAGTACTTAGTCAGTAGCCATGAGAAGCCTGAAAACTTCCCTGTTTACTCTATACATTCTGATATGGATTCTTTTATTTTATACAATGCTGAGTTGGATATTCCTACTGAAATAGAAGCTCCGGAATTGGAAACCATAAACAAAACCACCGTTAAAATTGAAGAGATTTCTGAAAACAAGGAAACACCAGTCGATCAAGAAATACCAGAAGAAACTAAACAACTAGCTCCTGTCAAGAAACATTTTAAAACAATTGATGAAGATTATGAACATGAAATTCTATGGCATTTAGAGTTTGATGGCTCAGTAAATAGACTTGGGGTAGGAGCTGGGATTTGGTTACATAATGTTGAGAACAATTATGCAGAGGGTCATGCTTATAGGTTGAATTTCAAATGCACTAACAACATGGCAGAGTATGAAGCTCTTTTATTAGGGATTAAACATGTCAAGAAGTTAGGAGCTATTAGGGTATCAATCATAGGAGATTCCGAACTAATCATTCAACAGATTAAAGGAGAATGTTCAACAAAAGACATGAGACTGAAACAATACAGAGAGACAGTTGTAGAGATTCTCAACACATTTTTACAAGCTCAACTTGCCAAGATTCCCAGGAAACAAAATTTACATGCTCACAGTTTGGAAATGTTTGCTAGTACATGTAAGTAACTACCTTTTGATCCTAATCATCAGTTTTCAGCTGAGATTAGACACAGGCCTGCAATACCAGACAATCTTTTGAATTGGCAAGTATTTGTGAATAACAATCAAATCAATAATTTTTTGACACTTCAAAGTGAGTTTTCTAACTGTAATATAGATGAGGATATAACTATTGATGAATCTGATCATGGAAAAGAACAAAAAATAGAAATTTCAAGAGAAAATGCAATTCATATGTTGCATCCAACCACATTCACTGAAAAAGACATGCAAAATTTGAAACGCATGGAATCTGATGAGATCATAGAAGATGAGACAGAAATCATTAATTTAAAGGATAATCATTTGCCCAAAGGATTAACACCTTTGGAAGATCTGTTTGACTCAAATGATATTCCATTTAGACCTAAAATGGAACCTGTCAAGGCTGATATGGAAGAATGCAACTTAGGAACCCCAGAAAATCCCAAAATGGTTAAGTTGTCCAAATCTCTTCCAAAAGATCAAAAAGTTAAATATGTTGAACTATTAAAAGAATTCCAGGACGTTTTTGCCTAGAGTTATGAAGACCTCAAATCTTATGATACTTCCATCATTCAACACACTATACCTTTGAAACCAGACCAGAAACCTTTTAAACAAAAGCTTAGAAGAATAAATCTTGTTTTATTACCCTCAATTGAAAAGGAAATCAAAAGGATGTTTGAAGCAGGGATTATAGCTCCTATCAGATTCTCAGAATGGGTTTCCAACCTGGTACCAACAAGAAAGAAGACAGGAGAAATTAGATTGTGTGTCGACTTAAGAAATTTGAATAAAGTTTCTTTAAAAGACAACTATCCTCTGCCGAAAATGGACCACATTCTGCAAAGGGTTATAGGATCTTCGAGAATATCACTACTGGATGGATTTTCAGGGTACAACCAGATTCTGGTTCATCCTGATGATCAGGATAAAACATCATTTACAACACCATGGGGTACGTTTAAATATGTCAAAATGCCATTTGGGCTCAAGAATGCAGGAGCTACATTTCAAAGAGCAATGGATATTGCTTTTGCTAAAGAGATACATGATTTTCTTGTAATTTACCTAGATGATTTGACTGTTTTTTCTAAAACAGATCAAGAGCATTTAGATCACTTAAGGCAAGTATTTATAAAGTGCAGAAAATATGGAATTTCTTTGAACCCTAAGAAGTCATTGTTTGGTTTGGAAGAAGGAAAGCTCTTAGGGCACATTATTTCTAAAGATGGCATTAGGATTGATCCAGAAAGAATTCAAGCAATTTTGCAAATACCCCACCCCATAAACATAAAAGAGTTGCAAGCATTCATAGGAAAAATTAATTTCTTGAGAAGATTTATTTCTAGTCTAGTAGAGTTACTTAGATTACTAACTAACATGTTGAGGAAAGATTCAAGCATTGACTGGACTGTAGAAGCCAAACAATCATTCGAGGAAATTAAAATGGCTTTAACAAGGACACTAGTTTTGACCAGTCCTAAATTTGATAGAGACTTTATTATTTTTTCATTTGCTTCTGAACATACTGTTGCAGTTGTTTTACTTCAAAAATATGACCAAGGGTGTGAAAAGCCAATAGCATTTTTTAGTAAAGAACTGAGGGATGCATCTCTAAAATACAATATTATGGAAAAACAGGCTTTTGCATTGGTAAAAGCAATCAAAGATTTCAGAGTCTACATATTATATTCTCATGTGATAGCTTACGTGCCTAATGCAGTAGTTAAAGATATTTTGACTCAAGATGGCATTGAAGGTAAACGAGGTAAGTGGATAGCTACCATTTTAGAATATGATATTGAGATTAAACCAACAAAACTCATAAAAGGTCAAGGATTGGCACAACTCATGACAGAAACCAATTGCCAAGCCTTAGACATCAATGAACTGGATGACAATCAGGAGATGGCGACTCCAAAGATCAGTCAAGCTTTCTTAGATTCACCCTGGTACACTGATATAATTCATGTTTTATTAAACCTGCAAGCTCCTCCAGGGTTGTCCAGAACCAAAAGAAGATTTTTAAAAATGACATCTTTGAAATATTGTATTTTAGATAGCACTTTATTTTGGAAAAATCATGAAGGAATCTTGTTGAATTGTCTCTTAAAAGATGAAGCTGATAAAGTACTTAATGAATTTCATGCAGGGGATTGTGGAGGAAATCTCTACTGGAAATCAACTGCAGACAAAATCTTAAGGGCTGGTTTTTACTGGCCAACTTTATTTTCAGATGTTAAGAAATTTGTAACAACTTGTCATAAATGTCAAATATTTGAGGGTAAAAGAAAGTTGTTACCTCTGCCTTTAAAACCAATTTCCACAGAAAGACCTTTTCAACAATGGGGGTTAGATTTTATTGGAGAAATTCATCCCCCTTCTTCAGGGCAACATAGATGGATTTTAACTACCACATACTACTTCACTAAATGGATTGAAGCCATCCCATGTAGACAGTCCAATGATTCTGTGATTATTGGGTTTTTAGAAACCAACATACTTTCAAGATTTGGCTGTCCAGAAAAGATTATAACAGACAATGCTGCTGCATTTAAATCAAAGAAAATGATTAGTTTCTGCCATAAATATCATATTAATTTAGGCCATTCAACAGCCTATTACCCCCAGGGTAATGGACTAGCAGAATCTTCTAATAAAAGCCTTATCAATATCATCAAAAAGTTATTGGAAGAAAACAAAAAGAATTGGCACAAGAAACTGACCAATGCATTGTGGGCAGACAAACTTACAACTAAGAAATCTATTGGGACTAGTCCATATGAGTTAGTTTATGGGATTGAAGCAAGATTTCCATCATCTTTAGGAATTCCTGTTATGAAATTACTTCAGGAGGCTCAAGTGGAGCCAAATGACATTCAAAGAAGAATTAATCAGACAATCCACCTGCAACAAACCAGGGAAGAGGTATACCAAAGATCACAAGTCTTGCAGGGAAAGTTAAAGAAAATGTTTGATAAAAGGACTAAATCAGAGGATTTTCAACTAGGTGATAAAGTCCTGAGATGGGATTCTAGAAGAGAAGAAAAAGGGAAACATGGAAAGTTTGATTTCTTGTGGAAAGGGCCTTATATCATTCATGCCTTGTAGGGAAACAACACTTACTTTTTGAAGGAGTTGAACAATTCAGAAGTTGAAGAAGGACCAGTCAATGGTCGAATGCTCAAGCATTATTTTGATCCCATTTACTAGAATGTTTTGATTTTTCTAACTTGTACATAATATATCCTTTTTTCTAATGCAGTTTTGGATTGGATGGTGACTTCTTGGAATTGAAGCCCGAAGTGAAGGCCCTAAGTTCCAAAAATTTCACTATCATATGTAAAATAAACCTACCAGAAGAAGGAAGATTTCATACTTTCAGTTTGAAGACATTTTGAGGCATCTGATCTGCTGTTCTTGACTTTTCACAAGGAAAAGCCATCCCCAAGTGGAGCCAGTGTTAGACTCCTATACCAATAGGTTTCATCTTTCATGATTGTCTTGATTGAATTATGGAATATGTTCAAACCTTCTTTCTTGAGCAAAGGTGTTCCATATTCTTGAAAACCAAAAAATCAAAAAAATTTAAAAAAATGTAAAGAGGGTATACCCTAAAAGAAAGATCAAAGGGTAAAAAGAATAAAATGGTCAAAAAAGAGAAAGAAATGAACCCCAAGCAAAAAATAGACCAAGGAAAGTGTGCAAATCCAAATGCCACTACTATTTCATTTTTTGTAATAAAACAATTGTGTGCAGCCTGTCAAAACCTTTGCCACAATTCATGAATAAGTCAAACTGTTTAAACTTGACTTACTCATATTTCAATTTCATGTTATAGATTAGAGAATAAATATCTGACCAAACAGTTTAATCTTGGCAGATAAGTAGATAGGTAAAGTGAATAAAAGGTGCTCAACAGTTCAATCTGAGCCCTTGGATGTAATAAGGGTAGAATTAGATAGATTTGCCTTGTAAAAAAGAAAAGATTGATAAGGGTTTGCAAGTCTAAATGCACCCTAATAAAGAAGAGAAAATGGTAGTGTTAAGTAGATAGGGTAGGTAGATGGTGCTGCAAAGTGTTATCTGATGAATGATGCTGCTACATGTTGTTGATCCTTTACTTTCATCACAAGTACTAAAGCAGGAAATACACTGGAAAATCACAGCAAGCAAAGTCAAACTCATTAACCTCCCTCATCACTTTCCCCTCAAGAGTTTTACTAATTTCCCCCAAAGTACTAAGGTATTTGGAGATCAAAGGGGCTCAAGGCATTTCCTTGACTTCTGGAGGGACCAGACCCTCGACCTAATGATCAAAAAGACCTAAGTACTTGAAATAATTCATCATTATAATCATTCACCTTCAATTTTTTCCTAAGTAAAATCCCATTTTGCTTAGGAAAATCATGCAAAATTTCCATAAAAATCCCTCAAAATAACTTACTATTCTAAGTTTAAGTGTTGAAGATAAAATGTTGCAATTTACTTCAGAAGTTATCACTTTCTTAGATGTGCCAAGTGTTTTGAGTTCCCTTGTCCCTTTGTCATATTAATATTTAACTTTATTTTACTAAATCCCTAGTAAAATGCTCTATCCTAAGTATATAATTCCTTTTTTATAAATACCCCAAAAACCCTTCTATTATAAAGTTTAACCAAAGTAATTATTTTCCCAAATATTCATTAAAAACCCCCCTTTCACAAGCCCTTTGGTTAAATATATCTTCATATTATAATCCCGCCCTTATGGTAATTAAATAATGTTTATTTGTTACCATATAATAAAAACATATATACAAAAACTTTAAACATGCGATATGTATGTTTAAACACAAAAATATCAATAAAACTAAAGTTTTAATTCCAAATAAAACTTCGGAAAAGTCTCGGGCCACCGTGGTTTGTCCACCTGGCATTCCACTTAACCAAACCCCGCCACAACCCCTTTCTTTACGCATACTGGATTAATTAGTCATCAGGACTAATTAATAACCTTTTTCCGCCTATTAGATATCTCCCGGGGTGATTAGATTAAACCTTAAATTGTTTTAAAGCCCGAAGGGCCCACACCTAAATCCTCCGCTTATTCCCCCATCACTTCAACCGTCGGATCAACCCTCCGCAGATCAACGATCCACGTGAACCCCGCTACCCATCCTTTGTGAGAACTTTAACGAGCGGGAAACGGGTGGTATTTGAACAGTTCACCTTCCACGTGGCGATCACTTTGTGGAATCGCTGCCCTCCCGATTTAAACCACCCTCATTCAAAAGCGGTGCGGGGTTACCGCTTACCACTTACCACCCGACCTTCGCTCACGTCAGCCCGTACGTCGATGACGTCACTCCTCGGAAAAATATAAACCCTTTTAACTTGTAAATAAAGCCATTTTTCCGTGTTTTTCTGTTATTTTCGTTATTGAAAACGACAGCGCTCCCTGCTATGATTTTCGAAATTTCTACTGAAATTGACTGATTCACTCCAAGATTTCGCTGCACCCGTGTTCAAGTACATTCCCGCCATCAAATGTTACCTGTTAAGAACCAGCCTTGTTCTAAAAAACAGGTATTTATCCTTTTCCGCTCCGGCTGCAAGTAAAACTCAGTTTTCTTTGTTTTTCGCTGAATTAGTGATTAAAAATCATCACTGAGTCTTCCCCAAAGGTTTTAAAACTGTGTAATTGTTCCCTGAACCAACAAATTGTGCCAATTTCCTTCATTTTAGAAATCTCGCCCGGCCTGTGAGGAAAACCAAAAACCTCCATTTTGAATCCACAAGAACCAAAATGGAGGCCCCGGCAGCTCTGAATATCACTCCACTGAATGCTCCTCACCGTGAATTGGAATATTTACCTTTGATAGATGAAGATTTCCAAATTAAAGAATTGCATTTTGATGAAAGTCCCCTATTGAGTTATTGTCGCTGCAGAGACGAATTCTCAAAGGGGCAAGATCTTATAGGGTTGTGTGAATCAAATCTCCCAAGGTATCTCATCCCTTCAGTCATTTATTTCCCAGAAATCATCCATTATTTCCATTCAAACTATGATCCCACACGGAGGGCTGTAATAGCTCCTGATCAAAGTATTCTGTTTCCCATCACTCCCCAGGCTATCAATGCCATGTTACACTTTGAACCAGACCAAGAATTAGCACCATTGTCCATGGAAGGATTGATTGAGAAAACCAGGCAATTAACCCCATAAAAGCTAAAATCCATGTGTCAAAATTTCATGTTACCTGAGCATCAGCCAAAAGGGTCTCCTCCCTATGGTTTTTACTATTTCAATACATTGGGAAGGCTCATTGTAAATATGATATCTTTTGTCTTGGGATTCAACACCAGTGAATATGTGGATGAGATAACCTTGGCTTTGCTATCCATTTTTACTCCTGGGCAACCTCCTGAGATTAAATATGATTTTGCTTCCTTCATAGCCAACAAGATCCATGATCAATTCATAAGGCTAGATATTGAAAAAGTTTTTAAGTACTCCTCAGTCATCTATCATCTCATTATCTACTATCAGTCAGAAAGGTTCCCTTTCCCTGTTCAAAAACTTGATGCCAAGGGAAATCCCAGGTCAGTCATATTTTGGTCCCCCATAATTCATTCTTCTTCCGATTCTCCCTATTCCTACACTGAATTCATTGATCAGTTTGTATATCCTGCAACAACTTTGTTAACAGGAATTCCTCCCCCAAGACTCAGTAATGAAATTAGAAAGAGCTTGCAACTTTCAAAGAATTATAAAGTTGGGGATTGGTATTTGTATCAAAACCATACAGTCATCAGAATTTATGGATGTGAATTACATCCATTCAGGTTACCCAGATATGTGCCCATGAGGATTTTTGCCTTGGAATACTTCAGGCAAATGAACAATTCAGATGTGATCCATTTTTGTAATATAAAGAAGAAAGCTCAATTAAGGATCCAAAGTCAATTAGGTCCTTTCATCTGCAACTCTAGGGAGGCCGAGAGAGAGGCAGAAAATATATTACAGAGAAAGTTCCAAACATCTTTCCGTTGGGTTCCTTATGACCCAGTTGGTTTTATTTGTGAAAAGAGATTAAAGAATAAATCATCCCCTTATATACACCACAAGATTCCTGATATAGAACAGTATGCCAATCAAGATGAATGGATTGAAGGAACACTTGTTGAAGAAGAAAGTGAAGCTGACAAAATGAATAAAATTATGAAAGATGTTGAGAAGAACTTTGACCTAGAATCTTATGGTCAAGTGCAGGTACCCTACATTGGCACTTCTTCAGCAGCAACTCTACAGCAAGCATTACAGGAAAACAGTTCATCAGTTGCAGCAGAATCAAAGGGCAAAGGAAAAGAACCTGCAATCCAGGTTATTGAAACTTTGGTCATGGCAGAGAAACCACAAACTTCCAAAGCACTTGAACAATCATAGGTTTCTCCCACTCAGGTACACCATCCACAAGTTCCAGAGTTACAGACTCCATCAAATGTGGAAATAGGAAAGAAAAGGCAGGTTTCAGACACCACTCCTCCAAAAGAAACCTCACAGGTACATCAGGTCAAGAAACAGAAACCAAATCCACCTCCAGATGTGGAAATTATAGATGAAGTATTTGATGATGGAAGGGAAGATAGTCAGCAAACTGGCACAGCAAGTGAAACAAACATAAGCCAGAAAGGGAAAGCTTTACAAAAGCAATTAAGCACTGAGGTCTCCTCTTTCAGACCACCAAAGACAGACACTGGAGATATTAAAAGAGCCTTCATTAATATTAAAGCAAAAAATGATCCATTAAAAATGAAGGTATATGATCAGTATATGAAGATGGCTCCCCATAATCAAGAAAGGCTAATGTCAGCGTTTGACCTTTCACAAGGCAAAATGCTGATGAGCCACTTCAAGACAAAGGTGCCAAAGCCCACTTCAGCAGCTGATTACATCAGAACAAATTTTGAAGTTTTGGCGAAAGATATCCATCCACTGGACCAGATAGAGCTACACAGGAAAACTGGGGAAATGGTCTATTCTACTCTTACCAATAAATCCATGGCAGCTATAACGCTGCAGGATTCTTTGAATAACACAACTGCACAATTGCACATTGAGAAGGCCTCTTCACAGGCTAAAGATAATAGAATAAAGTCTTTAGAAGACATAATTATTGGCTTGGGTCATAACCCCAAAGACATTAAAAGTATTGAGGCATTAATAAAGAAGAAAGATGATGACATAGCTGCACTCAGGAAGCAGCTAAAATTGCCAGCCTCAAGGCACCCTCAGACCCAAGAAGTTCTAAAAGGGAATTCACAGGAAGAAATAATGGAGTTGCTCCTAAATATGACTGAGCGACTAAGTGAAACGGAGAAGGAATTGGAACAAGATTTGCAGGAACAGGAAACTATCAGGCAGACATCAACCATAGGTACTACAACAACAGGTCAGCAAACACAACCATCCCAGGTAAACACTTCTGGTTTGAGTTCTGATGAATTAATAAAGCAGATGGAAAGTCTACAACTAAGGGTCACATAACTCCAAACAACGAAATTGCAATTAGTAAAATTGGAGGAAAAATATGATACATCTAAAAAACAGTTGCTGATAACACCAGAGAAATAAAAAGGTTAGAAAAATTGGTTCAGGCTTTGGAAAAAGATCTTTCATTGGAAAAGCCTTTAAAGGAAATAAATGACATTCTTTGGGGTAACATCATTGAGTTAATAAAGGGCATTTGGCCCTCTATTCAAGCTATTTTTGAACAAAATGAGTTTGTTAAAATAGCCCAAGAAGAAATAAACAGAACCAGAAATGAATTAAGAGGCAGGCCTGAGCAGGCCAATCAGCTCATTCAATTTTTGAACACCAGGACAAAACAACAGCTTGCAGTATTAGGGATTGAGGACAGAACCGGCGCAGTTTTAGAAATAAAGAGAGTTTTCATCAAGAGAACTTTCATGCAGAATTTAGAAAGGAAGTGCACAGATATTTTGGTTGATATCAATATTTTCAGAGAGAAATTTCAAGCTTTGTTGGACAGTGGGTTACCAAGTCCTATGCTCTCAGAGGATCAAATAATGGACTTAGAAACCTATATAAAGAAAATAAATTCTCATGCTCAAAATACAGCTGCTTGTTCTCCTAGTTTACCACAATCAACATTACCGACAGGGAGAAACATCTATGATAGAGTGAGGAATTTATTTCATTTGGAACATGAAATAAAGTATCTATTTCCTAATGAGCCCACCTTTTACAAACTCACAGAAGCAGATGAGACATTAAGAAAGCTCAAAAGGACTATGATACCAGATAATCAATGGTGGAATGAAATGTTTGAAATTCTATAAAAGTTATTTTCAGGATAAGAATTTTATCTTTACTATCAAGTAAAGGATAAAATGAGTACAGATGAAAGAGTATCAGTTACACAGGTTAAAAGAGTATCCGTAAAGACAAAGAGTATCAAACAAGCAAAGAAATTACTTCAGAAGACAGCAACAAGCTCTTTTTCAGCACTTGCCTCCAGCACATCCATAAAGAAAGGAAACAACACATTAGCAGTTACTTATTATTCTATCTACGAGACCATTTGTCTCCTGTTTACTTGTAAATTAATCCTTAGTCACCCCAAAATATGGGCTAGGATAGTGTGAGATATTTTCAATTATTTAGTGTATAAATAAACCCTCAAAGAGAGTATTGAGGGTGGATTCTATTACTCTGCTGTAACATTGAGATTTTCAGAATAAAAGCATTTTGGAGAAATTTTTCGTGGCTTACTGGATGACGATTTAAAGCACTGGACTTGTTGCAGGATTCATGTGTTGGACTACAGTTCAATAAGTCTTTCTACCCTTTGTCTGAAGTTTTATATTAGTTTATAATATCATTATGTCCATTTCTGAATAATTTACATAAATGATTGAATCAGAATTTACTTAATTGTACTCTGATTTCATATGTGATTGTTCTTAATGTTTTCCTCTAAATTGGTTATAAGCATGAATTCTTAAATGCTCTTGCTTTGCTAATTTAAACATTGTTGATTACTATAATAAAGAATTATTCATTGCTCTTTGTTTGTAGTCATCTCATTTCTTTCTTTGAACATGGTGAAAGATTCTTAGCTGCCTTTCATCCCTTCAAGATCATCCCATCCACTTTAAATTTTAAGATTTGTTCTCTGTCTAGCTACCTTGCCCTGTAAAGCCATCTTGAGTGTAGAATAGAAATCCAGTAAAGCCATCCTTTGACTCCATAGCCCAATGGACTGAAAACCTTCAACCTTGCCCTTAGTTTGTGGATTCCACCATTTCTCAAAACAAACTCTTGGATCTATAACTAGCCTAAAACCTTCCAAGAACAAAGATAAATCATAAAGAGAGAGCCCTCTCTGGATGCAGATTGGCTAGATTCTGCATCTAAAAGGTTGGTTTGTGGTTACCTCGGGTATACTTTCCTCTTACACAACTTCTAGGAAAACCCGAGTGATAACAGTGGCACTATTGGAACAAGAGGAAGTCAAGTCGAGAAAGGATGCATTATTGCAGAATCGTTCAAATACCACACCGTGCTGCAAAAGACAAATATTGACCCTCCGGAAGAAATGCAGTGGAAAATATGTCGTATTTTGTCGTGATACAATACCCAAGAATTGTGTGGAGATGCATCCGCAACAAGTCGCATTCAACAAAGAGAACATTAGTAGAAATTTACATGGATCACGGGGGTTTAGATTCAACAAACATAATAATATTCCAAGTTTTAATTTGTTTTCTTCGTTTGTTAAGATCGAAGCTATAGTGATGTCCTCAACTTCAATGTAATAAGTAGTTTTAACAATTTAGGTAGTCGAAGTAGTTTCAAGAAGTTCTATCAGTTACAAATTATTTTTGATGTATTTAAGCAAGATATAAAGAAAGAAGAAAGGTTCTAAGTTTTGGACCTCTGAAAGACTAAAACTTTGGTACTTATTTTTCTAAGGAATTAATGAAAGAAGCATCAAGTTTCCTGCAACTTTTGATGGTGATACGTTTTTCCTGTGTCATTTTGTGTTCCTTCTTCCTTGAATGAAGTGAAGTAAAGTAGTTGTCAGTCTCTTTCTTACATCTGTGAGTAAGAGTTAAATAACCTTAATTTGCACTCCTTCACTCCAATTGTCCTTTCTACATTAATTCATTCTGAAATTTAAAGTGATAGATTTTGTGCTACAACATGTCATTTTGAGTTTCTTCTCTCTCCATAAATTCATTATGAAATTTAAAGTGATAGATTCTCTCATATAACATACATCATTTTGAGTTTTCGCCGATAGTTCTTCTTTCCATTCGTATATCGAAAGAATTAATTGCATTTTGGGAGTAGCTTTATTATAAATTGGGACAGTATGGTTTTAAATAATTAGTTTCCAAAGGGATTAAATGAAGACCACCTAATACAATTACTTTTGTGACACATTTTTTAAAAATTCTTAAGCACTGATTCCTTTCCACAACCAAGGAATTGTCTCTTAAGATACAACAATAGGTATATTTGGGGTGCTCTCATCAAACGGTTACACATTATACAACACTACTATGGAATGGATTCCCACATACCATCGTATATATTTTGGGAGACACCGTTAGGTTGCAATACTGCCATAGGTAACTGAGTCGGTCGCCTTGTAAATGTGATACACCGAACACAACATTCAGGGACATTGGTTTCCGTACATTAAGTCCTTGGTAAAATTATTTGCTAAGGTGTATATTTCAGTTCATAGATACCTGATAATCCTTTATTCCTACTCACCCTTTTTTATTTATTTTGTGTTTAGTTTCTAAAATTTACTGCCCACAGAATAACATCTTACCCGTGCATAACTCCTTAGCAGATCCTAGGTTGAGACCAATGGAAATAGTTCCTGAGTTTACCAATCAGGGAATACCCTCAGATGGGAATCTTGACCCTTTTATTTATTTTGGAAATGTTAGTGCTCCATATATGGCAACTTTGTCCCTCCCAAGATTAAACGTTGCTTTTCCAGTTTGGTTATTTTCGACCCCCATGGTTCCGAATGTCCAAGATGCTTCCCAAACAAGTTCGCCTCCACCTGAATAATGTTAACCTCATGTTGATTCTAAAGTTGAACCCTTGCCTTCTTCGCCTGTTTCTTAACTCCATTCTTCCTCTTCGCCTGGTGAAATTATGGATCAGAGTAACCAGGAAGCTAAGAAGAAGAAGAAGAGGATGAAGAAGAAGAAGTAAAATAAGCAAGGGGGAAACCAAGCGACCATTTCTATCAATGAAACTGATGTTGAAAAACCTTCCACTCAGTCTCGTAAAGTCAAATTCCCTTGCAAGTTATGTAAGGGTGACCACCTTCTTAGGGATTGTCATGGTATTCCAGGGGTGTTAGAAATGTGGTCTACCAACTCGAATCAGCCCTTGTCATTGACCTCTGGAGATAATGTTGGTGACAAGTCTTCAAATAGTGATAATAAGGCCATGGGGAAAAGGGTAAAGTCAAATTTCCCTGTAAGTTATGTGAAGGGAATCATCCCATTCACCTTTCCTTATATGGATGAAGCCTCAAAAGTGTTGGATAAACTTATTGCTTATCAGCCCTGTTTTCCTGCTAGCTACCGAAATCTTTCCTCTGATCCTTCGCTAGTTGATCAAGTGATTAATCAGAAGTCATATCTGGTCAATCTCACTCTCTCTGAAAGTGAACCCCACGAGTTCATTCTCGACCAACCATTGGTTGAGAAAACGGTCGACCCGATTCCAACTTAAGTTGATCAAGTATCTCCTATAGAGAGTGAACCTCATTCCATTCAGGTTCTTTTTGTTTCTTCAGATTCCCGTGAATTGGAGGGAAATCCTCCCATTCCCATGGTACAGGAGGGTGATCCTCCCATTCTTGTAACACAAGGGGGAAGTTCGCCCGTTCCCATGGCACCCCCTCCAAGTTTGGTTGCTTCCTTTGATTGGAGTCGACTGATAGGATATCGCCTTCCTTCTTACGTGCCCTTTGAGATCACGGTACATGCCTATAATGTGGCAGTACCTAGCACCATAATAGATGAAGGCGCATCTGTTAATATTTTTTCCACAACTACTTGGCAAGCTTTCGGTTCTCCGCAGCTTGTGCCTGTTACCCAAAATCTGTTGGCATTTAACATAGGAACTAGTCAACCATCAAGGGTCCTTCCAAAGTTTCCTATTACTTTGGGAGGAAAGAATGTCTATATAGACGTGATGGTTGTCCAAGGACCCTTGGATTTTAACTTACTCCTTGGGAATGACTATACTTATGTCATGGGAGCTCTTCTCTCTTCTCTCTTTCATGTGATATTTTTTCCACATGAAGGAAGAATTGTGACCATTGATCAGCTTTCACTCATTGATCCTAATCTGGCTCCCAATCAACCATCCTCCCTTAATGGTCCTTACATGCCAGTGGTATCTTCCCCACCACAGGTTAATTATGTGGCAACATGTTCCATGCTCGTGTCTACTGATGATCCATTCAATGATATTGTGCATCATGTACTGGGGGCATTGGACCCTGATTTCCAGAGTGTTGTTCTCCCATCTGATGAGAACCTCTTGGAATCCATGACCTTTTATGGGCCATGCTCAGGTATCCGGAGCAGAGTTCCTTTTCTTGTGTTAGGCTCCTTAAAAAATGAAACAAGCTCTTAGGAGAAAATTTCCCTTTCTTGTGTCAAGCTCCTTAAAAAACTAATCAAGCTCTTCGGGAGAAACGAAACGTTCCTTATATTGTGTCAAGCTCATTAAAAAATGAAGCGAAGTGTCTTCGAGATAGTTCTTTTATACTTTGTGTCAAGCTCGTTAAAAAATTAAACAGCTCCTTCCGATTCGAGTCTTTGATTAGATCTCATAGCGTTCGATCTCGAGTCTTTCACTTGATCTCGTAAATGAGCCTTCATTCCATCTATTAGGGTCTCTGTTTCTATTAGGGTCTCTTTTACTTAACATGTTGGTGAAGAAATGTAACTATCAAAGTAAATAACGATGCTTCTTTATGAAAAATTAACATTTTACAAGTTTTTTTTCTACAATTATGAAATGTTAAGGGTCTAAGGGCCACTGGGAATTTGGTTGGAAGAATCTTACTTGTTCATCCATCGCAATTTATTTCATATAACTGGTGAGTAGCATGGGTCCTTGTCGAATTTTATATTTCCAAAGGTCTAATAACATAATTTGTTTTAAAATGGGGGGTTTATTCTTTAGTGAAACTGCTGGACTATTGGGTTGTGCCTTTTCGATGTCTATGATGTAAAAAAGATGGGCACATTATTCATGATTGCCTTTGGAGGAGGTCCTCTCCAAAAAATGTGGAGCATAATGTGAATTTGAAGAATGTTGAATAATTGGTAGAAAGTCTAGATTCAACAAAAGTTAGAATCCCTCAAGAAATTATACTTTCTAATCTAAATGAAGCCCAAGATAATGTTTAACATGACCATCACATTCTAGTTCTCATTAAAAGGGCCCCTTGCTAGCCCAAATTTCATCTATAATGGTAAAAATCTAAATCCTTTAGAAGTAATTCATAATGATATGGTGCAAGGTGACATAGGGGTTACATATATTATTATTCAAGGAAGAAATCAAACAGAGAAAGGACCAAAAGGACATGGTTTTTAAAAAAATAGATCCAACTAAAACTCGATCTTATGGGCCTTTAGAGGATTTGATTAATATCAATGATGGTTTGGAGACGACCGTAGAGAATTTGTTAGTAGACAATGATGTTGTAGATATGGGGAATTGATCTAAGGTTGCGGAAGTGAACATTGCTAATGGGAAGATTGGTGAAGGATATATTCTGAAATATTTATCATCAGACTTGGGGGAAAAATCGAGAGTATTATCCTCTTTAGTCCTGATTCTGAAAAATAAAGGTGAGGATAAGGAGGATTTAATGTGTATCATTGAAACTCGGATTTTAGAGGTGTTGAAAGCAAGGTTTAAATTGGCTTCTCATAAGAAGAAAACAACATGAAGGTGGTTTCTTAGTGAAAATGGAAACAAAAAAATCCCGATTTAATTTTCCCTAGAATTAAATTAGGATAAAATTGTAATTCCACATCACAAGACAACAAGAATGTGTTAACTAAGTTTGAAATACTTAGTTGGATCAATTAATTCGAGTTGAGGGCCTAACTTGATTCATGTAGAGTGTTTCCTAAATTTTACGAGCTTAGGTTGAGTTTAATTTGAGTTGTAATAATTTAATTTAGTAAAACTAAGTTAAAGTAAGTTAAAATAGTTCCAATTGTTTGAGAAAATAGTGGGAGGTATAATAGTGGGGTGTGTACTGAGTGATCAACTATTTAACTCATAAATCAACCATAATTAGCTCATGCATGCATGAAATATGAGTTACCTAGTTGAAGGTGGATTTCAAGGGAAGTGTACCATCAGTTTTATAATTATTCGAGTTGTATAGGTGGTGAATGCAGTCAAAGAAGGACCTATAGGGATTGCACAGTTTTGGATGAGGAATTTCGTAATAAATAGGGGGCTAATACCCAAGAAAAAAATGCAAGGAAATAGGAGCATGGCAAGAAACATAATTGGCTAAGTATTGGCTAGATTCAACTCGTGAGGTAGTGAGATACATTATACTTGTGTAGAGATAATTTATTCTTGAACCAAATTTGTATTTATTCTCTATTTTATGATTAATGCACTACAGACAGGAAGGGGTTTTGAGTAGTGGATTTCCCCTAGATATATCCTCATGTTATGATTGTTAATTGATTCATGTCGCATGTTTTTTATATTTCTTCTCAATCGTGAATTTCTTTCCACATATGAGTAGAGTGGATTCAAGTCTATCACTTTAGTAAATTATATTAGAATTTTGAATCTACTAGGAATTTCTACATGGTATCATACCTATATTCACAGTAGAGGAGGGAATTCGAAGCAATGTTTGCAAGAGGAATGAGGTTGCAGATCTATTCATTAGAGCTAGCAGGATGGCGTTATATGCTATAAGGCTTGAGTATTCCCTTGAGGGTAGATAAAATTACATTTCTTGGAAGGACCGCATGGAATTAGAACTTCTAGGCCTTCCAAAGAGCTGACACAACTACGAAGATTCAATCAATGGGAGGGAGAAGCTACCAAACTAGGAAATATTATGGTCAGATTTGGTACAAGAAGAGTTTAGGAGGAACACCAGAGATGAAACCTCATCCAAGGTTGAGGATGTCGAGAACTATGTCTTGACTATAACGTAAAAATTAGGGAAAGGGAATAATTCCACATCCGAAGGAGATTCTAGTCAGGCAGGAAAGAAGGACTTGTAGAAGATTGAATGTTTTCACTTTCATGAGCTAGGACACTATGCCACGAACATTTCAGATAAGAAGCTCTCAATATGAGAAGCAGATGAAGCTCTAACTTCACAATTCAAGTTGGATTTAACCCTCATTGCATGCATGGTGACATTGGTGATGGGTAGTGCATGGTATCTCAATAGTGGAGACTCATTCCATATGACAGGAAACTATGACTTTTTTAGAGACTTGGAGGAGAAGGACCTTTCTCGACATCCTCCACGACCAAGCACATTTATTATGTTATATCTATAGATTATTTCTCACGTAAGTGTTGGATTTTCTTCATGCAGAAGAAAGACTATAAATTCTCCAAATTTTGTGATTTTAAAGCACTTGTTGAGAAAGACACTCGTAGGAATGTGAAGGCTCTCAAGAGTGATAATGGTGGATAATATGTGTAAAATGAGTTTTAAAACTTTTGTGAAAAGGAAGGCATTTGATGGGAGTTAATATCACCCCATAACACACAGTAGAATTGGGTGGATGAAAGGAAGAACAAAAGAATTTTGGGAGCTTCACAGGTGATGTTGCATGATTATGGCCTACCGTTGCATTTATGGGTTGAAGCATGCAACCTAGAGGTATATGTGTAGAATAGGAGTCCTCATTGGATTCTTGGGATGAGTACAACAGAAGAATATTTTCCATAGAAGAAACTAGATGCGTCACACTTTAGGATCGTTCATCAATTTACTGTCATGTTTCCAAGGATGAAAGGCAAAATCTAGAGCCGAAAGCTGAGTTGGGAATATTGGTGGGGTACACTGATACACATTACAACTACCCAGTGTACCTGTCATCTCACAGGATAACAATTGTTTGTAGAGGTGTGAAGTTCAATGAAGAGAAGGCCATGAGATGTTCCCTTGAGAGGGAGTTTCAGTTGCATGCACTTTTAGGTTTCTTGGTATAAGCACCTCGTTCTTGGTATAGTAGGATCAACAACTATTTCACTAGGTTGGGCTTCACTAAAAGTGAAGAAGACGCAAACATTTACCATATTTTTATTGAAGGTAAATTTTTTATTATATTATTATATGTTGATGATTTGATTTTGACTAGTGATGAGAAGTTGATAAAATATTGCAAATAGGACCTTGAAAGAGAATTCGAAATGAAGGACATGGGAATCATGCATTATTTCCTCGGTTTGAAAGTATTTCAAGGAGATGGGGAACTGTTTGTCTCTCAAGGAAATTATGACAATGTGATAATGAAGAAGTTTGACATGGAGATTATAAAACATGTTGTACTCCGTATCTCGTATGCGCTCTTGGTGGGGTGACACCGACACATTACAACTACCCAGTGTACCTGTCATCTCACAGGATAACAATTGTTTGTAGAGGTGTGAAGTTCAATGAAGAGAAGGCCATGAGATGTTCCCTTGAGAGGGAGTTTCAGTTGCATGCACTTTTAGGTTTCTTGGTATAAGCACCTCGTTCTTGGTATAGTAGGATCAACAACTATTTCACTAGGTTGGGCTTCACTAAAAGTGAAGAAGACGCAAACATTTACCATATTTTTATTGAAGGTAAATTTTTTATTATATTATTATATGTTGATGATTTGATTTTGACTAGTGATGAGAAGTTGATAAAATATTGCAAATAGGACCTTGAAAGAGAATTCGAAATGAAGGACATGGGAATCATGCA
This sequence comes from Pinus albicaulis, assembly GCA_034641835.2. Taxonomy (NCBI): domain Eukaryota; kingdom Viridiplantae; phylum Streptophyta; class Pinopsida; order Pinales; family Pinaceae; genus Pinus; species Pinus albicaulis. Next base: position 1,019,217,682 of record CM076575.1, on the reverse strand, counting down.
TTATTTCCTCGGTTTGAAAGTATTTCAAGGAGATGGGGAACTGTTTGTCTCTCAAGGAAATTATGACAATGTGATAATGAAGAAGTTTGACATGGAGATTATAAAACATGTTGTACCTATTTCTCGTAGGCAGTTCTTAGCTGCAAAAAATATGCCGAGAAACCAACTCGGCCAATCTTTAGGTTCAAGCTGGCCCTTGAACCAGAGGGGGCTCCCTCAATAATTATGAGGCCTTGTTTAACATTCTTCACTTTCACCGAACAACAGCCTATGAAGCACAATATCTAAATTTTTTATTTAATTTGGGTGGTTGTTGATGATTTCACTATCCCTGTTCATGAATAAATCCCCCCCTTGGAGAGTCCTTACTCAAAGTGTCAGCTTCCACCTTGACAAAATAACTTAATTTTTTAAAGAATTTGAAAGAATAATGTAAGGGGATTCCTGATAATTAAGGAGTCAAACAAAATACTTAATTAATTAGGAAAATTTGGATGCATGTAGAATACTTATACATCCAAACAAAACACATTTAGGAGAAGATAGAAGGACAAATAATAACCAGTTCAAAGAGGAGATAGCTCAGAGAGACAGTATGATATACTAATCTCTTTAAACAATTAATAAATTTGCAAGGGATTTCATAGAGATTTAAACTCAATCTATTCTTACCCAGCTCTTCTATGCAACCCTGAACATGTGCAGAAATAGAATATGAAAATACTGGAAAAACATACAAGAAACACAAATTCTGTGAAATCCAGAGCTTGAAATACTTCAATTAGGATTTCTGGAGAAAATTTTTACAAACCTGAAAGGTCTTGGCATAAAAATCCAATCATTTTCTTATTACAATTCATCAAATATATAGAAATACAAACTGCTGAACTTTTACAAACTTTTAGGAATAAAATCCTGAATAGTATACTAAAAATAAAAAAATTCTCTTAATAGTCTGCCAGAAATTTGGAATTGTTTACAAATTCTCTACCTTACAATATCAAAAGTTGTTGCAAGGTGTCTCAAGTTAGAGGTATTGTTGAAGTGTTATAAATCATGTTCATAATCTCTTGGTTGCCAAGTGTTCATTAGACTGCTAGCTATGGTCCTTTGGATGCCCCTAAAAATAAAATATCTGCCACTTGTATTTCAATTAATAATTCAATTTTTGACCATGCTTCACCAATGTAATAAAATATTTGGAAGGAAATATTTTATAAATATTTTAAAATTTTCTGGTAAATGCATTTTATATTTTTCTATTTTCATGAATTTACCAAATGAAATTGAGAAAATATCTCCTCGAATAATTTTATTGAATAATTTCATCCACTTATTTGAAATTATGTGTTATTTTTCCTTATCATGCATTCCCAAAACCATGTGTTGTTTTTCCTTCCCATGGATTCCCAAAACCACGTGTTTTTTTCTCTTCCCATGGATTCTCAAAACCATGTGTTCTTTTTCCTTCCCATGGATTCCCAAACCCATGTGTTGGTTTTCCTTCGTAAAATCTCAATTTTTACTTATCCTCCATTTACTTTTATCTGTAACCTCATAGTGCAAATTCAAATGTGTTGCTTTTCCTTTCCATAGATTCCCAAAACCATGTGTTGTTTCACCTTCTCAATTTATTTCCCCTGCACTAGTAAATCTATTTCACTGGTAGCTATAAATTCATTTTACTTGCACCTGTAACTCATAAATGAATTTCATCTTAAAAATCATTTCATGATATAACATCCAAACTTGTGAAGAACCCAAGCTCTAACTCCAAAGGAACCATTAACCTTCCCACCAATAATTATAAGATTGAATCATTAACCTTGCCACCAATAATTATATGATTTAAATGAAATAGGGAAGATGATTTTCGGAGGGGTAGGTAGGAAGTGGTTTCTAAGAGGGGATGCAAAGTAAATTAGGAAATGATAGGTGTAAAGAGTGGTAAGGTAAAAAACATCTTTTCCGACCCCCCTTTGGTTAAATGTAAGGGCTGGGGTAAAAAATGTATTTATAACCCTTGGATTTAATGTGCCCATATCTAGAGGCATGGGAAAATAGGGTAGTTTAAAGTTAAGTGGGGTGAAAAATGTATTTATAACCCTTGGATTTAATGTGCCCATATCTAGAGGCATGGGCAAATAGGGTAGTTTAAAGTTGAGTGCAGGCTGCAGAGCTAGGGTGAAAAATGTATTTATAACCCTTGGATTTAATGTGCCCATATCTAGAGGCATGGGAAAATAGGGTAGTTTAAAGTTAAGTGCGGGCTTTGGTTTTGCGATTTAGGTTATAACATAAACTTTAACTTTAAATAGATATTTCCATAAAAATATTCAATTGTATTTTTATAAATATATGATTATTTAAAATTAAAATTATTATTATAAAAAAAATTAATAAGACATTCTAAAGCATAAATAAGCATATGTTTGACCTTTTATCTAAGAAGGAAATTGGAAATTTCTCACTGATCTTTTTTTATTTTCAGTGTACCAAAATGTTAGGTCCGTATATTACTAGTGTAGCCCCTTATGGTTGGTAGTGTAGCCTTATTGTTATTTTTGTACCCCTATAGCCCCCATATTGTTATTATTGTGCCCCATAAACCCTGCTATTTTTATTTTTGTGCCCTTACATTATTATTGCTAGGTCGACTAGTATTTGGTGATGTGACCCATTTACTCCTATTATCATACGAAGTTTTTCATTTGAATCATCCAAAAATTGTTCATTTATGTAATGTAAAGGATGTTTCCCCCTGGAAGTGGTTGATTTAAAGAGCGTTTGTAATGTTCCTACTTAGCTACAACAGAATATAAAATTTTTGTCTCATTTTTTGTTGCATGAATAAATGAATAAAGTAGGAAATGTAAAACTCCTGAAAAGAATGAATAAATCAATGCCCATATGAACACGAATAAATATGGGCCATGTAAAAAAATCACTTGCAGGTGTGAAAGGGGTTTGATCTATGAGACTAGGACAACCTTAACCAAATCTACATCGTTGTCTAGATGCAATGTACCTCATGGATGGACAACACAGTTCTAGATGGAGGCCCGCCATGTGAAAGGAGCTAATTCATTGAAGTGGTTTAGGGTTTTCCAAGGCTTTCATCTTATAAAAGGAAGAGGGTAGTAGCAAGAAAAGGTTTTTGATTGTGCATATTTCTGAGTATAGTGTCTATTTAGAAATATACCATTCTCTGTTGTTTAGCTGAGAATAGTGCTGCTTAGCACTTGGGAGTTCCTATGTAGGGATTCCACCTCTTCCATTGAGGATTTCTTGGAGGAGTCTAGCTGATTTCATCCACTATCAGGCATTTTTCCAAGCTCACCTTTCAACTACAGTGTTGGTCCTATTCAGGGTTAGGTTGTCCTTGCAAGCTGTAGCAAGTGGAGGTCAGATCTGCTCAGATCTAGGCCATTTCAGGCCCTCTTTTCACTGGGAAAGTCTTCTATCCCAAGGGAAAGAGAGTTCTGAACCTTTGGAGTTGATATTTCACATCTTGGAAACAGGCCAACTCAGTGCTTCAGGCTACAGCATAGTTTCCCTTCCAGGACTGCGTTATTTTCAGAGGAAGATTTGTAGGGTGTTTTGATCCCCTTTTTTAGAAGAGATCTCTCGTGTTGGGCTTTGCCTTTCACTTTGGTGATCCATGGATTAGCTTGTTGATACATGTTCTATATAGATCTGATCTATTCCTATTGTAAAGCATCTTCAGAAATTTCTGAATAATATTGAATCTACTTTACTTTAAGCTGGATCTACTACCCACAACTAATCACCATGATTTGGTCTGTAGAAACCACAAGGTGATCTTGTCGAGCCTTTCTAGTGTCTGGTCTGAAATGGATCGATCTTTGGCCACATGAATCTTCTCTATATCTAGTGTGTGTTGAGCTACTGGTGACTCCATAAAATAATGATGTTAAGCCATTTCTTTGAGTAAATACAAGTGTTGCAGCCCTCTTTTCTAGAGGTTTTCTTCTCTTTTGTCTTCTATTTTCTGCTGTATAATGTAAGAGCATCAATATCGATCTGATTTTCTGTTTTATATTCAAAATATGATCTTTCTCATTGGCTTCCTGCTTATGCTTTCCAAAACTATGTTATTTTGAAGCAGTTTGTTGTACATAGCTGCAACCCCTCTCTTTGGGTCTTTTTCCGCTAGACTAGGTGGTGGGAGATCTATTTACCACACCTACTTTGATTTTTTTTTCTCTCCTTTTGGATCTAGACCCTAGATCCATTGATCTAAGGGATCCAGGAGCTGCAAACTCATTTCAGTGCATATATTTCCAAGAAGTGCGTTGTTTTAGCAGGCATTGTTGTGTATTCCCATTTGGGGATATTACAGTGGTATCAGAGCTCCATTCTTGGCACAACATGTGCTTTCATTGAAGAGCCAAAGACAACATGATTTCAGAAGAATATGAGCCTCTTACTGAGAGGGAGAAGAGGTATCATAATAGAAGTCACAAGAATTTTTTTTACACCGCTGATGATCAAGACAAGGGTAAAGCCCCTGAAACTGGAAGTGATAAAGATGGAGAATATTTTTCAAGAACTCTTTTGGTAGCCATGCAAGATCTTGATAGAGAGATCAAAGAGATGAAAATAGATAGACTCAAGGAGTCTCCTAGAAGGTCTCATCTAGGTGAAAGCTCTGGCATGTCTCACCACTAGAATGATCAACCAGTGAGCCAGCCACAAGCTCAAAAATGTTCTACTATGCCTACCTTTTTGGCTATGGAGAATGTAGGGCTTCATGAGAAGCATCTCTTGAAGAATATTTTGAAGAGTATGAGTCCCAGAATTAGAGATTCAAGGACCATTTTAGTTTTCAAGATTTTTTTCATCTTAAGGACAAAATAAGACCAAGGTATCAGTACAGAGATGGTGGATTCACTCAGAATCATGATCGATATCACTCTATGGGAAAATTCTTTTTACCCAAGTTTGATGGGTCATCCGCTAGTCCTACCAAGGCATGGGTAGAAAATTTGGATATCTATTTTCAGTTGAACAAAGTGCCTGAGATGGAAGCCATCAAGATTGTAGTGCTGCACTTTGAAGGTGAAGCACAAAACTGGTGGTTCCATGGGTTGTCTACATTGGGCCATGCCAATGTGTCTGCCTATTCTGAATTCACTAGAATACTAGTCGAGAGGTTTGACAGAAAGGATCCAGAAGCACCTTTCATGAGCCTTGCAAAGTTGAAGTAGTGAGGTAATGCAAAATCTTATATCTCTGAGTTTCTGAGATTATCTATTATGGTTCTTGATCTATCTGCAGCAAGGAGGGTGTACATGGTCATCGATGGCTTGGATGAACCTTTGCATGGGTTGGTGAAATATACCAAGCCTATCACATTGCATGATGCCATTGAGAGGGCTAGAGACCTTCAAGATGCCTTGCCAAAAGAAAAGGAAACTTTCTAGAATAAGCCCTCTTACCTTTCTTAGGGGGAAGGAAGATAAAGCCGCTCCTTCCAAAGAAAGCTCAGTCAAGAAGCCTCTTGATGTTGATATCTAAAGGGAGTTAAGGAAGAAGAAGCTATGTTTCACTTACCAAGAGTCATGGGCACCGGGACATATATGTGCTGTTGGGAAAGCACACTACATAGAAGTCTTCTAAGATGTTGAGGAGGAAGAAGAAGATGAAGAACCAAGGAGGGGTCTGTATTGACAATTTTGAGGGAGATCGAGTGGAGATTTCTTCTCCTTGTGAATTCTTTCATCTTTGAGGAGATTGCCTAAGTACTTGACCCTAAGAGTTCATGGTTCAATCATGAATCGAGAGGGTATATGTTATTATTGATGGAGCTACCAAATTTATTGATGCTCACGTTGTGCAAAGGAGGGCCATACCCACTGATACCTTTGAGGGATTTTCTGTTCTAGTTACAGGAGATAGAACAATGCAATGCATGCATTATGTTCCATCACTTACAGTCACCATGGGATCCTACACTTTGGTGGCATGGATCACTTATTTGTAGTTGACATACTAGACACCAATGTTATTTTGGGTGTTCAATGGCTGATTACATTGGGGAAAGTCACCACTGATTGGGAGGCTTTGAAAATGGAATGGGTGGACAAGAAGAGTGGTACACCTCACATTATCAGAGGTATGCATTCTTACCCCACACCTAACACTTCCACACAGAAAACATAGATGGATTTGTGTAGTGGAAGCAAGGATCTCAGTGTCCCTTCTCTCATGTTCATGAGATTCTTGCAAGGGACATTCTCATCTAGTGGCAAACCACCAAGGAGGCCACTAGATTTAGTTTTAGTGGGAGATATCTCACTAATTGATGCTAAAAAAACAGATCCAGGAGGGAAGGGAGAATTAAGAGGCACAACTACAGTGCTGGTAGGCTTGAGAAAGCACCAGGAGGAGGGGAATTCTCCTCCCTCATCATCCTCACCATCCTACATTTCTGATTCTGCACTGTTGGAGGAGGAAAAGGGGAGGTATGTCCTTCCTACTTGTACCTTTGGCATAAGATATGTTAGAGAAGAGATCAGCAACATGGCAGGCAATCTTATTGATGCATCATCAACGTTGTCCTTGTTGGGGAGTGTAGATCTATATTGGAGATCCCACTTGTTGGTGGATTACTCCAAGGATCTCCACACTTGTATGATGATGGATGGCCAAGTGCATGGAGAGGGTTATCTAATCCATGGTAGAGTCATCTATCACTATGATAGGATCTTCTTTCCTAGAGCCTCCAAGCTCAAGGAGGAGATGCTACAAAGGGCCTTCAAGGAGTTCTGTTTCAGCCCTACCTATTCTATGGAGATCTACAGCACTATCATGAGATGTTTTGAATGGGAAGGCCTTGGAGGAGAGCTACATCAGCATTTTATAGAATGCAAGAGCTATGTGGAGTTGGGGCAGCCAAAGGACTCTATGCAAGAGTCATCTCAGTCATTTCTTCCTTATCTTAAAGAGGGAGAAAAATTTGTGCACAATTCCATGTTTAAAAGGAACATTGATGGTGAAAAATATGAACATGTAATGCAAGCTTTATTTTCTGATTTGATGTATTCTTTCACCATTTTTTTGTAGGCTATGACTCCTAGAGGGAGTGAGACATCATGTATATCTCATGGCTTTTGGTGGGCCAATAAAAATTCTGAACTTGGCCACTCCCTTGTTATGCAAAGGGAGATTCCTTTTCATGATGGGTGCTTCCCAAAGGCACCAAACATATCTGACATCTTCAGCTATGTTAAGATGACTTATGCAGCAAATGTGTGGTGGGAAGGCCACTTACCACACCTTGATCTAATGCAGGCAGGAGATGCACTGCATTGGCATCACATGTGGGATTTTGTCCCACCTCCTCAAGCTCAAATTTATGTTTGTATATATGTAATTTTGCTTCCATACTTGGATGACATAGTTGTGTTATTTATGGGAATGTATGGAGGGAGGATGGGCAGTTTGTATGTACCACATGGAATGGAACTTCTCTATGTACCTCATGCTACATGTTTTAGAGAAATCATTGCTCCAGCCATGTTTATTTCTGTTGAATTTTTCACTCCTTGTGGGATGGACTATGTACATCTTATGATGACCTTGGAGGAACAATTCATGTTGTGTTGGCTTGGTGAACACTTAGCTTATGAGGAGGACTTGATCCTTGATGGTGTCACCAATGGAGGAAGAGGAGTTCTGCAGCATTCACCCTATGAGTTGCTTGAGGACAAGCAACATTTTGGAGGGGAGGACTGTAATATTCCTATTTAGCCTAAGCTAAGAGGAATATACATTTTTGTCTCATTTTCTATTGCATGAATAAATGAATAAATGAGGACATGTAAAAGTCCTAAAAAGAATGAATAAATCAATGCCCATATGAACAGGAATAAATCTGGGCCATGTAGCAAATCACTTGCAGGTGTGAAATGGGTTTGAGCTATGAGACTGGGTCAAACTTGACCAAATCTACAGCGCTGTCTAGATGCAATGTACCTCATGGAAGGATAGCGCAATTTTAGATGGAGGCCCCTCATGTGAAAGGAGCTAATTCATTGAAGTGGTTTAGGCTTTGACAAGGACTTCATCTTATAAAAGGAAGAGGAGAGCAGCAAGAAAAGGTTGTTGATTATGCATATTTTCTAAGTATCTTGTCTGTTTAGACAAATACCATTCTCTATTTTTTAAATGAGAATAGTACTGCTTAGCACTTGGGAGTTCCTATGCAGGGATCCCACCTCTTCCATTGAGGATTTCTTGGAGGAGTCTTGCTGATTTCATCCACTATCAGGCATTTTTCCAAGCTCACCTTTCAACTACAGTGCTGATCCTGTTCAGGATTAGGTTGTCCTTGCAAGCTGTAGCAAGTGGAGGTCAGATCTGCTCAGATCTAGGCCATTTCAGGCCCTCTTGTCACTGGGAAAGTCTTCTATCCCAAGGGCAATAGAGTTCTGAACCTTTGGAGCTGATATTTCACATCTTGGCATCAGGAAAACTTAGTGCTTCAGGCTACGGCGCAGTTTCCCTTCTAAGACTGTGTTATTTTCAGAGGAATATTTGCAGGGTATTTTGATCCCCTTTTTTAGTAGAGATCTTTGGTGTTGGGCTTTGCCTTTCACTTTGGTGATCCATGGATTAGCTTGATGATCCATGTGTTGTATAGATCTGATCTATTTCTAATGTAAAGCATCTTCAGAAATTTCTGAATAATATTGCAGATCTGCTACTTTAAACTCAGATATACTCTTTGTATTGCATGATTTGGTCAAAACCCCAAGGGAATTTTGTAATAGAGCCTTTCTAGTGTACAGATCTGAAATGGATCTGATATTTTTTACACAGATCTACTCTATATCTGAAGTATAACATTCAGCTGCTACAGCTCCATAAAATAACATTGTTAAGCCATTTTGCAGTAAATATATGTGTTGCAGCCCTCTTTCCTGGAGGTTTTCTTCTCTTTTGTCTTCTATTTTCTATTGTATAATGTAAGAGCATCATTATGGATCTGATTTTCTGTTGTATATTCAAAATATTATCTTTCATATTGGCCTCCTACTCATGCTTCCAAAACTGCGTTATTTCTAAAGCAGTTTGTTGTACATAGCTGCATCCCCTCTCTTTGGGTGTTTTTCAACTAGACTAGGTGGTGGGAGATCTGTTTACCACACCTAGTTTGATTTTTTTTTACTCTCCTTTTGGATCTAGACCCCAAATCCACTAATATAAGGGATCCAGGAGCTGCAAACTCATTTCAGTGCACAGATTTCCCAAAAGTGCGTTATTTCAGTAGGCATTGTTGTGTATTCCCATTTGGGGATATTACAGCGTTGATCTCTCTTTTCTTCTATTTTTGGAGTTGGCTTTATAACATTTGGAATCATAGGACAACAATTTTGAAGGAGAGGGGAATGTTAGATCCCTATAATACTAGTGTAGCCCCTTATTTTTGGTATTGTAGCCCCCTTATTGTTATTGTTGTACCCCTATAGCCTCCATATTGTTATTATTGTGCCCCATAAACCTCACTATTGTTATTTTTGTGCCCTTACATTATTATTGTTAGGTCGTCTAGTATTATGTTGTGACCCCATGGACTCCTATATATAGAAAGGAGGTTTTGTCATTTGAATCATCCAAGAATTGTTCATTTATGTAATGTAAAGGAGGTTGCCCCCTCAAAGTGGTTGATTTCTAAGGTGTTGATCTCTCCTTTATTCTATTTTTGGAGCTGGTTTCATAAAAAAATATATGTTACAACATCAGCTCCAATGGGGACTACTTCCCCCTGTGGGATGCAGAGAATTAGTAGATCATGTGCCTTTTTTTTGGGTAATGGAGTCATGCCATGAATTTTTGACTTGAAGGTGCATCCTACTATAATAAAACTGATATTTCCAACTGAATTGAATTCTTCTATAATCTCACCAATATTTAACTCTAACCTCAAATTATAAGCTAACAACTGCAACTTGTAACCTATTCCAAATCCTTTTCTGAAAGCATTATTGCAAACTTAGAGTTTAAATGAACTAAATTTTGAAAATAAAATTTATTTACAGATTTCTTCATTCCCAGTAACAATAAGATTTGATGTAAGTATGACATCAAACATGTGACCAATGTAAACAATATTTCATGTTTGTCCATTGCTTACTATTCCCAGCAGAAATCATATAAATCTTAAAATAGTTAAGAAAAACTCATCAAAATCTCCAACACCATTGCTTTCAAAATAATTACTCATTTATTTCTTACCATCTACTTAAAATGAAGAAATCCTTCTGTTGAAAACTGTTGGGCATGGATTCATACCGTAAACCTATGATCATCAACCATTCATCTACTATTTGAATACCCTGGATCAATCCAGTCATTTGAACACCTGCTACTGCACACTAAAACCTGTAACTGTGAAATATAACCATATGCCTACACTAATTTGAATTCTCCTTCCCACTAAAATATGAATATTAAAATTTCTAAATATTGAAACTATAAATTGATTTATCATATATTATTTAAATCACACCACTCAATCCCACACACCTTTATCTAACTAAAATGAAAAACTTTACACTGTTAGGTGTAATTTGCTTCTCAATGTAACCAAGTGAGGAGTGTGTTTATGGACGAACGACGTCGCCAATAGCTGAAAATATGAAATATATCTATAATATAAACATAAAATCCCATAAGAAACTGATAATCATAGGTGAACTTTAACAGGTGCATCCTCTGTGGACATCTTAGATTTATGATCATGGCTAGGAGGAAAATACATATACTGTTAATTGCAAGTACTAATGAACCTTGCATAGCAGTAAAGGAAGCTGAAATATTGAAACAATGGGATTAGTGATCCAGTGAAATCACCATATGACAAATTGGAGTCGTCACATGAAAATAATGCAACCAATACAAATGCTTACTATGTGTTCACCAGCAAGGAATATATCTAGTTGTTTTTGTGATCTAGGGAAAATTGTCTTCGTCACTTCGCTTCCTAGCACATTAGGAGAGTTTTGAGGTCTAAAATGGGCCTCCTAAGGAAACTATAAAATAATATTGGAAATAATAAAATAATATTAGATTACATCATCAAATTTTAAAGGGAAAAAGGAAAAAAGTATTTTTTCAACTAGTATTCTCAACTTATCTCCCTATGGGTTTACTCAAATTTCGAGTGGAAACACTCGTTGGACGCATAATTTGATTCCTCATCCAAAGATTACTCACGTTGCATACTTTCAATGGACCCTGCTACACGAAAAATGAAAAATACTTGAAAATTTTGATTACAATCACGTTTTTCATGTGTTTCTCATTTTTCGTGTAACAGGGTCCATTGAAAGTATGCAACATGGCTAATCCTTGGATGAGGAATTAAATTTTGAATCTAACAAATAATCTCACTCAAAATTTGAGTAAAATCTTAGGGAGATAAGTTTAAAATATGAGTTCAGAAAGAAGTTTTATTATTTTATTATTTTTTAATCTTTTTACTTTTTTACTCTAAAATTGGTGAACCATCCCCCATGGTTGACATGACCATATTTAATCCAATTGGTTCTTATAATTTTTTTTTTTGGTACATTTTTCTTAGGAGACCCATTTTAGACCTCAAAATTTCCCTAATGATGATGGAAAATGTTGTACTTGTTTCTCATAGGCAGTTCTTGGCTACAAAAACTACGCCGAGAAACCAACTCGGTCAGTCTTTAAGTTCAAGATGGCCCTTGAACCAGAGGATGATCCCTTAATAATTAAGGGCTTGTTTAACGTTGTTCATTGTCACCGAAAAAAAATTTATGAAGCTCAATGGCTAGATTTATGATTTAATTTGGGTGGTTGTTGATGATTGCACAATTCATGTTCATGAATAAATCCCTCCCTTGTAGAGTCCTTTCTCAAAGTGTCAGCTTCCAACCTAGCAGAAGAACTTAAATTTTAAAATAATTTGAATGAATAATGTAAGTGGATCCCCAATAATTAAGGAGTCAAACAGAATACTTAATTAATCAGGAAAAATTAGATGCTTGTAGAATACTTCTACAACCAAAAAAAACACATTCAAGAGAAAATAGAAGGACAAAAAATAACAAGTTGAAAGAGGAGCTAGCTTAGACAGACAATCTGATATACTAATATCTTTAAACAATTTATAAATTTGTAGGGGATTTCAGAGAGATTGAAACTCATTCTATTCTTACCCATCTCTTCTATGAAACCCTGAACATGTGCAGAAATAGAATATGAAAATACTGGAAAAACATACAAGAAACACAATTTTTTTCAAATGTAGAACTTGAAATACTTCAATTACGATTTCTGGAGAAACGTTTTACAAATTTGAAAGGTCTTGGCATTAAAATCCAACCCTTTTCTTATTAAAATTCATCAAATATATAGAAATACAAACTACTAAACTATTACAAACTTTTAGGAATAAAATCCTGAATAGTATACTAAAAATAAAACAATCTCCTAATAGTTTGCAAGAAATTTGGAACTGTTTACAAATTATCTGCCTTACAATCTGGAAAGTTGTTGCAAGGTGTCTCAAGTTGTAGGTATTTCTAGAGTGTTTAAAATCATCTTCAGAATCTCTTGACTACCAAGTGTTCATTAGACTTCCAGCTATGGTCCTTTGGATGCCCCTAAAATTAAAAAATCTGCCACTTGTCTTTCAATTAATAATTTTGTGCCTTAAAATCTAGGGTTTCTTAAGGTGTCACTGAAGATTTGCTTGGAAATGTTTTATGTTACGTTTTGACAATGCTTCCCCAATGCCATAAACTATTTGGAAGGAAATATTTTATAAATGTTTTGAAATATTTTGTAAATGCATTTTATATTTTTCTAATTTCATGAATTTACCAAATAAAATTCAGAAAATATCTCTTTTTTATTGAATAATTTCATCCACTTATTTGAAATTATGTGTTGTTTTTCCTTCTCATGTATTCCCAAAACCATGTGTTGTTTTTCCTTCCCATGGACTCCCAAAACCTTGTGTTTTTTTTCCTTCCCATGGATTCCCAAAACCATGTGTTGTTTTTCCTTATCTGTAAAAACTCGATTTTTACTTATCCTCCATTTACTTTTATCTGTAACCTCAATTCACCTGCATTATAAATTCAAATTCATATGTACTAAAATTTATTTCCCCTGCACTAATAAATCCATTTCACCGGCAGTTGTAAATTATTTTTACTTATCCTCCATTTACTTTATATGTAATTTCACATGCACTAGTAAATTCAAACCATAAATGAATTTCACCTGAAAAAACATTTTATAATATATCATCCAAGCATGTGAATAACCCGAGCTCTAAATCCAAAAATTTCTATTAATCATTTCGATTAATTCAAAGGAACCATTAACCTTCCTACCAATAATTATCAGATTGAACCATTAACCTTCCAACCAATAATTATAAGATTTAAATGAAATAGGAAAATGGTTTTCAGAGGAGGTAGGTAGGAAGTTGTTTAGGAAGATGGGCTAGGTAGGAAGTGGTTTAGGAAGATGGGCTGCGAAGTAAATCAGGAAATGACAGGTGTAAAAGGTGGTAAGGTAAAAAACATCTTTTTGGTCCTGGTTAAATGTCGGAAGGGTTGTTATAACCCTTATTTAATGTGCCCATATCTTGAGTTATGGGAAAATAGGGGAGTTTAAATTTAAGTGCGGGTGGGCCATAGTCTTTGGTTTTGCGATTTAGGTTGACCCAAATAATTATTTATAACATTAACTTTAACTTTAAATAAATTTTTCTAGAAAAATACACCATTATATTTTTATAAAAGTATGATTATTTAAAATTAAAATTATTATTATAGAAATAATAATAATAATTCATTCTAAAGCATAAATAGGCATATGTTTGAGCTTTTATTCAAGAAGGAAATTGGAAATTTCTCACTGATTTTTATTTTATTTTCAGTGTACCAAAATATATTACAACAAACCACATGGAAACTCCTTTAGCAGGAAGTTGGAGGAAAGAGGATGCCACTTTAGGTGAGGAGGAGGAGGCCACTATCTACAAGAAGCTTGTGGGTTCACTCTTGTATTTGGTGAACACACAAATACTAGTTCCAACTATTGGAGAAACTAGTGGGAGGTCTAGTAGTGGGATGTGTACTCAATGATAAACTAGTTAACTGATAAATCATCCATAATTAATTCATGCATTCATGAAATACGACTTACCCAGTTGAGATTGTAGTTCAAGGGTAGTGTACTATCAGTTGTATAGTTATCCGAGTTTTAAAAGTGGTGCATAAAGTCAAGGAAGGACCTATAGGGGTTTCACAGTTTTTGATGAGGAATTTCTAACTAATAAAGGTCTAATTCCCAAGGAAGCAGTGGAAGGAAATATGAGCCTCGAAGGAAGCAAAATTGACTAATTATTGGCTAGAGTCAGCTTTCATTAGGGGAATTTTGAGGTCTAAAATGGGTCTCCTAAGAAAAATGTACAACCAAAATAAAATTTATAAGAACCAATAGGATTCAAAATTGTGATGTCAACCATGGCGGATGATTCACCATTTTTGGAGTAAAAAAGTAAAAAGATTAAAAAATAATAAAATAATAAACTAATTTTTCAACTCGTATTTTCAACTTATCTCCATAAGTTTTTACTCAAATTTTGAGTGGGATTACCCGTTGGATGCAAAATTTAATTCCTCATCCAAGGAATACCCATGTTGCATTCTTTCAACAAAACCTGCTACACGAAAAATGAGAAATACACGAAAAAATGTGATTTCAATCACATTTTTCATGTATTTCTCATTTTTCATGTAGTAGGGTCCATCAAAAGTATGCAACATGGGTACTCCTTCGATGAAGAATCAATTTTTTCATCTGACAAGTGTTTTCGCTCAAAATTTGAGTAAACCCATAGGAAGATAAGTTGAACATACTAGTTGAAAAAATAATTTGTTTTTCCCTCTCAAATTTGATGATGTAATCTAATGTTATTTGATTATTTCCACTATTATTTTATAATTTCCTTAGGAGGCCCATTTTAGACCGCAAAACTCCCCTAATGTGAGGTAGTGAGATAGATTATACTTATGAGAGATTGTTCAATCTTGAATAAGCGTTGTATTTCTTCTCTATTTCCTGATTAATGCAATACATATAGGTAGGGGATTTTAGCAATCGCTTTCCCCTAGATATATCCTCATGTTAGGTGTGTTAATTAATTCATGTCGCATGTTTTTTATATTGCTTCTCAATCATGAATTTATTTCTGCAAATGAGTAAAGTAGATTCAAGTCTATTGTTTTAGTAAATTACATTAGCAGTTTGAATCTACAAGGAATTTCTATATTTCTCTGAGTCTTATTTGGCTAGTGGGTCTTTTATAAATTTACTCTCTTATGTGGAATATAATGGCTTGGGGGTCATTTCATGCATTTTAAAACCCTATGCTTTTGAAACAATTTCTGTGGAAGGGATCTATCGAACCTCCATGCCTATGAGAAGTAGGGGAAGGGGTTCAAAGAAAAAATATATGGTTTATTATGGCAGTTCAAATATGTACTACCAACCCTTTTTTAGGTCCCTTAGAGGAGAGTTCCTTGCTCCAAAGTTTACCTAATGATATCTTGTCCCTGAATGTCAAGGGATGGTCAACGGCTCAAAATTATGCTAAAAAATAAAAGTTCTGAGAATGACATTAAACCTAAAGGACCGCATAGGGCTTGTCATTTTGAATTCAGCACAACTCGTTTCGCGCGAAATGGACTCTGTATGCTCCCAGAAATGAGTTTTGTTCTCTTTTATAAACATGCAAAAAAAGATGACAAGGAGCCCAGTCAACAGTCTGTACTGTTGACGTGGCATTATGACTGAGCAAGGTCAAGTTTGGTCAAGTTTCCACCGGTGAATGACAGTCTTCCAAGTGGTAGCGTCTGGTTGGTTCAAAATTATGGTATGTTGGTAGATTTTTAGTGGTTGAAGTTTGGGCTAATGAGGAGGAGGCACGTGGCTGAGCCTAGCGCCGTCATGTCTCCCCCTCACGGTGGAGAAAAATTATTGGTTGAAGATATCGGGGTTTGACCATGCAACCTCCCACGCCAAAGCCAAGCACTTAACCACTATGCCTACATGTTTTTTCTTACCATTTAAGTTCTTCACGCATATTTAATGTGTATTGAGTTTGTCGATGGGGGGAGATGGGGCCAGCCCCCAACGCACATGACCTCGATCTTAGGACCACCGACGAAGCGCTAAGAACTAATACTTAAGCGCGAAGGTTAACATGTTAATCTGAAATTTATTAACCTCTAATCCTCATTTCTTAAAGCTAATTCAGAGTTAGCCATAATCTCGGATTAAGCACTAAACACGATTAATTAACTTTAATGCGGGTTAATTTAATTAATGCGGATTATTTTTGGTGGTCCACGTAATCCAGCGTAACTACCACTTTGGCACCATCTAGCCCAATTTAGCTCTAGTTAGCTAAATTTAGGTAGAAAATTGTGGAGAAACTATTGGAAGTCATAACTTTTGGATTTTTCGACCAAATCACGAGAAAAAAGAGGCTAGATGACCATTTTTGGGAATTATAAACTCATTGGTGCAGGTTTGAGGAGCAGAAAAGCATTTTAAATACACCATTTTGCAAATTTGAGCATAATATAGAGGCCCAAGCCATGGAAGCGGAACCAAGGAGATGTAGCGTGTAGAAATTTTAATACAATTATGTATTTCCTTGATTCTCCTATTCTAAAAATTATATGCTACTGTTAAATACGGAATCCTTTTACTAAAATCTTTGCAGAAATTTAATCACCAATTGCCAACACATGAAGAAAGATCAATCATACATAACATAGATGTTTTTACCAGGAAATCATAAAGCTAAAAACCCCACTATCATATATTATGTATATATCATGGATCATGAAAAAATCTAATCCAAGAGCTCTCAGTACAATATACAATCATCTCACACTGTCATACAAAAATTGGCAAATACATGCGACAATTTACTACCTCCTAACAGCCTACCTCCACTGCGCAAACCCTACTAATCAAAATCCTTGAATGAATTCGATCCTTCCTTGGCTTGACTACGCAATCCTCATTGGCATATCCAATGTGTGTTTGGTTGTATGAGTGCACCCACTAATGTCACAACAGATAGTCAAATTGTCCCTTTCACCTATCTCTCAACTGGGTCTCCACTGGATCTGACATGCATGTAGTTAATAGTAGTATTTATTCAGTTGCTTGTGAGACCACTGATTTTGAATTAATTAAATAATTAATTCACTGATCTCTCACTAGTATATCTTTAGTTAAAACTAGCACAACTACGTTTAACTCACTTAACTGAGTTAAACTATTTTACAACTCACATAACTACACATCCAACTCTACTACAACTTCAAATCACTCAGTTGCAACTAAGTCCACTTGTATGTCCCTCCAACCAACCTTGAAACTCAAAATTCCTTCAGCTAACTGGTTTTCCACATCACTTAACTGAAATCAAGTCCTTCAAGAGAATATATTATTATTTATTGTCTAATTATTATTAAGAGATAGTAATAATCGACATGCATTCTATTTTTAGACATGCGATCTATAAATAGACTTCTCCCATGCATCTAAAAATAGAATCTCATCTATAAATAGAATTTTCTCAACCATCTATAAATAGACTCTCGCTATAAATAGAATTTTCTCAGCATTCTAAAAATAGACATACAGCTAAATATAGCATGTGGGCCCCACCTAGTGTAGGTGCTTAATTTTCACTAGGATCATCATCTTGTTGAATCTCAACATTCCCTCTCAACAAGAAAGGGATTATCCTTCACCTCGATCTTGTCTCTATGGTATTCAAATTTTCTCCTAGTGAGCGCGTTTGTTAGAATATCTGCATCATGTTCTTCCATAGGAATGTACTGAAGCAACATGATCTTCTGCTACACACAATCTCTGATATGATGATACCAGATATCTATATGCTTAGATCCATCATGAAACACAGGATTAATCGAGAGTTTAATGTAACTCTAATTATCACAATGAATCAATGTAGGATCTAAATGAGAACCAAACAAACCAACCAGGATCTTTGTCATCTAGATAGCCTCACATGCAGCTTGACTTGCTGCCATGTATTCCGCTTCTACTGAACTGAGTGCCACATATATATGTTTCCTTTTGTACCAAGAAATTGTTGTAGATATGATACTGAGGACCCCTCCTGATGTGCTCTTTCTATCCGTTGGGTTGCCTACCCAATCTACATCCGTGAATCCAAGCAACTTCACCTCATCTATCTGTACCTACCATAATCCATACTCAGATGTGCCCCTGAGATATCTCAGTACATGCTTGCCCACCTTCCAAAAGAGCTTAGTAGGCTTAACCATCGCTTGACTAAGATGGTTCACCGCATAGCATATGTCTGGTCTTATATTTACTAAATACACTAGCGAACCCACTAATTGTTGATAGACAGTAGCATCCACTACCTCTCCAGATGTAGCGTCCTCTTTCCTCCGGTTTACTAGAAGAGGAATATCCATGGGTTTGCAGCCCTCCATGTGAAACTTACCCAGTATCTCCCTTCCATACTTGCCTTGAGACAGAAAAATTTCACCATCTCGTTGCCATATTTCCAATCCAAGGAAATAATGAAGGAGGCCCATATCCTTCATCTCGAACTCCTTTGCAAGGTCCTCCTTGCATGAGTGTGTCAGCTTCTCATCACCAGTCAATATTAAATCATCAACATAAAGAAAAATGATTAAAAGCTTACCCTCCACCACTATCTGGTATAGGTTTTCATCCGCCTCACTCTTGGTGAAGCCAAGTCCAGTGAAATAGTTGTCGATCCGAGTGTACCAAGCACGTGGTGCTTACTTCAACCCATATATATAGCGCTCTTTTGAGGCTACACACATGCGACTCGCTGCTGAAGATCTCAAATCCTTCATGCTGCTCAATGTACACTTCTTCCTCAATGGTCCCATTAAGGAATGCAGACTTCACATCCATCTAATGAATGTGCCAACCCATATGCACTAAGAGATCAAGGATGACCCTTAGAGAAGAATACCGTGAAACAGGTGTAAAGGTTTCTTCATAATCAATCCCCTCAATCTGTGAGAAGCCCCGGGCCACAAATCTGGCCTTATACTTCTCAACACTCCCATTATCATCTTGCTTTACCTTGTAGATCCATCTTGAACCTACCACAAAATTATCAACTGATCTTGGAACAATTTCCCAAGCACTGTTTCTAACAATGGATTCATACTCCTCCACCATTGCATCTACCCATGTGGGCTCCTCCACTTCTTCCTAAAAGGAAGATGGCTCATTGAAAATACATTTTCTCATGAGAGCCATGTATCCAGTGAATCGTTCAGGAGACTGGCTCTTTATGCACTGTGAAGCAAGGACTCCTACATTCTATGCCACATCAAGCTTCAGCCTCTTAGCTTCTATGGTATGCCTTCTGCTAGTTCTAATGTTTGGCTTTGTGTGAGTGGACTCCTCCACTCCATGAACCTCCTCCTGTGGCTGATCCACATCTAGAGACTCATATTTGGGAACCAAAATTTCCTCCTCTGCATGTACGTCTAGTTCCCTCTCAAGTGACAACTTCATGGCTTTCTCCTCATTGAATTTTATATCCCATCGCACCACAGTCATTCGACTATTTGGAAAATACACAAGATAATTATGGGGTGTTTCTGTGTACCCCACATATATCCCACCTTCAGTAGTCGACTCCAACTTCTTCCTGTCGTTCTTGGTCACATGCACATAAATAGATGAGACAAAAATATTAAAGTGAGAAACATCCAGTTTCTTACCAGCAAAAGCTTCTTCAAGTGTATTCATGCCAAGTACTCTTTGAGGACAACGGTTTTGCACATAAACCGTAGTGTTTCGTGCTTCCACCCACAAGTGCATTGGGAGGCCCTGATCATGCAACATCGCTCACATAACACCAACAATCATTCTGTTCTTCCTCTCCATGACCCCACTTTGCTATGGGTTATGAGGCGCTATGATTTCTCTTCGAATTCCGTCTTTGCTACAGAATTTTTTGAATTCGTTCGAGATGTATTATCCACCATTATCGCTCCGCAGAACCTTCACTTGCTTCCCTGACTCTTTCTTCACAAATTCTTTAAACTCACAAAACTTTGATAATGTTTGATCCTTCTTCTACATGAATTAGATCCGACATTTACAAGAAAAGTCATCAATAAAAATAACATAATACATGTGCTTTTCTATTGAAGCAATCGAGAATGGTCCACACACGTCTGTGTGAACTCTCTCCAGGATCACTGAAGCACGGCTCTCCTTTTCATGAAAGGTGGACTTTACAAACTTTCCCATAATACATCCCTTGCACTAATCTAACTGCACAAGTGTACCCTTAGGAAGTCCAGTAGAAATCTGGTGCAAAATTTTCAGGGCGCCATGGTGAAGATGGCCGAAAAACCTATGCCATAATTCGCCCTCATTCCGGCTCACCACTTCTTCTGCTTTGCCCACCATTGCAGTGCAACCATCTACCTCCAGCTTGTAGATATTCTTTACTTGAATCCCTATCCTCTTGGCTTGACCCTTTGTTTTATGTCGCAGGAAATATTTCCATCACTGAAAACAACGTCATAGTCTACGTCCTCCAACATCACAACTGAGACCAAGTTTTTATCTAGACTTGGAACATGCATAACATCTTTCAAAATAAATGGTTTACCTGACTCCCTCTCAAAGGTAATGGTACCAATGTCGGTCACATTGTATCATCCATCGTTGCCCATCTCTATATGCATTTAGAGATCTTTCTCCTTCAAGTCACTGAAAATCTCCTTATCTCGGGTCATGTGGAAGGAAGCACCACTATAAAGATACTTTACCGATCCCATGCGCTTGATACCAAGCATGCGATCAAGGAGAAATCAAGTTCAAATTGCGAGGCAAGGGCCTCACTAGCTGCAGCTCCAACATCCTTCTTTTTCTTCTTTTTCTGTGGGAAGTTAGTGGCGAGATGCCCATGTTCATGACAGTGAAAGCACTTCACCTTGGATAAATCCATCTTCTTGCCTTTAGCCTCATATTTTGAGTGGAATTTATTCCCCTTCCATTTCCTTGCCTTAGCAGCCAAAGCACAATCCTCTTCATCATCATGCTTTGATGAAGAGCCATCTCTGGTGTTCTGCCTTAACTCCTCCTGCACTAGATCCGACCACAGTCATTCCCAATCCAGCAGTTTTTCCCATCCGTTGACAGAGTCTTTATAACTGTGCCAAATCTTAGGAAGTCCCAAGAGAGCCAAGCTCACCCAATCATCATCAGCAACCATGATTCCCACACTTCCTAGTTCATCCCGACATTGAACAAACTTTGTGAGATACTTAGGAATATTGTCGCCCTTCCCATCTTGATCTTTCTGAGTTTATCCTTCAACGCCAATTTCCTATGGTCACTGATGCTTTGGAAAATATCTGTCAAAGCCTTCCACATAGCTTATGGAGTGGCTTTCCCATGAAGGCTTGAGACAATATGGTCTCGCACACCTTCCAACATAATCCTTCTCATCTTCGCTACTTTCTTTTTCCAGGCATCAAGTAATGCAGCATCCGTCGAAGTGGCCTTAGGAACATCAATGTTGATTAATTTCTTCAAGCCATTATCTTCAAGCACTGCTTCCATCATGTTCTTCCATGCAGTGTAGTTCAAGTTGTCCTTCAAATTTGCAATCTTCTTTGCTCAGATACCATGTAGACATTTTAATACAATTATGTATTTTCTGGATTCTCCTAATCTAACAATTATATGCCACTGTTAAATACGAAATCCTTCTACTAAAATCTTTGCGGAAATTTAATCGCCAATTGCAAACACATGAACAAAGATCAATCACACATAAAAAAGATGTTTTTACTAGGAAAGCATAAAGCTAAAAACCCTACTATCATATATTATGTATATATCATGGATCATGAAAAAATATCATACAAAACTCTAATCCAAGAGCTCTCAGTAAAATATACAATCGTCTCACACTGTCATATAAAAATTGGCAAATGCATGTGCCAATTTACTGCCTCCTGACAGCTTGCCTCCACTGCGCAATCTCTACTAATCACAATCCCTGAATGAATTTTATCATGCCTTTCCTTGACTGCGCAATCCTCATTGGCATCTCCAATGTGTGTTTGGTTGCATGAGTGCACCCACTAATGTCACAACAGATAGTCAAACTGTCCCTTTCAACTATCTCTCAACTGGGTCTCTACTGGATCAGACATGAATGTAGTTAACATTAGAATTTCTTTAGTTTCATGTGAGACCACTGATTGTGAATTAATTAAATAATTAATTCACTAATCTCTCACTAGTGTATCTTTAGTTACAACTAGCACAACTGATTTTAACTCACTTAACTGAGTTAAACTATTTTACAACTCACATAACTACACATCCAACTCTGTTACAACTTCGAATCACTCAGTTACAACTAATTCCACTTGCATGTCCCATCAACCAACCTTAGAACTCTAAATTCCTTCAGCCAACTGGTTTTCCACATCAGTTAACTGAAACCAAGTGCTTGAAGAGAATATATTATTATTTATTGTCTAATTATTATTAAGAGATAATAATAATCGACATGCATTCTATTTTTAGACATGCGATCTATAAATAGACTTCGCCCATGCATCTATAAATAGAATCTCATCTATAAATAGAATTTGATCAACCATATATAAATAGACTCCCGCTATAAATAGAATTTTCTCAACATTCTAAAAATAGACATACACCTAAAAATAGCCTGTCGGCCCCACCTAGTGTAGGTGCTTAATTTTCACTAGGATCATCATCTTGTTGAATCTCAACATAGCCCAAGAGGGGTGAAATCATTCATCAAATCCCTGTGTTGATGTATTGTATGGTGTTGTACTGTAATTTTATTTTCTTTTGTTTGGTCTTTCTTTTATGTTAAATTTTTCATAAAAATAACATAAAAATCACTCATGAGACTCAATCGCTTGCAAGAGAACTTGAACCCTTAAGCAAATATAAGATATTTTTTTAAAATCTGAAAGAGGAATTAGCACAACATTTTTTTTTCTACGTAAAACTAATTCTATTATGTATAAAGGTTACTGTTACAAAACTGCCACAGTGTCATCTGTGAGAGCCTGAACACTGGGCTTGATGACCATGCTTGACAAAGAGAGTCTGGACTGCCCTGGTAGGGAAACCAGTCCTTTTAACAAAAACAGTTTGGCCGCCCTTGGAAGGGAAACCGGCCTATAGTTCATACATAGCAATGTAACAGAGAAAAATATATTGAAAGTAACAATCAGCTTTTCCAGCTGAGCCTTGAGGCAAAGGAACAGAAAATTCCAACAGTAATTGGACAAAAATACTAGAAGAGTTTGAGAGCTGTGAGGATCACGGTTCATGAGTCAGAGACGGAGGTTCTTCCACAATCCTGCACCCATATTCATCGCTGCTATCATCCATTACGCCTTTGAGAGTGCCCTCTTTGTCGATGACTACATCCACCTTGCACAGCGCATCCTTGGAAGGATGAGTAGAATCTGCAGGCAAGACCGAGCTTCTGGGGAAGCTAGAGACAGGAGGGGGCAGGGGAGAGGCTACACGGGCTGGAGCAGGGAGGGGAGACTCTTCTTGGAGAGTTACAGTGATGAAGGTTGTAACAATGGGTCGGTCTAAGGAGCATTCAAAGAAAAAATCTGCACACTGGGAAGTTTGACGAATGGGGAGACTTGCAGGCTCATGAGAGATAGGAGGGATTGCACTATTGGAAGGGTCAGTTGCAGGGGGAGGGATATTCCTAGCTAAATGAACAGAGTCACTATGGCGGCCTCGTCCTCTGTAGCTTCGCATGGCCTGAGGCTGGTCATGCACCTCATCAGTTGAGGAAGACCCCGAGGCGGAACTGGTAGAAGGGCGATAATGAGCAACACGGCCCCGACTAGTGCCTCACCGACAGCGCATTCTATGGCGGAGGCGCGGCATGGAGGCAGAGGCAGGGTGATGAAATCTACAGTAGAAGGGGCGAACAGAGAACTCAGGAGCCCAGAGAGGGGAGTTGACACCACCCAAGAATGCCGACCTCGCATAGCAAGGAGAAACAACACCACCGAGATTAGCTGCCCAAGCCCAATAAGGAGAATTGGCACCACAAAAGGGACTGTGGGTGAAATTATGCCCAAGAAGCAGCTCAAAACAAGAAAGCAAGGTGCAATGATGGCCAGTGTGCGTTCGTGCACTGGATTCAGCAAAGCCTGGAGGGAAAACACCGCTAAGAGGAAGCGGGGAGCCACCACCGCAATCACAACCATCCGAACCATCCAGAACGAGCTCCATAGCAGAGTGAACCTCCATATGAAATTGAATGAGCATCCGGGCAGGGGAATTAACGTCTGCGCGAGTTGGCGAATGTAAGTTTCCATAAATGCCTGTACATAGGGCCATATGGCCACCCCACGCAAGCTCCTTCGGGAGACGCGTAGGGACCCAAGTCCCATCAAACCACACATACATGCGCATCCGGAGGGAATTAGCACAACATTACTAATGTACCTCATTCAGATCATTTTTGGTATCATAGATTTAGGTTTGTTGTGCAAGAAGGGATATTTTTGTTTGCAATTTTGTGTCATGCTTACAAGGTTAAAACTCAAAAGAGGAGAAGGGAAGTTGGTTGAAATCCCTCCAGTTGGGTCAAGAGGAAGAAGGGCAAGGTTTCAAAAGTCTTCAACACTAGCACATCCTCAAGTTGAAGTTGAGTCTTCAGTGAGCATGTCTCATGAAGGAGAACCTACCGTGACAGAAGATGAGAGAGAATTAAGAAAGACATTTTTTGGTATGACTGAGATGGTTAAGGTCCTCTATGAGGAGAGGAATTTAAGGATGCAAGGAGAAAGTTATAGACCTCCAAGATGAGAGGTTTCTTCAGGAGGAGGAGGTCATGGATATGGTAGGAAATCACCATCCACTCCACCATCATCCTCGCCACCATCATCACCTTCCTCATCATCATCTTCCACTACCACAACCTTTCAATATGTTCATCCACATACTTCAAAAGGAACTGGTAAATCACACTTACTTAAACTTGATGTCAAATTTCAGCTACCGATGTATAATGGCTAAGTGAATGTAGATAAGTTGGATAATTGGATTCATCAATTGAAGGTTTATTGCAGAATTCAGAACCTTCAAGAGGATGACATAAATATTCAATTAGATTCCTTGAGAATGGAGGGAGAAACACTTGTATGGTGGGAAGCAAGGACACAAGATGAGATTGAAAAGCATGGTAAGATCTCAATGTCTTGGTATAATTTTATTTCTACCATTAAAACGCAATTCTATCCTCTAGCTTACATGCAAAAATACATTATGCACTGGCAAAATTTTAGAAAAATAAAGGGACAAAGTTTTCAAAATTATACTCATAAATTTAGGAGAAGATCTCTTATTTTGGGTGTCAATTTTCTTCTCAAGAAAATTTGTTAAAGTATATTGGGGGTTTGCACAAATATCTTAGACATACTATTCTCATGTTCAATCCCACAAACTTAGATGAGGTTTGTGTTCAAGCCACACATCTAGAAGCAAGAGGTAAACATAATGTAGATGGGAAAAGTGATAGTTTCCTTGAGTATGAAGGTAAATAAAATGGTAAGTTTAATGGAATAGAAAATAAATATGGTTATATTCCTTCGAAAAGTTTCCATGATGAATACCATTATTGGAAATTCCATCCAGAGTTTGAGAGAAACAAGCTTAAAACCAAAGAGAAGGGGAAAACGGCTATGATCATTGAACATGACTTAGGTTCAGATTCAGGAGATGAAACCAAGATTACATCAATAGGTTTCAAAGGTAAGAACATAGAAAGCACTATTTCTTCAATTTTTTCTAATGTAACTCAAGATGATGATACAATAATTGAACTCTTTCATTAAAGTAGTTTCAAAAAATACCAAAATAGACGTGCACTATTTGATAGTGGTTCTCAATCTAATTTAATTTCTAAAGACTTAGTTAAGAGGTTAAATATTGAAACTGTTACACATCAAATACCTTATCCTTTAGGCTGGATATGCAAGAATGAAAACATGCAGTTAACAACGAAGTGCATCCTAAGGTTTGCAATCAATTCAAACTTTCTTGACAAAGTTGAACTTGATGTAGTTCTGCATGAGATTTTAGGTATTGTTTTGGGAAGTCCTTATCTTTATGATAGGAGGGTAGTATTTCATTGCCATGATAATAAGTACCACTTTTTCACAGATGGAATTGAGTACATAGTTAGAGTGCATAAGAAGAAGAGAATTTTGTCTCTTATACATGTAGGAGAAATGAAGAGACTAGTGAAAGCAAGTCAAAATTCGGCTTGTTTAATGTTCAAGCATAGTGATGTTTTGAATGAGACCCTTCAAAAAGATGCATCAAATGAATAGGATAATTTCATTGAAGTTGCTAATGTTTGTAATAATATGTTTCAGGGCTCTAACATGTTGCCTTTGAAAAGAGGTAAACAAGATGTGAAGGATTTGTAGCAGTCCACATCAGTGTTGAACAATGATGGAAACAAGATGTCGGTGTAAGAGAGTGAAAACGTTAAAGAGAAAGCGCAAAAAAATTTGAAAAAGAAGGCATAGGTTCCACAAGTGCTTGTTTTTTGTTTCAAAATTGTACATGGCAATGTTGAAAACACTTGGTCAAAAGTCAACGCAAGTACAAGGCAAGAGAAGCTAAAAATCGCCATGTCGACAGTGTTCGAGATGAGATAGTTTTCAAGCTTCCTTTGATTGACGACCGAGGAGGGAACAAGTTTGTTTCTTCAAGGACAGAATTTTGTTCTGAAAATTCTTGGAAATTGCAGAATGACAGTGTCTACAACAACAAGACAAGGTATCTAGAATCAAGGAAAAAGTTTAGTTTTTATGAAAAGTTCAAATTTTTGAAATTAGGAAAATTCCAGTGGATTGAGACTGGAAGGGTAAGGGAAATGTACCTTCATCCACATGATCAGTAATGAAAAAAAATTTTGGGTCCAAAAGTCTTCCAGTGGGGAGGAATGATCAGGGGCTCAAAATTATGCTAAAAAATCAAAGTTCTCAGAATGACACGAAATCTGAACAAATGCATAGGGCTTGTCGTTTTGAATGCGGTGCTACTCCTTTCATGTGAAATGGACTCCGTATGCTCCCATAAATAAGTTTTCTTCTCTTTTCTAAATAGGGAAAAAAATGATGACAAGGAGCCCAGTGAGAAGTTGGTACTGTTGATGTGGCATGCTGAATCGGGAGGGTCAATTTTGGTCAAGTTTCCATCGGAGAATGATAGTATGCTAAGTGGAATAATCTGGTTAGTTTGAAATTATGATGTGTTGGCATGATCTAGTGGTTGAAGTTTGGTCCAATGGGAGGAGGCACGTGATTGTGCCTGGGGCCGCCATGTGTTCCCATCATGGAGGAGAAAAATTATTTGTTGAAGACCAGATGGAGGCATCGGGGTTCGACCCCGTGACCTCCCATGCCAACCAAGTACTTAACCACTCTGCCTACACGTTGTTTCTTACCATATAATTTCTTCGTATATATTTAATGTGTATTAAGTTTTTTGATGAGGAGAGAGGGGCCTAGCCCCCAACATACATGACCTCGACCTCAGGACCAATGGTGGAGCGCTAAGCACATAGGTTAACACATTAATCTGAATTATATTAACCTCTAATCCTCATTACTTAAAGCTAATCCAAAGTTAGCCATAAAGGCGGATTAAGCACTAAACACAATTAATTAACTTTAATGTGGGTTAATTTAATTAATGCGGATTACTTTTTCGATCCGAAAAATCCGACGGCTGCCACTTTGGCACCAACTAGCCCGATTAAGCTCCAGCTAGCTAAATTTAGGTAGAAAATTGTGTACAAACTGTTGGAGGTCATAAATTTTGGAGTTTTCGACCAAATCATGAGCAGAAATAGGCTAGATGACCATTTTTGGGCATTCTAAACTCATTGGTGCAGGTTTTAGGGGTAGAAAAGCATTATAAACACATCAGTTTGCAAATTTTAGCATAATATAGAGTTCTAAGCCATGGAAGTTGGAATAAGGAGATGTGGCCCAGGAGGGGTGAACTCCTTCATCAAATCGTTGTGTTGATGTGTTGTATGGTGATGTAATGTACTTTTATTTTTTGTTGTTCACTCTTTCTTTTATGTTAAATTTTTCATAAAAATAACATAAAATTCACTCATGAGACTCAATCACTTGCAAGATAACTTGAACCCTCAAGCACATATAAGACATTGTTTTCGAAATCTGAAAGAGGAATGCTCCCAAGTTTATCTTCTATGTTCATAATGAAAATGTCATTTTATCGTAAGAGACTATGTGTGTAGGCATCAAAGCTATCAAATGTTTATCCAACCTGTTGGTGGGGAGGAATTTTATTTTTTTATTTTTTTATTTATTTTTGTTGATGTTAGTGGGAATTGAGGTGGTCTGTTATCGATTTGGCCCCCCTTTCTTTGTCCTTTTTACTTCTTTTCATGTGATTTTGAAATTTTAGTGGAATGATTTAGTTTTTCCATAGTGATGAGGCTCTCTCTTGTCAACTTTTATGGCTCCTATGACAACAAAATCAAATTTTTGTCATATATATTGGACTGTGATTTCATGAATAAGGATAATTTTATATTAGTAGGAGATCTGAATTTTTCTCTATCCTAAAGAGAATATTGTGGATCATTTGGTAGATTGGATGCACAGGAAGGTTTTTGTCTCCATTGGGTGGAGATGATGGGTTTTGTGGATGTTGAACTCGAGAAATTGGTTCCTACTTGGTCCAACAACTGATTGGGGTTAATCATAGTTGAGAAGAATCTTGACATACTTTTAGTAAATGACTATATTTGGTGGTGAAGAATTCTAGCTACCTTTATTTGACTGATGAACCAAAGACTTCTTCTTGAGGTATACTCTTCTACTTCATTGTAGATTATTTACCTTAATTTTGATATATTGTGACTGTGCCTACTGCATTTGAGTTTAACACTGAGATCTATCCTGTATTTTTCATGATCCAAGGTCTTACTGAAGTTGTATCTTTACCGAGACTATATTACTGTGATTGCCATGAGAGAATGTTGAGATCATATCATTCCAAGATTACAGTGTTTGCATATGACTCATCTTTATTAAAGGAGCACTGAATTATGATAGTGTTAACATATAGCACCAAAGTGTGTAATTTCAACAGTGTTATTATAGAAAATATTGAACCTAAAGTAGTAATGAGATATAGTGCTGAGACAATGAGGAGAGGTCACTATGGTGAAATCATATCTTCTGTGTTCCAAACTACATTCAAGTCTTTGTGCTTTCACCTAGATCAAGTGTTGTCTTGATCGAGCTGCTTCCATAGATAGCTTCCAAATTGTTGGCTAATCCTTAAGTGCCTCTTAGATGCCCTTCCTTTGAATTTAGCACCATAGCTCTGATACCATGTTGAGAAATTAGGGCTTTTATTAAAATTTCTCTTCTTGATAATTACTTTTGATTTACTTCATGCTTCTTTCTCTTAGGTATTATCTTCGTTATATTATTATGTTCCTCATAAATTAAATTATGAAATACATAAGAGACACAATAGTTAGTCTTGCAAGCGAGGGCCAAAACCTCTCACTCTTTGAGAGAAAAACCCACATCAAATTCTTCTTATAGATATTCCACTTGACGAATACCAAGATAGTGACTCTTAACCTATTAGCAACTCTAAGACTAAGACACATGTTCTCCTTCACAGTCCTATTCTTGAATCCTCTTCCTTCAAGATCTTCATCTTTTCCTTGACATCGAGATCTTCACCACTGCTCTGACATTGATATCTCCATTACTAATTTGACACAAATATATTTATCACTGAGAATTCTACATCACAGAGATCATTACCACCATACTGACATCACTTATATA
Source organism: Pinus albicaulis (assembly GCA_034641835.2). Taxonomy (NCBI): domain Eukaryota; kingdom Viridiplantae; phylum Streptophyta; class Pinopsida; order Pinales; family Pinaceae; genus Pinus; species Pinus albicaulis. The sequence continues at coordinate 1,019,187,632 of CM076575.1, read as the reverse complement.
TGTTGAGATTTATGCACCTATGATAATTGTTGTTATTTCATTAGTTAATCCTTTTAGAGGGATCTAATTCCCATCGACCTTGTCATCATGATTTTTGGAACCAAGAGACCTTTTGAGGTGATCCAAAACTGTCATACTACTGAGAATAATAGAGATATACAAATACTATGATCCGATCTCACCTAAGTGGTATGCCCTCACTGTCTCCTTTTCTTCCTTGTTGTGCTTTCACATATTCCATCTGAAAAACCAAAAGTACAAGTTGTACTTTCTATTCTTCTTTTCCTAAAAATCAAATAGATTTGACCCATTCTTCCTGTACTATCCATGCGAAGTTCTGTCTCTATCACTGAACTCTAATTCTCATCTGAAAAACTCAGATATGTACCACCGAGAATCTCAGAGAAGTTATCTGAAATCAGTATCTCTTTGGTAACCTTAGATGCATATATATAGTAGTAGGTCCATCAATATTAGTCGACCTTTGTAAGTGAACCGAAGTGTCATCTTTATGTGAGCCGACATGAATATCGATTATGCATCTTTGAGGGCCGATGTTAGAAGGAGATAAATGCTTGTCTTTGGAGGGCCGTATAAACATTTATAAGTGTAAAATTACTTCATTTACATGACTCCAATTATCTTTATGACAAGATTACTAAATCCTAAAGAAATCAAGAAGAAATCTTTGACCTATAAATAAAATCCTTGCTCATGAAACCCATGATGCAAGTAATAAAATAAATAAATTTTATTTTTCTTTTGTCTCTACTTTACATGAAATCATAATTACATGTCATTAGGAAGATCAAACCTAGTTACACTTTTCAAAATTTCAGTCATCATAAGGTTTCAAAACTGGCTTCCATGGTCTATGACGATGGCTTATGGAACACCAGACCTAGCAATTACATGATTGAATATGAAAAGAGTAATGGTTTTACAATCATCCTTATAAGTAGGTATCTCCTCGGACTATTCTGTAAAATAATACACAACTAGGATAATATACCCATGCCCCTAGCCATGTGAGGGTTACATGTAATGAAATCGATGTCCCATTTTGCAAAAGGACCTACAACAATGATTGGGTGAAGAGGATCAGGAGGTGCACACATTTTGCGATGATATTTTTGACAATTATGACACTTTTGGAATGCACTTATACAATCATTGAACATGGAAGGCCACAACTACCTAGCACACAATATTAATTTGGCAGTGGAAAACCCATACATATGACTTGCACATGCTCCAAAATGAAAATAATTTAAGGCTTCAGCTTCATCATAGGTCAAACAACCTCTAAAATAGAGTCGACACCATGACGATAGTGTATCACTGGTTAGAGCCTGGGTGATTCTCATCCCTCCGTCAGATCAAAAATTCTCATAATATTCATTTAGGTGTTCCATCATAATTACCACATTCCATTAGGAGCATGGATCATCCGACGTAGGGTCTGTCACCCATGTCCCTCATGTCTTATACTGTCATACTATGTTTGAAAGTTAAAATCATTCACAATTCATTTTGTTCTTATAGTATGCAAAGATTATTAGTTTGTCTCATTAGGTCTAGGGTTTCGTTAATCCGGTCTTCAGAATGTCTAATAATGTCAGCAGACACATGAGGGAGGTTCGAAATAAGTTTTCACTGCAAAAAATTTCATTATCATATGTTCAAAAATGATTTTTCTTCAAAACTATGTTTTGAAGAAAAATTGTCTATTTCATTTTCTTGTAAATAAATGCAATGTAATTTTCAAGTTTTTCAGTTGTAACAATCCTCCATTCGCAGCCCTAGTTTCCTTTGCCAAATTTCCATGCCATTCATTCCCTACAAGACAGACATAAGCTCATTACTCAATTCAAAAGCACAAAGGAAACAATACAGAGTTTCTTGAAAAGTGTCAAAGTTTTCAACATTACAAAGTAGGTTTTCAAATAGAAAATTAAAATACTTGGTATATAAGACATTTGATGTTTCAAGATTTCCATTTGTATGCCAAGAGACAGCAGTGAGCAAAGGAGAAACCACGAGGAGCAAAGAAAACAATTTGAAGGTGAAATTGTGAAAATTTCCGAGCGCGACGCATTGGGTGACTGTCGCGACGCATTGGGCCAGCCTCCGCAGTGTAAAAAATACACTGGCGTGACGCATCAGGGAGGCACGGCGTGTTGGGTTAGGTGCGCGACGCACATGGCAGAAAACAAATTTTTTGCTATTTCTTCCAACTCATCAAACTAATTCAGTCAATCTTTATCCAAGTAAGTCCATGCAATCATTCCATTGCCATGAAAAGGTATTTGGTGTTGTTTGTGAGGAATTGAACACAAAAACCAAACCCTATTATCTTGGTTGAGAATTTCTCCCTTAGGGTTTTGAATTTGGAGTTTTGAAATTGGTTTTGGTGCCAAACTTTTCCATTCCTCACCTTGTTTATTCCTCCCTCTCACTGTTATCTTATCATTACATTCCATCCCCTATCCCCTTACATCCCTAAAGCCACTCATACCCATATCATTCCCATTATCCCTATCCCATTTGCAAAATTTCCCCAAATCCCAAGTTTATCCCAAAAAATCAAGTGGCTGTCCCTTGTCCCTAAATTTATCAAATCAGAAGCTTTCAAAAGGCAAATATCACTTGATTAAACCCCATTATCCCCACTGCCCTATTCCTCCATAGTCCCTCCCATAATACCATACATTTGGCACTAAATCAAAGACACCAAATTCTCATTTTCATTCAAGACAATATAGACCTTGGACATCATGGAGACGGATACTTCTTATGACCGAGACAGTGACTCTACAACTAAATTGCATGCACCAAGAAGGCATTAAGGCGGCGTAAAAATTATGAAAAACTTCCAAATTTTGGCCGAAGCTTCTTTGGCTCAACATAGTGCTTGATGGTGGACATTCAGCCCAAATTTCAAGAAATTTGGGAAACTTTTTGTCAATTTTGAATTTTTTGGCCTTAACACAGATTTTCTTGCCCGACGCGTCGCGCCACTTGGCACGCGCTTATAATTGGCAGCTCCTCTTGAAGAAAAAATTGTATTTATGGATTTTTCATCAAAATTTATGCATGCCTACCCATTACCTAAGGATTTTGACAAGTTTTGGGTTGCTTGAAGGGTCAAAAACACCTTAAAAATGGCCTTTCTGCCACTTTTTGGACACACAAGAAGTAGTGTTGGGAAAACTCATTTTGGGAGGGGAAAATTGCAACCGAATTCAAAAATTCCACTTGGGTTGGAAATTAGATAGGTAGAGATTTCCAACGAGCTATCTTGCAGTCAATTTGGACTCCGGGAAGGCCCTCAAAATCAGCTCCAAAGTGGCGCGATGCATAGAGATTTCAGGCGCGGCGCATTGGGAATTTCGGCCTAGTTTTCGCTCAGTAACTTAGTTTTTCACCTAGTTTTGGCCAGTTTGACTTTTTTATCTTAAAATGTACAACTCTTGATGTAACTTGATGTAATTTCATGGCTATGATGTAATTTTGGCACATTTTTACTCATGTAAGTAGATTCATTCACCAAAAAGTGAATTGTAACTGAATGAATCAGTTTCCTATCTTATAGAGGCAAGCTGTTCCACTGCCTATTTTCCAGTTCTTAGTTTAGATCTTGTTGAAATAGCTCCTAAACTAGTGAGCTCGACCCCTAGAGGCATGGGGATGAGTTATGCTTGTCTATATCTTGTATTTTCTCAGTCATTTTCAGGGTTGGACACTTGGGATTGCTTAGAGCTTCATTGTACATTTCATCTCTGCATTTTGGCAAAGGAATAGACCAGGGTTTGCAACACTCTTTGGGATCCATGTGGCTCTATGTTTTGATGGTGTGTTTCTCTCTGTGATTTTAAGTTTACTAATGTTTCATGTGTATCATTTTCCTTCTCCTTTCTTCTCAAATTAAACAAACACGTTATAAAGGTGGAATTCATTAGATTGCTTTGCTCTGCCTTGAGTTTTGTTTAATTTTCTATGTTTTCATTTGTTTGAAGAGGATTTTTGAAAGCCTCTTGCCCTATTAATCTCCTCACTGGTCTGAACTATCCATTCATTCAACCCAAAGCATCAAAAAAATTTCCTTCCTTGCCCCATTCAACCCTCTGCAAAACTGATAATTTCCCGGACCCAAAATCCGCGCTTTCCCTTTGATTCCAACAAAACCCCCAAAATCAAATCAAACCCTTTCACATATATACCTAGCCTAAAATTAGCCTTTATTTCAAGTCATCTCAAGCCTCATTGATTATTTTTGCTGAGATTGACCCGGAGAGTGCCCTCTCCTGATCTGGTAGGGCTAACCACAGATTAATATGGTTTGATGTACCTAGACTCTTGTCTTCCTTCGGCTGAGGTGGATTTAGGCAATAACAACAA